>ML675610.1:45087130-45575383 GCA_007922155.1 Mesoclemmys tuberculata
ATAGTCGACCAATTTAATATTGTTTTAGCAAAGGATGCAAAAGGAAATTCCACTTCAAGCATTTGGCATTGGTTTCTATAGAATCTGTTAAAACCTGCTGCAGTGCTTTCCACATCAGCATTTCTCCAACGTCCCTTCTGTCTGCATATTAGAAAATCCTTATTATGCTGACACTTGCTAGTCAGTCTGCCCAGTCATTTCTTTCAACATAGACCCCATTTTAAAGTGTTTGTACAGTAACATTTGCATAAATACATGAGGCGTGATTCTCTTCTCACTTAACCAGTTTTCAGGCCAGTGTAGTTCTACCAATGTCCATGTAGTTTGTCCTGACTTGTCCTGGTTCAGGTGACAGGAGAATCAGGCCCTTGGTTTTGGTTAAAGCCAAAATAATTTAAGTGCAGAGTTTATTTCATTTATTCATAATGAATCTGTTCTGCTCCGTTTCTTTGTTTTGCTTGTGGAAATGTACTATGTTGGATTCTCTTTTTGTAAAGGGCCATAACTGTATAGAAATTTGAGTCATTTATGGATTAAAAATAAAACACACATCTTTATGATATTTACAGTGCAGATACTACCTATTCTCTATAGATTATCCATAATTCCCAAATATGTAGTCTTTGGTCATTAATGCACATTCACAGCCATCAGAAACTAAAGTCCACAATAGCAGTGTATAGAATGTTACTGATATGCATTTCCAGCAGACAATAACCAATCAAAATGTCTCCAGGGGGTCATGATTAATACAAGGACACTTGCTAAATCAAGATATAGTAAAGTCCCTTGACATAATATTGTGTCTCAATTGATGGAGCCATTGACCTTATAATGTGCCGATGCTACTACTAAGAAAAAAATGAAGGAAGAATGCCACTTATGCAACAAGGCAAGGAGCCAGTCATATGTACTCTTTCAAGTATCAGCACAGTTCTCCACTCTAGTGATATACTTCAGCACCGCACTGAAACCTGGAACACAATAGAAAGATCAGGTCACTGGGATCTGTGCAGGCTTTGTGCTGCTATGGCATGTTCCCTGTGAAGCCCTAGAAGAACATATGCACTCCCCTTTCATCCTCACTTCCTTTCAACTGCCAAAAAAGGAAATCAGAATTCCCTACTATCAAGTTTTTTGGCTTACGGATGGTGATTTGTCTTTCTGTTCTTTCTATGGTAAGGGATAGTTTATTACATAATGAAGGTACGGTACAGACTTCTAACATTTTTCCCCAATGGCAAAATATTTTTTTGTGGAGGGGGGACTTGACTTTTTGAAAGATGTAGCAAATAAATAATTAAATTATTAAGACTGAGTTTAAAGAATACCCTTCATTTAAAATCAATCTCCTGGTTTCTAGCTCTGATGTTTGACTGAAGGGTGTTTTACCTAACTGGTGCTCCATCTACCTAAAATTCACCGGCCAGGCTCACAAGGTTTGGGAGACTCTCTTCTGACCCATACTAATGGAAAAACATCCTTAGCAGTTCTAGGGTAGATGCGAAGTTAGAACCCGCTCCATAGCATTCATCATAATCCTGATCCTTGAATTCCTCAAAGTCCAGAGACAAGAGATGCAACAAAGCCAAAATAATTACCCCCATTTCAAATGGGAGAGAAGGATAGCTTTCAAACAGAAAATCTCTGGCAACCTGATAAGGGAACATCTGTCATTTACAGAATATTCATATGCCCATACCCACTGGGGTCAGACCACAGGAGGAGGATAACAAAACAAAACCAAGGGGACGCTGGCTGTCTCTTTCTTCAGGACATCCAGAATGCTACTGATGCAGTACAGCCAACTGTACTGTACTATATCCTCCCCACCCCCAAATAATGAAAGTGGCTTAAAAATCATGAGATTTAAATAATAACAATAATTAAGAATAAATGTAGTGTTTGGGTCTTTGGGGTACACTTGCTTCACATTTTCAAGCTTTTCTGTTTACCCATGAGAGCTACTGACTTACTTTTTCCAGTGAAAGGTGAGATTTTTATGCAAGATCATCATTCGGCAGCTGGGGCTTTTAGAAAAATGCTAAAAATCATCACACTGCTGACAGTGCTTCTGTGATGAGAGAAATAGCAGGCACACAGCCAGCCATTCTTAATGACAAATTCGAGGAACAGCAAACACAGGTTCCAGGTACGATAACCACTTCAGTGGCCAAATAGGACTTGTTCTGAGACCAAGCAGCAGAAAGGTCTGTTCTGACAATGATTGCTGGCTGTGAGATGAGAAGGACACCGAGGTTCAAAGATGATAGTTATTGACAGATGTCCAAACCTCTGATCTTCCTCCTAGATGTTTCTACTTCTGTGGTTTTATTCATTGTCTATATTGGGCAGTGATTGTTGGCTTTAGTTGGTATTATATTTTATTTGCAATTTACTTTTTCAACAAAAAAGAAGCAGATATTACTCCCTGTCATGTGACAAGGCTCTTTTATAACCATGTATCCATATCATGTGCTTGGATCAGGAAATAAAGAGCAATGTCTTTTTATCATCCCTCCTTGTGTTACAGCCGCCTTAAAGTTCTATCTGTGAAATCTTGAGCTCCAGAACTGCTGCTACAGCTTTGTCTAGGAAATGACCTTTAGAAGAAAGGTGATGAAGCAGCTTCTGCTTGGGCTGGTGCTGACTGACCAGAAGATATTGCTTTTTCAACTGATCTTCTGTCCTTGCTGAAAGCTGGAAGTTCACTACCTATTTCTTCAGTGTTTGTCTTTTTGCCAAGTCATGTGAAAATGATGACGCCTTGAACCTTGGATCCACTGAGGTTGCAAGCACATAAGCAGATTTTGGCGTTCTCTCTATAGTTTCGTCTCTCAATCCATGCGTCATATTTTGAGCTGTCTGGCATATTCCTAATGTGGTGGGCTTTCGCTTACGTGCAGAGTCAGACACTTGTGGGCAATACACCAAGAGTTAGTTATCCTAACCAGCTTTACGCCACCGCCTCCTGCTCCACCTGCCAATTACAGACTGGGTATGCTGCACCCTTGTGATCCCCAGCTGGCTATTCTTATGCCATGGCACCCTGTTGAGCCCTGTGCTGGGATTGGGACCTTGAAGTATCTCTAGTGCTCTGTGGATACTACACTAGTAGTAATAGTGGTTTTCCATGTGTGTCTGGTGCATCTGTAATACTTTGTTCATTTCTGGGCAACATTAGCTAGAAATATATTAGAGGGAATTTAGAGAAGAGTGACAGAAATTACATGGGGACTAGAGGGATTTATGAAGAAGGATTATAAGAACTAAACTGGCAAAGGGATGATGAAGGTCGGGACCAAGCACGATAATAATCTACAATTGTCTGAAGCATGCTAACTCAACCAAGGAAAGCATTAAAACATTTAGGTTAACTATCAGGAAAAACTTCCTGAAAGTGAATTCCATTTGGTTGTGAAATAGTCTCCCAAGGGAACTGGCAGGAGCCAGGAAATAACGATGAGAAGAAGTGACCAGTG
The DNA here is from genome assembly GCA_007922155.1 of Mesoclemmys tuberculata. Classification (NCBI taxonomy): domain Eukaryota; kingdom Metazoa; phylum Chordata; order Testudines; family Chelidae; genus Mesoclemmys; species Mesoclemmys tuberculata. The sequence continues at coordinate 45,090,613 of ML675610.1, forward strand.
TTAGTGGCCTGGAGGATACTAGGCTACATGTAAAGCTTGTGGTGTCAGGGGAAGTTTGCACAGAAGTCAGAGAATCAGCTGTAACAGCACCAGATTCTTAGCACGGTCACTGCCTCTTTTGCATGCTTTCAGCTTCCTTGTTCTTATCATTGATGGTCAGTATCAGCAGTGTGGGAAGAGAGGCAGGCCCGTGTTCACACCTATGACCGTCTTTCTGTTTGGCATAGATCAGATTCAGTGACGTTTGTAATCACTTCCTGTTAGGAAGTGCGATGAGGCATGCACTCCCTTTGCTGGACAACAAAGGGTTAAGAAGTTACTCTGGGCTCAGGTAGCAGACTAGGGAAGAGAACAGACCCGCAGCGCCTGAGGAATGAGTTGACTGAGGCAGGAGCTTCCCAGATGACCATTGCTCAATGGACCTGCCCTGAGCGAAAGGAGGGCCAGATTCTGGCTCCCTTTGAGAGGCAGTCGTTCCCCTCTATTTCCTATTAACTCATCTGTGTTAATTCCCCTTGATTTTTGTTTATGGGCTACCCCGGAAGGGGAGAGACTTTAAAATGTCCTGGCCAGAGGCCCACATCTCAAGAAGAGGCAGGCCACTGCAGACTGGCGTGACCTTTGGCAGGAAATACCAGACAGGAAGAGAACTGCTACATCACGAGGAGGCGTTAGCAATGAGTCAACCCTCTCACAGGGACAAAGATATATATTGTGGAACTAGCAAGCCAGATTTGGATTTGTATATTGAGCTGCCAGGACTGATATGGATGCCAGTAGAAACTGAGAAAGGGCCTTTCTCATCAGTGGGAGTCTTTGCTTTGGCTTGAGTTCTCTGATTTGGTGCATACCTAATCATATCTGGGCCAACAAGTATGACACCTCCTAAAGGTCATCTGGGATGGTCTCTCTAAAGGGGAATTCCATTGGCTCTGGACAGTTAAAAATTTCAATCCTCTGGTATGTAATCCTTGTTCACAACCCCCCACCTGAGTAAAATATCTTGTTTCTGAACAGTTGCACTAAGCATCTAACTCCAATTGTCACATTTGATGGTGCCTTCTTAGTGTAACATGTGCTTGACAGATAATTTTTATATTGGGCTTCCATATGGGGTGTAGAAATAGAGTGAATAAAAAAAGTATATATTTAAGCTTCCAGACTTTGTCTAATATATGAGTATTAAGTTCCCTGCTCCATTCTGTGCAGTGTTGACTTGGTATGTTATCACTTAAATTCAGTAGACTGGTATATAAACAGGAGATAGAGATAGAAATAAGAATTTGTTCAGTTCCACTTAATACATTTTTGGTATAATAAAAGAAATGCTTGAGTTGAATTTACCATTGGCTGTTCTGTAGAAATGGTTGTATATATGCCACCAGATGTAACAGGGTGATAATTCCCCATAGATGCCAGCTGTCACATGACTTATTTTCTAAGTTGGCAAAATTCCACCATTGTCTAGATGGAAGGCAAACATGAGTATGTTTTAAGTTTAATTGTTTTAGCAAATTTCTTCCAGATTTCCAGTGCAGTGAGAATTTGAATTTTCTTTGGAGCAAAAGAGCCTGTGATTTAAAAAGAGGATATTAGTTAGTCTAAGAAGAACAAGAGAGTTAATTTCAGTTTCAGCTCAAACACATGAATTCAGGTTATTTCATTAAACTGGACAACAAAATAAGTTTTCAATGGTCTTAATCAATAACTGTTTTCTAACTACTGTTTTTCCCCATCACAAATAAACTGTGATCCTTGGCCTAGTGAAAACATTAAAGAACTCTAGAATATGAATTAGGAGCATATATAAAGTGAAGGATGAGCTTGGGAGAATATTCATTTAATAGGCAGTGGTTCTAACCTAGCTGCAATATAAAGAGAGGTCCCTATTAATTTAGCTTCTGCGGAATCTGACTGTCATGGTTTCAAAATTCATTTTCTAGAGTTGATCTAATTTTGGGATATTTTAGTTCCCAAAATAAGTATGTTTTAATCTACCAAATATAGATTATAATCAACTAAATTGTTGCTTAAGCACTTTTACTTTTATAAGTTGACAGATGAAAATAAAGAAACTGTGATTTAGATTTATTTATTTTAAAATCAGAAAGAATACTTAATTTTTCAAATTAATAGTGTTAGACAATTTTTTCTAGCTTTGATTGGTTCATTCATTGACTCTGCCTCAGTGTAATTAACATATTTACTGTTATGGAACAGCTGTGCAAGGTGTTCCATTAAAAGTGTGAGAAATAAGAGGGACGGTAGCCAACCATCATAAATGTCTAAAGATAAAGTAAGATTGGAAGACATCTTACCATTAATGCTTATGCTAGTCTTAGGTTCGCTGTACATTATTCAGGATAATTGAAATGAGTTCCTTGCATTCCCAGCTTTTATGTGTGTGTGTGTACATATTTGACAAAGTCTGGAAGCTTAAATATATACTTTTTTTATTCACTCTTTATTTCTACACACACATGGGGGGGTGGAGAAGAGGGCAGGCAGAGTATGATTTTTTCATGAAAATATTTTCTTATTTTTTATTCCCCACAGCTCTAATCATTACCAAATCTCCCCTGCCAGGACCCTATTATTGTCGGCCTACTGGACTCAGACTCATATTTCCCACAGGGCAGTCTGTGTGCCAAGAGCCAGACAACGAGGTCAGTCTTCACAACTACCAGCTTAGAGCTTGATTGACAGATATGTATATTAAAAATAATGTTCTCCTACTGGCTGTCATTTGCTGCTCTGTTACTATATCTTCCTTCAGTTACTGGTTTTACAAACGGTGGGAAGATTATGTACATGAAAGCAATACTTCTTTGCCTTCTAATATTTCACACTTTTTTCCAGTGTGAGTTTAATATATAATGTTGAAAATTGGCTTTCCATCTTTTTTCATTTGTATGATATACTGTTACCATTCCAGCTCGATGTGTAGCTACCTCATCTCTCAGCCAGGATGTTGCCACTTCAGATTCCACACTGGTGCTTGGGCTCATGCCCAACCCTGACACTGTTAAGTAGTGGAGCAGTGAGGTTGTTAGAGGTCAGATCTGAAAATGTACACCATTAAATGGCAAATCCTGCCCTTTCCTCTGCAACCAGGGAATTTTCTCCACAGTACAGCCAATATAGTTCTGCTGCACAGCGGGGAGCAGGATTCCGAAGGGGCCTTTGGGAGGTGTGCTTTTCTCATGATTTTGGTTCAGGTCAATTGAAATGTAGTAATTTTGATTTTTGACCTTTTTTTAGCATACATTAAGTTAAATTTCAAAATGGACAGTCATTTTAAAACCAAAACCCCACTTTGTTTCCAAAATGACACAACTTTTTTCAACCTTTTTTTTTTGAGTCAGGAAATTTGTTGAAACTGATCTTTCCCCATGACTAGTTTTGGTTTTTGACAAATTAGCATTTTTCAGAGAAAAATCTTTTGTGGAAAAATTCCCAACCTGCTCTACTCTGCAGCCACTTCATGGATTTCATCCCTCAGTGAGCAGAGCTGTGTGCAGTCTGCTATTCATTGTTCTGCTTTCCTACATTGGGCCTGTGGGCTGAATTCAGCTGTTAGTTACTCGGGTGCCACTCTCTCAATTGCAGTGGAATTCTACCAAAGTAACTGAAATCAGAACTTAGCCCTAAATATGAAACACACCAGTGGTTCTCAACCTACTTACCATTGTGGGCCATATATGCAGCTCTCTGTGTTGTGTGGGGTGCATCCAAACAATATATATACTACCTGGATGGACCTGAGGCTCTGTGCTGACTGAGTTGAGAACCATTGAAACATACCAATGAGGGTATTGCTTAGAATTAACACTCTATTATGTTCAGCAGTGACATAATTAAGTGCCGTATATGGCAAGAGATGCTGTCTCTGAATGAGAAGAGGTCAATCTACGAGTGTCTGCTGTGATTTACATCTCCTATGGTACTTTTGAAAAAAAAATTGGGTGTACCTGGCTCAATAGCCAATTTCTCATTAAAAGAAATATCACGTTCAAGGCTCAGCTCTTGCTGAGAGCTTCTATTGAAAGAGGCTAACACAAGCAGCACTGGAACCTCAATATGAGTATCCAGCTAGATAAATTCAGACTGGAAAAAAGAGGTAATTTTCTTATAGTGAGGATTATTAATCATTGGAAAAATTTATCAAGGATACTAGTGGCTTATCCATCACTGGCAATTTTTAAATCAAGATTGGATATTTTCTAAAAAGATATGCTCTAGGGATTACTTTGGGGAAGTTCAATGGCCTGTGTTATACAGGTCAGACTAGATGATTACAGTGGTTCCTTCTGGCCTTGGATTCTATGAATCCATGAACTCCCTGTAAAGTGTTAGAATGCTGAAGCATGAAAGATGCAGTGAGATGTGAATTTAACAATATCTGGATTTTAATTTGCAACTCCATGTAATTTCAGAAACAATGCTGCATCTTTACTCTCTTCTTAGCTCGATATCCCGCCCAAAAAACCCTGCTTTGACTGCTGACCCACCAAGATAAATTCCTGTAGGAGAATGAGTTGACTAGCAATTAGTGTGGAGAAATAAGCAAAGGGAGATGTGGCTTCTCTTCTCAACTCTGACAGTTCACCATGTGAGTAACTAATCAAAATTCCTACTTTACTTGAAAATTGTATGTGAGTGATTCTCTTCAAGTTTCCTGTTCTTATGCCCCATGTCAATTCAGTGTACTTCCCTACATTCACGACCGTTTCATATGTTAAATCCAAGTTCTACATTTGTTTCTCCCAGTTTGGGTACTGTTAGTCTTGCACTGAATTGCTCTGATGGCCTCTGTGCATTGCAACACGGGGACTTTGGTAGTTATCATTTAGGTCTTTATTTTCCCTCTACTCCATGGTAGCCATTTGAGCAAACAACTGTCAATCTGGTAAAAGAGATGAAATATCTGATTTTGGTTTTTTTGTCAGGGAGTGGTTGGGTGTTTGCACTTCCATAATGCCATTCATCTGAGTATGTCAACGTATTTGTCAAACATTAATGACACTTCATAATACCTGTATAAGGCTATTCTTAATCTCTATTGCACAGATGGATAAATTGAGGCCTGGAGACCAACTCACACCGTAGGTCTGGAATAGAACTCAGAACTCCTGACTCACAGGACTGTCCTCGTTACAGTATTCCCTCTTCCTGTCAGTCCAGATAAAAGGAGGCAAATAGAACTGGATGCCAAGTGATTTCTCCACAAGCATAAGATCCATCCATTGCATTTAAAAAAACGAAGTGTGTTCTGGTTACAGTATGCATTTAATAGTATTAACAAAGAGCATTAAAGTTGCCACAGTCTCATATGAATGTCAGTATGAGCAGCTTGAACATTGCATCTCATTTAGCTCATTCAGTACCTTAAAGCCTTTTTGTCTCTTTGTTATGTAAATCAAAAAGAGGTCTCTCCCCATTTTTCTTTAAAGACTCTAATTTTTCTAAAAATCAGAACAGCTTACCCAGCAGCCTCTTCTTACTGTCAAGTTTTCAGGAGATGGGACTAGCAGCAATTTAAAACCACCATTCTATTTTTGTACCTAATAATAGGGAGAGGCAGGCAATCTTCTGGTACACAGATTCACCTTTTCTCACTGCTTTTCAGTGACTCATTCACTGCCCCTTCCAAATTAAGGTTCTTTTTATTAAACAGCAGAATGCATTGTTTTTCTTTCTTCAGTTTTCTTGGAATCTGTACTGAATATCTTGAGTTAAATGGAACGAGTGGCCTTTAAGACAGAAAATGACCATGTTTGGAGTTTGAATTCATTTCTATGGCAACAGAATGAAGTAAGGAAGGGGGGAAAAAAGTGTCAACAACAACAAAATCACTCATCAGATCCACTTAGTGCTTCCATTACTGGCAATTCATTTCTTTAAATGCCTTGTGGATTTTACTTTTATCAAATGCAGGCATTTCAGTATACCACAGGATTAGAGTCAATGAGAATTTGCCATTTACAAATCTCTTAAAACTGAAAGAGAATGACAGACAACTTTTTCAAAATACTTCAGGCTCACATTGTAAATAATACACCTTTCATCTAGTTAGGTGGTGAGATGGTGTCAATTATCTAAAAGATCATTTCCAAGTGTAGCTGCTGTGATCAGTTTCAATACTTGCAGGTGATAGGTTTCCAAGGAAAAACTTTGATTTTTTACCCTGCCTGTTTCTATGCAAAGCAGTTCTATGATTTACTGAACAAGAACTGAATCACTGTGACCCTGCTTTTGGTGCTGATGTGATAGTGAATGGAATTTCATAATTATCTGAGCACTTGCTATGGTAACCTGGAACAAGACAGTCTTATTCAGGGCTATGTCCAGCTCCCACTAAAGTCAGTTCAAAGGTATTGATGACATGTGCAACAGGCCCCAGTTACGCACGTTGCACCAGCATTTCAAAACAAACCTAGAGCTAGTCAACTTCTTGCATTATTAGTTAACATCAACCATTGTTAAATAAGAGGAAGAGTAGCATTTTCAAAGTCACTTGTGACTTTAGTCATTTAAATACCATTTTCAAAAGGGACTTAGGGATCTAAGTGCCTACTGACTTTCAGTGGGATTTAAGCTATGGCTACACTACACTATGGCTTAAGTCAGGCAATTACCAACAGCGACCTCCATATGCAGTGCTTGCTTTGTGTCAGTGAGGCCCACCTTAAAGATTGTTGTCCAACCTGTAGATCATGCAAGAAAAAGACTCAGGTGGCATGCATCCTTCACCACAAGCAGCACATGATTGAACTGGCCTGATCCAGTACCAAGGACCTCCTTGGGCTGAAAATTGCCCTGGGGCACAGAGAGCGCTTCCGCCTCTTGTTCTGGGCCAGATGCCTCTCCAGAGAAATGGAGGAGCCATTCACCATCATCGCTGAGGAAGAGGTCTCCTAAGATCTGTGGAGACTGCTCCAGACCTCTCAGACTCTCCCAGAAAAAGTGTAGACCAGAATAGTTCCAGCTCCGGCACACATACTTCTGACCCTTCCCTGTACTGAGTAGGGAGGTCAGAAACACTGTACTGTTGACTAGTTCTGGTCCCTGGGAAGCTGTTGAGTCAGGTACCAAAGAGAGCATGATTGGTACTGACAGTATCCACGGTGTACATGTACCAAGTTGCGGCGGACCTGCTCTGCCCTTCGGTTCCGTCCTCACCACTGGTTCAGGACTTTCCGAGCCTCATGCCTTTGATTGCCACTCCAATGGAGTATGTCACTGAATCATTGTATTCCCCTGGCACTGCACTCAGACATGTCCCTCCTGGTGGTTGGGATGAAGGTGGTACCTCAGTAGGTATGGGGGACCTTGGTACTAGGACCCTCCTCAGCCCCACTACAATTAACGCCAAAGATGCTTCCCTGGCGACTTTCACCATCCTCGATGTTGATGCACTCAGATGCTCTTGTACCACTGTTTGCTCCAGGGCTAGCACTGCCTGTGACACTGGTATGTTTGGTACCAAAGGTACTGACTTCATGAGGGGCATTGATTAGTGCCTTTTTATGGGTGCAGACAAATCAGGTTGCCTATTGGCTTCTTTGGGAATCACTCCACTCATGTCTCCAAGGTCATCTGCCACTTTGTGGCTGGGATGGAGGCCCCTGGCCCAGTGCCCCACCGTGTCTGTATCAATGTCCTCTTTGAACTCAGTGAGGATTCTATTGGAAATACCACTCTTCGTCTCATTCAAAGGTGAGGTCACCCACGAGATGGATGTTGGTGCTGCAGATCAGCTGCAAGCCCAGGCATTGGTGATTTTCCTCCCTGCGGAGTCACTAGAGTTCACCCAGCCTAGTATGTTATTCTAGGAGCAAGAGCTGGCTTTGACTCAGCCAAGAGCCTCATCATCATCCCTGAATGATGCTGTGCTGGCTGGTTCATTCTCCCCTTCCATTCCAAAGGACTTTAATGTGTACCAGGACCTTCTACATCACATAGCTGCATCCCTTGGCACTCAAACAGGTCTTCTCCTGAAGAACACCCTTTCTCTGGAGCAGAGGCTTTTTAACAAGTCCTGGGCTTCTTCCGCAGCCTGATCAGGAGGCAAGGTGTCAGTTGCTTCATGGTAGCCACCTCGACTCAAGTTGAGACTTTTATGTGCAGGTGTTGGCATGGGTGTTGGGGCCCTCGGCCATCGTGGTGGCCTCCAAGATGCATGGAAAGGTAATGTTCTTCTTGGCATTGCAGGCCACTGCCCAGGAGTTGGTAGAGAAGGACCTGGTGGCAGAGGGCATCTATGTCCCCTTAGAGCCTTGGAGGACCTGAGCATACACGTGGTCCTCGCCTCCGTCCCACCCTTTCTCCCTAACGCTGCCCTGCTTCCCTTCCTCTCCACCCTGGGAAAGCCCATTTCCATCGTCAGCCCTGTCCCGCTGGGCTGCAAGGATCCCGCTGTCCGTCATGTTTCATCATTCCTCCAGCAGGTCCAAATCTAGCTGCTGCTGGCCGTGGCACATGATGGGGAGGCTCTTGAGGGGCCCTTCCTGGTACCCCATCAAGGGGCCCAGTACAGGGTTCATTATTCATCTAAGGAGGCCCGATGCCTTCTCTGCTGGGCAGGTCTCCTGTCCCCTGGCCCGCCCTCCGCTAACACCTTGGAGGGCTGGGTACTCATCAAGGGGAAGCGCAGCAAGATCAGGAAGGGCCAGAACCTCCTCACCACCTTGGATAGGGACCAAGTCCCCTGAAAGTCCTTGTGTGGGGTGCCACTGATGGGGCCTCTGCTGCCCTCCCTGATGAGGTCCAGCGGGAGATGCCAGTCAAAGAGGAAGTCACAGCAATGAAGAGGGGCAGCACAGCCCCACCTCCTGGAGACCCTTTTAGATTCCCTCCCCAGGGAGACCTCAGAGGGAGCCACCCCTGCCACCTTGTCATCTGCGCTCTCTGTTAGCACTGAGGCGGCTTCTGCCTCATCTTCTGGCAGAGTGGCCCATAGGGTGGTGGCAGGGGGACTTTAGATCCATCTTTGAGGAGACTGAGTCCCTGGGTCTGACCCCGGTCTTCCAGGGGGACAACCACCCCCTGACAGTGGACCTCGATCTGGGCAGTAACCTCCTCACACCACCTCCTCTTCCCCAGACTACTGTCCCCACCCTTGCATTCATGTTGCCGCTTGACCATTTCACCTGTCCGTCTTCCATCCCTGGTGGGACAGCTAACCCCACTCCCGTCCAACGGCCCTAACCCAAGTCACCCCCTGCCCACTGCCATGTCTCCAGGTGTCCATTGTGTTGCCAGGGCTTGGCATAGGCGAGGGCCCCCACCCCAGACCCATGTCTCTGAACCCTGTGCAGGGTCAAGTGGAGCCACATCCCAGTGGCTCAGCCATCATTACCCCGCTACTAGCCCTGCTCCTGCCCTTAGTACTGCTCCCATCCTCTCCCTGTCCACCTTCCATATTGCTGCCACCCTCGGGGTTGTCATTTCCTATTCCATCTACCAACTCCCAGGAGACAGCATTTGTGTTCCCCCTTCCACCCAGGGCTGCTGTTTTCCCTCCACCACCATTCCTTTTGCTGGGGGCTGAGCAACACAACATGGTGACCGCCACATCGGGTGTCTGCCCATCTCTGTCAGCCACAGGGCCATTATGGGGACCTGGCTGGAGGATAGCTGTGATCCTTCAATGCCGGACACCCTTGCACTGCAGAATGAGCTGCAGGCTTTCCTGGATGACTCCCAAGGAGCCAGTGTCAGGGTGCAGCTTGCTGTGCAGCGTGGGATGATGAGTGATGAGGGCTATGCTGAAGGAGGGCAAAGGGACTGGGAGGCAGGATTCTCTGATGACCTTCAGGGTCGGTCACGGATTGCTACAGGGGCCACTGGTGCTCCTGCCCGTGAGGATCTGCTCTAGCCCTTGTCATGGCCCCAACCACCTTTGCCATGTTAAACGCTTGGGGCTATAGGATGGGTCTCTGCAGGTACCAGGTGCTCTCCTTCCCTCCTGCAGGAGACTCATATGGATCCAGCCGCTGAGGCCAGCTGGTGGCTGGACTGGGGGGGGAAGGGTGTATTTTAGCCATTTCTCCACCCATGTGGTGGAAGTGGCCACTCTGTTCTCCCCTGACCTGAGGTGCTGGGGGTTGCTGAGGTCATGCTGGGTCATCTGCTGCACCTCTGGGTCCGTATGGAGGGGCTAGCACTGAATTTGGTCAATGTCTATGCACTGAGTTCGGGCCCAGAGTTTGGGTGTATTTTTTTTTTTTCCAAGCAATCCAACCTTGGACTGCATCTGCCTACTCCCCTGGAATTCAAATAGTAGCACTCTCCGGTAGACATCTAGTCTGACCCTGTCACAATGTATAAAATACACTATATATTTAATTTCATATATATTAATGAAAAAGCATTTAAAATAGTGAGTGGCTTATCTTTCTTTCTCCCATCAGTTAAATTGTGTCAACGCTGCACACCCCTAGTGGAGGACGTGTGTAGCTAGATGCTGCAGTGAAAAGCTGGCTATGTCCACTCTGTACTGTGTAGCTACATGGGACAGCGAAAGGCTGTGGCGGGAAGAAGGCAGCAGGAAAAGGCTCAGGCTGTGGAGAGATGCTGGTGACCTTTCCTGCTGCTACTGCCCAACAAAGCCTTTCCTTGCTGCCAGTGCTTTTTCCCCACTGCCTCTCCACTACTGGAGCCTTTCTCTGTGGTGGTAAAAGCCTCTGGCAGAGGGAAGGCAGCAGAATATTACACAGCTAAAATATAGCAGTAGTGGGGGGAGGCTGTGCTTGGGTGTATAGAGAGCTGTGTAGGGTACACACCCTAACAGTTCAGGCTTTTCTTTACTCACCTAAGCAGTGTCTCACCATATTTCTACCTGTGCTAGGGAGGGATGTAGAATGTGTACTTTACATGCTGCTGTAAGCAGCGTGCAGTGTAGATGTACCCTAAGTGTGGGTACTGAAGTGGGGGAAATGGGATTACATCCTTCACCTAGAAACACTTGATCAATTTTTTCTAATACAGGTTTTATGACTAAATTGAAACAATGTTCAGTATAGAAAATGTCTTTAGCCGAGAGTAGAGTTGGAGCAATACAAAGAATTCTACCATGTAATTTGGGAAGTTTTCTAACAATTATGTAAGCCAGATGAGTTGATGTGGAGAAAGGATTTAAAAATAGGTCTCCTGACCTCTTAGGTGAATGCATTAACCACTGGACTGTAGGATATTGTGATGTGAGGCGCTCTCAGTCTCTCCTGTTGGAGCTTGTTCCACTGTGGATAAAGAAATATGCGTAGGGCCAGAGAGAGGGTGAGCATATCTTTAGAGTGCAGTGCTTAGGGCACTCACCTATGAAGTAGGAAACCCCTGTTCCAATTCTTTCTCCTCATCAGCCAGAAGGTGGAATTGACTAGGGGCCCCTGAATTAATTCTCTAACCGCAGAGCTAACAAATCTATGAAGAGGGTGGAAAGTGAGAAGTTAGGAGTGCGCTGCCATGACATTTTTGCAAGAAAGAGTTTAGGCATCTGAATCCTGGAGAGGGTTCACAGCTGTGAACCAAGTGGATATAGGCATGGCACATTGTAGGCTGGCAAATCCAGCCAGCAGGGGCGTCGCAGCCCTTCCTCAGGCCCAGGCGCCAAGGGGAAAGTTAGCAGGCTGGCAAGAGTCTTTAGCTCTGGGTCCCCAGGCGGGGCAGGGCTGGCAAGGAGTTGGTAAACAATGCTTGGTATCCTCTGTGGTGACAGGCCCAGAGGAGACAAGCACTCCTGGGGTGGCTAGGGAAGGTGGGAGGGGGACGCAAGCCCACACAACTCCACTGTGTCCCAGCCCAGGGCCCTACCAGTGGCAAGAGGGCTACTTCCTTCCACCCTGAACCCAGGTACCTGGAGCCAGTGGTCTTTCTCTGATTCTCCAGGGTAGATGGCTAGAGGGAGTCCCACCAGTCCCTTGCTGTCAGCTGGTGGCAGGTCCGGGAACTCCTCGGTGCTGTCAGCAGATGGCAGCTTCTCTAGGTCGCAGGGCTCAGGCAGCTCCTCTAGGTCATAGCGGACCTTGGGAGGTACCTCCCAGTCAGCGGTCTCCAGTAACCCTTCCCAGTAGCCCTGGCAGGCCCTTTAGGCTCCAGTCAGTGGAGGGCTCGTGCTGCCCAGATGCAGGGCCTGGGTCAGGCTCAAACCACAGCCTTGGGGAAGGCATGTCCTTCTCTGGCAGCAGCTTCCTCCTGAATGAGCTGCTTTTGTACTTCCCTTTCCTATCTTGGCCTAGCCCCTCTGCTCCCGGGGTCTGAGGCCTGCAGTTCTCTGATCCATCCAACTTGGCGTCACAGCCCTTTCTCAGGCCCAGGCTCCGAGGAAGGCCACAGTGCCTTACTACAAACACTACTAGTGTAACTTTGCCATAAAGCCAATTTAATGAATGCAAGAGAATCATCCCAGTGAAAGGGATTGCATTCTCCAATAGCATAGAGCCAGGGTAGGGTCTCTTATACCTCTCCCCCCTCCTTGCTGGTAGTGTAGAAGGGGAAAAAAGGGCCTGGGTAGAGGAAATGATGCATGGTCATGTTGCCTCTGAGGTATTCCTCAGCTGCATTTCCAGACTCCCATGGTCATTGCAGCCAGTATAGCTTAGATAAGAGGTGTCAAACTCACTTCCTATGGTGGGCCACATTTAAATTAAATTCAGTTCAAGGGGGCCATGCATACCATACCACACACATACACTAAAACACCACATACTCTACTCTTCGCCGAGAAATCTCCCCACAGGGTGAAATTCGGCGGCAGACTAGGAGAGTGGGACTCACAGCAGGAACTCACAGGTACTCGCAGACTCCACTCTCCGCCGAGAAATCTCCCCGCAGGGTGAAATTCGGCGGCAGAGTAGGAGAGTCCGACGGCCTTTTCCTTTTTGAGACGAGATCTCGCGGTACCATGCGCTGACGCGAGATCTCGCTCACTTTTACTGAACTCGGCTCAGAAAAAACTGCTGGCCTGGATAACACAAGCTGGCGGGCTGGATTCAGCCCGCGGGCCTTGTGTTTGACACTTGTGGCTTAGATCAACACCAGTGGCTTAGATCAGGCTGCTGTAACACTGAGAGACTGGCCTGTAGAAGGCTACAGCAGTATCAGGGGAGTACAAAAGTGGACTTTACTCATCCTTTGCACATCATCTCCTAGTGTACACTCTACAGTTACACTTCACCTCCTATATTCAGGGGTGTGCACAAGGGGGCAGGGGCAAGCAAGGGAACACCCTACCAATTGGCCGGGCGACAGAACTCCTCTGGGGACAGAGCATGGAAAGCAAGCTCTTCCTGCCTCTGGCCAGGGCGGGAGATGACAGCTTCATCAGCTGCGGGGAAAGGTGCACAGAGCCAACTCCACTAGCCTCAGGGTCGTGGGAGGGGAAGGGGGAAGCCAGCTCATCTGGCCGCATGGGGCACAAACCACCCCCCTCCCCCCCAAAAGCAGCCAAAATTTTATTCCTGTTCACACTCTTGCCTATATTTATAATGGGCTGGTCCAAAATGATTGATCTCAGTGTTACCAAGAAATCTGGATGCAAATTTTAATTTGTGAAAACATTTATGTCTATTTTAAGCTGGATTACTTTGCTGTGAGGGGTCTAGGAGAGTCCAAAGGAACTTCATGGGCATGCCCAGTACTTCTTACCTAGCTCAAAATGCAAATGGGGACACCAGCAAGAAACAAGCATTTATTAGGAGCTTTTGTTACAAAGCACTGTAACCGGAGGGTCATTTTGCCATCAGGCAAAAATCAGCATTCAGCCACTTCCACGTCACCTGAACTGAACACGTCAAACTGCCCTAAAACAGTCTAGATCTTAAATGTCTTTCATTTTTTATCAGTCCATTAAACAAAACAGTTTTATAACATAAATAAAAATAAATTACATGAGGCTCTCATCTCTCAGGCTGGTAACAAAAGATTCTATTTCTCTTCACATCAAACTACTAAGGAGGAATGAGGGGGTGGGGGAGGAGAAATGCTCTAGCCAGCAGATCTTAAAGGATCCTCTTCGTGATGTGGTTCTTCAACACCTCTCCTAATTCAAATCAATCCTGAAGACCAACCTCTGTCCCCCATGACACCTATACATAATCGTTGTGGGGGTGACTTGGAACGTCTGCATCTTTTATAGATATTTATGATTTCAACCCAAGTGGCGTTCCGTGCCACAGCTGTATCTGTAATTATTCCTGTCTACTTCATTTTAAGCCACTGACTTTTATACCACTTGACTTTCAGGTGGATCACTTGTTCAAATACTCTTTTGCATAAAGAGAGAGAGATTAGGAATAGAAGTGATTGTTACAATAAAGGTGTACTTGATCTTTTGAGTTATAAATGTTTTCTTTTACATTTTGTGTGTTCAGTAACTATGAAAAATATATCATTGGGTAATATACAACAAGCAAAAGAAACTTGTTGGGAACAAAACTCCAAACTCAAATTATTGTTTGTTTTAGCAGTAATAATTACGGCAATTTATAAAACTATATAACCCTAAAACCCTATCCAATTCACATAGTACTAGTAAACGTCAAACTATTCAAGTATAAGCATAAAATAAATGTTTAAATGATGCAAATTCAGTAATGTTCCAGGTCTTATCAACTCTACTTATAAATCTATCCTTCTATTTAGAAAGCACCAATCTGTAAATATTGGAAGTGAAGGAGCTAATCTGTGAACAGTAACTGACATGGTCTTATGTTAGCTCCCTGGCTAAAATATTTTTCTCTCAAAACAATGGATAAATTTGCAGATAACAAAAGAACAGCTGACAAACTAGCAGCTGATTTATGGATTATATGCAGCATGGAGGACTGAAAGCTTTTGTTCTGCAGTGTTGACCTACATTTGAACTACTTTTAGCTTTTATAGAGGGGGGGATTTTACTGAACACTTCAGCACTCTTAATACAAATTGTAAGTGATTGTTTCTTTGTCCTCATAATACATAATATGTAAGAAAAAGCCAGGAGTCCTGCTTGTTTAGAAGTGCTGCCAGTAGGTGAAAAATTTGTTCAAATTGCTTGCTTTCTTTTATGATGCTGCTGCCAGCAAGCTAGATAAACTTTGAATAGTTGTTGATCCCTCTGGCCACGCTTGATGTGTACTACATGCTGTCCGAGAGGTAAGGAAATTGGAAGATAGGTAATGTGTAAGAACTAGTAAAACTCTTCTGAGACACATAAATAAAGGCCTCTGACTATAAAATATGATGTACTACACAAATCTGTGTAGATGTGAAGGAAACTCTCAGACTTGGTTTAACTAGCCCACAGTAGTAAAAAATGTCAAATGGTGGAGGTTTTGGAAAAATAAAGATGTATCAATGGGGAGGGGTGGTGAGTGGAGAACAGCTGGTTGTGGGGAATTTGTGTTAAATCTTTCATCCCCTCACTTAAATTTAGTTGGGATCCCATTTGAATTAGGCTTAGTGCTTTCCAAATGTGACCCTTGGTCAATATTTGTCTGCAATGGCAAACTCACATGAGGACTTATGCATAGTCAGAAGAGACCACTGTGAAAGGAGGGATATGGCAAGTCAAGTGAAGTAATGAATGAAGTTTGCAAGCTGGCGCTGATCCAATGTTGGATTCCCAAAGTTCAACACATTTGTATGGCATGATTGTCAAGGGATGAAAACCACTACAGTCTCTCTTGGTTTCCTTAACAAATAATCCAGAATCTACCTAATTTCTCCTAGCTGCAATAAATTAACAAAACCTGTATTTTTCAGTTAGGTAGGAGTTGATTGATACATTACATTATTCTACCTGTTATTCCTTTGAACCCTTGTGTTTACTCACTACACACAAATGAGCACATACAGGTATTGTAAACAGGAGTTCATAACGGTCTGTTTTTTGGGGTTTTTTTGGCAGCTGTGTCATAGAGCAATGAGTTTCCAATCCCCAACCTTCTAAAATCTAGTTAGAAATATTTATCAGCCTCAAAATCGACAGGCAAGGTGTGGATCCAATGTTGCAATTTTCTACAAAATATGAAATACGTTAGAGAAGGCTTTTCTGAATTATGACACACTGAAAACAGAGGAGTAAGCCTGAATTTAAAGTCGTCATTTTTCCTCACAGTCTTGGACTTACATACTTGAGACAGAGTATCCAATGCCAGCACGTTATTGATGTAAGTACAGTTTCAGAAGTTTTTATTTTGTTTTCAATCTGGAAACATCACAACGGATCATCATTTGACTGCTGGAGACCTGAACTTCCATTAAGCAGCAAGGGTGAAATCTTGCCCCATTGAATTCAGTAGGGCCAGGAATTCACACAGAACCTTTAATCCTTTTCCTTGCTGAGATAGATGCTAAATTATAACTCAGTTGTTAGGAAGAGTTTTTAGCATAAAAAGATTATTGGCTTGCAATGTGGGCTGATGAGATTCTTAAGGCTTGCCTGGCATTAAGAGTCTGCAAGTCTCCTAACACTTCCTGAGGAGGTCCGCAGGAAGTAGGAAGAAATGTCTCTTCTCACTACTCTTCCCTGGTTGCAGACTTCCTGAGGCCTTTAGCTGCTCCACTGTCGTTTGCAGCACTAGGGATCCCATGATGAACCACTATCTAATGAAGATAAGAAGGTATTTCACATTGTCTAGATATGGATAAAATGAAATGGTTGTGGATGGATAAGGTAGCATGCTTTTCTGATATTTTTTCCACGATATTGCTGTGTGTCTTAGTTAAGATACTTCAGGAGCCTTATTTGAAAAGTGTAAACTTAACTCCATTTTAAACATCTGACTCAAATATTTTTGAAAGACAATATGCACTAAAACCACTGACATGTGCCTACAAACTGAACTTCATCTTAACGAAGTTGTTTGCAGAGCAATACATAATTGCATCATATAGACGGTAAAAACCAATCAAATGCTTATTGGAAATCCATTTTGAAGAAGAGATTTCAAAGGCACAAATGCTGGTTAACTGCCCAACTCCCACTGATTTTTAATGTTGGGTGCCATGCAGCCTTTTGTACCTTTGAAAACTTCCCCTTACATTCTTATGAATAGCTGCTCATGCACATAAATATAAACCTGAGATTAGGAAAAGTCTCTTTAAAAAACACATCAAGTAGAACCTGCTCAAACTTAAAATTCCAATGCTCAACACCCTGACTACTCTCTGAACATGCTAAGAGCAGAAGGGGAGATGGACAGCTCTTAGTAAGGAGGGATGAGAAGATAACAACAGTGTGTACAAAGTGGAGGACATGGAAAAGATATTTTGTCCTCTACTTCATCTTTCTAATATAGATTGATAGAGCCAAATCCTGAAACCTGACTGTCTGGCTTTTGTTTCTTCTTTGTCATTTCTCTTCTTGGAATTGTTCCCAATTTCTCTTTATCATTTCTATAATCTAGGTTTATTAGTCGTTAAGTCTTAAAATTTATTCACAGCTTTAAAAATGAAAAGTGCTATGTTAATACTAATTAAGTATTTGTATGGTGCCCCAAATTATACGTTGTACTTCAGCTGTTATATTCCAACATAAATATTATATAATTTACCCTAAGGGTGCACATTAAGGCTGATAATATTATTACTTTTATTGGAACAACAAAGATATACAAGCTTTCAGGCCGAAAAGGTCCCTTCCTCAGCTGTTGGCACTAATCTAAAAAGCAGATATGTATACAACATGAGCCATACTGCCTGATATACTACAAACTCAATATATTAAAAGTTTACTGTTATATGGTATAACACCATATAAGGATTTCATAAGCACAGTGCTTTTCATAGCAAGGAAAGCTTTTCAGATAACTGCCAGCACCCAAAGAAGAGGCATTATGTATTAGAATTATTAGGATTAAAAAATTGCCACATCTTCTGAACTGGGTGCAAATTTTCAGAGGCTAGCACAAATAAAGAGATTTTCCTCTTTAATAAGCTTGTGATTCCACCTGGGCATATTGATGGTTTCACTGTTATTTTACAACGTCCTCCCCACACCAAAGAAAACAAAAAACAAAAAAACAAATACAACAAAACAAAAATTATCCCAAGCAGAGTTTTGACCTGAAAAGAGAAGCGAGAGAGACTCCATGAAGTCCACTAGGGAGCAATTCTATCGATTTTTATGTGGAAGATGAACAGATGGGTGACGGTATAAAACCCTAAGTTATGTAGGTAGGTAAATTTTAGATAGGTGCAGCATTGGCTTACATTATTCTTTATTTTAAATATTTTTTTCAACACTTGAGGGCATGAGGGACATTCTAATTCTAACACACCAGATTGTTCTCCCTGATTTGAAAGCTAATGGAAGGGAGTATTTTGGATGAGGAATCTCAACTTGTTTGTTTCCTCAGTGGCGATAACGCTATCTCATGATTCATTTCCACTTCCCATTGATCATGAGCAAGCCCACAATGTATTGGTATACTGATGTGACTGGTAAATTAACTTCTTTAATAACTCATTCCTTTCAATCCTTCACAGAGAAGAGACCAGATGACCATTGAGACTTGATCAGGAATCAGGAAGATTATTATTTTATTTTTACTACAAGAGCACCTGCAGGCTCCAACCAAGATCAAGGCCCCATTGTGCTAGGCAGTGTACAAACAGAATAGGAGATAATCCTTGTGCAGAAGAGCTAAAACAGTAAAGATGGTAGGTGAAATAGAGTAACAAAGAGGTGAAGTGACTCGCTCAAGGTCACGCAGCAAGACCCAAGAATAGAACTCAGGTGTTACAATGCCCAGTCTGGTGCCCTATTCGGTAGACCACACAAAAAATAAGCTGTCTACATACTAACGGTATGAGCAAATCAGGACCAGGTTTAAGTCCAGTGAATAGGATTCCCTTGATATAAGGAGGTGAGTGACCCAAGCCAAGGGAAACCTGCTGAAAGCTGAGAGAAGAGGAAGACCATTAGAGCAATAAAAGTACTTTAAACAAAATGGAGCCAAAGACTGACCTAACAAAACTGGCGTGATGGAGAAACAAGTTAGGATGGCTTTTTGATACACCATAAAATCAAACTTAGTCTGTGGACAGTTCAGAGGAGATCCACTACCTGGGTAAAGGCCAAATCCTATGGATGCCACTAATATGGTTCCTTTCCTTCTATTCCAGCTTCCCCAGTCTGTTTCAGTGCTTACGTGATTCTGTGTGGTTCTCCACATTTTTACAAGACATAAAATAAGAATATGTGAACATCACAACATTAGAGATTGACCAAACCAGGACATGAACTCCTCTGAATTTCAGAAACAGGAGAGTTTGAATTTCTGGATCCAAACACAGACTTCTCTAACATAGACCTGATCTGTGAGAAAGAAGAACTAATTTATCTGGGCTTTCAGATTTGATAGCAAATTCCCTTTCTTTAAAAAAGCTAAAAACTCTTTCAGTTTGTTTTCAAGAAGCAGGTTTAAATGATTTTACCTTAGTATAGCATTCTGTTCATTAAGGGTCAAGCTAATGGTATTTTTGCCGTTGATTTTTAGTAGGCATAAGCTCAGGTCATATAGATGAGAGCTAGATATCACTTTTAGAGGAAAGAATATTTTAAATGTTTTCACTGAAAAAAGTTCCAGGTATTTTATGAATTTAATGAGAAACTGCCTTGGATTAAATGAGGGACTATCAGAAGAGAGGAGATGAAAGCAGCAGGAAGTTCCTGCGGTTGATTATGAGACATTGGAATGAATAATAGTGCTGGAGCCGATCCCAGTCATAAAATCAGAGCAGAGCAGATTGACTTGGACACTGAGGGTGACACTGAGATATAAGGGAAAAAAACAATCTTGGCAAAGAAAGTTTTGTAGAGATTAAATAGCAAGGAAGAGTTTTAGAACAGGAAAGGGTATTAAAATCTAATAGGGAAAAGATCTTTAACTCTGGTATTTCAAGTTGGGGAGAAGACGGAAATTCCATATGCTAATAGTGATTTAGATTCCGAGAGAGTGTTTTAACATCAGCTGCTGTTGCAGTTTGAGGACAGAGGAGGACAATTTTGGCATGTGAGCTACAAGGTCACATCCAGGTCAAATTCATTTTAAACTGAGGCACTAAAATGTCCATTCTATACTATCACCGCCACCTAGAATCCTAGAAATATAGAGATAGAAAAGACTTGGGCCTTATACTTCATCTTCCATTCTGATCCTGGCTGTCTTTTATGTCCATCAGCTCATCATGTCCTTGATTAAGCAATGAACTTAAGCATATGCTCAACTTTAAACATGCACGTTGTGCTTCGATGGGACAACTCACTTGCTTTAAATCTGATATGCTTACATCTCTGGCTGAATCAGGGCTTATAGCAGTCATGCCACCTGAGTTTAAGTGCAAACTTCTTGGGGAAATGAAGTTACTCTGGCTTTACACCACTGTAATTGGGAGCAGAATATGACCCTTTATTACCAGTTGATGCTAGGCCCAGCTCCTATGTTTACTCTTACCCTTTGTTGGGATGAATCCATAACGCAGAAATGGATGAATGAATACTTAATAGAAGAACACATACTAAGCTAGTATACTTTGGAATATCTGTTTAGAAGAGAAGAACATATATGACTGCACTGAACTGCTGTTCTACCGTAAAGGTGAAAGCAATTCATGAAGCCATGGTAAATCTTGATATTGAAGCAACATTGATGGTGGGCAGATGAGTGAGCAAACTTCATGTTGATATTGATGCTAGGAAGACTGCTGCTATCAAAGATATGGAGTAAGCCTACCCATTGCCAGAATCTTCTGTTAGTTGTGTAAATAAGACTGATGTGTCAGATAATTTGACATTTTTCTTCTGTTTAGGTTTTTATGCTGTATCTAATTCCAAGTGCCTTCCAGAGTTAAAATAAGCAAAATGAACAAGAATATAATGGCCTGATAGAGTCTCAGGTCACATTTGTCAGGGAATTAAAGTTGGCTAGTCTTAAAAATAGATGCATAGATTTTAAGGACAGAAAGAGGGCATTATGATCTTTTAGTCTGACCTGCATAAGACCAGTCATATAATTTTACCCAGTAATTCTTGCCTTGAGTCCAAAAACTTGTGGTTGTAGTAAAGCATACTTCTTAGAAAAATATCCAAGTTGTTCCAGTGGTTATTTACCTTACTGTTAAACTGTGTGTTATTTCCAGTCCAGGTTCAACTGCTAGACATTGGATCTTGTTATAACTTTGTCTGTTACATTAAAGCAAATATCAGATTTCTTCTTCTCACATTGGTGCTTATAGACTGTGCCCTAGTCCCTCCATAGCCTTCTCTTTATTAGACTAAAAAAATTCAGGGTATTTACTTTACCACTATAAGGCATGTGCTCTAATCTTCAGATCATTGTGGCTCTTCTCTAACCCTCTCTAAATTTTCAACATCCTTTTCTGAAACATGCACGCCAGAACTGGACACCGTTTTCCAATAATGGTCTCACTGATGTTGTATAGAAAAGCAATACCTTCCCACTCCTGCTCCTCAATATTCTCCTGTTTACACACTATTTGCACTAGTCCTTTTGGCCAGAGGTTTGCAGTTCATGTCCAATTGTTTATACACCATGACTCCAAAAAACTTTTCAGAGTCCCTGCTTTCCAGGATACAAAGTCCCCATCCTTTAATTATAGCCTGCATTATTCCTAAATAGATGACCTTGCACTTAGTTATATTAAAAGTGCCTATTGTTTGATTGATTGCACCCAATTTAAAAATAGCTCTGTTCAAGTGATCTGATTTCATCATTATTAACTATTCCACCAATATTTTGAGTCCATCTGCAAACTTTACTAGCAATAATTTTATATTAACATGTTTCTCATTGAATCAGATAAAAAGTGAGGAGTGAAGAGAACTTTGTTCCCAATCTAAATTCATTCATAATTTCTGTACTGCTTATTCTAATGTCCCTGATAGAAATGAATCAAGATCAAATTCTGTTGGAGAAATTAATAAAGTTTTCAGTTCCTTAATGCGTATGACATGCAGGCGATAGGCATTTTCTCTTCAGCAGGTTTGATCTAGTCTCTGTCTCTCTACTCCTGTTATCACCCTTCTTCCTTCATGAAGAGATCATACTGCTTTACTTGGGGTACTTCGAAAGATAAACGGGACACATCATTTCAAAATTTTATCAACTTCAGCAACTTGTGTTCATTAAATACCCCTTAACAAGGATAGCTAAAGACAACACTTAGGCCAATATCCAGCAAAGCATTTACAGAAATGCTTAATCTTAATCTCTTGAGTAATCTAATGATTCCATGTTAATATGCTTTGCTGGATTGGGGCCATTGTGGAGTATACTATTAGTAGCCAATTATTTCCTCATCTGTTCTTAAAACTATGCTTAGCTCTATCCTTTGTGGTTGGTGCAGTTTTTCAGTGTCTATTTGATTAATAAGATATCAAATAATAATAAAAAGAAGCTTTCTAGCGCAGTGTCCTGTGATATCAAAACAGGACTTATCTGAGCACCGATGGATTTTGCCATTCTCCAGGTTCCAGGGTATTTGCAATGCTATGACTTGGGGCATGTCCAACTATCACAGCTGAGCAGGAGCCCCAGAATGCGAGTTCAGAGATCTAGAAGCAAAAAAGAAGGGAAATGGAATGTCTGTCTATCAGGTGATGATGTATTACCAAATGCCTCGGTTAACTGTTCCCGTTAAGGGAAGCGTTTTGCACATGTTGAAGTACCACAGATGAAATTTTCAGATTTTATTTATGGTTTTCCATATTTGTCACAATGAGAGTCCTTAAATACCTTTTTTAAGAAAAACAAACATTCTGTCAATAATCAGATATAATGACTTACATGATGTGAGGAGGCAGACTACAGGGCTTTGTGATTTACTTCTCAGCTCAGGCTTTGTGCTTGTTTCCTTAGCTGGCATTGCCATCTGTATGTAATTAAATTTGTTCCTATACCTCCTGGAGTGACAAGCCTGTATGATATGCTGAAATAATCATATATAACATCTCCATATATAAACGTATTTCCACAGAATGATCAGTCTTTCAAAGAAGTGACAATCACAGTTTAACTACTTCTTTCTCTTTTGTGTGTACTTTTGTTTTGTTTTTAAACAGCTCAGTTCCCTGAAGATTCACCTTTGCAGCTGCTGGAACTGGCACATATAATTTTAACAGCCTCAGATATTATTCCCTTCTGCCACTGTGCAATGTCAACAATTGCCATAATTTACCACACCATTCCCCAGGAATGAGTCTGTAATTCTACCCCACCAGATTACAGATCCCATGAGAATTAGCTCAGGATAGTCTAAAATTTGCAGAGAATCCCCTACTGGCCCTAAACTGGCAATGATTCTTCACCTACGGGTCAGCCATGAAGAGATATAGAGGCCATGGTAGTAACGTACCACGTTCTTTCTTGCCTGAAAGCTCCATTCCCTAGGTCCTCCATGCAGATCAGGAAAGAATCCGTGGAGCTGTAAGCTGTGTGTGTTTCTTAAATAAAGCAGCAACACACATTGGACAACTATAATGAGCGCATGACTGATTTTCTGAACCCTGGTTATACATCTCTCTCTGTAATCCAAACTTTGTATCTGGTCAAGTACTAGTATGTTAAATTTGTTCTGAAACCTCAATTTATAAAACCAAATGTTACAAAGTCCATTAGTTCCCCAATCCCCTATGCCAACATGCAATTTACAGTGTCCTAGAGCTAGATTAACTCTTGTGTTCTTTGAGGCTATTGATGGGGAGTTTATGAAACATGAGTAATACAATGAAGGACTGAAGGAGTCATTGGCAGCTCCATGACTTGCTGCCACAAAGTTTAGGCTTCTTTGGAAAGTCATCTCATGCATAGTTTCGCATCAATGGTTCTCCATGGTACTAAGCTAGAAAGACTGTGAATGCCAGTCCAAAAGGGTCTTCTGAACTTTGAGTGAGTCTGAACCAGGTTTTGACTGAAATTGGGACAATTCATGATTTTGGATGGAAATCCTAGCAGTTATTTCTTATGAATTTGACCCAAACCAGTTTATTTCCTGGTTGTTTTGTCTTAGTTTCAGGTTTGAGTTGAAGATTAATTTGATGTTCAGTCACTACTGGCCAAAGCATCTGAACCATAACTAATAGTAGGGCCTGGGCCTGATCCCGAAGGTGTGAAGAAAATCGTAACTTCTATCATAGCCAGTGGGAGTTGTCAGTGCTCAATTCCTGTCAGAGTCAGGCCTATAGCATGTGCTAACTCCCCAAACGGAAATTGCTGAGTGTCGCACAGCTCAGGAAGCCCACCTAAGTTAGTGAATTCAGCATTTCCATTTACATTACATTAGTTTAATTTTACATTCTATATAGTGGTGCAATGTTAATTAGCAAAAAGAGTAAAATGTAAAGCAGGACTATATGGTAGTCAGGAGCACTTCTGATAATAAACAGGAGGGATGCAGACACCGCCCTATACATAATTAATTATAATTATTAAAACAGACATTATTAAAATCTAATCTGAACAATAACTTTCATTATTTGGGATTTAATATGAGGGTGCTGAGATGATCATGGTAAATGGCCAACGTTGGCACTATTATCATTTAGTAATGGCATTGGCAGCATTAAATGTGAATGAGAGAGGCATCAAAAGCATGGATGCTAAAAATATTTTAAAGGGAAACCCTGCAGCTGACCCCACATTCTCAACTCAAATTCTGTTATCCGGTCACAGGTTCTCATTGTATTCTGCTTCCAGATTTGAAGCACTATTTCTAATAAGAAAAAAAAGCAAATCTGGAAGCTTTTGAAAAGAAAATAGAACTTTTAAAGATGCTTTCAAAGACAACTTGCATGTTCACTTAAAAAAAAAATCTGAGATCATCCAACTCTGAGCAGCTGTAGAGATCAACTGAAGAGAAAGGAGAGGCAGAGGAGGAAATTAATTCATTGTCAGAAAAATCAGGGGGCAGAGGACAGAGGCAGATCAGGAGCAGAGGAACAGGGTGGAGAGAAAAATATCAGCAGGAGAGGAGGGAGAGAGAACGGAGATAGCAGACGAAGTTAATGCATTTTTAAAGCATTCTTTTTCCAAAATGTACTTGCCAAGCAGATATCTGTATGCCTGACATTTATTTCCTGAAAAATTACAAAAGAGCCACAGAAACCAACATTTTCCTGACAGTACAGTGTACCTTTTAATAACTAATGTTAATGGATGAGTGGGTCTCAAATTGACCTAACCACAAACTATTCTTGATTTATAAGACAATTAGAATGTTTTTACTTTGGGCCAGTTTCTCATCACAGCTGCAGATGCAGCTGTGCAGAAACCCACTAAAGTCTATGGGCCGACTCCAGATTAGTATTCGTGTAACTGAGTAGGGGACCCTTAAACAATCATTTCAGGATTCTTTCTGTGTACGATGCAGTGAACATAACCTGGGCTACAAAAACTGCTGGCCAAAGATTAAGGTGTTTATGGAAAATGAACCCTGAGGCCACAGTCTAAGAAGGTTCTAAATGTGGGATATGGCAATGAAGAAGAAAGTGAACCTGAACCTGTATAGCCCTACTCTCAAGAATAGGTCACTAAAGTCATGTTTGGTTTGGATACGTAACTGGGGAGTTCTGAGGACAGTAACCAGGGAGTCAAAGTATCCGCAATAGGATAAATAAGAAATATTTGCACACTCAGTGCACATATATGAGGAAATAACCAGAGTGATAACGAAAAATACCTGTCCTCTTGTTGGAGCTCTAATTTGGGAGACAGGTTGGCGGGAGGGGGGTAATTTGCATAATGATGATGTGGTTACAGTGATGATTACGCAAATATTACGCAAATATTTCTACTCTGATTTCTCAGTAACCACACAATCATTATGCAGAGTAGACTCTCAGCCGATCAGAGTGCAAGGAATTGCATAGTTTAGCAATGAAAGCGTGATCCTGCACCACTGCAGTCCCTGGGAGTGTTGCTATTGACTGAGCTCAGGATCAAGCACTAAATGCACAGCTATGGGTCAGTAGTTGTAGGGCATCTCTGTTCTCTGATTGTCTGTGACAATTCTTTTTCCATATAATTAACAGTGCAACGAGCAACTACCATTTTATTCCACTGAAATCTTCAATAGAATGACTACATCCACAGCAGACATTTGGAATAACAGAATTAAAGTCATCGTGTTATAAAATTTTGTCACAAGATTGATATTTCATGCCTTGAAATTAAATCTTTTGGCTTGCCTTCAACATGCATTATATAAAATAAGAACACTTGGGCCTTGGTGTTTTTGTAGTAACAGAAAACCACTATCCTGTGACAATTTGCTGTATCATCATAGCATAATAATAAATTACGCGGTGACAGTGACAAACTACAGTCCCCAAAATGCTGTGCTGCGGTTTCCCCTGACTGTGCATGTGTTAAGAGGAATTGCAAATGTACTGCATCCTTATTAGAATGCAATAATGAGTATATGCTGTGAATGAACACCAGGACAACAGGGAAATAACATTACCAAAAAAAAAAAAAAAGAGAAATATTAAATAGCATAGAACTGGAGGAAAGCATTCTGAGATGATAAAGCATATGGAATGGGTGACGGAAAGGGGTAAAAGAGCATTGTGGTTGTAGAGATAAGGAATGAATAAATGACTATGGATCAAGTAAGACCCAACTTTAAAGTCCACCCAAAACTTGAATCAAACAATCTATGAGGTTCAAAAACATTTTGATTTTTTTTCTCTTTTTCTTTTTGTTACTTTTTCTTTCCCACATGCATGTATATCACTTCCGATCCAGGATTTACCTCTTTTGAATTGCTGTGGACTTGCACTGACATAAAGGACAGCAGAATTTTGGCCCTGTGTCTCTCTTGTCCCCTTTTTGACCTTTCATGCAGTCTCCTACTGTTGAGGCAGTAACTTTCTCTTCTGCTGCTACTGCAATCTGCAACAGCCTTCCTGTATCTCTCCCACCACCTCAGGTCTTCAGTTCCTTTCAACTCTCCACTGAATTACCTATTCATACCTAATTTTTCTCCCCTCCTGCTCTTAAGTTTTATTTGTAACTTCATAAAAGTGTGATTTAACATGGGAAAGCATTGTGTGAATAGGAATGCACAAAGTGATTTGGATTAGAGATATGACTCCTCAAGCCCGACAGATAGGTAAGGCCTATTGAAAAACTTGGATCCAAATTTGGAATTTCAGCATCCCTAAGAGAGTGGCACTTATTTGATCCTTTGCCCAAAGCTCAAAGCTGAATGGTATTTTCATAGTTTTCAAAGTATTTGGGTAAATAACCTACACCCAGTGATGATATCCCAAATTTCCAATAACCAGTTCTATAAAGGCAGGTGATATTTAAGAACCTATTCTGAATAGGTTCTTAAACATCATGCACGCAACACCCGACACTCTGCACCCCAACAACCCAGCACCCAAAACTTCAGGGCACCCTCCGCCGTGAAATTGACCCTCCGTGGTCAATTTCGGCAGCAGGGAGAATGGCAGGAGAGACTCCCCGCACTGAAATTGACCCTCCCTGCTCAATTTCGGCGGCAGGGAGAATCGCAGGAGAGACTCCCTGCACTGAAATTGACCCTCCCTGCTCAATTTCGGCGGCAGGAAGAATCGCAGGAGAGACTCCCCGCACTGAAATTGACCCTCCCTGGTCAATTTCGGCGGCAGGGAGAATCGCAGGAGAGACTTCCCGCAGTGTAGTTGATCTTCCCTGGTCAATTTCGGCGGCGGAGCTGGGGCATACTCTCCGCCGTGAAATTGACAAGGCAAAGTCAATTTCGGCGGCGGAGAGGGAGACTTGGCATCGCAGCCGAGAATCTCCGCTGTGAGACTCGCTCTGCACTGCCAAATTCGAAACCCCTCCAGAGTGCAACGGGAGGACGCTAACAACTGGTTCGCTGCCTTTTTTTATTTTAAGAACCGGTTCGCGCGAAACCCGCCAGCGCCCTGCAGAGCACAACAGGGGAGGACGCTAACAACCGGTTCGCTAAATTTTTTTAATTTTAAGAACCGGTTCGCGCGAACCGATGCGAACCGGTTGGATATCATCACTGCCTACACCCCGCATATCCTCCCTCTTCCTATTGCAGGAAAATGACTGTGTGTGGAGGCGGCGGGGGGAGCAGGGAGAGGGTAGTGATCTCAGAACAGGGGAGCTTTTATTGAGGAAATGGAGGCACAGGACTACAACCATTTACCCTTCTGCCCCTACCAAAGCACCAAGTGGGGAGATGAGTTTGGGGACAGTGGAAGGAGGGTTACCTGATTTGGATTCAGCTAAAAATGTATGCATAGTTGATACAAACTTTGGATAAGCATTCAAACATTTGGATGAATCTGAATGCTGGGCCTTGTGAGTTTAATTCATCCCTGTTTGTATGAACGAGATTTGAAAACTATGGATTGTGATGTACTACTGAGTCATAATTGGGGTTTTATTGTGTTGCAGCCCAGCAAAACTCAACTATTAATAATGCACAGAATACAATCCTCTCAAATTCTCTCCTGGTTGATAATGTCTTTTTAATCATAAGTACTGTTTTTGTGCCACTTCCCTTTTCACTTGGCAGGGAGTTAGACTAGATGACCCTTGCGGTCCCTTCTAACTTTGTGGATCTATGATTCTAAAATAGTTTTAAAACTTCTGACACCTATGAGTTATTGGTGGGATTTACTACTTTGTATTGTTAATAACAGCAGCATTTGCATTGAGCCTGGTTGGTATGCCACTTATGAGGTTGGGAAAGCTCTGAATACAAAAAGGAAGGGTTGATTTGAGGAAGCTGTGAGCAAATAGTTGAAGTGCTTTGCAGGGGAAGAAAAAATGGAAACTACAAGTCTTTTTAAAATGCCTTCTGCAATGTTCTATGTCAGGAAATACTCCAATTTTGATTCAAGAAGAGAATCTACTACATATAATGAAGCTTGATTTCCCCCAGATTATCTCAGAAATAATTGGGGATTGTTTTCTTCAGCTAATCAGAGATATCTAGAAAGAAGTCATTTGCATAACTTCAAATCATATTATGTCATGAGGACAGCTGAGCTAATGTAATCTGGCATTTACTGTAAAATTAAAATGTATCGCATTCAAACAGGGAGACAAAGAGGCAATGGAAACCTACATCTTAGAAAAAGGAAGAACTAGAAGAGCAATGTTAATTGATAGGCTGCAGTAATTATGCTTCATGAAGCATATCAGTGTATGAAGCACAAGGAATGTAAATATGCAAAGGCCAGAACACGCTCACATCAGGGGACTAAATTGACAGAACTGTAAATACCATGGTAGCTATTGGTCACCTGGCTGCCATTTTATGCCCCTTATTTTATCATGATTTGTAAAGTAACATTTAGCGCACCAAAAAAAAAAAAAAAAAGCAGCTCTCCCTAATGTGTTACTTTGGATTAAATTGTTCCTGATTAAATGGGGTAGAATCTCACAACCAGGCTCCTAATCCAGGATTTCAGCAGGGCTGGGAAGCAAAGCCATAGTCTGTTTCATTGTATTTGTTCTTTACCAAAACATACAGCTCACGGGATTCCTGTTCTCTTTCTTTCACAAACAGTGCTTCTGATTCAATTTTCATTTTTGGGGAGGGAGGAGGAAGTTTGATGGGTAAAGTCCCCAAAGTACCTACATTTCAGTGTCTAGGCATGTCCTCAGCCACCTGAGTCATGACCTTGCCAGTACCTAAGCACCTAAACCCCAGTGGAATTCAGACTTGGTGTTCTCTCACCTATCTTGTCTTCAAGACCCTGGTCTGGGAGGGGTTCTCAGAGCATGCCTAAACCCACATGAAAGATAATGGCAATGGTGCCACCCTCCTTCTAACCTTCAGTGCCGTTGTTAGACCACTCATCCAGGGAGTGAGGGACTGGAGTTCAAATCTCCCCTTTGCCTGATGTGGATCAGGGATTAGAACTTGGGTCTCCCACTTCTGGGTGAGAGCCCTAACTACTCGTGTGGGGCTGGTCTCTTTAAACCTCTGCTGTTGGAGCTATTCCACAGTTCATAAATACTTAACTAGTCACTGAGCCATAGCCAGAATGAGAAAGACCTACCGATGG
This sequence comes from Mesoclemmys tuberculata, assembly GCA_007922155.1. NCBI lineage: Eukaryota > Metazoa > Chordata > Testudines > Chelidae > Mesoclemmys > Mesoclemmys tuberculata. Next base: position 45,120,656 of record ML675610.1, read on the forward strand.
AGCTACAAAGTCATTCTCCTTAGAGATGAGAGACTCAAGGCCCTGCTTCACAAAAGGCAGAAGAGAGATTTAAACCTGGGTCTTCCACATCCTGAGTGAGTGCCCTAAGCACTGTGATAAAGGTTATAAAGGACGGTGAGAAATTCCTCCTCATTTTTTCAAGCAAAATCACTAGCCTATCACCTAACTCTAGGAGACGATTCCCAGCTGTGAATCCCAAGTGATGATAGGCATCTCCTTCCAGCTAGAAGTTGGATTGTAAATCCGTTTGAGGAATAGAGATTAGGGCACTCTCCTCTCCTCTGCATATCCTATTGGCTAGTTTAGGAGGTTCTCTGCTCAGCATGCTGGCTTTTGTGAATTTCATGCTTAGGTGCCTATCTCTTCCCATTGCATAGTATAGGGAGCCTGGGTGCTGAATACAGGGGTGCGCATTTCTCTAGGTGGCAGGGCATCTAGAAGTCCCTTGTGTGAATCTCACCCCATGTGACTTAAATTGGCATCATATGGCAAACTGATCTGTCTGTATGGCTCTTCAATGAAGTCAGTTGGACTTCTTGTGGACTCAGGAGTCCAGAGCTCATTGCAGAATCAGGTTCTAAAGATAAAACTGGATTCATTGCAGGGATGTGAGATAGAAACTCACATTTAAGACAAATATCCATTGAGAAGAAACCTAACACTAGTATCAGTCATTACCTTTTTGAAACAATAGCTTTTCTAAGAATAAATGAATTAATCTGGAGATTGACTACAGCAATCAGATAGGATCAACCCATGGTGAATTAATGATTGAAGTTAAAGTACTGCCCCTCCACAGTATGTACTTTTTCATAATTACAGCTCTGGGTAACATTTATCTTAATTAGGATCTCTCATCTCATAAAGATTTGGTGCACAGCATCTGATGTTCAGTGCTATTATAGATTCTAATTCAAAGATGCAAATTAACTAGCTGGTTCAACATTTCGATACAAGGTAGCTCAAGTGTGGATTTGGATATCTGAAATATTTTTTTCACCTTTGATAAAATTGATCCACTGGAATTTAGATGAACAAATTCACCCCAGTTTGGACTTATTGACCATTTGTCTCTTTGTTTTAAAAGCTCTTCCAATTAACTTGGTCTTTTTTCTTTGTACAAATTGATTTTGTGGTTCTAGTTAAAAGAAGTCACTTACCGTCATTCTTTGGTCTGTTCATACTGAATCATCAATAAGAGTTTTTTGCAAATCATTTGTTAGACAAATTATGTAACATCCAGTATTTGCTTACACGTACTTTTTATCGTCATTTACTGTAAATCTATATCTAAATTCTAATTTTTAAACTTTCATTTGGATGAAGTTCTGATTGATGTCATGGCCAGTGAATTAGGAAGGGGATATTTCTTTGCATCAACACCCTGTTTGGATGATGATTAAATTATAGATGTTACCAATTCCGGAACACGTATTTCTACTTTTCTCTTAAATTTCATCTCCCATCTAAAATGATGTATTCTCATTGTAAGTTTGCATTTAATATTTTCCTTTTTCTCTTTTCCCATATGTATCTCTCTTACTGTATATAACCATCTGTACCTAACATAGCCATGACTGGATTGCTTTGGCATGAATTGTACTAGCTTGGAGCATATTTAAGAAGACATAAAGAATGTGTGAAATGAAAAATGCAACTTGGCCTTATTAACTTTCCTCCCTCTCCTGGTTTTGTCACTGGATTCTGAATCCCATTTTTTTCTTTCCAGAATAATGTCCATATATATCAAAACAAAGTTGCACCAATAGCATTACAGAGCCACTGCTCTGTATCTTTATTATACCTTTAGAAAAATAGTTCAGATTGAATTTGCTGCTAATCTTAATTTTTGAATTACATATAATCTCTATTTTTCAGAAATGGTGATATAGAGGGCCTGATTCACCACTCCATTATACCAGTTAAATAGCAATGTGATTCTGTTTAAGTTAACTGACTTAAGACAGTGTGAAAACCAGTGTGGAATATTAGGCCCAGGAGGCAAAAAGACTGATGTCCTTGAAATCACAGAAAATTGATTATATGTTTAAGGACCAGCAGATCCCAAAAGATCTGCTTAACTCCTCTTAACATAATATCACTGCTAATAAACCATGTGGAGATTTCTTCCAATCTCCAAATTTCTCATTCATCTTAATACTGTTTATGTCAGTAAGAAAGTATTTTTAAATGTATAAAGATTCCTCCCCACATTCCTTTCTTTCTACCCCACATCTTCTTCAGCCAGCCTGGAGATACCCTGGTTGCCATGGTCTGAAGGACCATAATATCGTTTGGTGCCAGAGTTGTATCAAAGGCTGTCATAGCTTAAATATTTTACAAGGGCACCAATGCTGGTTTGCAATTTGATTATTTTCGCCTTCCCCTATTTTCACTCTTTCAATCCTATTTCAGCTGCAGCAGAGCACGTTGGCTCCATCTGTAATGGTAGCAAGTCCAGCTGCCTCTGCAGCTGCCATCTATGCTATTCCTTGGCCAGCCACCAGGGAATGACTCTTCCCTCTCTGGAGACGTGATAAATCTCAGCCAGCTGCTATCAGAAAAGAAAAATAAACTTAAAACTTGAAAAGAATAAATAAACTTGAACTCTACATAAAGACCACTGCCATCAACTGGGTCTGAGGAGCAAAAGGCTACCTCACTATAAATGAGACAACAGAAAAGTGGGTTTTTTGGTTTTCTTTATGTATTGGGAATGTGTTCATTAATAATGTAAAAATCTATTTACCATGCATGCCTTTTGCCTCATTTTCTAATATCAGCAAGGCACATGTAGTGCTGTTTATAATAAGATGAAGACAATCTAAACAAGAGTGCTAAGTAGGGTTGCCTATTTTGGTTGGACGTATTTCTGGAGGTTTCATTACATGACATAATCTTTCATTAAAAAATAATCTTTAATTCCTGGAGTTCTCCAGGACAATCTTGGAGGTGTGGCAACCCTAGTGCTAATCATATTCGTTCAGTAGAAAAGGATGACCGTTTTCAAAACTAGCCCTAGGTGTTACATTTAAATTGGGCTATCTATGAAATATAGGGCCAAATCCTACTTTCACTTACAAGCACACCTCTGCAACCTTATTGGGCTTCATCAGGTTGCACAGGTATACCTGAGAACAGAATTTGTTCCCTAAAGTAGCAAGCATTCTAAATGCCTCTATGCAAAGAATGCAACTTTCCCAGTTGCATAAAAGGTCCAACATTGAGAAATGGTCCAGAAAATTATGGGAGGTTGTAATTAAGAAAAATTATTGGACCAATTACAAACCCAGGAAAGTAGACACAGGACAGATAGATACTTAGCTATTTGGTTACCGTTTCTTCAATACTCAGACAAACTACATTCACCTGCAAAAAACCCAGCATGCCTATCTAATTTTTTCGAATATTAACATTTGATAGAAGTGACTGGTCTGTTAAATGTGTATACTGAGATTCCATTCAATTTAATAAAATCACTAGGAATGACATATAAGTACTGTAATGATACTCACTCTGTAATATTAATAGATTCTAAGGCCAGAAGAGACCATTATGATCATCTAGTCCAACCTGTATAACACAGGCCACAGAACTTCCCCAATATAATTCCTAGAGCATCTCTTTTAGAAAAATATCCAATCTTGATTTAAAAATTGCCAGTGATGGAGAATCCACCATGACCCTTGGTAAATTGTTCAAATGGTTAATTACTAAATATGTTAAAAAAAACTATATCATGTTTCCAACTCTGGATTTGTCTAGATTCAGCTTCCAGCCACTGAAATGTATTATGCCTTTTTCTACTAGATTGAAAAATCCCATAATTAAATATTTGTTCCCCCTGTAGATACTTATAGATTGTAATCAGTCACCCTTCAACCTTCTTTTTGTTAAGTTAAAGAGATTAAGTTCTTTGCATCTATCATTATAAGGCCTGGAAACATCCTATTATATAGAAAGATCTGAGAACTATATTCCTGTATAATGTCTCTTTAAACAAAAGGTAACTGATGTACTGATTGTTTTGTTTCTGACATTTAATTGGCAAGGATTTATAAACTTGTTAAAACTTCCTAAATAAATAAATAGTTAAACAAATAAACAAACAAAGGCATCATCTTTGTTATCACATAACAGCCCTAAACCAATAAAAGGGCTCCATATATTTTCTATGTTTGGAGATTGGGTGAATCACACATGACCCTTAAAATAGTTAAGGTGGTAACAATGTTTTGTCACATTCACTCCTTGCTAAACTGTTTTAAGCTTTTTAATGGCCCAGGCACACCATTACTCCATTTCTGTAACAAACTAGGAACATTCGTCTAACACTGTTTTCACAATGGAACTTAAAATCTCTACAAGATATTGCCAGCTTTATCTAATAGGGGGAGCTGATTTAAAGACTTTCCCCTTCATGTAGAATATAAGTGGGGTACAGTTAGTGTAAAGAGTTAAGTTAAAGAGCTAGTGTTGATCATTTTTTCCAACTCTTGATGCTAATTTGGTAAAACAGCTTTTGGTCTGTTCATAAACCAGACATTAAACTGGACCTAATCAAGTAATTAGTGCAGGTTCACAGTCAATGGTTTGCCAGGCCTTCTTGGTTCAGGAAAAAAAGCTGCATCCTCTAGAGATGGTCTGGAAAAGCATGTGATACAGTAATCCAATATTTGTAAAATTGTACATCAGAAAACATAATTCTTGAAAGAGCTGGCCTGGTGGATTAATGCCGACTACCTCTGGCTTTAGTTTAGTTCACAACTTGTTTTAAAAAATGTGCTGGTTTTGAGCTGCCAGCTAGACAGCTGCATCATGAATCCGCTTTGTACCATAGTCGGGGGTCTGTGCTTGCTGAGGCAAGTCTCGGGTTTAGAATTCCAGTGTGCGCAGCCGGTCAGGAATACAGTGAATAGGTAGAGCTGTGTAGCTGAACACATCTAGTGGGCTGAATTTTTAAAACCTATCCCATCCTTCTTGTGTGTGCCTCTGGGGGAGGTGAAAAAATCCATAATGAAGCTAGCCAAATGCTGCACATATGAGAAAATGCCTTCCTACTGCTCAAACATTCAGCTGGGAAATATGAGATTTTATTAACCTTATATTCCTAGCTTCCTTAGTGAGAGGTGTCATTGGGAGTCACCACACTATCCAGCCTTCTTTTCCAATCCAGAAAAGATATCTGACTTGAAATCTTGCCGTAGTGAATTACACCAAGAAACGAGGTAAAATATTTATTTTTATTGATTTTAAATGTACTATTCTTTCATCAAGTGTCCTCTTTATCATACAATGGGGTATTATTAAAAAAAGGTCCTGTTAGAGTGGTACTGGTGGTGTTTCCAAATTAAGTCCCACTCCTGAAAGTGAATCCATGAAAGTAGACCTATCCAGCGTGTTGGCTGAGAGGTTCACCCATGAGGAAATGATTGCAGGGTAGGCCTAATTTTGGATCCCCAACACACTCTTTTTGGCAATGATTTGAGGTGATGTAAAAAGTCTTTATGGGTCTGGGGGTCTGAGTATTATCTTCTCTAATTCTTCTGTCCACTTAAATGATAAATGACAGTTTATGACTCAGAAAGCCTTCATCACTAGTTCCACTGATTGCTGATTATCCAGCATACATCATTTCTATTTATTCTATGACCTTTGTTTTGAGAAAGAAGCTTTCAGGTGTCTGTTTTCTATGATGATCTTTAAATAAATACTTTAATTTTTAAGAGAATTGAATGATCATGAAAATGTTTGATAGATAGAATTAGAAACTGAAGTCCTTTCTTAATCCACCTTGGTTGGAAGGAGCAACTTGAGGCCATTCGGTGGTGGCACTAGTGTGTAGAGAAGGTTTTGGGGCTAAGAGGGTAGCTAAGTAAAATTGCTTATTGTCTCTTGGTGATTCTTTAGAGATTGTCACCAAGGATGAAAATGAAGTTGATAGTTTTCACAATATCCATCTGATACTGAACTGAATCCACCCAATGTGACATACAAAAGCTGTCGGGTGGTACTGACTGGGCTTAAATTCAAACTGGTGACCGAGATGAATTTCCATCTATGTTGGCTCTCTCTATTTAAGTGCCAATCTCATCAGTAAGGCCACGCTTTTTGTCAAGGCTATTGAGGAATCCATGATTCTCATGTTATTGGAGTATGTTTGATTTTAAATATTCATGAATTTTAAAACCCTCCCCTCCCCCAAAGCGGTTGCGTGAAAGCAAACTGCTGAACCAATTTCACTGAGAAAATTGAGAGTACCCAACTTTAAACCTGCCTTCATAGCAGTCTAAGACAACAAGAATTCTCCAAGGCTCTGATACAACTCCCACTGAAGTCAGTGAGAGCTTTTTCATAGACTCCAAGAGGTGCAAGATCAGGGCTCTTGTTAGTCATGGGGAATAAGGGGAATTGTCATGGATTCTATGATTTCTCTGGTTTTGAGGGGAAAGTCTTGGAGCTTATAGAGCTGGTTTGAGAGATGACTGCCTAGCATTGCTGCCTCTGCAGGAGCTGAATAATGTGGTCCTGAAAAAGATGCATCAACATCTTTGTCTCTTCCCTGTTCCTGCAGTGCTGCTGCTCTGGGATGGGACTGGACTGGCAGGCACTGGGATTTAAAATATTTGCAGTCTATTGGTAAACGTCACCACCTGATTTAAAACAGTATTCATTTCAACACAGAGGGAATTTTGAATAACATAGGGCAACTAGTTATTTTTAGCTTTTATAAACTAAGGCCAAGAATTGTCAATTCACTGTGAGATGCTACCAGCCCTGCCCATGAGCCAACCAATCCCCCTAAATAAGCCTTTTAAAATTAACAAGTAAAAACTGTTATGGTTTCTGGATTACGGAAAAGATCTGTAAAGTCTGTTAGGGTATAAATATATAATTTAGGTTTGTATAACTATTTAGGCCTAGATATTTGGTATTCTGGCCTTTTTGCCTGCCTGAGAGCTAAGGTTTTTAAGATACACATATAAGCAAAGAACAAAGACATAGTGTGTTCCTTTGCCTGCCTGCAATTAGATGGGTTTTCTTTATTACTGTGGAAAAGATAAGGGATGTAGTTAAAATGTTTCATGGTGCAGTGAAGGTGTGATTATATGAATGCACAAATGAGGGAAAGCTCTGACTTCTCTTCAAAACAGATGCCAGAGCAAGCCAAGCAAGCGGTTGGGAAAGTAAGGGTGATGAAGGGAGGTGTTAAAAAGAAACAAACATGACCATGGCCAAGATGTGACATGGTTCCCTGCCCCTTCCAAGGGGACAGACCCAGACCCCCTCAAAATGGAATATGACCATATATTGAAAGGGGGGGCTACAGGTATAATTAAGGCTCTCAAGAAGGAGGGGAAGAGGGGGATCACAAAAGCCAGGATGCTCAGTGGGGAGCTGTCTCAGTAAGCCAATGGGAAATACCAAGGAGAGAGGTGGGTCCTGAACCTCACCCTTCAAAGGGACTGCAGTTGGGATTCACAGCCATGAACAGCTTCATGAGTGATTGAAGGACTCCCACATCAGAAAGCTTAGTTTGTGAATCCTGACTGGAGACCTCAATCTTGCAACTTAAACTTCCCCTGACAAAGTTCAAGCAGATCTGAGAGAGTAAGGATCAGGCCCTAAATTCTTTAATAGTTCTCCAGCAGTCTATGATAGCTTCTTGACAGAAGACAACACAACAGGAATTCCTTAGATGAAGAATAAGTAATATACATTGTTGCTTTGAAGTGAATCTCCATTTCCTAGGCACACACCGGTAACTAGCTGCATTCATTAGTATAAGGTAATTAGCCATTCAAGCAGTTCATAGACAGTTTACTACAAACTTCAGAGAAATATAGACAATGATATTATTATACCCAAGTTTAATCTAAATGTTAATATTTTTTTTTGATCTCTGAATCAATGGAATATAATAACAGACATTACGAGAACCGAAGTTTAGCATCTACAGGCTAACTGGATCCCATTACCTGTATCTTGTTAGATCAACAAAGACAGACAAATACAATTAGTACCTATTCTAATTCTTTGACAATACAGGTTTACTTAACATGTCTTTGATAACTATCTACAAGAAATAGCCCTGTTTACCAGTTCAATACTTCTCTAATATGTTTTTAAAGGTTGATTTTGGGTCATTCAGCCTATAGTTGTTGAAGACTCACTGGTTCAGCGTCACAGATGCAGTAGTGATTATCCCTCTTGTCATTAGTTTGTTGTAGATGCAGACAAGACTCCTGATGGTGGTGAGTAAGTGCTCCTAGATACTGAGAACCTGGCCCAATGATGTTTAGATGCTTACAGTTACATCTGAAATTTTCTTTTTTGTTGTATGTGCTGTTGAAACAGCTTGGGTCTCTAATACTTGCCATTTTATAGAACCCAGCCATTTCACATTCATCTCTTTTAAAACAAAACTAGTGGAAGTCTCATTTCCAAACTGAACAAAAGAGTTTGTAAATGCTTACACTTGTAGGGTTATTTTCAATATACTAGGGAACATGGCCAAATGGCTTGTCCTTGATGTGATCCTCAGATATATGCCCAGAAATTGAGAAGCTATTCTGCGTTTAAAACAACTATGCTCTGTCTCCTAGATGATAACTTGCCTTTCATCCAGCTGAAGGAAGGGTAAAGAGAAGCTCCAGGAACAAAATTATAAAACTTTCCAGAGAACTTATATTTCAGTGGAGATTTTGAAGAAAAGATAATGGTTAACCATTGATGGCCCAGTCTCCCATATATGTGTATTACACATAAAAAACTATGTGAACCACTGAAACATGGTCTTACAGTGGGAAATATCAGGCAACCTTAAAAATAAGCAGAGCTATCAGTCCTGCCTAGAATTGTCTAATGATTAAAGCATTTTTAAATTGATTCTGATTATTTAATTGTTTTTATATATATGCTATGGCAGAGGCTGATGGGACATAAATGAAATACTGTTTCTGTTGCTACTATTGATATGTCCTACCTGAGATGAGCTACTGTCCTGTAAATATAACATGCTCTGTCTGTTCTAAACCTGGTGGTTGCCATTCCTTTTCTAAACAGAATTCTCTGCAACTTTCTGGGTATGATTCTCTATTAACTTGTACCTGGTCTAGTCATTTACACATTGATGTAAAATGCTGTTTGTCAGATTTGGCAGCATTTTACACTCAGTTGTCATTTTCTTTGTACAGGTGCAAATAACTTGACTAATTTCAGGGAAGAATCAGGCCTTCCATCTGCATCAAGGCCTTCCTGTGCTGAATTTTTAACTAACATTGAGTGCTGCTGAAGGAGCAAGCCTGGGAGGGCTGAGCACCGAGGGTTAAATTATATCAAGGTGAGCAACAGTGATACCCAAACTGAATGAGCCTATTCCTCCTGAATAGACAATCTGCCCCTTTTTTGATGCCATATTCAGTGCCAGGCATAGGGCTGGATCTCAGCTAGTGTAAAGTGGCATAGCTTCCTTGAAGTCAATACAGCGGTGCCAATTTATATCAGCTGAAGATCTATCTTCTAATATAAAAAAGCAAAGTCAGAATTACACCACAAGCAATGATCTGTTCAGAAACTAACTTTTTAGGACTGAATCTGTACTTTAGGTATACTGAGGTTTTCTATCAGCTTTCTGTTCAAAGAAATTAAAATAGAAATTGTTCCCATTTGAAATTGATTATAAAAGTTATGCCTCCATAGCAGTTTACATCAACGTTATCAAACTTTATTTTATTTTATTGAAAGTTACAATAAATGTTCAAATTAGAGAGAAATTATTAACATATTCTTGTATTTAACAAATGGCCTTTTAAAAATGGAAGTAATATCAAGTAATGAAGATAGTAAGTGTATTGAGGTGGTGTGGCCTTCCTCTGACCCAAAAGGTGAGGAGCCAGTCCAACCTTGCCCCTCCCACTGGAAGTGGATAGGCAGACAGGAAGTATAAGAGGCAGGGCCCCCAGCTTAGTTGGATCTGAGGTAGCAAGGGAGACAGATGTATCCAGCTTGGTCCAGGCTACTGGCTCCAGAGATGCCCTGCCCACTGGGGAGTCTTTGCCTACAGGGGAGCTGCTGAGACTGCCTCACTACTCCGAGGTAGATGGAGACACCCTGTGGACCCAGGTGTACCCCAAGGGGAGGGAAGAAGTAGCCCAGGGATGACCGACTGCAGTTCGGCTGTGTTGGGGCCTGAGCACTGGTTGGTATGTTGAGGATGGATCCTTGCTGGCCCAGAGGCAGACTACTCTGCCATTGTCGGGGCCCTAGGCTGGGACCCTGTGAAGTCAGATGGATCTGGGTCCCCATACCTCCTGCTACCCCATTGTTGGGGTTGCAGTTGTCATGCTGGCTGGATTGGAGCGGGGAGGGCATTTATTATATTGTTTAACATCAGTATGTCAAAATCATAGAAGTCCATGTGAGAGATGCCATGTCCGGTACTGTTAGAAAGGCTATAATGTGCTGAGTAAGATGATGATGTTTGTGTCCATGTGTTATGTGTGTAATGGAAGTTATGGATATGATTGACATCTTTATTTCAAATTGGGCTGTTTCGAGGCCACTCCTCAGACAGGATGGCTGTAACAATAGCCTGCTTAATGGCCCATTAAGACAGTCACAGGTGCAAGAGGCCCAGGCGAAGAAGCTAGGAAATACCTGATGAGTCACCAGGACTTGCTCATGTGACTCTGGACTCCATTTTTGTTCCTGTGAAATTCCACAAGCAGCATGGCTAGGGCAAGAGGACATAAAAAGGCAGAGGTACGAAATCCACTTTTGTCTTCAACCCTGTTCAGCTTTCAGCCACCTAACTAGCTCTGGAACAGCTCATCTACAATTGAAGCTCTGAAACAAAGGACTGAGACCCATTCAAGTACTGGATGTATACCAGAGGGACTATACAAGCCTGCAAACTCCACAATTCTACTAGAAACCTGATTATATATGGACTTTCAAGTCATTTGTATGTATCTGATTGCTTTAATCCTTTAACATTTCTCTTATAGTTTGTTTCTTTCTTTTTATAATAAACCTTTAGTTTTAGTTACTAAAAGATTGGCTGGTGACATGGTGTTTTGGGTAAGATCTAAACTTATATTGATCTGGTACTGTGGCTGGGTCAGAAGCACCATTTTGGTAAAGAGCATACAGTTTAAATAACTGGTCTCTTTACTGGACTTAGTGGCCATTTGGGAGCCAGGGACTGACATGCAGTAAAGGGGGCTGTGTGTATTTGTATACTGGCTTCTTGATAACCTTTGTGGGGAATCAGAAGTGCTGTTTGTGGTTGGTTGGGAAGTCTGACTTCAGTGTCACCCACCAGTGCTGGGAGAATCTGCTCCCTTTTTACAGGCTGCCCTGACCTTGGCATTATCTTGTGACTACCCTAGGCATGGACAGGTCACAGCAGCATCCCCATCATAAGCGGAGAGGCCTCTGTTTACCTGTCATCTACATGAGCCAAGATGTCAGGCAACAGACTGATTTTTGGCTCTGCCCTGACAGAGCCTTTAGATTGCTGTTTGGTTCTGCCCCAGCCTAAAGGTCCAGAGCCTATAGACTGTCATTTTACTCTGTCTCTGCTTAAGGGTCAAGAGCTCATGGACTGCTTTTCAGCTCTGCCCTGCTACAAGGCCAGAGCCCCTAGACTGCTGTTGGGCTCTGGGTCATTGAGGAAGGGCAGAGCTAATAAACTCTCCCTCACCCTGTTTGAGGGCCTGGGGCTATAGACTGCTTGCTTGCCCTACCCTGTCTTGAGTGATAGATTGCTTACTCTTCGTGCCCTGCGTGAGGGCTTAGGATAACAGACTACATACAATCCTAACTGGACACAATACTCTAACTGAGGCCTAATCAGCGTGGAGTAGAGCGGAAGAATTACTACTTGTGTCTTTACTTACAACACTCCTGCTAATACATTCCAGAATCATGTTTGCTTTTTTTTTTTGCAAAAGCATTACACTGTTGACTCATATTTAGCTTATGGTCCACTATGACCCCCAGATTCCTTTTCGCTGTACTCCTTCCGAGGAAGTCCTTTCCCATTTTGTAAGTGTGCAACTGCTTGTTCCTTCCTAACTGGAATACTTTGCATGTGTCCTTACTGAATTTCATCTTATTTACCTCAGACCAATTCTCCAGTTTGTCCAGATCATTCTGAATTATAATCCTATCCTCCAAAACACTTGCAACCCCTCTCAGCTTGGTATCGTCTGCAAACTTATTAAGTGTACTCTCTCTGTCATTATCTAAACCCCTGATGAAAATATTGAACAGAATTGGACCCAGAACTGATCCTAGCAGAGCTCCATTTGTTATGCCCTTCCAGCATGACTGTGAACCACTGGTAACTACTCTCTGGGAATGGTTTTCCAACCAGTTTTGCACTCACCTTTATAGTAGCTACATCTAGATTGTATTTCCTAGTTTAAGAGAAGGTCTTGCAGGATAGTATCAAAAGCCTTACTAAAGTCAAGCTATACCACAACTACCACCTCCTCCCATCCACAAAGCTTGTTATCCTGTCAAAGAAAGCTACCAGGTTGGCTTGACATGATTTCTTCTGGACAAAACCATGCGGACTGTTACTTATTATCTTCTAGATGTTTGCAAATAGTTAGCTTAATTATTTGCTCCATTATCTTTCTAGGTATAAAAGTTAAGCTGACTGGTCTGTAATTCCCTGGCTTGTCTTTATTTCCCTTTTTGGAGATGGGCACTATAGTTGCTCTTTTCCAGTCTTCTGGAATCTCTCCTGTCTTCCAAGACTTAGTGAGGCAGTGTAGCCTTCCTTCGACCCAGAGGGGGAGGGATGACTGACACCTGACTACAGTAAGAAAATGGAAGACAAATGCAAAAGAGAGAAATTTGACATTTTTTATTTTGAAAATGATTCAGCTGCAAAAAATAAAAATGTTAACATTTAATTACATTGGGATCTAAACTAGAAATACAACTTTTCACTGGCATATGGAAAAGGATTTTTTTTTTTTTAGCCATATCAAAAACTTTCATTTGAAAGTGAAGGGGTGCACAGAATAATAAAAGTGCATCTTGTATAGCAGTTTCAACTACATTGGAATAAAAAAGCAATATGATTATTCATAAAGATTATCAATAGCTAATGTATTGTCTTTGAGAGCCCTTGTAACCTAATATCACCCTCTGGAATTGTATTACTTTTATATTGCTGTGCTGGGATTCTGTCACACATCGGAGAGCTACATAGACTGTAAATGCAATGTCAGAGATTACAGAAAACCACAGGGGAAATTAAGAACAGTTTCTTATATGGTATTAGAGGATTTAAGCCATTGTGTTCTGGGCTTCGTGTCATTATTGTTTTATATTTAGGTCTTTTGATAGCGATGAAAGATTTATTCTGAGCATAGGAATCGTTTTTGTACAATCCCATCAGGGCTACAAACAAAAGATTTGGTCCTTTCTTGAGACCATTTGCCTAGAGACATGGAAAAGTAATTATGGAGCAGTTCTTGGCTTTTTAAATCTGTGTGACTGAATCACATCATGATTTCTGTTGAAGTCCATGGCAAATTCTCTATTGAGTTCAGTAGAAATAGAACTGTGCCCTCTGTGCACTTTTTTGAGAGTACATCATCACTATGGGTGTATGTTTGTCATAGTCATGATTTCTGTGCTAGAAGACATGTCAGAAGCTTTCATGTTGGTGTTATCTGTTAACCACCCAGGTTGGGAGGGACGAATCGTGACAACCTGGCCCTCACACTCTAACAAGCTTACAGCTGAATATAGAGGTGATCTCCAGCCCTACGCATGATATTATTTAGCAGACAGCTGCTATGTTGATGGATATTTTAATACTTCTAGAAACCCATTCCATCAAGGACTTGATATTACAAATCAATGGTTATAAGCTACTCATCATCGACAGTTCTGACCTTGCACCTATGTGAAACTTGAACTTAAGTTTCAAGCATTTGGACAAATTAAAGAAGGCAACAACATTGCCTGGCACCTCATATTTGTAAATCTGATGAATGTTTGCTGCCCTTCTTCTGAATAATGGCAACACCCTCTGCTCCCTCTTGTTAAGTATCCTGCACTGGTGTGAGGAAACTTTAGTTTCCCTCACATGAGTGCTGGCCATGCCACTGATTCTCCTGATGGCAAAACACACCTTGACTGGACATGTGTTGCCAATCTATACTGCCTTCATGACACCAAGTGTACATCCCATTCAGCCCATTGGCCTACTGAGTCATCACCAGATCTTTTTTTTTTCCTTTCTTTAGATACTCCATTTTCCATGTCTGAGTACGCTTAGAACTTCTTACACTGTCAGCATCACCATCTTTTAATGCCAAGAGCAAGGCTAGAGCTCACAGTGGCTGAAGTAAACACATGCAAGAGATGGAACTTCCAGTTTGCCAACTGGGACCACTCCAAAGAAGAAATGGACATACTCCTTACAGAAGATCTTCTTTATTCTGACTATAAGACTTTGCTAAGTGCATCTAGAAAGTCAATTCCATGTGATTTTCATAGGGCATATATCCCCTGTTGGGATGATGTCTGTGGCAACCTCTATCAAAAACCATCTGCTGTGTCTGGGGGGACAAAAAGCCACTAATATGCTAATGGAACGTCTAAGTGTTAGGAGACAGGAAAGGTGGCACAAATGTATTGAAACTCTGGACTTCATGCACTCAAGTCATAGAGTCTGTGGCCTTCTTTGTTGCCTTCGGGCAGAGGAGACCCCTGAATGTCCCGAACTTGTCTCAACAAATGCTGTGGCAGCTCATCTTTTGGCCAGCAGCCAGCCAGTAATTACAGCAATCGTGACTCTGTAGGAGTCTGGAGAAGGAATTATCTACTCTCAGAAAGATTTGGTCAATATTCTCAGATGACTGCAATTTATCCTAGCTGTTCAGTAGGGAGGAACTGGGATTAGGGATTTCTTTCTCAAAACTTTACAAGGCTCCTGGACTTCACAATATCCACAGGGAGTTCCTGCTTTACATGAGCTAATACTATTCTGACTTTCTGCTATGATTCTATAAATTCCTCTCTGGAATTCTGAACAGTTCCAAAGGTCTGGTGAAGGTCACATGTAGTGGCACTTTTCAAGTCTGAAAGAAAGGTGGATGACCTGAAGAACTATTGCCCAGATGCTCTGATCAGTGTCACTTTTAAGCTGATTGGGTTGATTAAAGGCAACGGTTACTTAAAAACCAGTCTCTCAAAGTTACTTCATTATCAGGCAGGATTCTCACTGGATAGTAGTGCAGAGGATTAAATTATCAGACTGATATCTTTTCTGAGGATGCCTTTGAGACAGGACAGAAAGTTTGCACTGTTTGGGTTGAACTTTAGTCAGCATGTGATACAGTTTGGCAATGTGTATTAGCTCGAAAATTATACTGCCTGGTCCCAGACAAAAAACTTGTAGATTTTTACTATGTGAATGATCTCTAACAGAACAATGATCGTCCAATATTGGGATGGTTCAAGTTGCCCGTGCCATATGAGCAATGGACTTGCCCATGGAGCTGTACTTGACCAGATGCTCTATAATATACATATGGTTGACCTACTACACACCACAGCAACTAACTTCATGTACACTGGTGATATCTGCCTGGCGATAGCCAGAAGAAACTTTGCAGAGTTGGAGTCCTGCCTGTTATCTGACCTTGACACCTAGACCAACTTGTTTTGGTGTGTGTAGTGTGTTTGTTTGTTTTTTTTTTGAAGTGGCAATTTAAAATGAATGCTCTAAAGACAGTGTCATCTCCATTTTGCCAGCTTATTAGCTCTTTGACAGCTGTAGGTACTTCTGAACAATTAGCCAATCGTTTTTGAACTGTACACTACTTATCTGGGGATAAAGCTCAACCATTCGCTGTCTTTCTAGCCACACATTGAGAAGACAAGCATCAAAATCCAGTTCAGAGTTGCACTCCTCTGAAGCCTTACAGGTAACTCATGGGGCACTAGCATTGCAATCTTATGGATGTACCAATGCCCTAATTATTACATCTGATGAATACTGTGCAGCAGCATGGCCTTCAGTTGTCATTGTGACAAGTTGGACTCAGCAATCAACTCTGCCCTTTGTATCATTATTGGTGCATCCAAGACAGCTGAAGAACAAACTGCAATCCATTTGTTATGGACTGCCCTCTTTATCATCTTGATGGTGGATGGATGTACCTGACATCTCCAGATGCTGCTGCTGTGATACAATGGCTACATTCCCTTGCCCAAAATCTAATTGTTTGTGCCATCAGAAGCCATGCACCAGAAAATGTCTATGACAAAAACCTATGACTTCAAGGATTCTTTTCCATAAAATGTTGGGCTTTGGGATTTTTTACCCCAGTCCTTCTACTATTGAGCTTGACTATTCTGTGAATTTGATATTTGATCCCTCTCCTTGAGGAGCAGGGCTTTGCATTTTTATCTGCTTTTAAACTATTGATGAGAGCCATTACACACTTTTTTCTAATGGAAAATTAACTTAACATATTATGTGCCATTTCTCTTCTCCCCTCGCCCCCCTCCACCACCCCCATTCCACTTTCCCTTTAAGGGGAGGAAAAGTGAATGCAACTTAAGACCTCTAGTTTCTATGTTAGCTCTCTTATTCAAAGTATATGTGAGACTGTTAAAGTGGGAAGAGATGTGGGTTTAGATGTGTGTTCTAGTATGCTGATCTCCATCTTAATTATAGGTTGGTCAGCCTGACATTGATCCAAGCAAGATAATGGAGCAGCTGAGATTGGAAACGATTAGTAAAAAATTAAAGGTTGGCAATGTAATAAATGCAAATCATCATGGGTTTAAGGAAAATAAATTCTGTCTAACTTAATTTGTTTTTTTAAATGAGACTAATAATTTGGCTGATAAAGCTAATAATGTTGATGTAATATACTTAGACTTCTGTAAGGCATTTGACTTATTACCACATGATATTTTGAGTCAACAATTAGAACAATAGAAAATTTAAAAGGTACACATTGTCAATTGAAAACTGGCTAACTTATAGATCTCAAAATGTAATTGTAAATGGGCAATTGTCATCAAGTGAGTGTGTTTCTAGTAGTGTCCCACAGGAGCTAGTTCTTGGCCCTATGTTATTTAGCATTTTTAATCAATGACCTGAAAACAACATAAAATCATCACCGAAAGTTTGCAGATGACCCAAATAATGAAGAGGGCAGGTCACTAGTACCAATGATCTGGGTCACTTGGAAAGGTGAGTGCAAGCAAACAGTACGTGTTTTAATACAGCCAAATCTAGATGTATACATTTATGAACAAAGAAGGTAAGCCATACTTACATGATAGGGAAATCTATTTTGGGAAACAGTGAGTTTGAGCTCCCAGTGCAACACTGTTACCAAAAGTGTTAATGCAATCCTTGGATGCATAAACAAAGGAATCTTGAGTAGAAGGATGGAGGATATATCACCTCTCTTTTTAGCACTAGTGCAGCTGCTGTGGGAAGACTGTGTCCAGTTCCGGTGTCCACAATTCAAGAAAGATTTTGATAAATTGGAATGAAGAGCCATGAAAATTATTAAAGAACTGGAAAATATACTTGATGATGATATACTAACGGAGCTCAATCTATCAAGCTGAACAAAGAGAAGGTTACAGCAAGACCAGACCAGTCTATAAGTACCTAGAGGGAGAATAAATATTTGCTAATGAGCTCGTCTCATAGACGCTAAGGTCAGAAGGGACCAATATGATCATCTCTCTGACCTCCTACACAATGCAGGCCACAGAACCTCACCCGCCCACTCTTATAATAAACCTCTAACCTATGACTGAGTTATTCAAGTCCTCAAATCATGGCTTAAAGACTTTAAGGTACAGAGAATCCACCAGCAAGTGAGCCATGCCCCATGCATGTCAATCTAGCAGAGAAAAGTATAGCACAATCCAATGGCTGGAAGTTGAAGCTCAGCAAATTCAGACTGGAAAATAAGCCATGAATTTTTGTTAGTGAGGGATAGTAACCATTGGAACAATTTACCAAGCATTGTGGTAGATTGTCCATCACTGACAGTTTTTAAATCAAGATAGTATTTATTTTATTTCCTACTTTATCTTGGGGGAAGTTCTATGTCCTGTGTTATACAAGAGGTCAGACTAGATGATCACAATGATCCCTTTTTCCCTTGGTTGAGTATCTTTTTTTGACTTTTTTTTTTTTTTTAACCAAACTTTGCATTTTGGAGGATCTCATTAGATTTCCAACTCCTTTAAAATGACCACGAGGTAGTAGTGACTAATTCAGCTGTTTTTCATCTTCATGTGGACAGGAGGTTTTCCCCTATTTCTCATATATGGATTTCCCTTCTGTGATTCACTGCTTTTGTCAACTCTATATTAGACAATTTGACAACCTGTGGAACTCATTGCCAGTGGCTGTTGTGAAGGCCAAAACTATAATGTGGTTCCAAAAATAATTAGATAGGTTTATCAATGGCTATTAGCCAAAATAGTCAGGGATGCAACCCCATGCTCTGGATGTCCCTAGTCTCTGATTTCTGGAAGCTGGGGATGGATCACTAAGTGATTACTTGTTCTGTTCATTGAAGCATCTGGCATTGGCAACTGTTGGAAGACATGACACTGGGCTAGATGGACCACTGGTCTCAAGCAGTATGGCCTTTCTTGTGTTCTTAATGGTAGCGCACTTTACATGAAGCTACACCTTAAATTCATTCAGAAGCTTCAGCTAAGACACTTCATTTGTCATGCAGCATATCTCATTGTGAGCACATCATACCAGGCTGATGACTTTAAGGTGTTATTTTTGTCTTATATAGCCCAGGGACCATCCAACCTAAAAAAGTGCCTCTTTCATGTGACACTGCTGAAGTTGAGATCCTCGGCAGCGTGTTCTCTCTGAGAGTCCCTCAATTTAGGAACTTGGTCCAAATAGCCCCTATGTGCTGACCTTCAAAGCAAACAGTAAGACCCATATGTGTGTATACTGGTCACGGTTAAAAAAATTTTTACCATCCATGGATATCTGAGCTGTAGCAGTATTTCTCTTTACTTAGAATATGAAATAGCTGCATTATCTTGCACGCCCACTACGTGATAACTTTTGGTTAATATTTACCTTTTTAATGGTGAGCACTTATTATCCAGCACAATCCTGCTCCCACCAAGGTCATTGGGAATTTGACTACTGACTTCATTTAGAGAAGGTTTGATTCATTGGTTCATAAATCAGTGTGCAAATCACTTTGGGATTGTTCTCAATGATATGTGCCATGTAACCATAAATCATTTTAATTATTAGCATTAGTGGCTCATCAATCCATTAGTCACTGATCTTTGTCATTCTACATCACAGGACTTATGATTGTACCAGAGCCCTACATAGCATGTTTGCATTATAGTGGTGATGAAAAATGTCACTCCTCGCAGAAGTTATTTTTCTAAGTGTAGTAATGTAGCCACAGAATTTTAAGTATACACAAAGGTACATATTCATTTATACTATCGATAAACAACTCACAAAAGCTAACTCAAGCAAACTCAGAAGCCATTCATTTTCTGGTAAGTTAATTAAAGGCAAAATAATAAACTAAAATTCAAAACCACCCATCACCATCAAAAAACCCGCTGTACAAGGCTTTAGCCCAGAAAAAAACTTAAATATTAATATATTACCACCTGTGAAAACATAGTGGGCTTATAACAGGAATGTTGACAAAAGGTTACTCTAGCAGCACTAGTGAAAGCAGTTATAATAAACTTTACAAAACTGCACCCAGAACCAGAACCCACTGAGAAGGACCTGAGTTTCATTGCTCCTGCACTGGATCTTAACACAAGAGGCATGGCTACAGTTCAGAATGAGTTGTTGTGCCCTTTCATAAAAGCCTACCCAATTGTTAAAAACAAATGTGGCACATTCCTGTTACTCAGGCAAAATGTTTAGTTAAGCTGGAATTAGTTAAGCTGTACTTCTGTGGTCAGTTTGAATTTTGTATTGTTTGCTGCAAATATGTTTTAGTAATATGGCAATTCATTTCTTCCAGTTAGTTTGCCAATAGATAATAAGAACAATTATGTGAAAATCATCCAGGCAAATTTAACAAGTGGGAACAATTATTCTTCCTAACTAGATCTTTTAAATTAAGATTCCCCTCAAAAAGGACTGTGTGATTCAAATTAAAGATCTTCTCTTGCTTACAAAATTGTATGTACTGTGAACTTACAAAGTATCTGCCACAGCTATTAACTTGTGTCTGTATTTTTCTTGAAGATACTGGTAACTATTTGGTTCTTGAAATATACAGTATAGCATAGAGTGGTCAAACAGTACAGAAACACAAAAATACTTGAATGGCTTTATGATTCGGAGTGGCATTAGGTGGACTTAATTATATAATCCCATAGTATTTCTCAGATAATACAACATGTATTTTAGAGTGTCCTTCCCAATCAGTTTTGAAAATATAGTTCTTAATGCAGAATTTGCATATCAAGAAGAGCTAGTTCTGAAAAATATTAAGCTGGGAGTTTCGTAGGAGCCTAATTTAGTTAGGTGCTCAAATCCCATTGAATTGCAGTTGCAATTGGGCACCTAATTCCCTTAGGAACCTTTGAAAATCTCACCCCTACTGGTGTAAATGACACTGTTCTTTGATTCCATGTGGAATGATCATTTTAGCAGGCGGTGGGGCTGCTTGTTGTTTAAAGTTACTGTTGTGAGATTTGTTTTTTCTCTTCAAAGTTGACTTTATTGAGACCTTTATTGTGAGGTATAATGCAAAGCGCCGGCATGCTCAGGGCCTTGCATGGTTGAGTTCGGACCAGTGGTGCAGGATTGAGAACTGGAAACTGAAGTCCTCTATCCACAGAACAGTTACAGCCACAGGCAGTAGCAAGAGAAACTTCTCCATAGTTCTTTATTCCTTAGTTAGGAGTTAAAGGATAGTATAGTGTTGACCCTTTCATTCTTGGCCCCTCTTCTAAAACCATCAGCAAGGGTGCTTATTACTGCTACCTGTGATGGTGCCTTTAGTAATGCCACTAGTCTCTTACACACTGACCACAGAACTGATGTCAGACAGTGTTTCAGCAACTCCTGAGATGGCCTCATTTGAACTTGTGATCTAAAGATCTTATTTTCTGTTCATCCATGTGGAGGAGGTGGTCTGGCAGTCTCGGAAGGAGGCCACGCCCCCTCGTGGCTGCAACTGTGTGGGCAAGCTTTAGCCAGGGGATTAGTTCTCCACAGTCTATAACTTCAAGTGGTGTGAGGCACATAAGCAGTCTATTGCCCTCAGCCCTCAGGCAGGGCAGGCAAGCAGTCTATAATCCTAGGAGGCTTCACAGAGAAGCTTCACAAAGGCTACCACCACAGGGGTGAGATGGCAAGGGAGGAGGGGGACATGTGCCCTCCCAACTCCACCACATCCCAGCCCAGGGACCTGTTAGTGGCACAGTGTTTTGCCACTGCCTCCAACTGAAACTCGCTGACAAGTGCTTGAGGTTGAGCCCAACTGGACCTAGGCTGGCTACCCTGGACTACTTCCTCCACCCCTGTGCCTGTGTACCTGCAGCCAAGGGTCATTATCTGCCTCCACAGGGTATGTTGCCAACAGCAGTCCAAGCAAGCCCTTGCCATATCGGTTATCCAGCGGCTCAGGTGGATCGGGTGAGCTCCTCTCTCTATCAGTGGGCAGGAGACATCCTTCTTCTTCATCGGCTACTCCCTGGCCTTTATACGTCTGATTCCTGTTCTGGATCCGTTCCCTGCTTCTGAAGTGGTGGGCGTGGCTTCCCTGACTCTGCCCTTCAGGTGTTGAGTGGCAGTCCCTCCTTGTCAGTCTCCAAGGGAAGCCACGCCCTCTTGCTACAATCAATTGTTTAAGAGCACAGTGGGAATGAAAAATTTGCTTCCTGCTTGGAGTGCGATTCTGCTTAGTGAAAATACCCTGTAATGATTCTGCTTGACAAGACCTCAAGTGCATACAGACCATGAAAATGTACACTCTGGTTTCTCTGTAGTACTTTTCTCAGCAACCAGAGAAATGTGTGCATAATGAGTATTAGCTTTATAACAAAGAAAGGTAGCTAGGCACTGCTGTTATAGTAATACCATATAATAGGTCTACTACACTGTACAGAGAAATCTTGCTTTAAGACTGGACTTCTGCATTGGTGCAAGATGAATAATGAGACTTGACCTGAATTCAATATGAGACAACACACAAGGGCTACTCTGTAGGATTAGCAAAGTAAATAAAAATGTTTTTTTTCCTGCACAAATCCCTTCCAGTCTGTGTGATTCCCAGAATACATAACAACCCTATATACCCACCAAATTGCAGTTTTTTGTGGACAGGAGCAGGTCCTTTAAAAAATATATGTATAGAGTTTACGTTGCAGTAGCAGCCAAAGTATGCAAAGTGCTGTACAGACACATAAAGAACTTGTGGTTCCTGCCTCAAAGAGCTTAAAGTATAAATTGACAGAAAACAGATGCAAGAGATACAGCATACAAGCAAAGTGGTGAGGATGATGACTGGCTTGTGTTTTGCTAGTTCCATGTCTCGTTTGCCTTTATTGGTTTTATTTATGATGTAATTTCAATTGTGTACCCTATTTTGGTCCATTTATGGTAACTAGCCAGTTTATATTTGGTTTTGGAGGTCATAGCCCTTTGTCCTTTGATTACTGGTTAGTTTGCAGTATTTATCCAGAGTATTTATTTCAATTTAAAACCAAATGTAAATAAAATATTTTTAAAATGGGGCAAACCATTTAGGAAAAAAAATTGAAACCAGCAACGAGCGACCAGGAGGGGGGAGGAAAAATATTTTAATTTTTTAACTACTTATACTCCTATCTCACTTTAACGTATATTAGGTTTTATTATTCTCTTCCATTATTTTGGTGTATTAATTTGCATATTTTCTTCTCAGTTACTTTATTAAAATATTGAATCAGTTCTACAGTTGTCATCTGTTTTCTGTCCATTCCTTCCCATAGATCCAACCACTACCACCTTGCCTAAGAAAAACAAAACCAACTGTCCAATTAAAATATTCAGAAAGGCAGCAGTTTATGATTGCAGTGGAACTCCTGCGATAATGAATGTACCCATATGTCACCTTCTGCTCCACTCTTACTCTTCCCTATAGCCTCTCACAAAGAGAGGTTGATTTAACTAGCACATCAGCTCCACTTGTGATTTGCTGCCTAATTTGGAGTAGGCTACATTTTTCAAAAGTGGCTTCTGACTTCAGGGTCCTCAGTGATGGAGTGTTCAGCTTAAGATAGCACGGATCAGCTTTCCAGAGGTGTCGAGCTCCTGCAACTCACGTTGACTTCTTTTGTTGTAGTGGGTGCTCAGCCCTTCTGAAACTTGGGCAAAAGGTGTTTTAGATGGGCATCCAAAATTAATCTCATTTTGAAGATGTTGGCCTTCATTTTTCTGTGTCTCATCGAAGTCTCTTTTTCTATAATTGGGATGACAATACTTAAACACCTTGGTAAAACCTTCACCTTATAAGTACTAAATCCACCAGCCATTGCAATAGTTACTTTGAGGTCTGGAGGGGTTAAAGCCTGCTCTACTGACTGGAGTTTGAAAGTGAATGCATATCATATTATTGGTCCAGAACCCATTGGAACTATTTCTTCAGTAATTGCATATTTGGTTTTCTGTTGGTTGTTTATCCGGATTGGCTTATATGTTTGTTTCACTCAGTGAAAATATTATCTTTTTTGTGGTCAGTGATTACGTTCATGATTTGTAAGTGTTTTGGTTACATGGTTAAATCAGAATTGAATGAAAATCAAGCAAAGGTTGCTGCGAATACAGTTTTAAGGGATGACCTCGGACTTTGGGCTGGAATTTGCTACGCCTTGTTTTTTGTGCGGTGTGGTATAGCAAGGACAGAGGGCAGTAGGAAAGTTCTGGAAGGGCACTATGTAAGTGCTACAATGATCTGGGCTTTATACCCTATAGACTAGCCAGAGTCCATAAAAGGTAATTAGTGTCAGCTGACACCAATTAAGGCCCCACCCAGGTGCCTATAAAAACCCTCTACTCCTGAGAGACAGTGTGGAGTGGAAGGAGTCGGTGTGTGATGAGCAGAGGAGTGTGTGAAGTGGAGGAGAACAGAACGGAGTACAGTGGTGTGTGAAGGAGAACAGAACGGAGTACAGCGGTGTGTGGGAGAGAGGTGGAGCCCTGAAGCAGGTACTGGGCTCAAGAAGCCAGGAAGACAGAGGGGGGGGAGAGTGGCCCAAGGGAAAAGCCTACAGCTGCCAGTAAGGTGCCAGCAGCACATAGCTGCAACTCAAAGGGCCCCTAGGCTGGGACCCAGAGGAGTGGGCGGGCCCAGGTCCCTACCCCCCCTCCCTGGGAAGACAGGGTAACTGGCGATGCCCTGACCTACTACAAGAGGCAAAAGTGTGAGACCCACTAGGGAGAAGCCGGCCGTTTGCCACAGTGGACACACTCTGGGTTTGGTTTATGAGAAGTATTGCTTAATGAAAATTTAATTTGAATCGAGATCTACAGAAAATAAGAAGAATTCTGTAGATAGTGAAATAGAGAGAGTTTGATCTGAAATTTCTTTTGTCAAAATAAAGAAAACCATCTTCCCTATTTTTGCCTCGTTTATGAAAGATGCTGGATTGATAAGTTTTATTTATTTATAGAAACTGTCTAGCACAAGCAGCAACAGAAGAAACTTTCTTTCATATTTGCTCACCAACATACCTCAACCCTGGAAATACCATTTCTAGAAAAGTGTCGTTGCTCATTTAAGCCACGGTGCCTCTACTGAAATTGCCAAAACGGGTACCAGTTGTGGCAGTGTTTTTTAACAATGTGGTCATTTCGCTATTGTGAAATGGACTGAAACCACCAACTCATTTCACTACATGAATGAAAAGCCATCAGACTCTAATGACTCCCAGTCATTATTGATCTGAGCTGCATTCGAATCAGTGACTTATAGGAGAAAATCTCTGTATGTTCTTACCATTTTCCTGAATCATTCACCCAAATTACTTTCTCCATCTTGGCAAACTTGGTTGTTCCACTGAATACCCAGGAATCTGTAGCATGAAGTTACATATATCAAGAGTTTCTATGCAGAATGTAGAGTCTGACAAGGTGCTGAGCATTTCCTAAGAGGTGCTGACATCCTCAGTTCCCATATTAGACCTTAATTTACCTAAGCATTCAAGTGTGTTCTTAACTTCAGGCATGTGCTGAAATCTGTCACTATTCATCATAGCATTTAACAATTTGTTTAAGTCCCATTGAAATCAATGGGAATGTTCATTTAAAGATAGGCACATGCTTAAGTATCTTACTAGACTGGAGCCTCCCAAACAAATTATCACACTGTGATGTCAGGGTTTCCATGTTTGGTTTTGTAGTTTGAAATTTTACACCCACAAGAGAGTGGGGTGGGAGGAACCTTACCAAAGAAAAGCTTGGTTTGTGAGTTTGTTTAACTGCTTGAAGTTTATGTTAAGGAATAATTACCATCTGCGTGGTGGTCTAGATGATTTGATTTCTTAATATGGGGGAGGCAGTGGAGTGTGAAATGAAAACCCACTGTGGAGGCCAGAGAGAGAAACTTAGCGTGGGGAAAAGAGTGCCATGCTCGTGAATTAAATTAGTAATGGCTCCCAAGGCAGAACTGGCCAAAGCACCACTACGGGGGCAGCAGCACAGTGTGCTTGTTTTGGTAAGGCTCTAATTCAGACAATGGATCTGCAATCATTATCAGTACCAACACCGATCTGCCTATTGGGTCTGGCAGCCCTGTGGAAATCGATAACCCCCAACTCACCCTATTATCATTAAAGTGAATATTCCACCCATTTCCAAACTTGGTCAATATTTTATCTCTTTCCAGAAATGGACAGAATCTGACATGGCCGTGTGAAGCAGGGAAAAACAAGTTCTGTGGCTTCATAGTAATTTATTTCTAAAATAATACGTAATCTCTTTATTGCTGACAATATCTAAGTTGAACAGGCTGCTATATTTGGCCAGCTGACATTACCCCTTAGCTGATATAAAGCTGGCATGGCCAACTGCTGTGCTAACGTGTCCTGCCCTTTTGTTCTGAGATAGTGGGTGCATTGAGGGCAGAGATGTGAGAGAGAGAGAGAGAGATGTGGTGGAACATAGCTGCACTCAGATAATTCTTACCTGGCATAGGATCCCAAAATTGGAGAAGCCCCTAGGCACAGATCGGCCCACAGAAAGCTGTAATTGCATCAGTCCCATCATTCCTCCTCTTGTGTCACATGCCCAGGACAGATTCTGCCCTGAGTGCTCTGAACACTTCACTCACTTTTAGTTATGTCATATTTAGCTTGAACATTGTAACAAGCCACCCTTATCCAAAATCCAAGGCTTTTGTAAATATTAATCTAAATCCGCCTGTCACTTACGTTGTAACTCCATTGACTTCATCTGAATTAATCCAAATTAACCTTGTGTGTAATTCCGAGCAGAATTGACGCCTATCGTTTGATGACTGAACTGACTTTTTTCTAATGCTGCTTTTTTTTAAAACGTGAAGTGTTTTGTATCAGATGAGATTAGATGTTTATATATAACAGGGAGATATCACTTTGATTGTAAGCACTTCGGAGAAAGGACTGTCTTTTTATTCTCTCTGTGTGCAGCACCTAGCACGATGGGTCCTGGTCTGTAACTGGGGCTCCTAAAAGATATTGTAACACAAACACTAAATAATAACTTTACAAAGGTTCATATGAATATTTATTTTAGATTCACTCTTTGTGGGGGGAAAAAAACTTGAGAAATATATTGCAGGAAAAACCATCCTCCAATGAAACGGCAATGGATTAGATGACATAATAGATATTCCCCCCTTTCATTTTCTGCCTTCCTGTGCTTACTTCTGGTCACATGAAGGCGCTGATATTGTTTGATGAATCTATTAAAGACACATTGAGAATTACATAGAATTATTTTAAAATAAAATATATTCGGCATAGAATCTCAGCAAAGCACAAAGATTTATTGTGTTAGATACAAATAAACATTTGATTTTAAGAACAATTGCCAGGATGACAAATTCGCCGCTGTCAGATCGATGTCTCTGGATCGACTGAACCTTCGGTGTAGACCCACTCAGTTGATCCAGAAATCAAAGGAGGAAAACGACCTCTGTAAGTGGCACAATGCAGTGTGGATGGCGTACAGAACTTTTTTTACGTAACTTGCATATCTCCCATTGACTGCTGCCGAGTCCAGAAGGTAAGTGTAGACCAGGCCTTAGTTGCAAAGCAAAGTTTCTCAACACATGTTTCCAGCAAGGTTACTGACCAAACTTTCAGGTCAGGACCGCTCTCTCTGAGTCCAATGGTTGTTTCCTTTGGCCTTCTCAGGCATGGAGAATGACGTGGGTAGGAAGAGAGGGGTGTCTTGGGGTGTTTGCATCTGCTTTTTATAGTTTGTCTTCCTCTTGAAAAGCATTTCCAGCTGAGAACCAAGATCTGAAAAGTCTGTGTGGAAGGATGTTCCCTGCTTCTTTTCTTCACCTGTTTGAGATTCCTTTGTTTCCCTTTCCGCTTAATGACTGCTTAAATGCAAATAAAGGCAAGCACACATTCCTTTGTTTAGGACAGACCTGTTTGCCGACTACTGTTTGGGCAGGACTGTGGGGTTTGGAATATGTGTTAATAACATCATAGAGGAAAATCATAACTTCACATACAATGTTGCCACACATATTTTCAGAGGACAATACTGACCAGCAAATTATGAGTTTTCAAAATGAGTACCTTACACAAATATTACTACAACAGTGGGAATACAGGGATTAATTCCATCACAGACATCTCTTGTTCTTAACTTAAGAGCCCCTGAACTGGGGAAACACTTATCCCTTTGTGGAGCCCACTGAGGACAGTGTGCCCTATGCATGTTCCATTGGAACACTGAGAGCTTGGACCTGCTCCAACTCCAACAAAGTCCATGGCAGCCTACCAGTGGAGCTGAATTGGGTCCTTCAATTGAAGCAGGGACTTGATCTGGATAACTTTAGTTACATGCTTTGCACATTTATGGAGCTATAGAAGTAATAATAATTATTATGATAGGAAAAGAGAGAATCAGGAAAAGGGAACATAAAACCTTAGGAAAACTAAAATTAAAAACAAATTAAAACAAATTTTGAAGGGATGGGGGTGAGAGGGGTGGAGGAAATAGAATCAGTATCCCAGTAAGGAATTTAATGAGATGTTGAAGCAAATTAGTTCATTACGCATGAGTGCATGATTAAGATGATAAAATACTAGGCTTGGCCTTAGAATATTCAAGTTAGTCTGTGAAAATATATATATATATATATATATATATACACACACACACACAAAGGCCTGAGGGATACAGTTCATTATCTTTCTGGATTAAGCGCTGGTTATATACATTCTGAAAGCAGAACAGTGACGTCTGTGTTTATTTTTAGGAACTCTGATATAATTATTCCTCTCACATATACATGGATTGGAATCTCAAAAACATTTGTGCATATCTGCATTCTATTGACATAATTTTTTTTAATGCAACGTCTTATTTTTTAAGATGTCATGGACTGCAAGTTCGTGTTGCACGGAACTGGCTTTTATAGGGAATAAGGCATACACTTCATTGGACCAAAGTGGCCATTGCCAAATTACAATTGTCTTAATGAAACTGACACAACTTTGTAGCAATCTCGCAGGCTGTTTCCCAGACAACAACAAAAGTCATTTTCACCTATTTGCCATCTGTTATGTTTGCAAATAAATATGTTAAACATTTTTTTCCATTTTCCCACGAAGTAGGCACCACACTGTATAGCTTCAAAAGAATCAGGACTTCATATCTGTTAAAGATAGCTGGAGAAGGTTATTTTTATCCTAACATTAAAATTAAGGCAAGGGGTTGTTACGAACTACTTTACAAATGTACAACATAAAGAGTTTATGATGGCTTCTGTTCTGACTCTTTGCTCCTTTTGTTGCAGAAGCATTTTATGCTTGTTGCATGGGAAAAATAAATTCTGTCATACTAAACCAAATGGACCAAATTCTGCTGTCAATTACATGAGACTAAATTGGAATTACTAATTTGGCTTCAGTGGAATTTTATTCAGTGACTTGACTGACGTTAATGAGAGTATACGTTGACCTTATAAGTACAGAATGCGTCCAAACTATCAATTTTGCTATGCAGTTTTACTCTAAAGTTAACTATTCAGATTTATTAAATTAAAAACAAAGATTATTTTTCCAGTCTGTTTTTCCTATTTTTAAAAATACATCTGCACAGTGATACAGCTGCACATCTTTTCCTCTCAGAATTATCTAATGTACTTTATAAATATTTTCATAGAAGAATATTTTAATGTCACAAAAAATTCTGACTTTACTTTACAACAGATTAAAAGAAGAAATGGAAAGGATCTTAAGAAAATACACTCTGAATATTCAGGCTTTATGTTCGTGGAGTGTAAGGAGCCTGGGAAGATAGCAGTCATTCCTCCACAACCCAGGGCTAGGGTGTGGATCTGCCATGCAACACCCCATCCCAAGATTTAAGGCTGATAGTTCAGTTTATAAGCAACTGTAACAGGCATGCTGTCAATGGGAAGTACTGTCTAGGCATAGGGTAGTACCCCTTCAAGTAGTCTAGGAGTCTTATAGTTGCAGTCACTATTCTGTGTTTTAGAAGCTGACAGAAACTAGCCACAGTAGCAGTATGTACATAGCGAAGTGTTTCATGATTATATATATTTACTAAACACAGTTATTTAGGACCCAACTTGTTCCCATATGGTTTCTTCATAGTTATTGTTGCGTAAAAAGCTAAAGATGCAACATGGTGGACAACTGATGTGTAAACTTAGAAGATGCCACATGGAGGGATTTATGATAGTTCTGCAATAACAGAGCTCTGACATTAAAGCACAAAGGAAAAGAGAGTAGCTGAGTATACAAACCCAGGATAAAAGATGAGGAAGGCATCTATTGGGAGGTAGGGAAATCTCAGAAATATTTGTGAGGGGAAAAAAAGGGTTAACTTCAATTGAAATGTTTCTTTTTGATATTTTTAAAACATTTCATTTCAATGTTGATGTTTTTTTTTGTTTTGGTTTTTTAAATATGAATTAAGTTAAATGTGGAAACAAAAATTCTTTTCAAACCAAAAAACAAAACTTTTCCTTTTGAAAATGACAAATTGTCTTCTTTCCACAATTTCAAAACTATTTTTTCCATTTTTTTTCAAAATAGGACACTCATTGAAACGGCCCCATTTTGATTTTTGGCAAATTTATATTTTTCTATGGGAAATGTTGTGTTGAAAAGTTTCCAAGCAGTTCTAGTTAATAAAGAACTAACATTGGACTAAGGAGAAGCCAATAACTCAGTTTCTTGAGGAGCTGACCATGACCGGCCTCCATTGCTAAGTTTACAACAACTCTGCAAAGGTGTTACCCCTCCTTTTCTTTTTCTTCTCCTTTCAGGCTAAGGGTGTGTTGCCTTCCTGTTCTGTTGTCCCAGCTCCTTTCCATATCTTCTTCTTAGTTCATCCAGTCTCCACTTTGTCCTCCCACCTACTCCCTTAGAATAGTTTGCCTGCTTACCTTTTTCCTTTCTGATTCTTCTCTCCCTGCTGTCTCCTCTTTCCCCTTACCTTTGCCCTTTTCTCTCTATTCTCTCCTGAAATTCCACTCCTTTGTGATGTCCAGTGGAATGTATAGTAGAGAGTTCTTTGACAGGTTTTTATCTGATTCACCTAATGGATATTGTATATTTCTATAAAAGTATATTTGATTATATTTTGTGGGGTTGGAAAAAAAATCACACTGCAAAATACAGTGGAAGCACAGCACAAAGGGACAATTGCAAAGAGAAATGTACCAAAGACTCTTTGTAAGCACCATTTAAAAGTCTGCTTCTCAGCCATCCCAGCAGGATGTCCAGGCTAGATCAAAACATCGGCCAGGCTGCATGTTTGACATCCCAGCAATAAAAAGAGCTTGTCTTACTCTTCACACACACAAAATGGATTATGTCTCCTATGATACATGACTGGTCATCAGTACTTCTTTTTTCATACATATAAGACCATTAATGTAAAAAGAGAGTAACTTTTAACTGATTTTTACTATGGGGATGAGGCTGTGGGGAAAATAGGTGTCTTTTTGGAGACAATTAACTTATCCTCAATGAGAACTAAGAAAAGTATTTATAGAGAAGTAATGAAACATTTCATACCAAACCATTGCAATTGGAGGAAAACCAGTTAAGTGAAAACTTTAAGAAAATAGTAGTTTACTTCTGTTTGTAATTTAAAATTGTAGAATGATAAAGCATCCAAGGTTTCATTGAGCATCTGGTTTCTAATTGATAGACAAAACCGGACTGTCTGACATTTATGTAAAAAGTTATATAGTAAATGATGTCCCCCTTTACATTATGTAGAAGTGGTTAGCCATGTCAGTGCTACTGTGTGGTGCTAAGTGTAGGAAACCTCCAGAGCTACCCCAGGTACTCATCACATTCTTGTATGTTCTATTGGACCCACTAGAAACAATGCTGCTCCCTTCCACAAAGACTTCAAGGCATCCCAGCACCAAACAGGTTAACAAATATGGGCATCATCCAGCGAATCCATGTTCATGTAAGTAGGCCCCTTGATCAATCTCTGGTGCAGTAATGGTGAACTTATATTCTGCGCAAGAGGACATTATTAATGGCATGTAAGATTCTTTATGCACTTTCTTCTTTGCATGGCTGATGTCCTTTCTGAAGCTCACCATTGTGGGAGGGAGAATGATATATTGCATCCAGAGAGAATGTGTGTGGCATATTCAGAAGAGCTCTGTGACATGTATGGAGCAGAAACTACCAGAACTTGTTATGTAAATGAGCGGTGAGCAAAAATGGAAATTGTGAAACCAGAGGCAATGAAGAGGACAGAATCAAAGCAGAGCTACAGCTGGAAGAGAGAAGAACTGAGGGTGAGAAAGCATCTTACCTGAAGGAAGAAAACAGACAGACAAGGTAGGGTGATCTCCTTTCCTGTATTTTAAGACAGTGGTTCTCAATGTGTTTCCACATTATTTTAATTTTAAAGAAAGTATAGAATTTATGGTGATGTTTAGCACTTCAACCAGGAGACAGTTACCTAAAAATCTGGAGTCCTGAATGTGTCTTCTCCCAAGTTCTCTGTCTTGTCTAGCTAGTACCGCCAGCCCATCCCAAGGCTTTTTCCTTCCAACCCTCCATGCTGCTTTCCCTTCCTAACCAGGAGGAACACACATGTACTTCACTGGCCAGGAACAGGACATAGTCAGTCATCACTGGGTGTGGCTGGGCTGAAAATGAGAAATTTAAGTGTGGAGAAGAGAAGCGCATTTCAATTTCCTGCCAAGATGTGGAATGCTCAGCAAAATGAGGACCATTTAAAAGGTTTACATACCCTGCTGAAGGCATCTTAAGAATGCACATCATCTGTTGCGGCTCATGAAGGTCATAACATTTTTCCCCAACAAAGTAATTTTTGAGATACATAAGCTATTCAGAAAGCTTTAAGCTGACATCTTAAATTAGATGTTAGATTCAACTCAGCTATGAACTAATGGCAAAAATATCACCAATACTTTTTCTAGCGGATGTTTAAAGTATGTAACACTTTATTTGGTAGTTCTCTTAGAAACATGTTTTCCTTTGTAAATAATGCTATTTTATGATTAGTCAAGCTGTAATTATATTTACTTCAAGTGACATCTATTTGATTAATCATTTCATTCTATAAAGGAACTGTTAAATTGGCCTAATACAATAGTTTGGAAGTGCTGTGCAATTTACACAATAATTTCTGATGGAAAGCTTCCAGTACAGTTTTATTATCATTTAATATGAAATGTGCAGAATGCAATCTAAAAGGTTTGATGGCATTTAAAGGAATGTAATGCACTCATACAAGTCATTATAAAACCACGATCAAATTTTAGCTTTCAAAGGTGTGTAAAGCTCAGAACATTTCCTTTTCAAGCAGTTCAGGATGGTTCCAACAGGCAAGCATAGATGTCATGTAGAGTCCCCTTAATACTGAAACATGGGCCCTACCATCTTCCACAAGGTCATGAAAATATCCTCCTCTTAAACTTCTTTTTATTTACAGTAACCTCATAGCATTTGGGGGCATTGGCAGTTCTCGGGGTAGCCCTGTTGCCATGAAACTTTTGGCCATTAGCTGCTGGTTACTAGTGAAAGCTTTTTTGGTGTTCTACATGTGGCACTTCTTTGAACTGTGATTTCAGCCCTAAGCATTCACTTGCAGTTATTGACTTCACTTTGATCTTAATTCAGCAAAGCACTTGATTGCATACTTAAATTTTCATCACAAATTGTCCTATTGACTTCAACCAAAGAGTGACTACTGACATGCTTACTGGTAAGTCTGAACTTTGGTGTAGACCTGGTCAAAATTTTTTTGAAATTTGATATTTAAAAAAAATACATTGAAAATTTCACTTAAATGAACAATTTTCAGGTGATTCGACCAGTTCTACTTAAATGCTATACTTGATGGAGGGGGAATTTGTCTATCAGAAAGGTGTACTGGCCCAGTGAAGTTCTGGGACAATACTCGGCACATTCATGGAGTCTTGCCCTCTGCCTTTAGTGTGAGGAGCACTCCTCCAACTCCCTTGAGAATAATGAACGCGCTTTTAGGAACAAGTCTTGTCAGTAACATGGGCTTTTCCATTAAACATGACTTTATATCTATAGTAAAATGGTCTGAGAACATGAATGCACCTTTGGTGTGTGTTCTGGGGCCCAGATGTTGCTGATATTACAGGTTTTTTCTTTATTTGTCAGACTTTGCACAAAGTTGGGTTTCTGGCGTTTAACTATAAATTCAATCCCCTGTCAAATTTGCCCTAAAAGCAAATTGATTTTTCAAAAATACATATATGCCCATCTTTTTTTGGTTGTGGAACAGAAGAATAGTGGGTGGAGGTATGAGAGCTTGGAAAACATATATAATTATTATTCAATACGTGGAGCAGCAAGGAATAGACACTGAATGTCATCCCCATCACCCAGGGAGACCAGATTATTGGGGTCCCATTTGATTATCTTGTATTGAGACTAACAGTTAAGTGGTAGAAAAGTATTTCCATGAGGACAACATGGACAGCCTGCCACTCATAATAACATAAAAGTTAGAGAGGCTAGAAGGTATGTGAAGGTCAATGGCACCAGACATATTGCAGAAATAAACTCAAGTTGAGTCCCATCTAGCAATGCACAGCAGTGAACTGAAAAGAAATTGCTTTGCCCCTTCATAAAAAATTATGTCTATATTAGACACACAAACCTTAGATGAAGTACATTATTGTCATTGGTAACATATTGGCCATATTAATTCAAAGAGAGACAAACCATAAATATGTCTCAGTGGACTTAAAGAAAATCATTTTAATTAGAGAACCATGTCAGATGCTGTTAACTGCTTCCTAGCCTCCTAGAAAACAATGGTATGTCTAAATTTTCACAATGTGTATCTAAGCTGCAGGCATTAAACATGTGACTAACTTAGTGATCAATTGCAGATGAAACAATGGAGAATTGCAAAATGTATAACTTTGATGCCCATTTTTAAAAAATCACCCTTAATGTTGGCTATTTGAACAGTGCTTTATTGCTCACAGACTACACTTCTTCTAATACTGAAATGATACTACAGCAACATGGGAACTATTTCAGCCTTGATCCATGGCATCATGAAAGATTTCACAGGAGACCAGGACCGCTTGCATTAGGCTCAGAAGTATTCATTTTATGATTTAAAAAAAAATCAATTTCCAGTCCATTCCAAACTTTATGTGCATGGAAAAGTAGTTTTCTAGGTAAACCCGGAGGCTGTTGGGCTGTGCAAAATGGATGCAGTTATTTTCTAAGCTGCACTTATTCGAATGAAAGTTAAATTTTATACAGCACCACACCAACCTGTTAATAACAGTCATGTCATTTTGAAAGTCTAGGATTCCAAAGAAGACCAAAAAAGGTGATTTTTAAAAGTAAAACAATACTTTTGTTTTAAGTTAAAGGGACTAAACAGTGTCTACATTTTATTTGTATGTAAGTACTGTATGCAGTTTGGAGCTCAGTCTAGTCAAGACTTTGTCCTATTCTCAACCTCCTTTTCTCTGCTCCCCACAACCCGCACCACCAATGTTTTTCTCCTTGTTTACTACTTGAACATAAACTTTATACCCATGCCATAAGCTTTGCAGCAGATGAAGTGTAAAATATGTCATGCCCTCAGGAAAATCCTCCCCCTTTATTTGAGATCACATATAGAACAGGGGCCAATGGAACTGAAGGGAAAAGAAGCACTATTACTTGACCCTAGGAGGCTTTATTTTGGAGAGGTGGGGTGGAAAAGGAGCAGTTGGACCTGTCAGAAAGTGAACTCACTTATTGGGAGTCCTGGCCCTGCAGAAAAGGGAGCACCAGGGACAGGTGGCAATCACAAGGACAATCACTGTAGATAGCAGTGTTCTGAGGTGGGAGACAGTCTATGTAGAGCTATTATGCCTGGGAGCTGTGTGCCCGGATAGGGTGGAGTTGCTGGTAACCTCTGAGAGCAAAGCTGGGAAGTTAGACAGTCCTGAGGCTAGACTGGTGGTGTGGTCTGTCACAGCAGGCTCACGGAGGATCCTGTTCTCTAATAGACACAGACAGAAAAAATATTGAGAGGGATTTGAATTCCTTTAAAGGGGCATTCCTCCAGTTTAGCAGAAGAAGGACCCAGGCGAGGCGAGAAGGAAATTAGGGCAGAAGGCACTGATTCAGGGACTTAGGGACAAGATAGCTAGAACTCCATCAGTGCCGAGGTCCATTGCATGTTTGATGCAGCACCACTAACACCAGAAGGCAGCAAGAGAGTTTTGGAAGAGGAGATGAGGCTATTGCTCTGTTTGAAGAAGCAGGGTCAATATCCAGCTCCAGTCTCATTGAGCTGGAGTTGGATCAGGCTCCAGAAGAGGCAAGGTTCCTGTGAAGCAAGAACACAGCAGGGGATGTCACTGGGCAGCTCACTTAAAGACAGGATCTGGACCAGAAGCCAAGATAAATGAGTCCAACGATTGGAAAGCTAAGGAGGGCCTAACATTTGGTAAGTCTGAACAGAGATGGGAGTCAGTCTTCTCTTGTGAAACTTGACCAATGGGCTTTAAGATATTTATAACATCACCTTTTAGCATTTAATTTCATGGGGAAGAATGATGTTGTAGGGACGTGTATATTATTTCATGAGGGCGTGGTCCTGAAATCTTTGTTCATTTTCTACTCTGACAAAATTCCCAGTGAAGACAATAGCATGTGTCCCAGAATTATTAAATAACTGTGGTTCTTTCCACCTTCTAAATCAGAATGCATTTTACCTGGTAATTATTTTTGAACCTTTGTCAGTGTAATTGCTAATTGTTCATAATCTTCAGCCTATGGCATCTGCAAGAGAGAAGGCAAATGCTCTGTGAGTTTAGCTATTTACTCCAGTTTGTTCAAGTTTTGTCAAAGATCTGTAACTGCAGTGCCTTCTTCACTTGTACTTCAAGCTAAGCATGATGCAATGGCTAGCATATATGACTAGGAACCAGTCATTCCTGAGCGTTCTAATCCCAGCTCTGACGTTATTTTGCTGTGTGACTTCGGGCAAGTTGTTTAATTCCTCTTTCTGTTTGTTCCATCTGTGCAATGAAGATTATAGTTCTTACTGCCCTGTCTCACAAAGGTCTTATGAGATGCAAGTGGCTAACTTTTCCCACTAGAATGAAAGGGACTGCTTGCATACTAAGGTGCTGCTCACTGTGCATAAAGGTAGTAATATATGGGCATCTATAAGTGTTGTGTGTTATCCATAATATAATTACATTTCTTCATCTTGCTAAAAGAAAGGAAGTTGCAGCTGTGATGGCTTGAGTTACACTATATAATATCTTGGTAATTGTGAACTAGGCTTCTGACTGAATTAGAAGCTAGTAAAAATTAGAAGCTCAGTAAAAATAGTCTTAGAAATACCCAGAATATGAAGGTATGCCCCCAAATATCCGGTGTGAGTACTCAAGACCAGGAAGTTCAACCAAGTCATTGTCACAGTTTTTCCTCCATAAGTGGCACTTCCGGGAATGGCACAGAGCACTAGCAAATCAGCCTCTTCCAAAGTTGTAATTGCATCTCCAGAAGTATTGCCTCTGGAGCAGAGTTTGTAGAAGAATCACCCATCACATACAGAGACTACCTGAGTAATCAAAATCAGTACCTTTTTGTGTTTTGCTTGATGATCTCTCCAACCGTTCATTCTACACTTTCTCTACCCAGTGGATGACTAACATGAAGTACGCTTTCTGAATATACTCTTTCCTGACGTTTGTACAGTGTAACATCTTTCTTTGACAATTCAGTGGTTGTTTGAACTATGGTGCTGTGTCAGCAGCCAGCATATGATATGGGTATCCTGTGATTCAGCCGGTTATATAGAAACAGCTATTTTGATCTCCTTCCCAGCTGTTGTATAAATTGGCTGCTCCTTGAATAGAATAGGACTGGTTCATATTTCATAGCAATTAATGTACTGAAATTACCAGAAATCACTATCATAATAAACTTGAAACAAATGACATCATTTGTCTCACTGTGAAAAAAGGACCACTGATCACTTGTATATCATTTCTGTTTCATTCTTTGGGCTTAGTGGTAGTCCTGGAATACAACAGCTGCAGAATACCTTTGGTTCCTAGCTAATTCCAGATGTGGAAATCCAGGCTTTGGATAGGTATTTGCTCTAATTCTTGGACTTTTCATTAAATAAGGGCAATTTTTGGTGCTCTAAGCTTCTCCTCTCACAATAGGAAAAAGCATGATAATGGTAGAACCTTACATACCCTATAGAACATGATGGTAATTATACAATATTTTTATAACTACTGTTTTCCAATCCTCAGGTTACAAGGCCTCACAGATAGCATTTTATAAATTTGGCCTACAGACTGACAGGTAGCCTGTTAGCAAGATTTGGGTTAGTCAAATTATTCATTGTAAATACATTCTTAGACAAATTTAGCCCTTTCTTACCTGTGAGCAAATTGTTCACACACAGATTGAATTTCACAAATGTATTTGCTATTTATAATTATTCAAACAGAATGCACAGACAAAGAGAGTTCTGTAGCACCTGTGGTATAGCAAGGACAGAGGGCAGTAGGAAAGTTCTAGAAGGGCGCTATATAAGTGCTAGAATGATCTGGGCTTTATACCCTATAGACTAGCCAGAGTCCATAAAAGGTAATTAGTGTCAGCTGACACCAATTAAGGCCCCACCCAGGTGCCTATAAAAACCCTCTACTCCTGACAGTGTGGTGAGCAGAGGAGTGTGTGAAGTAGAGAAGAACAGAACAGAGTACGGTGGCGTGTGGAGAAGTGGAGGAGAGCAGAACGGAGTACGGTGGTGTGTGGGAGAGAGGTGGAGCCCTGAAGCAGGTACTGGGCTCAAGAAGCCTGGAAGACAGAGGGGGGAGAGTGGCCCAGGGAAAAGCCTGCAGCTGCAAGTAAGGTGCCAGCAGCACATAGCTGCTACTCGGAGGGCCCCTGGGCTGGGACCCGGAGGAGCGGGTGGGCCCGGGTCCCAACCCCCCTCCCTGGGAAGACGGGGTTACCAGCGACACCCTGGCCCACTGCGAGAGGCAAAAGTGCGAGACCCACTAGGGAGAAGCCGGCCGTTTGCCACACACCTTTAAGACTAACAAATTGACATTAGTCTTTAAGGTGCTACAGGACTCTCGTCGTTTTTGCTGTATACAGACTAACACAGCTACCCCTCTGGAACTTTACACATTCAGAGTTCAGCGTATGTTTCATTCATTGTGTGCTGATTAATAACACGAGAGAGCTTCATTCATATTAAACTAAACTGGTGCTTTATTAAAGTGACTGTTTTCAGAGCTGCTCCAATTGCAGGTTAGCATTCTAGCCCTGTGCACACAGACTGACTCTCTGTGCCTCTCCCATCTTTCCTCTCCAATGACCTGTGCTCCTCTCTCCAAGTTCCCTGCAGGTGACTACATTGTATGGGCAAACTGTTGGGTTTTTTTGGTAAGGAACCGCTCATTGCAAAAGAAATCCTGCAGGCTGGAAATGTGCTGCTTTATTCAGCTACCTAACAGAGTACGGGAAACCACCCATGTAGTGAGGCAGAATGGCCTCCCTTCGAGCCTGGGATGGAGGAAATGTTATATTCTCCCTAGTGGGTGGAGTTAAACCAGCCCTGCCCCAAACCGGAAGCAGAAGGGAGGAAAAGGTGGTACAAGAGGCAGCCTTTCAGCTCAGTTGGGCTGAAGCCAGATGTCTCTAGCCTGCTGCAGGACTCTGGACTGGACTCTGAGCTATGTGGTGCCCTGCCACCACAGGAGTCCAAGAGTGGGGAAGAGTTGCTGCCCATCATTTACCCTGAGGAGACTGAGGACCCAAATATTACAGAGCCACACCAATGGACAGTGGTAGGAAATAGCCTAGGGAATCTAGACACCAGTCAGGTTGTGCTGGTGCAGTGAGTCAGTGTTTTGGCAGGATACCTACTGACCCCATGGCCTCCCCTTCCACTGCGAGAGCACTGGGCTGGGACCTGGTGGCATAGGCTGTGCCTGGGTCACCTTACCTCTCTGCCACCAACCCCAACCTGGGGTGGTGGCCTACTCATGCTAGGCTGGAAGGCCTGTGCCTTGTTCGTGGCTTGCCCCAACCAGAAGACTGCAAGCCCCTAGACTGTGTTTGCTGTCTGCCTTAGCAATTTTCTAGGCTAAAGTCTGCTTAATTACTTACTGCTCTGCCCTGCTTGGAGGGCTGGAGCTCAGGCTGTAGTTACTGTTTGCCTTAACCAGAAGGCTCAAGGTAAAGACTGCTTATAGCTCTGCCCACCTGGAAGATCAGAGCACAGACTGTGGTTACTGTTGGCCCTAGTCAGAAGGCTTGGGCTAGGGACTGCTAATTAGCTTCTCTTTATTGCCTGATACAGCAAGTGAGAGTGGCCTCCCTCTGAGCCTGACAGAGGAACCCCTACAATCCATAATTAAAGAGTAAGTAAGGGTGATTGGCTCCAACCCTTAATAATCTGAATGATTGTGTTAACCCTTTGTGACCACTTTACTACAGCTGGAATGTTTGCTGTTCATGTGACTGGTTGCTAAATACACGTGATTAGATTTTTCTCTCTGATTCGATGTTAATCTCTCTTTTAACAGAAGAATGAAAATTAATGAATGCTGAACACTCCTATTTGTCCGTATTTTTGTATGAATGCCCACTTTGCTCACGGAACAGCCAATTCCCTAAACATTTATGCAAACAGAACTTGCTTGGGCGAACGTTTGCAAATAATGATTAAACCTGGGCACAAATGTGTCTGGACCAAATGGACACTGCAAATTCAAATGAATAGTTGCTTTGTGTCAATTTACTTATGGATAAAGGAGAGCTAATTTGACATAATTTATCTAGTCTTTCAAAATGTCTTTGACAAGTCCCACACAAGAGGCTACTAAAGAAACTAAGTAGTAAGGAGGTGAGAGGCAAAGAATTATCCTGGATCAAAAACTAGCTAGAAACAGAAAACACAGTATAGAATTAAATGGTCAGTTTTTATCATGGCATAAATTAATAGCTGGGCGCCTCATGGTTCCACACTATGTATTATGATCTGGAAGAGGATGACAAAACAAAATTTGCACATGGCGCAAAGTTATCGAAGTTGGTAAGAGACAGCTGACAGTACATAACTATTTTATTAATTTAAATACATGGATATGTCATTTCAGGTCTTTCGTTAATATCACCCAGCCAACCTGACACCTCTTAATGTAAATTGTTTATTACTGCAGTCTTTTGTTTCTTCCCTCAAGAAAAGATCTAATCTCAGCCTGTCTGCATTTATGGCTCTGAGGAGAAAGATTCACAAACTCATGACAGTTGGCCTTTCATAACTATCTTAACGAAATCATTTAAACCATACTGAATTCTGTTTCCCACTGTGAGTTAAAATGGTTAAATCAGGCTATCACTTCAGAGATTCAAGGACAGCAAGTTTTACACTGAGTTTTCATTGAGATACAATTTCCTTTTTGTAAAGCTTTTTTTTTTTTTTTTAGGCACCTCGACTTTATTTTTTATATTGGAAATAAAATATTCTCAGTATATAGGTGTAAACTTACTGCTTTACTAGCATAATACTGTTGCACTTCATTCTTGGATACAGTGGCCTACATCCTGAGCTGTTGCAAATTGGCAGAGCTCAACTCAAACAGATTTACATCATTTGGTCCCAATAATTTGATTCTGGTCAACTTTGCACTATAAAAATAAAAGTGTTTCTAAACAAAGAAAAATTAAGCCAGCCTCCTAATTTCTTAAGGTCTTTTTGTCATGTGAATACAAAATTATCCATAGTGCTTTTCCTCTCCCCACATTTGTCACTTTACCTCTGCTTTGGCATAGGTTTTTCTCCAGTGTTTGAAGTAGCAGATGCAAGATCGAAAAAGCAGTTTCAGTCACAGAAATCAGATGCTGCCGAATGACCCGTCACATACATATTTCATAAACTTTCTGTGATCCAGTCTTGCAACCATCACAAAATCCAACTTTCAGATGAGCAACTGATTGTTTTTCTTTTAAACGCTGGGTTTTTTTTTATTCTGACATTCTGAAATCACAGTAATGTTGGTTCCACTACAGATAAACATCTTCATAATAAACCACTGCAAACTGGGGGTATTCTAGGGAGACATGAACAATCATTAGCCTGATACCCTAGCAATATTACATCCTAACAGCCAAATTCTTCTCTCAGGGTGAAATTGAGCACTAAATTGATAGACCACAATCTATAGATGCACCACTGAAATCCCAGTTAAACCAAAGACACAAGAGATCATGGTATGGCTATGAGTCTTGTTCTGGCCTGCTATACAAAGCCAAGTGTCACTATATGACCTCAGTTCACTGTCACTCCCAATTGAAAGATGGCAGTTCTGAGTATAAAGAGAGCACCAGCACTGCAGCTGGTAGTGAGTCTCCCAGCCCAGGTAGACAGACTCATGCTATCAGTGTGGACCCTGGGGCAGGGGTGGTAGTTTGAGCCAGCCACGTGGGTCCAAGCCTGCCCGACTTCCTGGCTCCAATCTTGGGTGGCTAGCTCAAGCTGCTGCCCCGCCACAACATCCACACTGCTCTTTATAGTGCAGTAGGTCAAGCAGAGCTGATTCAGGTCAGCCTACCTGGGCTAGGAGGCATGCTCCCAGCCACAAGGTAGACATACTCTTGGAGATTAGGGCAAACACCGAGGAAAAAACAAACAAAACTCTCTGGGACAGGGACTGTCTCTTATTATGTGTTTGTACAGCAGCTAGCACAATGGGCCCCTGATCCAGGA
Organism: Mesoclemmys tuberculata; assembly: GCA_007922155.1. Taxonomy (NCBI): domain Eukaryota; kingdom Metazoa; phylum Chordata; order Testudines; family Chelidae; genus Mesoclemmys; species Mesoclemmys tuberculata. The sequence continues at coordinate 45,163,194 of ML675610.1, forward strand.
TTTGCTGTGGCCACATAGAATCATAGGTTTGGTCTACACTTACCTTGGCATTTTGGTGACAGTTGACAGGAGTTATGCAAAGTACGCAAAGTCCCGCCAACTTCTGTGCTGCTGCTTCTTCACTGCACTATGCTGATGGGAACCGCGTTCCCTTCGACGCAGCACTATGTCACTTGAGGAGGTGGTGTTAGTATGTCGACTTCTGGATTGACTGAGCAGGTCTTCACTGTCCGCTCAGTCAATCCAGATAAGTCGATGTCAAGGCAGTGACTTTGCCACCGTCAGTGTAGACATAGCCATAGAATATTAGCGTTGGAAGGGACCTCAGGAGGTCATCTAGCCCAAATCGTGCTCAAAGCGGGACCTACCCCAACTAAATCATCCCAACCAGGGTTTTGTCAAACCACACCTTAAAAACCTCTCAGGATAGAGATTCCACCACCTTCCTAGGTTACCCATTCCAGTGCTTCACCACCCTCCTAGTGAAAAAGTATTTCCTAATATCCAATCTAGACTTCTGGACTTTCTCCAATTTGTCCACATCCTTTCTGTAGTGGGGGGGCCCCAAAGCTGGACACAGTACTCCAAAAGTGGCCTCACCAGTGCCAAATAGACGGGAATAATCACTTCCCTCGATCTGCTGGCCATGCTCCTACTAATGCAGCCCAATATGCCATTGGCCTTCTTGGCAGCAAGGGCACACTGTTGTCTCATGTCCAGCTTCTTGTCCACTGTAACCCCCAGGTCCTTTTCTGCAGAACTGTTGCCTAGTCAGTTGGTCCCCAGTCTGTAGCAGTGCATGGGATTCTTCCGTACTAACTGCAGGAGTGCACATGTCCTTGATGAACCTCATCAGAGTTTTTTTCTGTATACTATACCTACCCTCCAATGTATCTACCACTCCCTGCAGCTTAGTGTCATTATAGATGATTGATAATAATAAAAATATGGAACAGTTTCTCTTTTAACTTTCTGTTCAATTCATTATTGGTGTGTGAATACTATTATTAGTGCTACCTTTCATAATGTAGCTTCCTTCTTTTCTTATTGTAGTTCCTTTCTTTTTTTTTAGTGACATGTAGTCTGTCCCATTTTTTGTACCTAAGTTTGAGGAATACCTTGAGCTGTGAATGAAGTTCCTTCTGTGGCTCTAGGGCCTGTCCAAAATCTTATTGTACTAAAAGGGCTGCTGTTGGGACATGTGCAGTGGATTGGTGTAACGTAATCTCTGTCATATATTTTGTTTGTTAGCAGTTTAAATTACCCCTAAAAGGCAAACTAGATGTTTATCATTATGACTTGCATTGGAAAGTGCACATCCCCATGAAGTCTGCTATTTACAACATTTTGGCAAGCACTTATTACACAAAAGTTATGTTTTTATTGAAGGACTTTTCTTTTATTAAATCTGCTGCAAATGGGTAATAAAACATAGCTCCTTAGGCAGTATATTTTACCATGGAACTTCATTTCCTTGCTCTTTGAATTCTTAGGTAAAGATTACAGATCCTCATCCACTGGGGCTCGTCACATTGTAAATGTAGTAGAGATAATAAAAGTCAAGGCTTTTTTTTCCACTTGAAACATTCAGAACAGAGAGCAGAAATTGCTCCTCCTGGGTCTTTATATAACATTGTGCCCTATCTGTCTCATATGTCCTTTAGCATAGTGGATGAGTTGAGGGACTCTGGAATGGGCATTAATAAGCATTTAATTGATCAGTGACATAATTAGGCCATTTAATTCTAACAAGAGTCTGCAAGAGCAAACAGCAAAACTTGAATGCTGAAGTTCACAAAATGATCTCCTGTATATTGTAAACTCTCTCAATACCAATAAAAGCTCTGATCATCATGACACGGAACCCTAGGATAAAACAATTGAATTTTCCAGTGTGTACAATGAAAGGGGTTACCACTTTTTCCTTCTTTTGTTAAGATCTTTTGCAACATAACATGTGATGTGAACAATGATATCCATATACGTGAGATCATGCTATTACATGTCAGGTGAGATCTTTTTGTCAAGCATTGGTAAGGAAGGCTGCCATTTGGTTAAGATCCTGAACAGGGATTCAAGAGATCTGGCTTCAGTTCCCAGATCTACCACAGACTTCCTGTGTCACCTTGGAGAAGTAATTGAATCTCTCTATGCATTAGTTCTCCATCGGTCCAATGAGATGTTTCCTTTCTCCTACCATTTATCTATCTTGTTCTTTTCAGATGATCTCTTTGTGGCTAAAATTGCCTCTTACTAAGTGTATGTAGGCACTTAAACAATGGAGCCCCAATGTTGGCTGGAAGGGCTGTATGTGCTATTGTAATACAAATAATAAACACTTCATATTTCTCTCCATGCAAATGCACCCTCCTTAGCAGTGGGACTTTATTATGTGTATGTGGTGGTGTTGTGTGTGGGGGGAGGGTTTTTAAGGAACTTCATTGGTGAAGCTTGATCTGCTCAGCAGCCAGCTACAGTTTTATTCAGGTTAGCAGTGTGAAACAGTGACAGAACTACACAATAAAGCAATAATAAATTGTACACTTGCCCCTGCTTCTGGCACCAGCAGCCAATTTTGAGACCACTGTTGCCCTTCTGCCAAATGCTAGCACGTATTCAGCTTGCATGTCAGCTTCCCAGTGGAGGAGGAATCAGTGATGTGGAAACTGGGCATATTCTAAGTGTAACTTGCTTTATTTACATGCACACACCAGGCCTGAAATGAAATGGTCAAGCTGCACAAGCCGGACAATGCCTTCTTCCAGGAATCTCAGCCCACGCCTGTGCTCAGATCCCAGAAAGCATCTCTGTCTCTAGGACTGAGTCCAATCAGAGTCTACAGCCAAGAGCAGACTCTTCTGCAGCTCGTATAGGTGCCTCTACACAAAACCCTAAGGTAGCAACAACACAGCAAGTCTTCCAGAGAGTCAAAACTTGATCATTTGCTAAATGAAAGAACTTGGAAGTGTAACAGCATCACCTGGTGATTCCTGTCGGAGCAGTAGCAAGCACGGCTCATCTTTCAGTTCCAGTTCAAAATTCCCAGTTCCAGCTAACAGGTTCCCTGCAAAATGTGCAGTTGTACTGCACAGACACTTCTGCAGAGACCATCAGAGGATGCTGACAGAGTTTGAAATTCCCACAGTGTGCCTTTCTTAAATGATCATATAGTGTAGTCTTTTAAAAGTACACATTATTATCAGATAACTGATAGTGTTAAGCATCTTGAAGCAAAGCCAAAGGCACTTAATGCAGAAACAAGGTCAGTATCAGATAATATTCACTTTTAATTATCTAAGAGGGCCAGATAATGGTTTTGGCTGTTAAGTGCTAAGAAAACAAATGCACGCTTACCTGCTTTGCTCTAATCTTTGGAGTTTTATAAACCAAGGAGAAGAAGAAAGGGTAAAAGATGGAGCAAGCTGCTGGAAAGATGAAAAAAAATAATTGGGTACATTACCAAGTGTAAATATATACAGCAATGCAAGCCAATGGGAATGCCTACATGTGGAATGGCTCTGCCAATTACAAGTTACAGTGAGGTATTCTATAATCAGAAGATGATGGATCTTCAATTATCTACATAAAATTCAGATTGTGATGGACAATTTCTGCACCAAGTATTGCATCTCCGTACCTAGTAACAGGAAGAAGAAAGAGCAGGACAACCTACCTCCTATTACATACCCTTAGGCTGGGTCTACGCTGACAGCGGCAAATTCGCCGCCATCAGTTCGATTGCTCTGGATCGACGGAGCGGTCTGTGTAGACGTGCTCAGTTGATCCAGGAAGCGATGCAGGAAAACCACCCCGGTAAGTGGCATAGCGCTGCGTTGAAGCTGCGCAGTATGGACGCTGCGCAGAGGAGACGCTGCAAAGTCGACAAATCGCAAAAGTAAGTGTAGACTAGGCCTTAGTTAACATTTGGCACAAAAAGAATATTAAAGAGACGTAGCAGACTGGAAATATAGTTGGTTTGAAAACATGAGTTAATAGAAGTTTCAGCCACTACATTGGTTCCTGAGTTCCTCTGCCAGTTTTTGTGGTTTTATAATCACATTCTCCTGTTTTTTAAAAAATGTTTTCCCTCTCCAGTTACTACCTGAAATACTCTCCCACACAGAATAGACTTCTGACTGTACATTGTATCTATGGCTACAATTAACAGATGTACCTCTTTGTAGAAATGGTGGAATGTACTGTTTGGAAACTAGACTGCCTTAGGTAATACAACAACTAATCAGTTTAGATAACTTCTTATCTGGGAATGTATAATTTTTTCTGAGATTTAGGAATCATAGATAGTATTTATTTTATTGCAGCAAGGTCAGCTCACCGAAGATCAAATTGTAGGAACACGTGAATTTCTCACCCTAAAGCAATATGGTAACTATAAATTGTTAACTTTACCTTTTACTGCAGTATCAGTACAAGAATCAGTGCCTTTCGGTGCTGAAGATCACCAGCCATGTTTTTAATATTAAGCAGGCAAAAGAATCTTATTTAATACCTTTTCTTTTTGTTTAACCCTTAATAACTACAAATCATTGTTTTCAAATCAGGCTGAGGCCAAATTAGGTAAAAGATTTATAGTCCAGTTAATAGGAAAGTCTGTGCAGAGTCCTATCTGCTTTAGGTTTTAGAGATTAATTTCCCAAAAATATTGTTGATCCAGTTATGTAACTCCCACACAAAGCCAGGAATGACACTGCTTTACAACAAAGGCCCTGATTCATCCCTGTATTGCTCCACCTCTATCCCAGTGTTACTCCAGCTGACTGATGTCAGTGGATTTGGACCAGTGTAAAACTGGAGTAAGAGCAGTCAGTGAATAAGTCCAAAACAGGGGCAGATGTTCTAGGCAGAAACATAAAATGAACAAATGTAATCATTAGTAACTGTGACAAAGGCATAGCTACAGCTTTCATCATTTCAAGATGAGTGAAAAAAGCCCTGTTTGCCACATTTAGCTACTTGTATCTCTGAGCCACCTGGCCTTCTGCATCAGCAGTTACAGCAGCAATCCTAGTACAGGGAGACTATCCCAGCTAGACCCACCCAGACAAATTTCTCTTACCACCAAACTGTTGCTATTAAATGCATTTTCTGTATGTGGGGCCTGATTTCAGTGTAAATGATGTAGTTCCATTGACTTCAGTGGAGCTGTGCCGACGTAGATCAGCTGAAGATGTAGCCCTCAATATTAGTGCCCACAGACCCTAATCACGATCAAGGCCCCATTGTGTTAGGCGCTGTACAAATATATACACAGACACACAGAGGTTACAGTCTAAGAATATATGGCACATACAAAAGCTTTCAGAAATTGTCTGGGCTTTTCAGAGGCATTACTGAAGAAAGGCCTCAAGGAGAGTAGTTCATCAACACCTTTGTTCACCAACTTGTTCATTAGCATGTTGCTGTTTTTTTAAAGCTGTATTTTAAAAGCTGGGAAGTCAGGGCCGGTCTGGTTTTGGGCCGGGGTTGCAGGTGGGTTCCTCCATTAGGAGGTGCAGGGTTGAAACACAGCACTTGAGACTGCGGCAAAGTTGGCAAAGATAGGATTCTGCAATAGAGGGCAGTGTGGTCGCACTTTTCAGGAGGGTTGCGGCTTTTCTCTGGAGGATTGAACAGCTTGCAAGAGATAGGACTATGTGGATTCTCTTGCAGCATGGGGGAAGAAGATATCCAAACTTGCTCCCTAAAACTCCTTTAACAGACTGGCACTGTATATTCCAGAAAATAACTGTGGATCTTTGCCATTTTTCACTTGCTATAAGAATTGTTATAACTGATAGGCTGTTGGCGTTTAAGCCCTGATCCTGAAGATTTCTCAGTCTCTGCACAGGCATACGGGTCCATCCACCCAATGCTCATTGCAGGATCAGGCCCTTAGAGTTTACTTTTACTATTTTTTGGCGACCAGGACCCATGATACACTGCATACATCATGAAAAGATGTTCCCTGCCTAAAGAACTAACAATCTAAATTGGAAAGAATTTCGAGGAATAGTACTGAAATCCACTCTGGTGAGGCTCAATAACTTCTTAAATGATTTTAGATCTCCTAACAGTCCCTCTACTTTGCCAAAATCTGCTGTAGAGAACTGGACTTGGGACACAGATGTAAATTATGCTAGCATGATCAGACTTGGCACTTTTTCAAGTTGATAGGATTGCAATCACCAGCAGAGGCAGGAATCAGATTTGTCTCAACCAGCAGACAGCCATTATGATTATTTATGTGTTTCTTCCTTGATGGTTATATTGGAAGATTTTTCAGCTGAAGGTTTGTCTCCTTCTCCATTCAAAGCAATAGGATTCCACTACCATTGTATCAACTTTTCTATTTCTGGCACAAAGGATTAAAAGCTACTTTTCCAGTCTGAGTCAAAGAGATGGTTTTTAAGGTATTTTCCATTCAAGGAAAAATCCTGTCTGCTGCTATATGCCTTTAAAAAACCATATAATGCAGACAAGAGAGACAGCATTTCTCTTTCAATGTCCTCCTTTTCAACTAAGCAGGGGAGACTCTTGTGTTCCAAGCCTTGCTGATCACTTTCAGCTGGTGAACTTGGAGAGGGTGAGCACTTTTGTTACCTGCTCTCAGTTTATGAGATACAAGGGGTGATGATCAGCAGCCAATGACACAAGTCTTTTGTGCAAAAAGAACAACCATTATTCAGCCAAAGACAAGTTGACTGAACAAAGAGGACTTCACAAGAAAACAACTCATTTATTGCCTGAGGCCTATTAAATAGAATCATTTTACTTGTGAAAATATTTATTTTCTTTTGATCTGGTCATAGAACATATGCTATTTTTCCTCCCCTAGTTGGCTTCTTCCTCCCTCCTCTTTGTTTTAACCTAGCCTCTTTCATTGTGCAAAAAGTTTGTCAAAGGTTTCTTTAGTAGTGAATAATGCACGTATAAAGTTACCTCAGCCACTCCCGGCTTTGTTTGCTTCACCCTCTTGTTAAATCTTGTCTTCAGTGAAGGGCCCTGATCCTGCAAACTGCTCCACAACAAGATTAGGAGTCAAGTTCCCCTCAGGAAACCTGGGCCCAGTCTTTTCGGGGTCACAGGGACCCCACCACACAGGAGAGTGGGAGGGGAGCCCTCGAGGTCAGGTCAAGGGAGTGGGAGCAAGGACTCAGGTCCTTTTGCTAACCAACTTCACTGCGGCAGTGCATCAGCCAGGAAAGTTCCCCACAACAGCAGGACCATTCCCCCGCTTACACTCTCATGAGTCTCTCTACCTGGACTGGGAAGCTCACTCCCAACTTTTATGTGGACATATCTCAGGTGCTAGTGCAGTACAAATAGGTAATTATAATTGCCTTTATGGCTGAACAACAGCAGGGGCTGTTTTAAAAAATGACCATGTCCCTCCCTATTGTGGATGACTAATTGCATCATATTTCAAAGCTACTTCCTGGTAAAGGCAGAAGATCAACTTAACCCTTCTCCATGTCTGTCACATAACATATTAGCAGGACCTCTGTTGCCTTCAGTAATATATCTATATAGAATTTCCTTTGGAAACAAAGAAATTTACCATTGTGTAGCCTTTCTTCAGATGCTTCAATCTTCCCCAATTTACATACCTTTCCTGTGTCACAGGATTTCTCATACTCTGAGGTTGGTCTCCCAGCAAAAACTCCAATCTCATCCATGCAGGCTCAATCTAACTCAGGGGAAATGAAAGAGGAAAAATAATCTTCCTTTTATTGCACAGTCATTTCTAATGAGGGCTCTGACAAAGCGACACCTTCTGTTGCATACTGAATATTGAATAGACAGCTCTGTTTTTTGTGGAATCTCAAGTAGAAATAAATTCAAAGGGAAATTAAAACTATCAGGATGCCCCTGTTCACCTGTTTAAAATAATGGACACTATTAAAATATGTCATGTTTTCAAAGAAATATTCCTCGCCCCATCTGCTTTTAAAAATATTTCTATCGGGAAGGCCTATACTTACTTTGTACCAGAAAGCGGGTGGGAAGGGATGATGAGTGATATAACAAAAACCCTAAAAAGCTCAACTCCCATGATCCTGTGTAATATGTTCATAGTGGAGTGTCACTGTACAAAATCTCACTTTTATGGTGATTCATAAAATGAATACATTTTGATAAGAAAATAAAAAATTCTCTCACTTTAAGTTTAGGTCCTCTTAGATCCTCTTTAATCTCCTTGCTTCATGCACTAAAACTGTTGGAGGTTTACTGTTGTTAACTGAATTTCCTTTTAAACACAGAGAGGTAATCTAGTGCTAGTACATTCTGCTGTTTGTTAAACAGTAATAAACTAGGATCAGGGGAAACTGAATACGAGCTTTGAGGAATCCACTGGCTAAGTTATTGAGCTGGTCGCTGTTCCTTGTGTAATTAAAAAGCTGAACAAAGGAAAGCAGGTATAATTTAAAGATTTACAACTTTCATAGAAAAAGGGCTAATACCCCGATTCAGCAAAGCTATTTCAGCACATGAATAGTTCCACTTGAGTCAGTCAAACTACTCAGGTGCTTAAAGTTAAGCATGTGCTTAAGTGCTTTGCTGAATCAGGGCCTAAACATATAACCAAAAGTGAACTCAGACATACAGGTTTTTTGTAGCCTTCTCTACAACATCACTGATCTCTGATTAGAGCAGAATAATCCTTTTGCTTTTCCCTTGTGCTTGCTCTGTCTGCTATGGTTGTTGTCTATTTGTTATTCTTGGACTAAGCTTTTCAGGGCAGGGACTTTTTTGTTGTTGTTTGGTGCCTATCATAATAGGACTGGGACCTCCAGGCACTACCCAATATAAATAATAATAATTCTGAGCAGTCCAGACTGAGGAATCTTGGCTGAACAAGGAATAAAGGTTCAGGCTGTAATTTGTCAGAACCATGATCCTAAGGGAATTGTTGTACCCTCCACTTCTACAAGCTGATGCTGCAGAAATCAAATCAATCCCAGCCCTGTGAGTGCAGAAGTAGAAATGGGGAGTGCAGCACCGTTTTCTTCCTTCTCTTCCCCCCCTCCCGCCCCCCCGGCCCAACTTCCTGGAATCATGCTGTGGAAGCTATATGAGGATTGGAATGTGCAAGTTTCACATGTTCTCCCACTGGAAGAAACAAAAGTTCAGCCCCCCCCAAACCGGCAGGTGGAAAAAACCTATGGGCTAACTGTATGGAGTCCCTATGCCTCTTCATGGGCTCCTGCTCTTTCTGTACTCGCTCTAGCCCCCTGTCAACACAGCTTCCATCAGCCACTGCACTCAGTGAATTCCAAAGGGGGCTTAATGCAGAGGGGAAATATGAACAAGGTAATGCTGATTAGGGGCTGCTCCCAAACAAGTCAATGGCAAAGCTCCCATTGGCTTCAATGAGGCAAGATCAGTCAGTACTAGCCAGTTTGCCACATTGTGACATAAAAATGCAATTGTGGCTGGTGCCACCTTATTTCTTCTAACACTTGCCAAGTGTTGGACCAAACACTTCTCTTCTTTTGAGCCCAATAAAAATATTCTGGGCAGAGTCATTCCTTGATTGGTGCTTCAGCCACTACAACGTCCATGGGCTGCCTTTCTGAGAGAAATAAAGAGCAGGATGAGAACAACGAGCCAGCACTTATTACTTGCCCTTCACCAACCCCTGAAGTCCATCTAGTTACACTGTGGCTACGAGATGAAGAATGTCCTAGCACTTCCCAGCTGAACCTCTTTGTCATGCATGATGGACCTAGCTGCCTAGGGACAAATGGGATGACCACCTAGATTAAAATGCATTTGAATTATTAATTTTATACTTGTAGTACCAAGTGGTCCTAATGGGGAACTGGGACTCCATGTGGCTGGGCTCGCTGCACACTTCTGGCAAAAAGATGTCCCTGCTCCAAAGAGCTTACTGTAACCTCTTCCTGAGTCAAATACCCTGACTTCCCAAATCCTTTCTCCTATCTATATTTACATGGTAAATTTCCCACTGAGTAAAATGCCTTTTATATCAGTTGAATGGTGAACCTAACTAGCAAGGGCTCTAGTGCGCCTGGCAATGGAGGGTAACAGACCCTGCTGCCTCCTCTCCTTTGCATCAGGGAACTGTCTCTTTCCTGCCCGATTACAGAAGCTCCAGGAAAGTTGCTCGCAAGGGGAAGGAATGACAAGAGACTTACTCCTGCTGTACACTGATGTACTACAACTCTTAACTCCTAGACACGCCTACGAAGACTAAAAGGAATAGGTTGGGAATGGGTCTTCAACCAAATTGTGCAATCACCCATAGTTATGGCCTTGACTGAAAGCAATGCTATTAATGTAAGTTCATTCTGTGTTACATAATATAAATAGATATGGGTATATGCTAACACAGCTAAAGCATTAAGCAACTTGGTGGAGGGGAAGTGGGGAAAACATGACATTTCTTTCATTCTTTATGTTCTCAGAGTTTTCAGACCAGTAGTTAGAAATCTCAGTTACAGTTACTTAGTTTTCCTAAACACCAGTATTAGGAATTATTTAAAAAGCCATTCATTTTAAACAAGAAGACACCGACTGCAGCTGTGACACAAAGGAAAATATGCCTCTGAAAAGCTTACTGTGTAAATACTAGCAGTTCTGTCCAATGATTGCAATAAGAACATACTGTATTGCCCATAATTACATCCATATTAGGAGAAAAAAATTAGCTATGCTTTTCTGTTTCTTGCCAAAACCACTTCCTGAGGAATATTTATTTTGACTAATGCTAGGGTAAAAAAATATAGCCAATCTGGCCTGATTTAAAGCTTCTGATTTTTCTTTTATGTTTGCTGGAAAGTAACAAAGAAAAACCAAAGAACGACATAAAGTCCTTGCCAAGTTTTAGGGGGTGTTTTGAGTTCCTCCTCCTTGGCAGAGACCAGGAATTCATAAATGCAGAAGGAGGTAAGGTTACAGTTCTCAGAGGGTTTTTTCCCCCCCTTCTACTGCAGCACTGTTCTGTGATTAGACACAACGCCAGCATTCATGGTGACTAAATCCCATCTCCTCAATTACCAACTGCTGGTTAGCTCTGGGTATTTAGAAATATGTTCTTGTTGCTACAGCAATCTCAATATAAAAATCTGTTTTCTTGTCCTCTTTCCATGTCTTTTGTTGTCTCTCTTTTAATGGTGTCTAAAATAAAAGAACAAGTTCCTCCACCTGAAAAGGAAACAAGCTGTAACTAGACATCCTTATGACAGAGGCACATGTCTTCTAACAAACTGTGGTGGCTGATGGCATACCAAATTGCTGCAATGTCTTAAAATCTTTGTTATCAGGTTTCACTATGCATTAGAGTGAGAGGCTTACACTGAGCTATGAGTGCTTGTAAGACTCACCATCTTGGCAGATGATGGTTCAGGATTAGTTCTAGCAGTCACCTTCACTGGCCACTTTACTCTGCCTGCAGCTCTCCTTCCTGAAATACTGTCTTAAAAAAAACCAAAGCCTCATTCTGTCAAATGTGAAATCAGGCATCTGAAATGGGTTTTATTGGCTCTTACTGGTCATATGTCTGCATAATTGCAGTAGGTTTTGTAATCTGGTCCGTAACTAGTTTATAACTGCAAAGTAGTGGAATAGTTTGGGACAGGAGTTAGGAATACAGTTTCTTAAAATGATGAGGGAGGATTAATCAAAATTTGGGAGAAAAGATTGTACAAGAAACAAGCTAGTTACATCACAGTACAGGAGGCAGGCATTCGAATGCCCACATTTAGATGATTTATTTTCTATTTTCTGATAATGAAGTCCACCCTCGCTACAACATACCTCATTATATGTATCACATCCTTAATCTAAATGCAGCAGCGTCATGATTCTCTCCCTCTTTCTTTATCTCCCTCTGGCAAGGAATTTGAACAGCTTGTGGTTAGGTTGACATTCAGGAAAAGATGTAGGTTAGAGAAAAGTATTCAAACTGCTTTTTTTAAATATTGTGATTTAACTGTTTTTGGGGGAAAGTGAAACTACTTTTCACTCTGGTCAGTGTAATTACAATAAGGATGGGCCAACTGGCTGGGTAAAAATACAAACCACTTCCTTCCTGAATATTTGTCCCATTACCAATCAAGTATTTCAGAAGGCTTGAAAACAAGTGGTTATGGGTGTTCCTCTTCCCTCCCAGAAAGAAGATCTTGGGCAATCTGATGCTTCATAGAATTATAGGGCTCGGAGGGACCTTGAGAGTTTATCAAACCGAGCCCCCTGTGCTGAGGCAGGGCCAAGTAAACCTAGACCATTCTTGACAGGTGTTTGTCCAACCTGTTCTGAAAAACCTCCAAAGCTGGGGATTCCACAACCTCATTTGGAAACCTATTTGTGGTGACAAAGGGTTAAAAAACTTTTTAGTTCATCTATTTTCCATGCCTTAGACGGGCAGAGGGCTTGGAGGAGAGAGGGTGAAAGTGTTTTTTTTTAATCTTGTCTACTTTCACTAATTTATGACTCTCTGTCAGTTTTACAACTTGAAATGGGACTTTCTATTCCTTGCTTAAGACTGTGGATTTTTTAAAGGGTTAATTCTAAAACACACACTTACAAGCACACATTTATACAACGTAGGTTTGACTTATTGAGGAATCCGTACCGTTTCAATTTCAGCTCGTAATACTGACGAGGTGAATGAATCCGATAACGGAATGCTTATTTAGCGGGAGGGGGGTGGAAAGGTACAGACACACATAGGGTGTTAGTCCTCTGCTGTCGCAGCTCTACTGAGCAATGGAGCTACAGGGGCTCATGTTTGGATGGAAAAGGAATTGACCTTTTGGTCCACACACTCCACCTGCCCATTGGGTCACAGGCCCCCCCTTGCTATTCACCCGACCAACTTGTGGACGGATGAGGGCGGCTGGAACCTGTCTTAGTTCAAAACCTGGTCAATGGTTCATAAATCTATCATTCATTTACACAATAACACACATTCCATATGCAATCTAAATCCACTATTTATTGGGGATTTTACCTTACCACAAATTATCTTTTCTTCTTCTTTTACAAATTCTTAAAACACAAATAAAACTTAAAAAACAACTGGTTACAATAACACATGTACACAAAACAGTTACCCCAAGAGTTACAGCAACAATTACCCCTGGAATGCAAGTAGAATCATTACTGGTTCTACATTCACACTCACAACTCACCACATATATGAATGAACTCAGCTGCAGCAAAAAAAACAAACATACCATGGTCAGGTTCTCTTTACTTTTATGCTATATTTTCATTCAGATGGAACCTCTATCGTATTCACACCCGGGTTATTATCTGCAGAACAAAGCCCCACGGGCTATCTGCTCTGACACCCTACCCTATTATTTTGAGAGACGAGCTGGAGAGAGGCAAAACGGTTGATCAGACCCTTTGCGCAGTGTGATTCTGGTACGCTCCTTGATTCGTGGCTCCCCAAAAAGCCTCAGTCTGACGACCCTTTTATACCTCTACTTCAGCCAATGCATCTGCTAAGCCAATGACAGATCCTTCCTTTACCATCTTATCAGCAGCCCCCTCCTCAAAACTTTGCTGCTGACTTGCAAAGCCAATTTTTCAGTGAATGCAAAATTTCCATGTCTGGGTCTGGAACTGCTACATGTGCAAGTTCCCATTATCATGGGTTTACTTCTTGGTCAAGGTCTTTTCTTTTTGCTGTCTGAGTCCCCCACACATGGGTTTGTAGATTTTCTCAAGATGGACTCGGGGCACTGATTTTACAAACATGTTTTTACTCTGTTACAACACTATTCTAGAGCTTAATTATCCCTATAGTTAGAAAGGATTTTCCTAATATCTAACCTAAATCTCCTTTGCTTCAGATTGAGACCATTACTTCTTGTTTACCTTCTGTAGACATGGAGAACAACTGACCACTGTCCTTTCTTAACATATTTGGGGACTACAATCAGATTCCTCCCGCCCAGTCTTCTTTTCTCAATACTAAACATGTCCAGTTTTTTTCACCTTTTATCATTTTTGTTGCCCATTCTTTGGACTCTCTCCAACTTCTCCACATCTTTCCTAAAGTGTGGTGCCCAAAACTGGACACAGTACTCCAGCTGAGGCCTCACCATTGTCAAGTAGAGTGGGACAGTTACTTCCTGTGTCATACGTATGATACTCTTGTTAATACACTCCAGTATGATATTAACTTTTTTTGCAACTGTATCAGATTGATGACTCTCATTCATTTGTGACCCACCATCCCCCAGACATCCTTTTGGGTAGCATGACCATTTACCCTGTTTTCCCCCATTTGGTTGCTGAACATTTGATATTTTTTCCTTCCAAGTATAGTACTTTGCCCTTTTCTTTACTGAATTTCATCTGGTTGATTTTAGAGCAGTTTTTAGTTTGTCATGGTCCTTTTGAATTCTAATCCTGTTCTCCAAAATGCTTGCAACCCCTCCTAGTTTAGCATATGTCGCAAATTTTATAAGCATAATCTCCACTCCATTATTCAAGTCATTAATGAAAAGCTCCCGGTTTGACACCGAACCATGGATAACTACTCTTTGAATATGGTTGTTCAACAAGTTGTGCACCCATTTTATAGTAATTTCATCTAGACTGTATTTCTTTAATTTGCTTGTGAGAGCGTCATGTGGCATTATGTCAAAATCAAGCTCTGGAATGCTCTGAGGAATGTTATTGAATGCCTTTTTAATTCTGAAGTGTCAGAGGAGCTGGATCCAGAATGGAATTACTAGATTCTGCTGTATGGGGGCATGGGAGCAGGCACAGAAGAGGACATATGGATAAATTGGTATCAGAGGCAAGACTAGTCAGCCTGCAGTAGGTGCAAATTTCTCAGTGACCCCTGTGAAGATCAAACATTGTCACTTACAAGGGGTAAGAGGCTACCCCATCCCCAGAAGAAAACAAAAGAAAGAGAGAAAACATAATTTTGCTTTGGAAGTGGAGGCTGTGGGGGGGACAAAGGGGGTTTCAGGGTCTGGTGTCAGAGTGTGGTGAGAGGAGAGGAGCTCTCAACATTCTGGATGGTTGGGATAAGCTTCAGTTAGGTTTCTAAATATTTGGAAACCTTGGCTGAATCAAACCCTGACTTTGCCCCCTGATCTTGGCCCAGCACTAATTGATGGAGGTTAGACCTGACTGGGCTAGAGGAACGTTGTGTTCTGTTGGGGGTTGATTTCTGCTGGCTGTCAAGGCATAATGTGCTATTTCATTTTATTTTTGCTCCAGAAGAGGCACACAAATGCAAAAAAGACAAACATGTCAGAATGCACAAACTGATCTGAGGGACAATTGTTATATTATTGTCAACAGCCATTATCAGCCAGGACAAAAGCCTCTAATATGGATTCATTGCCTTCTTCTTCATGCTGCATGGGTTTGGCCAGAATCTTACCACTCAGGGCAACGTTTCTCCCTGGGTAAGGTTATGACACTGTTTCCCAAGACTACATCACCCCCCATTGGTTTTGCCATGTGTGAAGGAGCCTGCTCTGCTTGGAATGAAAATATTAACTCCAGATGACACCGATTGTCAGAAAAGATTATTTGCTTTAGAGACATGCAAACATACACAACTCTCACCCCCAAGCAAATAAACACAAGCTCACCAGTACAGATGATCAATAGCCTGACCAGTATTGATACAAATATTACAGCAGCCACATTTGAAATGTCCAGAAGAACTAACTCTTCAAAATATTGATCTTTGAACTAAAAATCTTGGTTCTGTTTCTAGCTCTTCTACAGTCTTCCTGTGTGACCTTGAGCAAGTTGCTTATTCTCACTTTGTCCTAATTCTACATCTGTAAAATGGGTGTAATACATCCCTACCTCACTGGGATGTTGGAAGGATAAATACATCAATGTTGCACAGTGCTTAGATACTACAGTGATTGGGGATGTAAAAGTAGATAGACAGACCCTTCTTACAGCATCTCTTACTCCCATAAACACGAATTCATACAGGATTTCCAATTTTCTGTTAAATCACTCCTCCCAGGATGAAAACAAAGAATATGTTAATTAACTCATTGGATAGTTTTTCCTCTTACTGCACCTCTCTTGCCTGGATGATTTCCTTCTTCCTTCTCAATTTTATTTCTTCCTCTCCTTGTCTCTCCTTTTTCTCCTTACATATCCATCTGTTCCCCACTTATTTCTCTCTACTTCCATATTGTTTCTATTGGCCTCTTATTCCCTTCCTATCTCTTCTCTTCCCTAAATATAAATGCTGGTTGGGTGTCTCTTTCTAAACCAACTTAGCATGAAGGAACCGGAGATTTTTCTTATTGTCTGGGATCATTTGGCTCCACATGCAGTAAACAGAAATGGATGTTGACATGCATGGGTTTTCTGTACTTCTGGGAGTGTGCTATGCAAATAATTTTACAATGGTGACCAGTCTACCAAGGCAACAGAGCAGTGACAGCATTCAGCCTTGTTTACATATGTGCACTGAATATTCCAAATACTAGACCTGAACTTGGCAGCAGCTTATTTGGAAGTTCGGAATCTAAGAGTCAGAAAATATGCTTGGCCTTGAGAATAAACTAAACTAAAATGTGTTGGAAAAGCTCAATAACAAGATTATAAAAGGTAGTTGTTCTTTTCTGGGTTCATCCATTTAGTATGTGCAATCAAATATGGGGATTTTTGTCCAGGTGTCATGTTTTATGCATTTTAATTAATATTTATTGTAAATGTCTTCTTTTGCTTGTCCATGATTACTTAAGCATGGATAAAATTACCTCAAGCCAATTCAGCTGTTCTTTTCCTACTTATCATGTCTCACAAGAGGCGCCAATATAAAAAAGTCTGCCCAGAAGGAATTCCACCCTCTCAATAACTGTTCAAAGCCATGGCTGACTCTTCAGCGCTGCTCAAAGGATGATGGTATGTGTGGAAAGAGGGGGATGGGGAGAAAAATGAGCACACATGTGGTATGTTTCAAGGCTTAGTGGAATCTTGTAGAGAGCATGTAAACAATCATTTCATCGTTAATGAGCTGCTAAAATGCTTGTCTCAACAGCTTCATTCATCCCATGTGCTTGCCAGATAAATAAATGCCAAATAAAACACATACAAGGATCCTTTAAATAGCATTTGATGGACTATCAGAGTTGAACATGACCTCCCTTCCCCATCCCACAACATACCTGAAAATAATTGAGAACACCCTTGCTACATTTTGAAATCCCAAATTCCAAGGCAGCATGCTTCACTTTATTCCCTACAAGGAGAGGTTCATTTAGAACACACATGGAATCTGTTAGATTACATTGCCAGTTGTATGTCAGACTAGATTAATGGACAAAGACTCCTACCTACTTCTGTTAAGGAGCATCAGAGGAGAGTAAGAAAATGACTAAGAAGTATAATCTCAGTTTTTCTTTTTCATAAATTCAGTTTCTTTCAAAATTCCTACACAGACCTCATGTTCTCCTGCACCTTCAATAAATGCATTGTGGGACCGATCCCCAGATTTTTGTCTGATAAAGATTGGAGTGACAGAGGAATGGCATTTTCTACATCTTAATGTCAGTGATACATCCCTGCTACATGTGTTTCCTCATGGCTGGTATTCAATACATCTAATATGACTTATTTTAGTTTCCCATTTTCCAGTCTGATGTTGAGTGTCTTGGGTAGAGACTGACTCATCCTCCGCCCTCCCTTTATGTCCCATGATCCAAACATTTTCCCAGTTTGAAGATTTTAATAATTAAAACCACAAATTTGAAAAGAAACTATAATTTTTATAGTCACTAGAAATAAATTCCTGGATCCAAATACCTGTGATCTTCAGGATGTTCAAAATCTGGATCCATATCCCCATCCAGACTTTGTGACTTGGACCGCCCCTCAGTTTTACTGCTGCCAAGAGCAGTGCTGTGTAAACTGTTTGACCCACGCTATAAATTTACTCCAAATGAACCTGAATCCTTAAACCAGCAGTGGTTTCTTTAAACATTCTTGCTGTCTGTGGTGTCAACAGATGCTTTGTATGATCTTTTTTGCCCTGTATCTGTGAATTTTATCAGCCTTCTGTTTATCATTTGGAAGCCTGGTACACTGGAAAACGGTACAGAGGACAACTCACATGATATGCCTCCTGTGCCCCTGATTGGCAAGACCAATTCCATATTATCAGGTGAGACAACAGCAGGAACCGTTTTCACTTGGTTTCTGAGCCACAATGATTTAGATGAATTTTCTGATTCAGCTGGAAAGAGAAAAAATACAAACCCCTGTTTCTCCTACCTCCTGCATCAGGCTTTGGCAGGTGGTGACCTAAAGCATAATTATGCATTCCCTAATTCTCAAAGATGGCCTTTTGTGTTCATTAAGCCAATATCCAGGGAGTCCCAGATTTGTGCAATGTCCATTAAGAAGCAGAATAATCAGAGGTACTTTTGTTGTGGAGGTAGTGTGGTCCAATGGTAGGGTACTAGACTAGGAATTAGGAGAGCTGCATTTTTTTTCCTAGCTCTGATTCTGACCTTCTGTGTGACCTTGGACAAGTCATATAGCATCTCTGTGCCTCTGTTTCCCATGCTACTCTTGGTCTGTCTTGGCTACTTAGGTGATAAATCCTTTGGGGCCAGGAGTATTTACTACTGCATATGTACAGCACCTAGAACAATGGGGTCCTGATTGTAGAAAAATGGCTGCTACATACTACTGTAATACAAATAATAAAACAGTGATTGTTTTGCATTTTGAAGAATAGGTTTGGAAGTTTAACGAAGTCATGGTTGTTCACAGTCCCCACTTTTGCCGCTCAGGTCTGGCTGTTGAGGCCTGTGAAATCTTTGGCCAGTGGTCCCCTCATTTTGCTGCCCACCCTCTCTCCTGACATATTTCTGGCTGTTTAGGTTGATAACCAGGCTGGGAAATAATGCTGTGGTGAGAGTTTTTAGCTGCTATTTTGACTCCTTTTGGATTGAGATGCCAGCAAGACTTATACCCACTAGTGGTGCCCTCGCTGTAGAAGGGCTGGCTCAGTTGAAGTAAATCAGGATGATCTTATGCCTCATAACCTCAGTAGTTGTGGAAGAAGCTACTCTGAGGGCTAGTGGAAAGGGAATGCATCATGGGAATAGGAGGCAACCCAATTCTCAACTTCACGGAGTAGGGTGAGGGAGAACAGAGGCTCACTCCTATCCTCAAAAGTGGCAGCTTCACTCAGAAATGAGAGAGAAGTCAGGCTCTTTGGAAAGGAAAGAGAAGCTACAGCACAATGAAAGAGGAGGCACCTAGAGGGGAACTGAAAGAGATATGTGGAAATGTAGACAAAAAGAGAGATGACATCTTCAGGAAGAAGGGAAGGGAAGACTCCAAAGGGATGTGGAACACACAGAAGGAGACGAAGGGAGGTCTGAGCAGAGAAATGACTAAATGTGGGGAAGCACAAAGGGGCCATAGTGATGGCTAAGGATACCAGGAAAAAAGAGAAGGGAGAAAGAAATAACATTTTCATGGGAGTGGTTAAAGGGGACTTAGCATCAGAGAGAGCAAGTGGGATGGAACATCATGATTACTTGGGAATGATTTTTGGTATCCTGGTTGTATGTTACTAAGAGTGCCTGTTACTACTATTTGAGTTCAGTGTGGGAGGAGACACTGGATCCAGGACTCAACTGATTGCATGGGGCAACAAATGAGAAAACAGGAAGAGGCGTGAGGGTCAAAGGGTCAAACGAAGGGAACTGGAAGAGCACACTGAGCAGAGAACACCGGACAGTGCCCCCTGCTCCTGGAAGGTGTCAAGGCAGCCAGCAGACGCCGCCCAGAAGAACTCCGCCTGAATGCATGAACGGACGGAGGAACAGAAGAAGGCCCCACAGTCGCCGGGCGCCCCTTAAGTCAACCTCCTCTCCCTGGTGTTATAGGTGGTGCCTGTTGTGTGGTGAATATTTGATAACTTTTTTATAAAGCATCAGCTGCCAATATTTTGTTTATTTGATTTAGTGTTTACTGGCAGTAAGAAGAGACTTAACCCTTTCCTGCTCTTTGCTTGATTTATTTATTTATGATTTATTTGGTATTGGTTAAAACCTCTTGACACTGAATATGAGAGCACAGTTGTCTGTACCAGTGCAAGCAGGCTGAAGTGGCAACAGGTAGTGTTTTCACAGCTCTACTTTTAAGTACAAAGCTGATTTCCAAAGTGGCTGTGTCCATGAGAACCACCAGAGACCTTTTCAAATGATGTAAACACAAAGAAAGGTAAGCTCATAAATATTAGAAAGGAGACAGACCTCTTAAAAATGTGGACACACTGTTTAGAAATCTAACATTTTACCATCTTAGCAGTCATGACCTAGCTACAGTAACCAAGAAACTCTAGACTAAATCCTCAACAAGTATAAAATGGACTTAAATGGGCCTTGCCATTTGACCCATCTGATTAATCTGGCCTGTTGTATGTAATATTCCATAGTAACATTTCCCCCCTCCACCTCACTTCCACCACTGCAAGCAGATCTTCCTAGAATAGCAATGTGAGAGTGTGATAATATCCCTATGTTTCCAGGTAGTCACCCATGGGCCCTGGTTGACATCAGGTGTTTTCCAGTTCAGTTCTAAAAAATTCCAAATGCTCCTATATTGAGAGTATCATATCAAAATATAGTGAATACAGAGATTTACAGCGTGCCCAGTCCGCTGGTAACCATTTTATAATGGCACATTTTTACAGAATTACAATGGAATTTCTGTAGAAGTACATAGAACGTTTCCATTAATATCAAATGAATTCATTATGATCAGTATTGTTCTGGTGAATACTAAATGATTCCATAAGGCCAAGATACTCTTCGTAATGATATGTTTAATTAATGCTGAGTTATAATGGAAGTCTCATGAGATTGCATATGATATCCACACCGATATCAAATAAATTAACAATGATTAGTGCAATGACAGTGACTATGAAATAATTCATAGTGATAAAGCACCTAAAGAGTCATCAGCAATAAATGGCAAACCATTATTATCTTGTTGCAGTAACATTTATCATAGTGGGTTTTTTAATGCAGAATTAAT
Organism: Mesoclemmys tuberculata; assembly: GCA_007922155.1. Lineage (NCBI taxonomy): Eukaryota > Metazoa > Chordata > Testudines > Chelidae > Mesoclemmys > Mesoclemmys tuberculata. Next base: position 45,184,227 of record ML675610.1, read on the forward strand.
AGGAATTCTGCTTGGCATAATTCAATGTATCTTTAGGAAACTGTTGCTGACTTGCCCAGGTGATCACCCCATGATAAGAAAATAAGAAAAAGACACACTCCAGTGGAAGTGGTTGAAAGCAATCCCTCCCAGCTCGACTTCTAGTCTGATCAAGTGAACTGGAACAGCATCAGAGAACGACAGCAGGATGTTCAATTGCAATCAGCAGCCACCCAATCCTGCAAAACACTTACACACATTTCACTGTAAGCACCTGCTTAAGACCCACTGATTTCAACAGGACTGAAGCTCATGCTGGACTCTGAGTGCTTTCAGGACCTAATGATGTCAAGTGGAATAATGGGTGGGCTCAGCTGCCTGCAGGACAAGAGCCAAGAATAGCAGCATTCCATTGGGATAACACTGATGAATTTTTGTGGGCAATAGTCCCATGTATATAGGACCAACTGGTCAGTCCATTACTGACAATCATTCAGACTGGTGAAAGCCAGAGGACAAGCCCATGGTTATCTTGCAGTCCATTATCCATTTCTAAGGGAGGCTGGATCAGTGACAGGATATTCAAAATAAGCCTGGTGAAGACATAAGAGATGGAGGGTAGCCTTCCTTTAATATGATCTCTAGCCAAGAAATCTCAAGGCTACCTACTTCTTTCTAGGCTGCTGTACAGAGAAGCCTGTCAAGCCAATGAAGCAGCTGTATGCTTACCACATGATTTATTTGCCTTTCAACTTCCTCTCCTATGTTTGCCATTGTACTGCTCAATAAAATCTATACCTAATATATTCACCACATCTCGAGTGCATATGCAGGGCTTTAGGGCAAATAGTATTGGACTTTCAAACTAAAGTTGATTGAAATTATTCAGGTGGTTCTAGCAAAAACATCACTTGTGATGATCTTTAATGGATATTGGAAAAAATGTGATGTCAGATCTTAATTGAAATGGCAGGAATAGTTGACCATATGGGTTCTTCAAATCCCTTGACTTGCCAGTGGAATAATGAACTGTTGCGATTATAGAAAAAATATTACTCTAGTGACATAAATTTGACATAAAATTGAAGTTGAAAACATCACACTTTAAAGGAGTTACGTGATTTATTGCAGGGAATGTTTACTACAATGCTTATTAACACAGCTTCTTAGATATGCATTGTGCTTTAGATAAATAGCATGAAAAACTAGAAATCAGATTCTGATCTGTGTTATGTGATGTAAATTTGGAGTAATTTATCTGACTTGTCTACCAGTGAAACTAACTCCATAGATTCTAGATTTATAGCCCATTTAAGGTTGCATATCTCCTAACTTGCTCAATTTTTATTCTACAGGTATGTGGATCATATCTGGGTGCAGGATCCCTGTATAAAACAGCTGCCTCATGCAAGAGGCAGCTGCATTGTGGCACTGGGTGAAGTCAGCCCATGTGCATACGAACCTGATCCACAGGCAGGAATGCAGGCAGCCCTGCACATCTTTTCTCAGAAACATTCAGGTTTTCTGGGATGGCACTGAGACAAGAGACCTGGTCAGACTGATCCCATGTCTCTGGTTACAAATGCAGCACAGGGCCCAAGAGAAACTCAGAAACACTTGGGTCCCCAGTGCTGCAGCCTATCCCCTCCCTACTCACTCACTATAGCACTGTAGCACCTTAGTTCCTAAAGATAATTTCTTTATTGCATGAAAGTCTCCTACTCCACATCTTCTTGAATAGCACCTGTATGGGAACTCTACCCACTCTGCTTCTCCTCTGTTGACTCATCTATTTGGGTATGGAGTGGCCAGATGACCCAGATCCTGCACTATGATAGCAGGAAATGGATAGTGGAATCCTAAGCCACATTTGACAAAGAATAATAAACTAAAGATGAAAAATACCTACATTAGGCCATCTCATCAATCTTATTACAACAGCCACCAGCCTTTCCTGGATTTTAGAACTTCCTACCATGGCTTGGCTGGCTTTCTAATGCAAGTTGGGCTCAGCTGTACCCATGGTTTTAGCAACAATCCTCAGCCTCGCTAATCAGTGGGCAGCATAAGGGCTAATTAGTGGCCCCAGATGAGTATCAGGGGGATTAATCTCCACCTGTGGTGCTGAAGCAGTGAAAGCATTTCTTAACGGCAGCTGGGAGAGAAGAAGAGGGGAGTTTCCCTTTAGAACAGGTGGAGGAAGTCAGGGTGAGGTATCTGCAGGAAGCAGTGTAGGTTGTTGTGGGAGAGCTTTCTGTCAGAGCTTGTAACAGGAGAAAGGGACTCACAGGCAGCAGTGTAGGCTAGTGGGGAAATTCTGTGATAGGGCTGCCGAAAATCAGGGAGCTCTATGGTCCCTGGGGAAGGGAAGCAGTAGGGGAATTCTGCTGGGGCAGAGGCAAGCTGGCAAAGCTCTGCAGGAGAAGGGGCTATGAAGCTGATGAACTCAGTAGTGCTGAGAAGGGCAGAAGAACTGCTAGTCTGGGTAGGCGATTTGGATCTTTTGTTCCCCTGGAACAGGACTGAACTTATGTCACTTGACCAGAGGAATGAGCTATGGAAAACCTGGTATGATGTAGATGACTAATGAGATGAGGACCCCTTGACACAAGGGGGTACTAAGGCTGGCTTGTACATTGCCTTATACTTACTTATACTCTGGAGTGCCCATGCTTTAAAAATGTCAGGAGTGCTTAGAATTTCAAAAGCACTATGGCCCTTATTGCAAATATGAGGAAGGTGCAGGGTGAATGGAGCTGTAGGAAAGGGTTTACACTTGCTACTGGAGGATCTGATGGGAGAGGATGGAGAAATGAATAGCTCAATCATTCCCTCAAAGACTTTGTATGGGGATTAATCTGATGCTAGGAGGAAGTGGTGAGGATTTACCAGTCCTCTCCTATAAATAAGTTCAAAGTGGGAAATGAATGAAGATTCAGCATGGTCCCTACATTTCTTTAAAACCAGTTCACAGATCCCCATTTAGTGATTCATTGATGCTGCATGGAAAGAAGCCTAAGAAAGAGATCCAATATGAGAGAGGATTTTTGGTTCACCCAAGGCAATGAGCAGCAGCAGTAATGGTTTTTCATTCATCGGCTTTGAGGTACTTTCCAAAGGGATATTCTATAAACATCACCATTTTATAGGGGAGGACACAGATGTAGAGTTATGTGACTTGTCCTAGAATCCATAGTGAATCAGTGGCTGGAGATGTGGGTTCCAATTCTATCTCATCTCCCAGCCCTGTTTTCTAGCTATTGAACCAGCTGCCCCAAACAGTAGACCAAATTGGACTTTGTCCATTTTTACAAGTGGTTCTTGGCCACTTTCCTAGCCCTGGAAAGAAGGGGAAAGATATAGCCTTGTTGATAGACAACAAACACTACTAATGACTGCCATGTATGTGTTGCCATTGACCTCTGAGGGTAATTACTCTTGTACCCACTGTCCTAATGAAAAGAAGAGTGATGCATTTATGGACATCAGGAAAAGGAAGAAACTCGGGTTTAAAATATAGAAAATATCCTTCAAAGAAGTGAAGGGACTGCCCATTTTCAAGTGCTTTGGAAAGGGAGGTTGCTATTAAACATAATCAATGGCAAAAGAAAATATTTTATAGCAACAATAATTGTTTGTTCTAGTAGAACAGTGTGACTTGTCATAAGACTTTGCCTAGATTTTGCCATAATTGTGGTTGTACAAAAACTACTTTTATCTTATTACAGTTGTGCCAGTTTGGGTGGTATTTTGTCCTGTGGTGGGGGGGGTACCAACCTCACACTGGGAAGAAGGGCATAAAGATAGCCTTTAGGCTCTATCAGTCTGACTCTGCTACAGCTGCAGTAGGTGCCACTCGAGGAAGAACTTAAAAGGGCTGAGCCCAGCTCAGGTGGGGGCTGACCGGGAAGGAGTGTTGATTTCTAGTACTCTTTCAACAAAAGATACCTTGCTGGCATCAGGGAGCTGAGCTGGACTGCTGGCAGACAGAGCTTCCCTGAAAGAAGGTATATGTGTGACAGGGAGCCTAAGCCAGCAGAAAATGAGTCCATCTGGAGTTCTGCTCACTGGTGGCATGACATGACACCTGCAGGGATTTAGCTGATCGCCATATTTGGGGTCGGGAAGGAATTTTCCTCCGGGGCGGATTGGCAGGGGCCACGGAGGTTTTTCGCCTTCCTCTGCAGCATGGGGCATGGGTCGCTTGCTGGTGGATTCCCTGCAGCTTGAGGTCTTCAAATCTCATTTTTGAGGATTTCAACAACTCGGTCATGGGTTCGGGGTTGTTATAAATGTGTATGGGTAGGGTTTTGTGGCCTGCCTTGTGCGGGAGGTCAGACTAGATGATCATATTGGTCCCTTCTGACCTATGAGTCTATGAGGGATCAGGAAGACTCCTGCTGAGGCACGGACTGGCCTGTGAGGGGTGGGTAAAGAGAGCTTCCTTCCAGCAGAACCAGCTGGGTAGCAGAAAGTGCAATGAGGCTCTGCAGTGAGCCTGTGTAAGAGGGTTAGGGGGGTGGAGTTTGAACACTGGAAGCCCAATGTGAGGCTGAGGCAAAAGCCCAAGATAGGGCAAGGTAGGAAGTGGTCCAGGGTGGCAGTAAGGGAATCTGTGTAGTCAGACCTTGACTGCTTACTCAGAGGTCCCTGGATGAGAACCCAGTGGAGAGGGAAGGCCTGGATTCCCCTACCTGCCCAATGAGGCAGGTGGTGTGGAATCCCCCCTCCCCCAAGGGGTAAGGATTCGCAAGACTGGAGTCATATTGAAGTTCCAATATGAAATTGATGGACTATTACTCGTTGAACTCTTGGGTTAACCTCGAAATTGTGGAATGCGGACCCAGCCAAAGGGCTGAGTTGCAAGATGCGGCAGACCCCTGCAGGGACAGAATGGCTATCTGGCAGAGCTAAACGAAGAGAGCCTTTCTGCCATTCCTAGCCACCAGGGAACGCACCAGCTGGTGAGTTTCATGCTTAAGATTTGCTTGTTGAATATTCATGAAGTATGGCTGTACAATACAGAAATTCTTTTTGTGATACAGTGTGCTTGATTTTTAATCATGTGTATTCACTAATTCACAAAACTCAGCAAAGCCCATTAGATATTAGTCATAGTGCAAAACAGCAAGATCAAAACAGTATTCGTGTAGTATAATAAATGATCAGTTCCATTCAGGCCCTGTTCCTTTATCATTTAAGTCAAAGGTAGTTTTTCCAATGACTTCAATGGCAGCAGGATTTGGGGGCAGAATAAATTTATTATTCCCATTATTCTGCATACTAAACCAGCAGTCCATGAAAGACAAACTTGTAAAGAAGAATGAAGTAAAAATACTTTAACAATCTACTACAAATTAAACATATTACCTTAATGTAATAGTGAATATTTGTTAGCTGCAAACGAATTCTATATATGCCAAGGTGGCTTAGTAGTTAACTCACTTATCTTCTGAATTGCACATAAGGAAGATTGCTGAAGTGGGGGGTAATTAGCTGTGCCTAGTTAACCTCTGTGTGTAGACGCCTTGCCTTTATATATATTATATTTTATATATTTTATATTTTATATATATTTATCATTACAGATAGGCAAAGTGTTTCTGGCTTAAGAGGGTTTTCCCCTTGGACTCCCAAAAGCCCTAGACACTCTGTCACCCAGAAATGGCACTCTCTTACTCACTGGATTTGCTTTGCTGTGTTTTTCCCCAAATCATGTCTGCTTATTTTAAGTAACACAAACCAGGCTTAACAATTCCTCATTCCTGTTCAGACTGCAGACCCAACACAGTCATGGATTCTGGATCAGTATTGTCTTTTGGCTCATGCAGAAATATGAACTAAGTTCCAATGGCAGAATCTCTATTATAGATGTCAAAGCCTGAAGAACACAGCTTGTCTTTGCAAACTAAATGTGAAATTTGAGAGTTAATTGTTGGGGGATGGGGAGAGTGGGGAAAAAATCCTTATACTAGTGGTTCCAGGCCACCTTTTCTTAACATCCAAGACAATAAATTCTTATACACCACAATATCCTCTAAAAAGTCATTCTTTAGAATATGCAATGGTTGTCCTAGCCCCTAGATAATGCTTATGCTAAGTTTAAGGAATACGAATTTCATGCTGAGATTATTTAGTTATCAAACATAAAACAGGAAATGTTCAGGATGATTTCTGAAACTGTGCTTTAAGACACTTTCATATAGCTCTGGTGGGCATTATCAGTTCTGTCTGGGCAGCAAATGAAAACCTGAATGAGACCATTTTTCATAAAGTATATAAATTCAAGCAGGAATTGTATATGAATAATACATAGTGTGCATACTAGCATATTTTTTAAATATTAAAGAGATTCCACATGAACAGGTAAATGGATTTATTTGAATGTTTGGGTGGAAAAGTACATCTTAGGCATTGGAGAGAAGGTATGGGGACATCAATAACGTCACTCTAACGGATGGATATATATAAAAGGTCATAAAATATGTTCATATCCATTGAGAAATATGGAATTGGTTCCTCACATGGGCCCTGTCCTGTAAACTTTGATACTGACTTTAACAGGGGAAGAGTGCAGAGACCTTGCAGAATTGGGCCCTTACAAGGCCAGAGAATCCTCATTGTAACCAAGAATATGTTGAAGGAAGCATATGACAACTCTGGGTCAATCTAGAGAGCTCTTCTCCATATCTTCTTTCTTATCCAACTAACTCCCCTCCTTTTTTCCAATCAGATATTAATGTATTAAATAAATTTATGTATAAAAAGAAAATTAGTGTACTGTACATTTTGTTATATTTACAAACTTGATTTTAAAAGAATTCACTTGTTTTAGATGTGAAGGGCTTAGATTTTCAGATATCTTGCCATTGGAGAGTGTGAGGAGGCAAATAAACCCCATATGGGGACAGTTCTGGGCCCAGGTGGCCTGGCCCCACTGCACCTGCAGCGTCTGTTCTAGCTGGAAGAGAGATCCAGAGATTTTAGACAGGTTTTGTCTTCCCATTCTATCCTGAGAACTCCCGAGTAAGGATACAGCAGGAGTCCGGGTTGCAGGGGTGAACTTTACAAGTTGTAGTAAGCCCAGGCCCTGGAGGACGGCCTAGCCTTTCCCTAGGCCTGAGGAAACCTACACTCAATCTTCTGTGGGATCGTTTGTGAGATTTTGACCATCCCCTGGACTGGGAGGGTAAGTGGTAGGAAGTGGGCCAGGGTGGCAGCCCTGAAGCATTCCTGGATGTTTGATGTCATTGCTGCTTGTAGAGCCCTAGGTTGGAGCCCAGTGAGGAGGGTGTGCCCAGGCTCCCCTACAAACCAACGTCAGTGAAGAGGGCACAACCCTTTCCTCTGAGATAAGCAGGAGAAAGACATTGTAAACCATGAGGCAGGGGTACAGAACCCACAGGGGCCTGGCAGTGGGCTGAAGTCTTCTTTTTTGTGGGGACAAAATATTTTGTTGGATTGTTACTCCAGAAGCAGATGGACTCAACCGGTGTCCGGGTGGAGGGCCAAGGTACCATCTGCCAGAAGAGGGACTGCCACATTGCTGGAGTGAATGCTGACAAGGGATGCTGTAGATAGGAGAGGGCTAGTGCCCAGTGACCTAACCACTAGGCATCTCTAGTGGTAAGCCTTGCCTTGTCACAGTGAGAAGATGATAGAAGGAACAGAAGATGACAGATGCTAGTCATGTTCCTTGATGCTCACTGGAAGGCACTCAGATGTCACAGTGAAGGGGCACAATATAAGAATTTAAATGGAGTAGAAGAAAGTATGAGAATCATATAAATCAGAAGTAGCAGAAAACTCTGAGCTCATCCAGTCAGTTTTCTTATCAATGCAGGATTGTTCCCTGCAACATATATTTTTATCTAAGTGACTTTTACACAACTAGGCTTTCAACACTTCTCTAAGGAGACTATTTCATAGCTCACTAGAGCTGGCTGTTGGTAGGATTTTCCTGATTTATTTTTTTAAACTTAATTTTCCCTTTTAAAATTTCAACACCTTTCTTCTAGTTATAGTGCCCCATACTACACCCCCATTCCTGGAGTCAGATTGTCACTTCCCATAGTAACTCCTATAAGAGGAGTACTGGGGAGAGGAAATGTCCACAAGGATTCTGTCCACCTACTTTTGTCCGAGGGAGAGTGGTTGCCCTAGGTGGTTGCCCAGGCTCTTTTATATTTATAGTGGCTCTCTCACCTGCTGGCTCCCCCAGCTCCAGATCCCTGGCCGTGTGGTTTCATAGAGTCACTCTAACTAAATCTTCTTGTAGAACCTAGGTTGGAGTGCATGAGAAGACTCCATGAAGACAGATCAGACCTTTCTCAAGACTAGCCAATCTTCGTGCCCCATTAATTTAATCCATCTCCTCAAACCTCTTTCTCTCCGGTTCTTTTAATCTCTATATACTTGCAAAAATGCTCTTAGACCTTTTGGTTAGCATTAACTCCATTCTGATTTTTATCTACTCTTCTCTCTTCCTGACAATCCTTAGTTTACTTATGTTTACTATAAGTGTTCTTGTTTTGTTTTCCTCCCTACTTTTTATTTCTTTTTGTATGGAATGAGGGAGTGATGCAGGTACCTGTGTGCATATGGATCCCAATGAATACTTGCACCAAAAAGCTCTCAAATGTTCATGAGAATGTGCTGGTGTCACATGACTTAGTGAACCGCTCCTTCTGCTTATTAAAGCTTTGGTTCTCCAGTCAGGCAGCAGAAACTGTATCATGTGACATAGGTGACTAGTGGGAATAGAAAATTATGCAGAGTGAATATTCCAGCAATAGCTGCAATGAGATCGATCCACAGTCTGAAATATGTTTGCTTAAAGCATTTGCTGAATCACTATGGGTAACAAATGAGATAATAAAATTTAGACCTCTTCACAGATAAGCTAACAGAAAAAGTACTGGAATAGTCTTATAAATTGCCACTACCCTCCATTCCCCCTCCCTCTCAAATATCTGGTGAGTTTAAAAAGGAGACTTAATAACCACTTTATAGACTTGTCACCTGCAACGCTGAGCAAGGAAAAGGGCCACATTCCAGTAAGACGTTTTGGTGGAAAATTTCAGATTTCCCCGATCTGTGTTTCTAGCTCTGTGCTGAAAGGGTTTAAAATCAGTTTCACGCTTGTCTGGTGATGTCTCAGGAAAGCTTAATATGAAAATTAGGCTGTCTAGAGTAGTGGGCTTACTTGCACACACATACCCTTTGGAAAAATCTTACAGGTTGCTCTGTCTCTAGTGCCTTAAGGGATGCCCAGGGAGCACTACACAATTAGTCAGTTGTGTGCCCTGAAGGAAAGTCAGGCAATGACTTTATGCTACTGTGTGTGTGGTCTCTATCTTTTCTGGAGTTCGATGGGGGCACTTATTTAGTTCAAAATAGTATTTGTGCTAAACGTGACATTGAATTCTCACTTATGTTCCTGCCAGCAAACCCAGGGGATTTCAGCCAGTTTGGTTTTTGTTCATTATTATTTGGATGTAGCATTGCTAAAGGGTTGTGAAATTTCTTGTGTTGCATATTCAGTGCCTTTAGCACGTTCCTGCATTTGGCAGTTGCTGGAGAGGGTTACTGCAGAAAGGCATCTGGATGGTTTCCTTTTCATTAGCCCTGCGGGGATTGTAAATCTTTACTTGTCATTTTCAAAGAGTTAACAAAGGAATTGAGGGGTCCCTCAGCATTGGAGAAGAGGGGCAGTTTAGCTACTAGGCTTACATATTTAGGGTTTGAGAGGATTTTGTCACCATGGAGCTGGCAGCCAAAATCGAAGCTAAAGACGACTACAATGAATTAGGCTGTGCAGGCAGAGAGAATTACCTTAAGGGGTACACAGGCATTATTAAAAAATTGTAATACAGTACATGATACTTGCATATACAAAAATCTGGGGCGGGACAGAGGAGAGTCTTGGGGAAAACAAATTTAATGTGCTTGTTACTGTTATTACCAAGATGTTAATGACACATCCCATAGCTCTGTTTTATAATCCTATTTTGGAATGAATTTGGTCTCCGATACAACCAAGATTTCAGTAAATCTCAATTGCATGTTGCAAACTTTTCCCTAATCACAAATTCTAGAGCAAAGAGTCCTGCCAACTTAAATGATTACGCACACAAAACAATGTTAAAATGACATTGTTTGTAAAGTCAAGCACTCAGAAATTATGAAATGCCAGAATTACAGTTGTCTGTGCAACCTTGATTCAGCCCCGGTGTGTGTGTGTGTGTGCATTATGATATAAAGGATCACATAACATGACACACTACTTTTTTCTGCTGGATCCTTGTTTCATTCAGTGCACAGAATGGATGGTGCTCACTTAATGAGCAACTATTCAATATTTTGTTTTCTTGTTGTTCAGTGTGTAGCTACATGTCTTATTTACTTATGCACACCCTGTCCTGAAGGCAGAACTATTAGTATCCTTATGGGCTTTTCCATGATTCTCTTTACTACAGTATCTGAGTGCTTCAGAAATATTAATTTATCTTTACAATACCCCTGTGAAGAAAAGTAGGTAAGAACTTCATTATACAAATAGGCAGCTGAAATACAGAGAGATTAAGGTCGAAAGTATTCACTAATTTTGGGTACCAAATCTGGGACAGCTTGAACCTGATTTTTCAGAGCACTTAGCATTACAATAGCACTTCATATATTCAGGCACAGCTCCCATTGACTTCAGCTGCAGTTGTGAGTGCTCAGCACTTGTAGAAGTCAAACACAAAGTCACAGATCAGGCACCCAGAAAATGAGAAACGCACAGTTAGCAACTGCCTGTGAAATGCCTGGTTTAAGTAACTTGCTTAGCACTACACAGGAATGCTGTGGCAGAGGCAAAGATAGCATCCAATACTCCAGGACTTCATCCAGTGGCCATAGGTATGAGACTATACTTTCCCTCCCCACAATCCCCTGTTTCATTCACTACATGCCTTCAAATGGAGCATGCTGGTGAGCACTTTTCTCCACCACCTCCGAGGACACTGATACGAGCGGCATCTTTTACCTCCTCCCAAGAGGAGGAGACCCCAAGACCTCTCTGAGCTGCTGGTGTTCTCCCCGGGCTTCCTCAGGATCTGGAAACTAGTCTGCAACCAGGTCCATAGCAGCCACTGAGTGGAAAGGCCCTTCTTGTGGAGACCCTGCTACACAACCTTCACCTACATGTGCAGGTGGTGGAGTCTCCCTTGGGGTGCTGGAGGTTGGGCCTGGCTGGCACCACCAAATTAGAAACCACCTATACAGTGGCAGGAGGGACTGAGCGCACCCCATAGTGCTCAGCCAGCGTATGGGATTGTCTACCGCACGTGTCCCCCACCATTGTGCATTCCAGGAGGTCAGGGCAGCCTTGCCTCCTGCTTCGTTCACTTTCCTTGGGCGGGCCCTGTGGGAGGATGCTCTCTGCCCCCTCCACATCCCTGGCCCTCTGGAATTTGACATTGGACCCATGTCCCGTGAGCCTCTCTGAGGGGCTCCTGACACACAAGCTATGACATCCAGCTGGTCCATCTCAAACCCAGGAAACATCTGTATGCACTCGTGCTCCATACCATCCACTTTCTCACCCTTGTGTCTCAACCCGACACCAAGGATGGGAGCTGCTGCCACCGAAGCAGGTAAGGAAATCCAGTTGGTCAGTCTCTACTCCACTCTGGTCCCATCGACCGCTGGGAATATTAGTTGGCAGATCCTTCATGGTGTGGGTCACATACCTCTCCTGACACCTGTGCTTTCTGCAGCAAGAGGGAGACCCTGGTGCACATCCACATAGTGTATGTCAGGTTGCAACCCCTCTTCTGGCACCTCTAGAACATCTTACTGAACTTCTGGCTGCACTTTTCCCTGCACCTCCTAATCCTTGCACACTTCATCCATGGCCCCATGCAGTTGCAGGACCACCTCATCAACCTCCTCCGGAGCAAGATGGCCATCTATCACCCCAGGAGGAGAAAGCTGGACAGTGAGAGGGAGGGTAGGTGCTTTATGACTGTGTGTGAGGCCTATATCTGGTCCTTTATCTGATCATGCCTGCAGGCAGAGTTCCTCTGGGCAGTGTCCAATCACTTTCAGGAGCAGTGGGTGCTGTCGGGGGTTTTATGTTCAATGTCCCCCTTGGCATCCCTGATTTTTTACCTCTGATCTCACTCTAGCTCCTGGGTTTTTTTTCTCATTCATTGTCCCAATAACTGAATTGAAGCCTGGACTTTGGCTCCTCCACTTGACCTGAGAGGGAGGGTCTTCAGATATGTGCAGGCTTAGACCTGCATGCACCAGTACTTCTAATAGTACACACCTTCCAACCTCTGCAACAAATGAAGCAGGCATCCTACACACAAGTTTCCTTCACTCCACAACCCCAGTTCATCCCCATGGCAAAACTACCCCATGCAATAAAGGACACAAGCGTCCTGTAGAAAACATAGTATGTGATCATGTAATTAAAACTGCATCACGGGGAAGAGAGGGAGGGGGAGATATTAAGGTTGTACAGGTCATAACATAGTGTGTGTAATTTCCTAGGCTTTTAAAAAATCAAAATGAAAAAAATTGCATCATGTGGGCACCATACTGATACTCATATGAGCCATCACCAGGGTTGGAACTTTTACTCTTTACTGACCTGTGCCCAAGGAGCTAACTGAGTAACTGAAAGCAGTAGTAGATTGCTATCTTCTCTGTGGACTAGCAGGAGTAGGGGCTGAGATACATATTGCCAGTTTCACATGTATTTGCTGACTGCAGGCTCTGGAGGGGAGATTGCTCTGGTGAGTGTAGAGTCTTATGCTCATTTTCCCCTCAAGCTTGACCACTTTTGCCCTGTTACCTCCCAGCAGTCTGTCCCAGTTTTCTCTTTCCCACCTCTGGTTCCTTGTCCTAGTCTCATTCTCCTCGTCTAGCCAGTTCCAACCTCCACTCCTTAGACTTCTAATCCCAGTCCCAGTCTTGCTGCACAGCTAGCTCTAGTCTCACCCTTCTCCCCAATTCTTTGTCACCAGTTTCCTTATCTAGCTACTCTCTGAACTACCAGTTCCCCTCTTCCTCCTCCTGCCTTTTGCTCCTTGTCCTAATCTACTCCTCCTGAGTTTTTATTGCAGGAAAAGTCCTGAATTTAAAACAAAAGCTCACTTTCAAATTTACATTTTACCAAAATGAAAACCCCCTTGAACTGTGACTTATTTTTTCTCTTTCATTGCTGTTTGCCTGCTTGTTATCATGATGCACATTGAGAGATGGAAATATTCTCCTTTGCAACCAGCCAACTGCTGTTCTCTGATTTCCATCAAGTAATATCACAATTTGGAATAAAAATGAGTCTTGTGTCACACACCCAGGTTCATGGCATCAACTCGATGAGGCTGGCAGGAAAAAATAAAGGAGAAAAGTTAGATTTCTACTGGGGTGCCCTGTTTAACAGTTATAAAGGGCAAAAATATATAGCAAAGCACATGACTGATAACTGAGGTTCTGATAACTGGTTATTTAATTTAAATGAGCCATGGCACTTTCCTTGCTTGAATTGTGTACTTCTGTTGAAGGTGGAGCCAGTGACTTCAGTAGATAGAGGTTAAAGCCTCACACTAACAGCTTCTTTAATAATTGTTGCTGCTCTCATTCTTTTGAAACAAAACTTCTTACAGAGATCATGTGATTTTTTTTTCAAAGGATTTGGTGGATCACATTCTTAAGCGCTTATTTTTCTCCATTTCTTGTCTGGGATGTCCAGGTGCATCATGCAGGTTTTGTGGGTCATAGTGATGTTCCTGTGATTTTCCAGGTGCTTAAAAGTTAGGTGTTGCAATACTCAGAGTCACAATACCTAAGTCCCTTGGTTGAGCTGAGCCTCGGCTACTACAGGAATGAACAGCATATAAAGTACCATGATGGAAGAAGAGGAGTTCCTCCATAATATTTTTGTGTAGTTAAGAAAAGCAAAACATAAGCCCTGATCATGATTTCTTTAGCATTATATAGATTTTAAATAATTATTGCATCCCTTTTTCTAAATTTCCTGCTACTTCGAGGTTCAAATCCTGAGCTCATTCAAATCAATGGGAATTTTGCCATTGACTTCAACAGGACTGGGATTTGGCCGTAATATAATAGACAGCTATGCGTCCCTTCTCCCTACCTCCAGCCAGTGGCTTATTTCAAAAGTAAAACAAAGCCTTTCCACAAAAGATGGATAGTGGGAAACTACCCCCAATAAATCCAACAGGTGTAAGAAAGAGGAATGTTAGATTAAAAATAACAAGGATCAGCTAAATATTGTATAATATTTATGAGCCCCATAAAATCAATTTGCTGAATATAAGGGGCCTTGGAGGATCATTATTCTGCTAAGTTAATTCCTGTCCAAGGCTTTTCCAACCCTTTCCAGGATCTTCATGGCAATGAGTGCCTATCCCAATGGGCAGTAACTCAGCACTCAATAGGTGACAGCACGAAACTGATAAACATAAATCTTTTAGCAGTTTGTTAGGGAAATAACTTCAGCAGATATATAATTAATAGTCTGTCCTACAAGTGTCCTGAGCTTTCCAAGCTATACTTCAAATCCAAATACACATAAATGATTCCCAGTGGCTGAAAATTACACATGGAAGATAAAGCCATATGGAAACCAAATCAGATCCCCAAAAGTCAACAAGGGGCTCAACCTAATATAGTTTCCTAAGTTCATTCAGGTCAAATACTAGGAAGCAAATGTTCATAAAATTTGGATGAAATGTCTCTGGGAGTCATTTGCAAGTGCTTAAAATCCAGACTCTTTTTACGCAAAAATAAGGAAAGACTAAAAAAAGGAAAACTTTACTGACAAACATTCCAAATAGCTTCTTTTAAGTTCCACAGCAAAATTTCATAAAAACTCTGTGCTTTTGAGGATTATTTTTCAGTCGTAAAACAGTCAACTTTTTTTTTTATACCAAATTCACAGCTTTTCAAATTTGTTATAAATTTTAACCCATAGGATTAATAAATCAGAACTCTGCAGTAACAAAGTATGGGACATAGTTATACATCAAAAAGATAAATCAGAACTTAATGATCAGAAAAGAAGATATTTTCTGATCAGACAGCTAGAGAACTAATTAACATTAGCACTGGTAAACCAACCAATGAACTACAGCCATGTTCTTAGTTTGGCTGCATAAACCTGACAGCAGAATTAACATTAATCAATTGGAACTTTTTGTTTAATATTTATAAATCAGTCCATTAAATTAGATTTGATGGGGTCTATAAATTAATGCACTAAATTAGAAGTGTGCGGTTTCTGATCTGTAAATAAACACAAGTCTTGTATGTAACCAAACAGACAACAGATTTGTACTCCTAAATCAGGTGCAGATTTATCATAAATCACAGTTATAAATAATGTTTATTTTAGCACATGCGCATGTTTGAAAAAGTCCATTTTGGTGGGACAGAGAAAGGCTGTGAATCTGAAATTAGGCTTATCTTCAGCACACAAAGGAAATATATCAAAGACTGGGGAAGCATCAGCCGATTCTCCCTACTTCCTAAGCAATCAAAATATTAGCTATTGACACAATTTGTTACCTTTTATTCTTTTCTTATTTCTTTAAATGCATGTCAGGAGTATAGACAGCTGAGATCCTGGGTTGAAGCTTTAGCGCCCTCCAAAATATTAGTGTTTCTTTTATTTATTAATGCAGATTCTAAGTTTGGAAGAAAAGTTCGTTTATCTCTCTCTGTTAAAAGTAGAAAAATATAATTTAAATACAGAACTACTCAACAGCTGTTTTATTTTTAACTCTAGGGCTGACCCCTTCCACCTTCTAGATCGGGTCTCTTTCCCTGAGTTTGTAGCAGGTAATGCTATGGTATCTCCATGCCATTCGTAATATAGGTTGCATCTGAAAAATCAGAGATACTATTTTTCCCATAGAGTAAGATGAGCAGATAGCAAGTGTGAAAAATTGGAATGCTTTTGTTTCAGGAGGTGAGTATAGTTGCCTGTACAAGACAAAGCCCCTAGTATCAGGACGTCTGGTCACTCTATCCCCTTTTGAGAAGGCAGAAGAATATAACACATCCTCCTGAGACTCTTCCCCCTGACTACCTACACAAACAATAAAAGATGAACACATCTCATGCCAGGAGACAGCAGGTTAAAAAAATTCACATGGCTATTTATGTAAGAAACATGCTGTACAGGATATGGGCTTTGGGAACCCTCCTCACTTCCTGTCTATGTGTGAACTTAATGGTCTTTTACTGTGAAATGACCTACAGAGGCTCATACAGAACCTCATCATAAAGATACCATAGAATTAAATTGAAAGCAAAATAAAAGGGCTAAGCAGTTCTAATAGGTGAACAACACCCAGGCAACCCTAAGCTTCAAAGAACTTTACTATTCACTACAAAATTTATCCTTGCGATGCCTTGGTAAGGTGATAAGTATTATCTTCATTTAACGGAGGGAGGAAACTGAGGCACAGCGAAGCTAAAGCCAAAACTTTCAAAGGGAGACAAAGTGTCTCAAATTGGGTCTCAAAATATTGAGGCACCCAAAATCAGTGGCCCCTTTTGAAATTAGGCTGTGATTTGACCAAGGCTAGAGAGTGGATCAGTATCAGGATTAAACTCAGTATTTCTGGTCCTGTACTCTAACTCCACTTCCACTCTAAGGCTGCAGTTCTGCAAATACTTAGGCATGTGTTGAACTTCAAGCACTTGAATAGTCCCATTGAACTGAGGTGCCATCCAAGAGGAAATACTACCTGTAGCATAGCAGCCAAGCCCTCAAAGGGATAGTCACACGGGACTGCAAAGTGTGTTATATAGATCTGTTTGGATATAGAAACAGTTACTGTTGCCAGATATTGAAAACTAGAGAGAGAACTTTGTCCTGTCATACAAGGAAACCAAGTTCAGCAGCTGAATTCCTGAGCTGGAAGCAGTGAGGACTATAACGCTCAATCCCTGTGGGCAGAACAAACTTTGGTTAGGCAAGTAGCAAGCTGAGACTTCGCAGATTCCACTAAACTCTGATTTTGTTACCTCATCCTCCTATCCATCCATCTCTGCCCCATTGGTCTGTTTTGTTCACCTGTCCTGTCTGATACCCAGACTATGTAAATTCTTTGGGGGCAGGTACTGCTGTCTTCTTCTATAGCTTCTAGCATAATGAAGCCTGGTCCTTGAGTGGTTTTTCTAGCTACCACTGTACTAACATTAACTTCAATAATAATGTTACTCTCTAATGACCTCCTCTGACTGAAGAAGGTGTCAGCATCAACACAATTAGCATTCCATCTTGAGGCAGAGGAAAAATTGGCTGAACACACAGAGATTTTGGGGGAAGTGAAATACTGGAAAAATTAGGGATAGTCACCAAAATACTGTTTTAAAGTATATTTAATACAAACTACTTTTACTGATTTTTAAAGAGTTAATTTTGAAAACAAACATTAAAAGTTTATAGGCTATACAGGATTTTTTCTTAAATTAAATTTTAATAACTTAGAAAAGAAACAACTAGAGGAGGTATAAGATACTTATCTTTTTTCATGATAGCTCATTCAGATTGTGATAAAATAACATAGTTGTACTGTAGATGCATTCCCCTCCCCTCAGCTTTCCAAGGAGTCAACCTGTTCCCATTGACACGGATGACCATTTTATCACTGAAACTGGATTAAAACCTTAATTTGGAGGTCTCTGGGCACTCGTGTAAGGGAATATATTTACATTTATATAACAAGCACACCTGGATAACCATATTAAGGAGGCAGGAGGCATTCCATCTACAACCAAGAAAGCCATCCATTCTTAATTTGGCGAGTGGATGGAAACATTACTAATCTATATTTCTCACTGTGTGAGGTGACAATACACACAGTGATGAGAGATTGTCTGAGTATTTTATTGGTGCTGTTACGGCTGTAGTGGTGTGTCAGCATTTGAACATTTATGAAACTTCTCTAATACAGGTAATCCACGTAAAAATACAGCTTTTGGAAAGATACTTTGTGTCCTTTTTAGCTCATGCATGGCAGGGGCTGATGAGCCCATAGTAGGGCAGGGGAATTAGAAAAATAAAGGTCCACAGCTGTCACTACACCATTTAAAATTTCAAGCAAAAAATGAGTACAGAGATTCCTGCATCTAGCAATCTGCCAACTGGTTGCAAGATCTGCATTTGGGTACTTACTACCAGAAGGGACAGCTGTCATGAAAGACACTGTTTGATGTGCTGGTGATGGACTTGAAATTCTTTCTTTTCCAGTGAGGGGTAGCAAAATATCCTGATACCAACTAGAAATAACTAATCAACAATGGTGTAACAACACAACTGATACATCACTTCAACTAATTTAGGGACAGCCTCTGCCCCTTACAAATATTGGACATTACTTACTCAACATTCTAATCAATGTAATTAAGGTACTATTTGCTGTAAATAATGCTGGAAAAATCCAGTCTTTAATACCTTGCTGTACTGGACTATAGTGAAGGTGCACTAGTAAGCTACTCTAATATCATGTAGAACATTATAAATTATGAATGCAAAGTGGTTTCTGTTGGGGTTTTTTTGCAGGGTGGGGGGGCAGAAGGGGGCATTTAGGTGTCTGAAATAAAGAAGGAGATGTGGCCACAGAGGGTAAAATGTTAATCTCTACCTAAGGCAGAGGTCCCTATCATGCCATTCATTTTTAAGTGGATTTTCCCATTTATATCAGAAAGTCCGGATTAAAAATCAATGGCACAATACAACTTGGTATTGTCAATATATCAAGGTAGCCAAATCAGTGGGTGTGGTTCTGTGTCCCTTTGATTTTTCTTCTCAGTTTGTAATGCAATGCACGGCGCTGGGCTGTAAACAGTGTCATATCACATTAAATCACTTCACATCTGACATGATTCAACTTGACGTAACATGTATGGAGGCTGAAAGAATGCTATCTTTATATCTGAGGGCATTGAACACCGAAGCTACAAAACTAGGCAGGCAGATAGAAATTCAGGGAATAAGTGAATAGAGAGTTGGGTTTTTTTAAAGTAGATTACATTATGGCATATTTTGTATAAAGGAAAAATCCCTCTTTTCAAAGGCCAATATTCACAAATAAGTTTTCATTTATTTTATATTTTAAGTAATACTGGGACTCTTAAAATGCAAATTTTAAGCTCTTAAATATACGTTGCATCACATTCAAGTGAACAATCCTACAACAAAAAGCCTGAAGAAAGTCCTTGGATTTTAACTCCAGAACCCAACTGTAGTTCTAGAACCAAACTTATTTTGATATTAAATTGAAACAAAATCCTGAATCTGAAATCAGAGGGTTTGAAATGCAAATCTGAATCCACACTCTCTCAGATTTGGGGGTTCATGATTTCATGTTCAGATTTGACCCATTAAAGAGCAATTCACGCTGCAAATATAGATCCAAACCTAGATCTGGAGCTGTGGTTTGGCTCCATGGCTTTGGTTTGGCTCCTCCTCATCGCTCTCCCCTGTTGATAGATTCCTCTGGAGTTTAGGTGGGAGTTAGGTGTCCAGACACCTAGAGAGAGGCAGCAATGCACATTCCCAGAACCAGAGACATAGACACCTAGGGAACTTTCACTGCACAAACTTAGGCTCTGAGTGAATTTAAGCAGCTATAGGGTTAGGTGGCAGCCAAGTGGGTTTTGTGGATCATAATAGTGCCTCAAAATGGGATTTGGGCACCTAAATCTGGGGTTAGGTATCTAAATTCCTTTGTGATGGTGGGCCTATCTGACTGTCACATGCCTCAGCTGGGTATTTAAGGGAAAGGTATAGCCTATGTTAGGGGGCTGAGAGAGGCCAGGGGAAAGTTAAAGGCAAAGACATTTGGAGTGAATATGAGGTGTAAATTTTTAACAGTGAGAACAATTAACTATTGGAACAATTTACCAAGTAGATTCTCCACCACTGACAATTTTGAAATAAAAATTTGATGTTTGTTTGTAAAAGAGATGCTTTTGGAATTATTTGGGGGAGAGTTCTATGGCCTGTTATACAGGAGGTCAGACTATACTGGTATTATCTCAGTGTTCCTTTCTGGCCTTGGAATCTATAAAGTCTGTGTGGACTGCTTTTAGCGTTGATCTTCCTTGTGAGTTTTGTGCCTTGACCAATAAATTGTATCCTGAAGCAAGATCTAGAAATAGAATTGGGTGTGGCGCTCATTTTTCCTACACTGATCAGAGCCCAGCAGTTTCCAGGTAAAGATTTAATTTATAACCCAGCACTGCATACACATAGTTCAGATTATTGCTATCAATGTTCATTATCTTGCATTTGAAAACAATGATTATTACCTGCTCTTGTGGTATCCATTTGCATAAGCTTTGGTGGTCGTCCCCTCTGGAGGTCTTTACAGTCTTCTTGAGCCTTGATAATCCTGAATAATTCTGTGTTATATGCAAACAATTCACTATTCAAACTCTCTCCCTCCCCATCCTATCTCACAAATGAATATATTACATAATACCAGCCTTAGTTTGGAGTATCCCACAGTGATAAACAGATGTTAGGTCTGAGTCCTCTCTCTCACCTATACCAGTTTGATATCACTGTGCCTCCGCTGACTGCAACGGAACCACATCTAACTTACACCATTGTAAGTGAGAAGAGAATCAGATCACATATTCTGAGCAGGATGTTGCAGTCCACATTTTCCACTGGGGAACTCTCACATTTGCAAAATATTTCCATTTGTGTGTCTTAAAGGCTCAAATGTTTCTTTGTCTAAGGTGATCAGCACGAACGACAAAGGCTGCTTTGAATGAAGCACGGTTGACCAGGTAAAAAGATGAGAAGGTCACTTACATGAACAAATTATTCATTGCAACTCTACTTGTGAAGACATTTTTAAAAAGAGATCACTGGAATTCAATATGAATTAGTTAAATATTGGTGCAATTTGACTGTCATTTTTTTCATGATGAAAATCAAAACTCTTACAGGAAAAACGTTAGACTAGTATTGGATCAAGTCATAACAATGTACATGTATTCCTAGTTCCTTTTATCATGCAGATAAAGCTGATACATGTTGGTTTAGTATGTGATATAGGCATAGAGTATTTTTGTTTTTTATAATGACATATTTATGATATAAAGACATTTATACATTCATGGGCTCTTTAATTTAACAGTGATTAATTAGAAGAGGAAGATGTTTTTCATTTCATAGCCTCAGGAATGCCTCCAGGTTACTCATCTAGTGAGACGAATGGTATTGTATTATATTCTTCAAAAGCTTGAGTAGCTTAATATATTCTGACACACCACAGCTAGTGCTGTCATGCTGAAATTGTTGCTACCACATATTCTGCAAATCTGCATTTCTGTAAGTGGCAGCTCTGAGACAACCTTTATAAATAGTAACAGTAAGGCCACAGTAAGGACGCCACTCTTAACATATTAGTCCTTTTGCTGTCCTCATTGGCAGAGATCTCACACTGATGGGAAATAGCTGTGGAAACAATCCTATCTTGTATTTGTTTATCTAAGGCCTGATTTTTGAGGTACTGAGCTCCTACAACTTCCATTAAAACTACTGGGAGCTGCAGGTACTTAATGCCTCTGAAAGTTAGGCTCCTGTTGTCTACAAGTAAGTGGTTTTTGGTTTTGTTTTTTGTGGGGTTAAAAAGGAGGTGGGAAGAAATGAAACCAAGCTTCAATATATCAAGCCTATTATTTCAGCTTCCTGCCATCTATCTCTAGATGAGAAGGCACAATGATAGCAGGTGAAATATAGTTCTTATAAAAATTTTAACAGGAAAGACAGGAGATGCAATAGCTTTTAGACTACACATTGACCTAACTTAGAAGCAAAATGAACGGCACATTACTGAAGCAGTACATGAAAATAAAATGCAAATCCTTAACCCCCTAGATAATTAGTATGTCACCCAGCTCTGCCCTCTTTGTAAACGTTGCATTAAATAGGTACATGGAATTTTGTTTAACCTTTAGACTACTGCCAAAATTTCATTCTATTTGTATTTGCTTTGGGCAGGTTACTGCCTTGGAAAAATTTAGCATGTAGCTAATGTAATTCTTTGCTGCTGTAGTTTTCTGCGATTATTTTAAATTGAATGACTCTAATCTGGTGTTGGCACCTCAGAGATTTGATTTCAAACTCTGTTTAATGGTACCTTGATATTAAAAAATAAAACAAAGAAACACAAGTAATCAACTGAGAATTGTAAAGGTAGCAGAGTATGTCCCACTTTGTGAGTGGGGAAAAATCAGTCATTAACTGTCAGCAAACAACCAGTTTACCAAGAGAACTGGTCCAGAGTCACTTAACATTTTTTAAACATGCTATTGATTTTTTAAACTCTTGACTGTGGTTTATAATCTCAATAACCTACGTGAAACCAATCATTACATCAGTTAACAACAAGTTTATTAAAACATTAACTTTTGCCTCAGGCAGTTAATTGAAAAAGTATAATGTAGTTTTTGTCTTTTTAAAAATAAATGCATTTGGTGGCTGATAATGAGCAGTTATGAGGTGATGATTACTTAAATATTTTTTGGAAGGTTTGCAATGGAGTGTAGCTATAAGCTATCAGCTTTATGACTCCCCCTCTTTTCTATAAGGGTTTAACCAACCAACTTCATCTGAGATGAAGCTGGTGCTGTTTTAGGCCCCAATTCAGGAAAGTATTTAAGTGTGCAATTAAGTTCTATTGAAGCTGCAAGTTTCTGAAGTGAAGCATATACTTAAGTGCTTTGCTGGATAGGAATGGACTGCCCTATTCTACTCTATGGAAGTTCTTACACTGGATTCATCTAAGTTCCTTCCAGTAGTGCATTCAACAACATGACTATACATCTGTCGCTTGCTTGTTTGTTCTCTTTTTTTCCTGGGGGAAGAAAGATGCACATGGGAGTGCCTCGTTTTGTTGTTCTTTTAATATACCTGTTGTTATGTGTGTGTTATAGAAGGCCAGGACAAAGAAATGTACCTTGCACTTGGAGTGGAAAGTAGTTAAGTTAGTGGCGGCCCTTAGTTCCCAGGGAAGTTCATTCCACAGTCTCAGACCACCCTTGGAGAAAGTTCTGAATTGAAGCTTCAGCTCTTGAGCCGACAACTGGCTGAAGATTATTTTCTTGTGTGTTAACTGGGAAAATTAAACCTATTTTCTTCAATTTCCTCTAAAGCACAATAGACTATTCTTTTTATTAGATTCAAGCAATTTGGTCTCCTGTTCAATTCCAATATCTAGTCAGAAGTTTTAAGGGAGTTTATTATTAGCTGAAAAAGAAGATGTCGATGTTAAAAATGACCCGGTACTACACTTCTTAAAAGTATTTTGAGTGCATCCTCACTGGGGTCTGTTGCACTCACCCTGTCATGTTCCCATTTCTGCTCTGTGGCAGGATTTGTTGGTTCCATTTTGTTGCCTTGTTTTTCTTTTTTTAATAAGTGCCTCCCTTGTCAACATCTTTAGTACGCAAGTTCAGTGAAATGGTCAAGTTAGTTATTGATGGTTGCAGCTAATGCATTATTATCAATCTTGTTATAGTAAGTAAATGTCAATATTTTTTAATCCTGTTACCAAAGAAGCCATTTGTGCTGTGTCAACTATTGAACTGAATTCTAATCCATTTTCACAGAGCTCTGAAATATGGCAGAATAACCTTATTACATTTTCCGTTTAATTTATTTGTCTACAAGTTACTTCACTTTAGGACATATTCATTAGTCTAAACACCCTTTAACAACATGGGTTTGGCCATGCATAATGGAATTTATAGCCCAATCTCTAATTTCTATTTTATATAAGAAGGAGTTCAAGCTGCAAAATTTATATATGAATACAAATTCTGAACCCTACAAAGTCTGGATACTTTCAGACCTATAGGTTTGAAATACTCCATTATAAAACTTAGGGGTCAATTGTAAAGTGTGGATCTCAATGTTTTGATCTGAGGTTTTTGCCTGAACCTCTCTAATTTCTTTCTTTCTTTTAGTTTGATTTTTTGCTCTCTGTTACGTGTAGAATCCTCTTTCGAGCTCAAAAATTATAGTAATATTTACAATGATAGTTAGCAATTAAGAGGAAATGTATCTTGTTTTCCAAAAAACTTTGATGATTTGGTCTTCATAATCTTACTGTAGCTTTTTTCATTGACATCCCGATTTGGGCACTACCAGAAGGAATTATGAAAGCAAAATGGCTTGGCTTGGAATAAATTTGTTAATTAACTTGTCCTTCTTCTGCTGACTTTACAGCACCATAGGATAAAACCTTGAAGAACCTATACAAATGGTCACTGTTTTTTATTTTGTAACTTATCAGTAATATTTTTGTGGATTTTTAAAAAATGTTTAGAGTCCACATAATAAAGTCCCCATAACAGTTTCAAGGAAAATAGTATTTTAGGCTCTAAATTAATAGGTAGCAGCCCTTCAACGTGATGAAGGATAAATTGTTTATTATGACATCTTAAAGTCTGCATTTGGGTGAACTTGATGAAGCTATTAATTACTTTCTATATTTAGTGTTAATAACACTGTCACCATAAGCTTTATTATTAAAAAAATAAATAGGATATTTAAGCTGCATTAGTATTTAAAGGTTTAAATGAAACGAGGTTTATCACATTTGTGGCTTCAATGACCTCTAAAGGACAAATAATGGTGTAAACTAGCAGAAATAATAGATTTGATGCAAAAACAGTTAATTCTTATTGTATATTAAGGTTTCATGGAAAAATAACTTTTTTACAAGTACCAATTTTGTGTTAATGTCCATGTTGTATTTCAGTGTTCATATTGGTGGGAATGTAAATATATTTAGAAAACAAATACATTTAAGCAGTTTATGTTAATGGCTAGTCTTTATTCCTTTGAAATTTAAGATAAAGTGAACATGAATGAAAATAGGGATGAAAATAGGGAGGAAGGTGGCATGGGGGAGCAGAGGAGGTTAGAAGGAACAGAATAGAGGAAACGAGTCAAATTCATATGTCTAAATCTTTAAGCACAGTCTCATTTGATCAGTCACATTCATATTTGATATAGTATCATTCTTCATATTGATTTACCTAAGTTTGTGGGGTTTTTTTAAATACTGTTTCATTTACAATATCCCAAATGTTCCAGGTTTGTACAATTTGTCTTTACAAACAAACAAACCAGCAGTAACAATATAGTCTGACATTTGGCCCCAGTCCAGCAATGAGCTCTGCAGGGATGGACTCCTGCAACCTTCGACTTCAACAGGACTGTTCCTTGGCTCAGCGGTCTGCCTGTGGGATTGCTCATTTTAGGATCAGCATTTAAGATAGGAAGAACAGATTTTGTGGATTTTTTTTTCTTTAAAAATAAACAATCCCTAAATCCATCCCTAATTCAAAAGCTCCTGTTTCATTTGCAGACTCATAGCTTGCCACCCACAATCCAAGAAATGAGAGCGTTCAGGTAATTTGAATACACTTAATTAGTCTGTAATGGGCACTCATGCATTTGGGTAATTTAAAATGCTGTAACAAACCTGTGGCCTAGCACAACACTGTCATTATGAGGCACACTGTATCTCCTTGGAACACCATTGCGGGCTAGATTATAACAATCTGCCCTAAGTGGCTGCTTGAAAGTGCAGGCTGAAAGTCACTGTCTGGTCCCTTCTTCCCCCTTTGTGTCAAGGGGGGAGTAAATTGTGCAGGCCCTGTTTCTTCCCCCTTCATGCAAGCTCAGCTGCATCAACCAGGATGTTCTGGGGCAGGGGATAAAGGCAAGGTTCTGCTCATTTCCCACGCCCATCCGCCTGCTTCCCTGCCCACCTGCAGGTGGAGGAATAGCAGCCCTGATGAAACTGCTCTCCTTGCTGCTCTCCTACTCACAATATTAGTAGCAAGCACTGATGCATCAAGGGGCTCCCACTTCCCCTTTGATTCCCTGCATGAGCAAAGGTCACAATTCAGCCCAGTGGCTGCAGGAATAGGCCTCTATCCTACTGCTTAAAAAGCATGGGTTTCTACCCCCTCCACCTGATGGAGAATTTCTGTTATCAATATAGGGAGATGGCTCACAGGTGAGAAGCTCCTGCAGTAGGGGACAGTGGTGCCCACACGCATAAGCCAGTAAGTTACAGTATTCTTTAGGAAGCACCAGTTAATGCATAGCAATAACTGCATTTGCACATCACTTTATAGCATTTGCACTGTGCTTCTGATTAAAGAATTGAATGTTCAGTGTTACTAGGGCACAACTGCACAGGAAGGTTATAACAATGGGGTTAGCAATTCATCACTGGGTCTCTTCTTGTTTGAGCCATGCTCAGTAATAAAGAACTAACCCCCAACATTGCACTTCTAATGGCTGTCCAAAGCTGATAATGAAAATGGTCCAAATCCTTTCCCAGTGAGAGCACCTGGAACAAACATATAACCCACAGGTGTGTGTGGGTTTTACAGGTCCACTTCAGTGCCCAGTCCTCAAAGGACATGAATCTGTTACAGCCCCAGCTAGGAAGCCTTGACTTTTTACTAGGTCTTGCTTTCAGCTCTGGAAGTTCCATCTCTGGTGACTCAGCCAAGATGGCACACATCAAGTAAGTGAGGGATCATTTGGGATTCAGACTGTAGTTGACAATTGCTTGGGAAGAGTTTCCTTGTTTAAGAGGAAGTGTTTCACTATGACAGCTATGAAATGGGTGCTTGGGGAGATTAATGTTTATGAAGGACCCCTCCCTCCCTCAGGTCCACCCCTTAATCCGTATCTAATCACCTGAGGGATTTACCCATTAAACCACACAGCAGCATAAATTGTAAACAGTTAAATGATTTTATTAACAAAACAGCTCAGGAGTTATATCAAAGGGCTTAAAGCCATGGCCCCAATATGAAGAATAAAACAAACCCGTGGGTGACAATTAAACAATAACTGAAAGCAAATACATTACCATCCTTCTAGGTGACAATCACAGGAATGGATCAAGTAGGGATCGAGGATCAGGAATTAGGGCACCAACAAAAACACGAACAATGGAGCAAGGAGCTGGAACAAACAGGATCTCAAGGGAACAGGTAAGTTGTCGTCTTCTTTGGTCTTGATCCAATGATCTTGGATAAATACGGATACATCTCTCAGATGGACAACTCCAAGTGCTGTCTGCTCTACCCTTCCACAGTCACTAGTCTCTGGGCAAATTACAAGTCATGTGACACTGCCACTGAAATTTTTCCCACCTTAGTTTGAAAAAGGCGCCAATTGTCCATGAAGAAGATAACTACAAAATGGAGCCTCAAAAAACAAAGTGGTTCATAACAAAATGTCCCATTTTAACAATCTTGTCGCACAGAAGCCAATGGTGAGTGTATGTTGCAAGTCCCATTCAGTGCTGATCTACAGAGGATAAGAGTCTTGGTAGAGTTCCAGCTAGAGAGAACTTTCAATGTGTAAACTACAAAATTAAATGTTGTGAGACTCCCCAGGATTCACAGCATCCTTAGTGCTCACGGGCTTCAGCTCACTTGGTATTTTGGTACATAGCCAACAGTTCAGTCAGGTAGAAAATCAACCCTGGGATTCAGTTTAAGTCATCTACCTAAAAATACACTGCAAAGTTTGCATGAAATGTCTTACTTGGAAAGCATCAGTTAGAGAAGATCTCCAGTGCTGTAATTCACATACAATATTACTAAAATATAGGAGGCCTGTTCCTTTTTTTCTTCAATATGTGCCTAAAGCTCTCATTGGAATTTAATGGCAAATAGACTTCTGTAATGGACTTATGTGCTAAGATCCCCAAGACTAAGCAAGGTGACCTATCCAAGGAAAGATTTTCCACTGCATAAAGCCAAATAGATTAAAGCTGACTGAAAAATTTCAATTTTTATGTATTTATTTATCTATTTGATGAAAAACCGAACAAATTTCAGTGTAGTTCAATGACAAATTACTAGACTCAGTGCAGGAATTGCTGGATAAAATTCCATGGCCTATGTTATACAGGTTAGGTTAGATGGCCTTTTCAGCCATAAGTTCAATGAAGCTTCATGTTGTAGAGCTGTTTGAAGACAGTAGATATTGTATAAGTGCAAACAAAAATTCTATATCTCAAATCCCGGTCTCTTCAATCCCACTCACCTTTAGGATGATGCAATCCACAGCCCTAAAGAAGCATAACCTGTTCTCCTTCCTAGAAGCTGCTGAGTACTCTGATCCAGCTTTATGAGCTGCGTGTTTCAAGGCCTAGCTTTTAGGTACCTAGAACATCACGACACCATGCCACATCTGAGTTAAGCATCTAGGGGTCTCAAGAGCATGAATGAAAAGAGAGGTGCAAAACATGAGCTCCATAAAAGCCAGCACACTAGGCAGTGATTTATATAAATAATGAAAGAGCCACTGGAATAGGAGGACTAGGCCCTGGGTCTCCCACAGGGATGCCCTAACCACCAAGCCATAGAGTTAATCTCTTGCTCTTTCTCTGGCCCAATGATTCGAATTATTTATACAAAGTAGAACAGTTTCAACAGGAGAGAGTGAGGAAGGCTCACATCAGACTATCACATAGCCCTGTTATAACGGTACTCATCTAAGAGGTAGGAGATACTTCTTCAAACCTTTCTGGCCCCCCCCCCCCCCCATCAAGAAGCAGGGCTGATTGTACCTTGGTCTATGTCCCAGGTGAATGCTTTAATCTCTGGGTTAAAAGTTATCAGGTAAGCACCACCACTTCTTCCTGTGGCCAGATTTTGAATGAGATCTGATCCAGTAGGTGTATTCTGGATTGGGCCCTGCAGGGAAGACAATAACTTGCCTGTGTAGATTCCCCCAGTCTGCAGATCAAACTGGGGCTGAGGTGCCAGATGGGCATTTTGACACCTAGAGTGAGACAGCAATGCACATACTCAGAGACCAAAACTTACGCACCTAGGAAATTGTTACAGCAAAATTTTCGATACCATGTGAATTTAGATGGAGACAGGATTAGGTGGAAGCTGAACAGGATTTCAAATCCCCCACTCAGCTGCCACCTGAGTCTGTAGGAGTCTGACCTTCCTAGCTGCTTAAGTTTCTGCCAGTGGGTATGCAGAAAGCCAGCTAGGACCTGATCCCACCAAACAGTTTACCATGCCTAAACCGTGCTGAGATTTACAAATTGGGCATTCCCCCATCTATCTTGCCCAATCTGGTAGCTGTGTTCAGGACACAACTCATCTGCACAACAGACACTCAGTGGTTTTAAGTTTATAGCACTCACCTGGGGGAGAGGGGTGAAACCCAGGTTTGTATCCCTATTCTGCCTGATTTGGAACAGGGGCTCAAATCCAGGTCTCTCAACTTCCACATATAATATTAGAGTTGAAAGGGACCTCAGGAGGTCATCTAGTCCATCCCCCTGCTCAAAGCAGGGCTAACCTCAGCTAAATCATCCCAGCCAGGGCTTTCTCAAGCCACAGCTTAAAAACCTCTAGAGATGGAGATTCCACCACCTCTTTAGGTAACCCATTCCAATGCTTCACCACCCTCCTAGTGAAAAACTATTTCCTAATATCCAGCCTAGACCTCCCCCACTGCAACTTGAGACCATTGCTCCTTGTTCTGTCATCTACTACCATTGACAACAGCATAGCACCATCCTCCCTGGAACCCCCTTTCAGGTAGTTAAAGTCTGCTATCAAATCCCCCCTCATTGTTCTCTCTTGAAGACTAAACAAATCTAGTTCCCTCAGTCTTTCCTCATAAGTCTTGTGCTCCAACCCCCTAATCATTTTTGTTGCCCTCCACTGGACTTTCTCCAACTTGTTCACAACCTTTTTGAAGTGGGGGGGACCCAAAACAGGAAACAATACTCCCAATGAGGCCTCACCAATCCCAAATAGAGGGGAATAGTCACTTCCCTCGATCTGCTGCCAGTGCTCCTACTAATGCAGCCCAATATGCTATTAGCCTTCTTGGCAACCAGGGCATACTGCTGACTCATATCCAGCTTCTTTTCCACTGTAACCCCCAGGTCTTTTTCTGCAGAACTGCTGCCTAGCCCATCGGTCCCCAGTCTGTAGCTGTTCATGGAATTCTTCCTTCTTAAGTGCAGGACTCTGCACTTGTCCTTGTTGAACCTCATCAGATTTCTTTTGGCCCAATCCTCCAATTTGTCTAGGTCACTGTATCCAATCCCTACCTTCCAGGGTATCTACCACTCCCCCTAGCTTAGTGTCATCTGCAAACTTGCTGAGGGTGCAATCTACCCCATCCTCCAGATCATTAATGAAAATGTTCAACAAAACCGGCCCCAGAACCGATCCCTGCGGCACTCCACTTGTGATCGGCTGCAAGCTAGACCTGTTGAGCCCGATGATCTAGTCAGCTCTCTATCCATTTTATAGTCCATTCATCCAACCATACCGCTTTAACTTGCTGACAAGAATACTGTGGGGGACTGTATCAAACACTTCGCTAAAGTCAAGGTATATCACGTCTACTGCTTTCCCACATCCAGAGTCAGTCACCTCTTCATAGAAGGCAATCAGCTTGGTTAGACATGACTTGCCCTTGGTGAATTCATGTTGACTGTCCCTGATGACCTTCCTCAAGGAATCCATTTTAAGGCACTTGGAAGAGAGGATCTGCTCCATGATTTTTCCAGGGATTGAGGTGAGGCTGACCGTCCTGGAGTTCCCTGGATCCTCTTTCTTCCCTTTCTTGAAGATGGGCACTGTATTTGCATGAATGCCCTAACCATTGGACTATTAAATACTTTGTGGCAGAGCTCTCTCAATCTGTCATGTTAAAGCTTTTACACTTTGTATGAAATATTTTATACATTGGCCCAGAGAGCAATGCCATAGGCTGGTGGTTAGGGCTCTTAGATGGGAGGCAAGAGACCTAGGTTCAAGTGCTTGCTCCAAATCAGGCAAAGTGGGGATTCAGAACTCAGTCCCCCACATTCTAGGTGGGTGTTCAAGCTATTGGGCATAGATTTGATAGATTCCACCACCAGAAGGGACCATTGTGATCATCTGCTTGGATCTGCCTTGTAACAAAAGCCATAGAACTTATCCAAAATTAATTCCTAGAGCAGATCTTTCTGAAAAACATCCAGTCTTGATTTAACAATTGCCAGTAATGGAGAATCCACCACGATCCTTAGTATGTTGACCCAATGGTTAACTACGCTCACCATTAAAAATGTACACTTTATTTCCAGATTGAATTTTTCTAGTTTCTACTTCCAGCCATTGGATCATGTTATACCTTTCTCTGGTAGATTGAAGACCCCAATATCAAATATGTGTTTCTCATGTAGGTACCTACAGACTGTAATCAAGTCACCCCTTAACTTCACTTTGTTACACCAAAGAGTGTAATCTATTTACTTTATCACTATCAGACATGTTTTCTAATCATTCTCCTGGCTCTTCTCTGAACCCTCTCCAACTGATAAACATCATTTTTAATTGTGGGTACCAGAATGGGACATGCTATTCCAGCAGCAACCTCACCAGTGTCAAATATAGAGGTAAAATAACCTCCCTACTCCTATCTGAGATGTGCTTATTTATGTATCCAAGGATTGCATCAGTTCCTTTGGCCTCAGAGTCACAGAGGAATCTTATGTTTTCTCCAAGGCCCCAAATCTCTTTGAGTCACTGCTTTCCAGGATAGAGTCCTTCATTCTGTGAGTCTGGCCTATATTCTTTGTTCCTAAAGGTGTACATTTACATTTAGCTGTATTAAAATGCCTATTTTTTGCTTGCACCCAGCTTACTAAGTGATCCAGATCTTTCTGAATCAGTGACTTGCCCTCTTTAATATTTACCACTCCCCCAATCTTTGGGTCATCTACAGTCTTTATCAGTGATGATTTTGTATTTTCTTCAAGGTCATTGACAAAAATGTTAACTAGCATAAGGTCAAGAGCTGATCCCTGCATCACCCAATAGAAACACACGCACTTGATGACAATTCCCCATTGTGGTATGCCAGCCCCCCTTTTCTGGCGCTCGCCCCCTGGCAACAGTCTCTGTAGGTAGTGGAGCCTGGGGTAATCCCACCCCAGTCCAGGTAAGTCTCAGGGGCCAAAGAGAGGGGAAGACCCACCCGACAGGGCAAGCAGGTGCAGGCCTTACTGTAGGCCTGAGGGGCTGTCTCCCCAACCTCACTGGGGAGGGCAGCTAGCCTGTTTGTGCCGGTGGCCTGGGGGGGGGTACCTGTTCTTCCTGTGGGCTGGGCCCAGGATCAGGGTCTCCTCTGCTCTGCTTCCCCAGCCGTAGAAACCACTATCTCCAAACCAGGGGAATCTAGCAGCTCCTTCCTCTCCTCCTCTTGGTCTTTAGGGCAGGCAGGGTTTAAGTACACCTGGGTAGGCTCCTAATTGGTTCCAAGTGTCCCTGATTGCCCAGCTGTAACCTCTCTCCTGCTTGCAGGGAAGAGAGCTTTGAGCATTCTAGGGCTCACATATCGGCCCTGAAGTACCCTGCCGTAGCCATCTGGCTTGACTTTACCACACCATTTACAATTACATTTTGACGCCCATCATTTAGCCAGTTTTTAACCCATTTAATGTGTGCTATGTTAACTTTATATCCTTCTAGTTCTTTAATCAGAATGTTGGGTGGTACCAAATTAAATGCTTACAGCAGTGTAAGTATATTACATCAACATGATTACTTTTATCAAACAAACTTGTAATCTCATCAAAAAATGATATCAAATTATTTTTCAGGATCTATTTTCCATTAACCCATGTTGACTGGCATTAACTACATTACTCTTCTTTAATTCTTTATTAATGGAGTCTTTTATCAGTGGCTCCATTTCTAGGATCGATGTCAGACTGATAGACCTATAATTACCTGGGCCATCCCAGGTAACTATAGAGGGGCACTGGTGGCAGCACCACTTTGAGGAGTGGGGCTTAGGACACATGCACCTCTTCCCACTGTTTCCTACTCGCTCACTTAGGAAGCTCCCACTTAATATGCTGGCTTCTGTGAATCCCTTTACTAAGCAACTTGAAATGCTGGAGAAGCATAGCTGTAGTGCTTCAGTGTAGACATTACCTACAGTGATGGGAGAGGTTCTTCTGTCACTGTAGTTAATCCACCTCCCCAAGAGGCAGTAGCTAGACTGATAGAAGAATTCTGCCATCAATCTAATGCTGTGTACTCCGAGGGTTAGGTTGTCTTAACTACATTGCTCAGAAGTGTGGGGGTTTCCCCCCCCCCCCGAGTGATGTCATTGGATCAACCTAATTTTTTAGTATAAACTTGGCCTTAGAGTTAAAATATACAGCATCAAAGTACATCTCAGCACCCCTATAGTTATGTTCTTGATGTGTCAAGTTGTGCTTAAGTGTTGATGGTCCAGACTGAACTATGCATTTCCTTCATTCCTATTTTGTATCATTCTTTAAATGTATTTTGTTTGTTGGGTGAATAACAAGTCAACATCAACCATCTGTTGTGTATTAACATTTTTTATCTTAATGCATCCAGTGATGCCTGGCTTAATGGCCTTTTGGACTTGGTTGCCAATATCAGCAGGATGAGTCTGATAATTGACAGGGGTACATAATTGATTGTCACAAGTGGAAAAGGACCAATTATAGTGTATAGTGAGAGAAGTGCCTTCAGAGACTGAGGCTTTTGAGCTGTACAAATGTAAATTTTCTTGGCTTTGAAGGATGCAATTATGCCCTTAAAACAATATCAAAGAGTAGCTGAAGGAGGAGAATAAGAGCCAAATGAGGAAAATCAAATCTGAGCTGTAGGCTGGCAATAAAGTGTTGGCAAATTAGCACTTTTCCAGCCCCAGTTCTCAGCTGCAGCTTTGACAGAGAGCAATGAACAATGCAAGAGACTCAAGTGGAGGCAGGTGCATCTGGTAGTGTGTACTATCACCATCCAAGTGTAGTGACAGGACTCTTGCACCAGTTGTTAGTTGAGGATCAAACACTGTAAAAGAAAGTCTTTTCAGCACTGAGCATTGCTCCTAAACTCAAAGCTTAGCTTATTTCACAAGGTCAAGGTGAGGGAAGACTGGGAAGTACTTTTCCTCCTGTCCCAACTTGAGACACTTGGAATAGAACAGAGAAGTGGGTAATTCTGTCAGAATTTCAATGGAAAATGTGGTTAAACTCTGAGATAGCACCTTTTGGGAAGAACGGTACTTTATTTTGATTAACTTCACAAAGGAAAAGTGAAAAAAGAGAGGGGAAAGACCTTGCCCATGTGGTGGGTGACCAGGCTCATATGCACCATTGCTCCAACCACAGTCCACTCAAGAAAGAAGTGCAAATGGCAGTTTCGTATGGAAAAAGTTGAAGGGTTTCACTGTTTCATCATCTCCTGCTCTTTATCTGCAATGGCATTCATAAACTTAGTAGTACCCAATCCATCCAGGAAACATTCAAAAATTATTATGGTTAAACCTTGCACAATGTATTATTTGAGACAAATTACAGCATTTGAGGGAAGCTATCTACCATTGCCTTGTGGATACCTGAAATTTCCCCTCACATGGGACCACAGGAGAATGCAAACACAGAGGAGTGAAAAATAAAGATGCCAGCAGGCCACGCATTCTGCAACTGGGAATAGGATATATATGATTGCTATCTTCATGAATGATGGATCAGTGAACTGGATTAGTAAAGCAATACAAAGATAAGGCTTGGGCTACGTATGCAGAAAACTGTAACCTGAATACTAACACATTCCAGGAAACCCGGAAAACCAATTTCATTTTTGTGTGTGGAATTCTTAGATTCAGGATACATCTGACCACCTCATTGTAATGGACCCAAATATACAAAAACATTATAAATATAATAATAATAATTAATAAAAGAAATATTCATGTAGAGCTGTGTAAATATAACCCACAACTATTTGTGAGCGTTCTCTATTTTAGGGTTTTCAATAACACTCATCATTGAAGTTTCTAAGCAGTCAGGTTAATTATATCTGTAGGATAAGGTCCTTAATGGGCTTCATGAGTTTTCTGCTCTTCTTCCTTCCTAGCTGCATAGGAGGAGTCTTTGCTTGGGGAATACATAGAAATTTTTACTTTTCTCCATCTCCCATTAAATTAATTATGGTGGGAAAGTTTTTTTTTTTCCAAAGAGGGTCCTGAATGTAATCATATTACAGATTACCCTGATCTCCTGGAAATTCATTCTTCAACCAAACTCTTCAACTGAAAATGATTTCTCTTGATGAAGGCCTTGAAGAGGAGGACTAAAGCCCAAATCCTCAAAGGTATTAAGGTGCCTATGCCTAACTCCCATTGCTTTGAGAGTTAGGTACCTTACTATCTTGGCAGATCTGAGTCCAAGACCTTAAACTGGTAATAGAAATGGTCTGGGAGACACTGGAGCAATGAGAGTAGAGGGGTAATATTGCAACAAGCTATGGATGGCTACTTCAGATATGAGCTGCTGCGACCTCTGCATTACTTCCATCTTTAAACCAGCTACACCAAGGTACAGTTATGTAATGTGGAGGTGAAAATGCCTGAATTTCTATTGCCAGATCCTTGTCTGTGGTGGAGGGGAAGCATAGGTGTTTTCTTTCATCTCCAGTGTGCTAGGCAACAGCTGTCTCTTATGCTACCTGATCATCTAGGTGTGTTGTGGGGCTGGTATGCCCTGTCACAGGCATTGGGTCACTTATGATGGAAAGGTGGGAAAAAACCATTGGATCAAGTTCACCCCACCAGGCTCTTTTCTGGGATGAGGTGGTAGGGCAGTCAAAGTCATTGAGGGTGCCCTTTTCTTCAGGGTAATGCAGCCTAATGGCCAGAATCAGCAAGATAGCCCTCCAATCAGGGTAGTGTGGCTTAACGGCTGGAGTCAGTAAAGCGGTCCCTTAGTTGGGGCAGCAGAGCCTAATGGCCTATAGGGTATGGTGCCCGGATAGGGGATCTTGGGCCCTCCCTGCTCTTCAGAGCCCCAGCCCACGGCCTTATCAGTGTGTGTGTGTGGAGGGGGGAGGTTACATGCCATATGTCAGCGGGGGTCCCCTCGAAACATGCTGAGTGGCAACCTGATTCACCCTGTGACACCGTTCAAGCCCCCTAGGCTACTTCCTACCCTCTTGTTGGTGGCGATGCTCCATGATTCTCCAGGGCGTCTGGGGTCCCTAGTTGGTGTGACTAATGGCAGCCCAGTCCCTCCTCAGGGTTTTTCTGGAGGCTTAGGATCTGTCTGGGGTTCATCCTGGCATGGTTCCGGGGTTGGCATCTGTAGCAGCTCCCTGGAGAGAGCCAATGGTCTGCGTCCTTCCTGGTCAGCAGCCAACTCCGACCGAGCTGGTTTGCTGCCTATTATATCCCCCTTCCATGCTAAGCATGCCCAGCAAAGGCAGAGGAGCATGGTCTTTTCTGCCTGCAGTAAGTCCTTAACCCTCTCTAGGCCAGAGTGGAGTGGTATGCGCTGTCACAAGGTGAAATGCCAAACCTAATTTACTGAGTGGGTGTGGCCTCCCTCTAACATTGACAGGAGAAACAGGCCGAGCCTGTGGGGGTGGAGCCAGAGACTGCCTATCCGCCTACCCAGAAGTAAGGTGGCAGGACAAGAAGTATAAAAAGGAGGTCTAGGAGCTTAGTCAGGGCCCAGCTCTCAGAGGGGAAAGATGGACCTCTTTGCTCTCCAGAGCTGTGTATGACCTGGTACCCAGGCAAGTGGACCAGGCACTGGTGACTGAGCAGTGGTCGGCCTGGTACCCCAAGGCACGCCCAGAGCCAAACACTCTGCTGGATCCCGTGACCCAGAGGGGCCAAGACCTAGAGGAGCTGCCAGATGCAGACGAGGAGGAGTTGGCCATACCAGGGCCAGACCTGGAGGAACTGCCCTCCGCCGAGCTGCCAGATCAATCTCTCCCCCCGCCCATGAGATCGATGGCTTTTGCAACCTGGCCCTGGATGATTATCCCGATGACAACAAGTGGACAGAGACACACCAGGTACCCAAGGGAAAGGGGACAGGAAGTAGCCAAGGAGAGGGGTTACCCAGCCTCGAGATTGGAGGACTGGACAGTGAGCCAGCGTGTTGTGGTTGGAATCCTGCTGACTCTGTGGCATACCCCTCTGCCACGGATAGGGGCCTGGGCTGGGACGCAGTGGAGTTGGGTGGGCCTGCATCACCCTCCCCAATCCCTGATCCCCCTGAGTGGCTGTAGACTGCGCGCTGCCCCGCCGGGGGCTTTTGAACTGTGTGCTGCCCGTTGGGGCTTGGGGTAATGCCTTAGGGCTGCCCTATCTGAGCCTGGGGACTGTTCCCATAACCCGGGCAGGGCCAACCCCTGCTGGAGCAGGGTGGGGAGTGGTTGTGGCCTCCCTCCAAGACTGACGGGGAGGGACGGCTCATCCCACTACACCTAATAAGATATTAAAGCTTTGCACAACTTTGACAATGCATTTCACAGAGGAGAAGAGAGTGACATAGCTAGTTCTTCAAAAACATTCCCGTGCCCAGCCAGTATCACTCTGTCTTGCTCAGACTGGGTTTTTAGTCTGTATAGTTTCTTATATCCCGTTTGGAGTCATTTGCTTTTCATTCAGGTACTGATTTTTCTAGATGTTGTGACATCTTGCAAATACAGCCTGCTAGTTTGCTTGCTTGTTTGCAATTCTGTTGATTTGCTTACTGGCACACATCAGCTGAGACCATATTTGTTCATAAGAATGTTCACAGAAAGCGAAAATGTTCAGCATAGGCATCAATATTAATTTACGATACATGTATTCACAGTGGAAGTGCTCCCACAAACAGTTTCACAAATTCTCACTTATTTGTGGATAAATTTGCAAATAGGAGGTGGGGGGAAAAGGACTTCCCCTCTCTAGAAATCATAAATATCCAATCAGGTAACAGCTTACATGACCAACCACATGAAATGAACTATAGGCTAAAAATTTTTCATACAAAGTATCTCTTAAATAGTTGAGGCTAATGAACACATGAAGATCACAACCTGCACTGGATAACTTGTGAACAGAAAGAACAACTGTATTTGTTGGATATGTTATTTGCAGTGAACAATTCCAGCAATTCTATCCTGATCAACCTAAGAAATGCTTTTTGACATGCTAAAGACAACTTGGACACATTGTCCAAATTTCTTTCCAGCACTTTGGAAGCAAAACAAACTCTGGAATGTTTACTGAGGAGAGCTGCTTTACTGTGAGTTTATTTTTATTCCTTTTCTTACTCAGTTGTGTTGAAAGATCCTATAATTATCTCTTAGTGGTGATTTACTTGGGGAAGATTGATTAGCACAATCAGTCACTGTAAAGCAATTTTCATCATCAAATATTAGATGATTTATTTTCCCACTTGATTAGCAGTCCTTCCGTAAGTTTACATGGTCAATGTAGTTCTATAAATACTGCTTGGTAAAGTGTGTGTTAAAAGACATACCCATACCTAATTATAGTAATCATTAAATATATATGTGCAATAAGAGTGTGTGTGTGTGTGTGTGTGTGTGTGTTACAAATAAATAAAATGAAGATCTGGAATCGTTAAAGTTAAAGATTTCGAACTGAGGAAGAGGTCTCTCTCTTTCTACACGTATAATGTTTTTGCTTGATCTTATCATCCAGCCCCAGAATAATCACAAAAGAATGCTTAGATATGAACAGAAACTAATTTGTATCCCACAATACAACCAGTTTAATCCATTTTCATTCAGGAATTGTTTCTTAGATTGGTGTTTTACTTGGAATATTTATATATCTGGCTGACCTTACATGTGCTGATCCTTTAGTTGATGAAACCATTTGGCATCCCCAACCCACTATCCATCTTCAAGGTTGAAAAAAAACTAATGTAACCATATCAGTCTATATCTCAATATATTTCAAGTCACATGGTAAGTACAATTCATTGTTCATTTCTGGCACTATAAAAACAATAAATAATAAATATCCTTGCAAAAACTTTGTAAAAAGCATATTAAGTGTGGACAGGTAAAGACACATTATCAAATACCTGAGTTAAAGGTATAACCTTAATGCTGATTGTTTGTGAATTTGCATTATCATATCTCCCATCTAGCACCATATAAGTACAAAGGTAGCGTAGCTGCATTCACATGCACAGTAGAGTTTTCCTTAGGTGCAATTCAGGGCCTAGCTAGCTTGTCTACACATTTAGATGGGCCAGACAAATTTCACTATTATTCTGTTATACTTGTGTGGTATGTTGTTTTAAGTACTATACAATATACTTTTTATATAGACATGATTAGTAGAATAGGTCTCTGGTCCCTGAATGGGATCCCTAGGTGCTATTATAATGGAAATAATAATGTAATTAAAGATTGTGTGCTAATACATATGTTCAAAAACAAAGTTCTGGTTGTGCTGGCAACCTTAAACTTTGTATTTCCAGATTTTCAGGCAATTACTTTAACATAGGTTTTTGAATGGAATTTCCTATGCTTTAACAAAAAATAGATGTTACGGGTTGACACCAGAAAGTACCTTGTCAAGAGTGCACTGAATGAGGCAATGTTTCTTCTGTCTGTCCCTCCCCTTAAGTGGAAAGAGTATCAGACCATAGATAGTTGCCTTCACACTTTTTTTTTTTCTTCTTCAGACACTGTGAAGCACCTAATTCTACTTTGTGTTGGGGTGGAGAGGAACTGCACTCATACCCTTTTTCATTGTAGAGGTTGGTTCAGAAGATATTCAAAGAAAAGAGATGGCAAATGGGCATGGTCTCTTGATACATGATAATACCACCCTCTCCTGGTCCACAAAGAACTAGTTTGGTGGTGTTTGTGATGGAGAGGTGTGCCAGAAGGATATTTCCATCTTATCCAGGATATATATGATGGAGTGACTACTGCAGTCAAAATTAAATGGGACTACAGTAGAGAATTTCCAGTAAACAATGGCCTGCAGCAGAGGGGCAATGATAAGCTGCTTTTGTTTGTGGTTGGATTTAACAAGTGAGAATATATGAAGGGCGATCATGCCATGGAACATGCTGTTGACTGCTGACTTAGTGATATGTGCAGAAGGTTTGAGACCATGCAAGCCAACTGTGACTAGTGGCAACATAGTGTTGAGCAGGTTCGACTTAGCAAATGTAAAACTGAGTCTATGATAACTGAAGGAGGAGAACTCACCATAAAGGATATTACAGGCAAAGAGCTTAGGTATTGTTTCACTCTGTTGGGATCAGTGGTTGCTGATGATGGTGCCATCCTGAGTGATGCCTAGCATTGTACTAAAGCTGTGTGGTGCAAATGGTGGGAGCTGACTTCCGTTCTTTGCGCCAAAACCATGCCAATTAAGTTAAAAGGTAGAGTGTATAAATCTGTAATTTGACCC
Source organism: Mesoclemmys tuberculata (assembly GCA_007922155.1). Classification (NCBI taxonomy): domain Eukaryota; kingdom Metazoa; phylum Chordata; order Testudines; family Chelidae; genus Mesoclemmys; species Mesoclemmys tuberculata. Next base: position 45,224,548 of record ML675610.1, read on the forward strand.
ATCCTAATGTCCAAAACAGAGACTTGACCAGCCACTAGAAAAGAAATCTGTATGCTTTCCATTACGGAAATTACAAACTTTGAAATGATCAAATGGCTGGACACTCCATGACAGGACACATAATGTGGTTGGAAGAGGCCCAATGAAGGTTGCCCCACTTGAAGACAAGTTCAGGGTGGCTAGGCTATGTTGTTATGGGCATGCCCAGTGGACACCTGAGAGCTATATTGATAGATGGTTCTTGCACTGGTTATGGATGGAAGATGACCAAAGGACTTGATATGAGCAGCACTCATAAAGATCAATCGACATCACAGCCTGGTGTACGATCAAGAGTTTTGGAAGAAGGCTATAAAAGTCACCAACCCTGAATAGAAAAGTGGTAAGAAAGAAGAGATACAGATATAGAAATCCCAAATTTCAGTGAAACCATAAGTGCTGCTATTATTTCTTTGTGTTAGTCAAGCTCACACAATTATATTAAATTTTGGCATTGCTTTTTATGTCTTTTACCACAAAATATAACCATACTTTCATAGAGCACCGGAGAACCTCAGTAATTTGCACTAATGTCTGAGAAGAAATGTATGTAAGCAGACTACTGTAAATGCACCAATAAAAGCAAAGGAATATTCTAAAAGAATACAGCTTCACAAAAGATATATTGTTCAATTATTTATCTGAAATATGATTACTAAACTTCAAAAAAACTGAAAAAATAATCCCAGTTGTAAAAATAAGATCTATCAATATTTATTTACTTATTTATTTATTTACTGACTCAAAGTGGGCCAAATTTTCAAACGTAAAGTCTCCTATTTTGCAGGCACAATTGACACCTGAAAAATTTGTGCATGCAATTGGATTGGAAGTGCAGCTCTGAATTGTTACACTTCTAACTAATTTATTGTGTGTGCATGTCAGGTAGTTAGAGGGACAGATATTTAGATTTGTAGACAAAAAAATGAGGCTGTAAATTTTATGGGCACAAAATAGGCCTGAGAAGAGGGAAGCTGGGGCTTAGGCCTTTTGAAAAGTTACCACGCTATGCCAATATGTCACTAACAATATTATGGCAAAATCGTTTTTCCACAATACATTTACTATTCATGTCATTCACAGTTTTCAATCTACTCTAGTGGACCTTATGCTAACAATAAGAATAAGATCACTTAGTAAGTCCGCACTACTCAATTTTTTTTATTTTGAAAAAAAATTATTTTAATTTACAATAGTATTAACAGCCCACTAGCAAACATCCTATAATATCATTTATAAAAGTAATGAAGTTTTAGTAACAGGAATCTTCACTCTAGCACTTTGCCTATTAAATTTATGCTAAGAAAATACGGTGAGACCAATGAGTCCATATATAAGAATTATCAGATTTCTGCATGAGCAACATGGGAGGTGGTGAGGTTCTATTAACTTGCATCTGTTGTAGTTACAGTATAGTTCAGTCAAATGATAATTAAGAGACTTCACTGGTCTGTCATGCTTTCTGTTACTTACAAAATCTTTGATTAGCAGGTTGGAAAAGATTTCTCAGATCTTGCAGTCCAGCCTCCTGTGTGGAACATGATCTTCCTATATACTAAGCCAAGTAGGAATTTATCTAACTTAGTTTTGAATATCTCTAATGAGGGTGACTCAGCTCCTTCAGCAGACAGTTTTTGTTGGAGTTTTTTCCATTTGCTAATTACTTTTTCTGGTAAGAAATGTTTTCTTATATCTAACTTGAATCTTCCCACTTCTAATTTCAGACCATTACTCGTGATTTTACCCCCTGTAAAAGACAGAAAAATAGTCATTTCTTTAATCTTTTATTTAGAAGTAAACTAGTATAAGATTTTCAAAGGTGATTAGTAATTTTGGGTGCCCAACTTGAGACACCTTTAAAAAGTCCTGATATTCAGAGGGTGAACGCTCCACACTTTCTGAAGATCAGGCCCCTTCTCTGTGTCTCATGATAGACACTCAAAAATGGATGCTCCGGCCCCCAAATCATTAGTCACTGTAGAAAATCTTGCCCGTGACTTCACTAAGACAACATCTACACTTGGAGCTAGGGCTGTGATTCCCTTCTCTCAAAGACACACTCCTGCTACCTCTCACCAAATTAGCGTGCTAAAAATAGTTGTGAAGCCATGGTAGCACAGGTGGTGGTGAGTGGAGCTGCCTTGAGTACAAACCTGGCTGGCCAATGTGGGTATGTACTCAGGACAGCTAGCCTGTGCTGCTGCCTATGCTGCCATGGCTATTTTGCCATTTTTCGGGTGCTAGCTCAATGACAGCTAGTGAAAGTATGTTTATGCAAGCTGGGAAACACACCCTTAGCTCCCAAGTGTAGACACAGCCTTGGCTTACAAGACCAACTAGCCAACCGGAGCCTAAAGTTTTGGACAGCGAACAAGTTCGGCACTGCTTTACATGATGCATCTTCTATTGAAGTCAAGGGCTACACTAGCTCCTCAACAGGACTGAATGAATCCTTCCAAAACCGGTGAGGCGTTTTCAAATATTCATTCATTCTTTTAAATAAAATCTATTTTCTTCTGACCAAATATACTAATGAACTAGTTGCACTAACAACAAAACTCATCAAAAAAAAATAGCACCATTTCAGCTTGGATGTTACCTAAGAACACATTTCACAAAATCTGGAATTTCAAATTGCATAACTAACCATTAGTTCAAATGCTGAAGTGCAAATTTGAATATATAATGTCAAATGTGTGCTGTGTATGATTAGTTGCTCCAGCCATCCGGACAGGAAACAATAACTGTCTTACTGACGTGATCATGGTGTGAGTTCAAACTTTTGCAACAAACTTTCTGCACAATTGGCAAAACATGAAAGTTTTTCTGCTGAAAAATTCTCATATGTACTCATTCAGAACTATTTGCCAAATTCAACACTGAATGAGTTGATTATACTGGTGACAGGTCAAGATCCTGCCCGTCTTCTGCTCCGTCTACGCAGACTAGTCAGACACTTTCAATTGTTAACCACCACTGTGTAGTTTATTTATATTGCTCTTCCCATTCATACACCATCTCATTTACAGAATCCATTGCAACTCTGCCCTCCACCAAGGAGCAGAAAGGGAAGTAATCTCTCCAACCAGAATCCTTCTTGATTCTGGCTTTGCTAGCTTGCCTCTCCCACTAGCACTTCCTTCCTGTGCTGCCTTCTAACTTCTGTGTTGATAGGCTAATTAGCTCCTTAGTCCTCCCCAACCCATTCTAATCTACTAATTAGGCACAGTTGGCTCTATGGGAGGAAATTAATTGGTCTTTAAATGATCAGAATGCTGACTCAGTTGATGGTTCCCAGTCCTCTGTCATAGTACTCCACTGCGCTCTTCTCTTCAGCCTCAGTGTCATATCACACTGTAACATGCATAGAAAAAAAATACGAATTGGTTTTACAAAATCTGGATAAACCACAACAGCTTCTCCACAACCATCTGGCCTCCCAAATCATGGGAACTTTTGCTGATTTAACTGATCTCACATAGATTTTAAATTAACTGTATTCCACACTATTAATGTAGTGGAGAAGAAAATGGAAACAAGATTGCCTCCTTTGGTCTGTTAATAAGTGAAGTTCAGAAAAAATTAGAAACACTTGAAGTAGACACCCAAACTGTAAGCAATAATACCTAAGCCACCTGAGCTGGGATTGAGAGTTTTAAAGCTCTTTCTAGTGTTCAGATAAAGGACAGTACTTTTTGTTACACTGCAAGATTGCAAACAATAGTTAAAGTTGCAACCTTGGAATACTGGGATTTACTGAAAGAATAGGAAGGGGATATAATTTTGAAAAATATTCCATTATTTTTGGGCAGTCTTTTGAATTTTAAACAATACCCTCCTTTCAAAGTGGTGAAAGCACTATGTAGTCTCATGATGGAGGTAGATTGTCTGACCCCTGAGCTGTTTCAGTGACACTGATGTGATCGCTTGTGTAAGTGCTCGCTGGCATGAGTGAGGGTAGCACCGTCTAGCTGTGTTGCCTTAGGAAATTCTGTGAGGCACAGCACAGAATGTAACTCAGAAGGGGCGGCCCCGGCAGGATCAAAGATGGATTTATGCCACCTTTGTGTCCACCAAATGTTGTGCCTGGCTACAGGTCTCCCCAGCCACCAGTGTGACTTAGAGCATCCCCAGGCGTTGTATATCACCGCTGCCTTGCGTGACTGACTAAGGACTGTTCCACTCTGGCCATAGTCCCTCTCCCTTCGCACCCCTCCACAAGACCGTACCCAGCATGCTCAGAAGATTGGAATAGTGCTCCTCCATCCATCTGGGTGACCAGACAGCAAGTGTGAAAAAGCGGGACAGGGGGTGGAGGGTAATAGGTGCCCATATAAGACAAAGCCCCAAATATTGGGACTGCCCCTATAAAATTGGGATATCTGGTCAGCCTAGTGGGATCACCTTAACATAAGGGCTGTTCCTTAGCAGGTCCCTTTGCCGCATGTTTAACACATCAGAGGAAGAAGTGGAGCGCTCTATGACTATCTGTCTAAGGATTACACCATTAGAAACAAGTTATCCTTTTGATCAGCTGAGGGACAGGGCTACATTCCAAAAAAAGAGAGCGCCACTTTTCCAGGAATGATAGGTTCTTGTGTCACTGGCATCTCAGGTTTAAAGAGTACTCTTAAGTATTTTATAACATAATTTAACACAGGAGCTGAAATACCAGGTGTGATTCTGGCTAGGATGTGGATGATTGTTCTGAAAGGGAAAAAATAAAAACAGGGTGGATGCCTTAATCCCTAGGGTAAAGCAAATTCTGGACTTGGTTTTTCACAATCTCTCCTTTTGAAAAGCTTCCATTTTGTATTTCTACATAACTATTCATTGGGCCATGGAGTCAGCGGATAGCGTACTGTCATTGGAGAGCGGTCAAAGGGTTTTGAGCAGAGCCCAATCCACTAGATTGGCTCTAAGGTTCTCAATGTACGTATACTGGATCAGGCCCTGCAGTTGACATCAGCAGGGGAATGCATAGTTTGAAAATCCCACCAGGGTTTAGGCATGAGCTAGACACTGGATGTCAGAACTTAAATGGCTATGTAAGTAACGTAGGTGTCTTGGGAATTTAGGCGCATCCAGGGTTAAGTGGCAGCTGAGCATGGGTTATGAATAGCCAAATTTGGGATGTAGATGCCTAAATTCCTTTGTGGATCTTGCTCCAACTCTAACAGTACAGGTCTCTGAGGGAGAAATATTACTAATGTTTTTTAAGGCTAAAGATTACCTAAAATAGCTATTCTACACCTAACAATTTGATTTTAATGTTCAAGATCATGGGACTTCCCAGAGCAAGAAGCAAGGGCTATTGATCCATTTGGAAACCAGAAATTTAAGTACATCATGAAAAATGGAGCAGCTTCACTAGGAGAAACTGAGAGAGCTTCCTCTCCAAATACCCTGAAGCCTGGTAACTGGGGTACTTACCCACATATACAGAGCTAGTTTCAAGTCCCTGCTCCAGACTGGGAATCTGTAGCCAGCTGTTGCATTTCCCAGGCGAGTGCCTCTAACTCCTGGGCAATTGATGGTAGCCTTCCCACCTACTTTATCTGTGAATCTAGCCTGAACTAGCATTTGCTTTTTTTGTTAAAAAAAAATCCAAAATTGAAATGAAATACTTTGGGTCAAACAAGTTGCAAAAAGATTCAGTTTTGGGCTGACCTGAAATGAGTCTTTTTTTTTTTTCCCCAGCATAGCAAAAAAAAAAAACAAAACCAAAAACCAGTGATTCACACACACACAGCTCAAACAGGGCTATGGAGATTCCAATAAATAAGTTCACTCATTTTTCATTATTCTCACATTTCAGTTTTTTGAAGCTATTCCTAGTTGATTTGCTTTTACATGTTCTAAATTAATATACCAAGTAATATTTGTATTCATATACAAACAATTTTGCAATGTATACACATGCCTATGTCTTCTAATTTATTTATCCGGAACTATATATCAAGGTAAATATGGTTATGTTAAATCCCATTGACTGTGCACGTAATTATGAAAAATTTTACTTCAGGCATGCACTGTTTAACCGGAACCTACAGTAGCTATAGCTAGGTCCATATTAGAGCTGCTCCACTCAGGTATAGCCATTAATCTTTACCAGACTGCAAATGAAACACACACATGATGCTGCAAGACCACAGAGCTGACTGAAGGGGGAAAGGATGGAAATATTAATATTATTTAGCCATATAGCACTACAGGTGTGCATGGTGCTTTACAAAGAAATACAGATGGAGTGAGTTCCTGACCAAAAAAGCATTCATTCTAAGTTAAGACAAGGCTAAGAGGACGAGCAACTCCCTTGAGATGCACTGCATTCCACAATAAATAAGACGTGAAGGTGTGCTTTAAAAAACATAACTCAACATAGCCCAACAGGCTGCTGCTTTGTCTAAACTAATGTCTGTGTTGCTGGGAAAATAGATTCTCTTTTTTTAAATGAATGAAGCTCTTGGCCTTATGCCCCAGCTAATCATATCCTATCATTGGAGAGAGGCATATCAGGAACTAATTTACAGAGTGTAATTATTCAGTACACATGTAGATAACAAACATGAGCTTCCTAAGGGGGGGTAGTCAATACAGGAAATGCCTGATTAACTGTGTGTTTTTAGACATCTCCTTTAGAGACCTAGAATCAACAGCTAGCACTCAGGAACAGTGAGAATTTGTGGCCCTCTGTGGGCAAAACTTTGGATGCACAAACTAACAGGGTATGTGTCCTTTTGCCTGTGTGACAGTGGTAATATGGGCAACAGAACAATAGAGCACTGATGCCATGCTTCTAGGAGGGAAACTTCTTAACTTGGCTCCTCCCCTACTATCCCTATCTTTAGGATATTTTGTGCATATAAAATTGGGCTAAAGGAGAATCTTATTGGGTCTTTGCACATCTCCAGCCTTGGAGTAATTTTTTAATAACAGTGACAGCTGTTTCAGTGCCAGTTTCATCCATTTAGATTAATTTAGGTGTACCTCCCACCAGCTTTTTTTCTGCTTTTGTAAGGCTATCTGCCCAAGAAATCAGGAATCATCCATGGATGATACTGCTCGGGCCTCGGGTTCTCAATGACATGAAGACTATTACAAAATGTCCTTTTTTTTTTTTGTGGCATGTCTTACACTTTGCCCCTTTCACTCTACATGGCTTCTGCATGCGGTTGAGTGTCTTGCCATATCTGCAAGGGTGTTTTTTGCTTTTGTTCTTTTGTCTTTCCATCCTGTAAATACTTTTTCCTCCCACGTTTTAGTTCTGGATCATTCTTATGTTATGCGCTTAGTCCCACTGGTCCTTTCATTTGTTTTTCTCATCTTTTACTGTATCAGTGTTATCTGATATGGTGCCTCCTGCTGCTAGCATATAAATTGTAGTGCTGATTCTTTATGGTTTCTTGCGCTCTGACTTGAGTTATAGCTTTCACTAGTATCAGATCTGGGTTTATTGAAGATGCTCTCACAACTTATTATCCCTTACATGTACAGCTGTTCTATCTCTTATTAGTTTTTCTTTTAAGGCCCCCTATTTGCAATGTTCAGCAAGACAGTAAACTGCTGTTATAAAAACTTCAGCTGTTTCCTCTCATTCCTGCCACCTCCTATTAAATTTGCCCCTTTCCTATATAATATTATATCTACCTATAAACAGGTATCAAATATCTCTTTTACCAGGGTGTAATCTATCTCTTCCACATCAGTGAGAAGTAACAAATCTAGAACATCATCTGCAGCATGGCCAAAGGACAGTAGTGGGACATTTATCTGGTATTCTTCTGACTTGTCTATTAAACTGGAAACTATCTAGAATTTTTCAAATCTTTGGCTCTGGGTAATCCAGCCATGTGAGTTTCTACAACTGAATACTCTGGTGCAGTCTTTTAGAATATGGGCTCCCTTGTTGCAGTTTGTTTTGAAACACTAGCAGTTTCTGTGCCTTTAAGTTTGCTCTGTTTCTAGCATGTTATGGAGAGACGGGTAAGTATTACACTTATTTTTTGACTTTGTAGGCAGTCCTAGAGTTTCATTTATTTCTCTATACAGCTTCTGTCCAGGTCCTCCTTCATCCTTTAGACTTAATACGTGGCTGTCTTTTGCTTCCAATTCCCAAAGTTAAGGATCTTTCTCTGCTCTTTCTGGAATTCTCCCTGTTACCTTTCCTGACTTTCAAACTTTCCCCAGAGGCATACCTAGCTGGCAGTGAGGATTGTTCTTTTCTTGTCTGTAGTCTCTTTTAGAGAGAGGGATTCAATCACTCCTGACATCATGCTGCTGAAGCAGAGAACACTGACACCGATACCAGGCTTCTAGGAGAGAAACATCCCCTTGCCCCAGAAGTTCCCATGTGTTTACTGAAAGTACCCCTTCTGGCAATTCCTAGTCTTGCCTAGGATTTGGAAACCAAGACCTTTGTGGTTACAGGATTGGATCAGTATCCATTTTCCATAGTGGCTTCTCTTATGCATTCCCTTATTTATTTATATATCAAATGCAAATAAAACATACTATCATCCAAACACAAATGAACACAGCCAATTAAAACACACAAGTGGAGATGTCTGGAGTGGAAGTCATGGCAGACAAACTGAACTCTTGGGACAGATCGGCAGAATATTTTGCTGTTTCTTTGACATCTATCAGCAACCATCTTTGAACCTCACGGCTACTTCCAATCCTCATAACAGCCCCGTCCCACACTGGGAAGCATTGTTCTAGTCCCTTCTTTCTCAAAAGGTCTGAGTGAGTTTCCCTACCAGCTAGAGCTATAAAAGGCTACGAAATAAACCAAGGTCTCCTTCATATCAGTGCAAAGTACTGTCCCTAGGCCATCTCCTTCTACTGTCTTAAGTAAAATTAATAACCATAGTTACAAAACGTAAAGCTTTTTTCTAAATAAGAAATCATTATGAAAAAAACTAAATATATTTTGAAACACTCCATCCTTTGCTTCAGTTGGAGTGGACAAAGCAGATAAATTTAATATAACACTTTCGTTTACATAGTTTTGGAGCCAAGGACATGGAGTCACTCCAAGTCAATATGAATATGCTAGTTTATAATGCCCATGTATCTTTGTTCATACCCAGCACCATTTGATGCTTATGTGCTAAGCAGAAACATCAGCACTAAGCTAAAGTTGTTCACAGCTCAATCAGGCTTTAAGATAATTATGGCACAGCCTGCTTGGATTTGATCCCAAGCCTCATAGGATATCAAAGGGTTATTCATATTTCATAAAATGAAACTTTAAAAGTTTACAAGACTTCATCAATTAAAAGCTTAGGATCACTTTAGATCTCCATAGTAGATACCATGTCATTCTTAAGAATGTTAATCAAGAAATATGGAAAACTATTTTGAAATTCATGCTTATTTTCATTGGGGATGTTAAGGATAAATTCTGAAGTTCTAAAATGTTTCTATTCTTTGCTAACTTTTTTTTTTTTTTTGGTATTCTATAGGTTGGTTTCAGCAGTGTTTTCTATCAAATTTACATTTGTTCGAACAGGGTAACCTGCACCTATCTGATGCCAGGGCACTTAGGACTATATCAAACTTTAAGCATGTAAATAGTCCCACTAACTTCCCTGGCATTACTTGAGCTTAAATTTAGGCATGTACTTACAAAAACCTTGCTGAACAGAGGCATAAATGTTCAGTTATTTCCTACTAGCTTTGGTAATTATAAAAAACTTTTTCCCAAAGCCAAATAGGTCTACCACGCACAGGAGAATCAGGACCTGATTCCTGTTTCTAACAACGCCCTGTTTACACTGGTGGTGGTGTGTAGGGTATGTGTAGCGTCACACCACAGGGAAAAGCAGGCTGCATCCACACTAAAGTATGTAGCTACACGAGGCAGTGAAAAGCTCTGGCAGGGGGGAAGGCAGCAGGGAAAGGCTCCAGCAGTTGCCTGATGTCTCCCTCCTGCCAGAGCCTTTCCCTGCACCAAAATATTAAAAACAGCAGTGTAGATGGGGCAGGCACTGCTTGTGCATGTAGAGAGCCATGTAGGGTATATACCTAGAGTTCTGGCATGTCTATTCTCTACTCTCCTAAGCAGTGCACTGCCGTGTATACTATTATTTATATCCATGCTGGGGGCAGAGTGTAGTATCGGTATTCTAAATGCTGCTAAAAGTGTAGACATAGCCTCAGATGTCTTGATGTCACTGTACGCTGCCAAAGCAGTGTAAAGACACCTTGGTGTAAATAAGAATGTAGTTCCATATTCCTTTGGTTTTTTTATATCTGTGCAGAAATAGAACTCAATTATCTATTGCTTAGTCATACTGAAGGGCCCCATATGAAATGGCTTGTATTTACCCACCACATTCTTGTACTTAAAACAGCTTTTAAACAAAGTAATGTGATTATATTGCAGCACAGAACAAGAGATCAATAACCAGGTTAATTTCAAAATGAACAGATTACCTTAGGCATCAGTTCTTAGCATGCCTTTGCATACACCACCTCCAGCCAAGATTCGAGAAGTAGTGCAAAACCAGCAACACCGGTTCCAACAGTTGGCTATGGTCCCAGTGAAGTCCAATAAGAATATAAAGTTTTAAGGATTAAAAAATCTATTATTTCTGGAAGTGATAAAGGAATGGGAACAAACTCAGTGCACACAGTGCAAACCAGAAATTAAAGGGAATATTTGTTGATTCCCTCTGTAGTTAAAAAAAACCCAGTCATTTCGAGTCAAAAATGCAATGATACTGCAGAAATCTTCTCATGTTCTCTTCATTCTGTGCTATGGGCCTGATCCTGTATTATTTGCATGCTCAGAACTGTTTAAATGAATAAGAGTTCAGGATGTGCAAGGAATGCAGGATTGGGCCTTATCTAGGTGCTATAATTTTCATGCTAGTCAGAGTGATTGTTCTTCAATCTGTCTTATATTCTATGTGTCTTTTAACTTTTCTTTCAATCAATGACTGCCATAAATTTAGTACATCCAGTGGCATACCTCTGAAAGCAGATTAGTTACACTGGTCTTGTCTTGTGATGCATATGTGCACTGGAACATAGCAATTTTCCTTTTTAAGTTGATTTGTACTGAAATCAGTCATTTAATTTCAGATTCTTTGCTAATTGTGTGTTCTGGCTCTGTAAAAGTGAGCTAACGGTTCACTTCAAACAGAGATACTGGAACAGTTTGTATAGTGAGGGTGCTGAGAGCCATTGAACCAAACTGTAATCCCTGCCTATGATGGAAACCACTTCTCACCCCTAATTCTCCCCCTACTTCCTATTAGTTCAAATGTACAATGATGTAGAAGATATCCAAAGGTGCATTGAATTCTCTCAGTAAATAGGGTCTGTGCCTGGCCCCTTTGTTTCTCTATTTGGGAATAACCCATGAAGGGGAGAGGAAATGCTCCAAGTTGCACTCTGCGATTTCTCCTAATTCCTGTATTGGGAAGCATGTGGCTTGAACATCCACATATCCCATGGAAATTGCAGGGAGTTCAGTCCCCAAAACCAGAGACACCCTAATATTCAGAGGGGAGAGACAGGACTACTGACTGAAGGCCCTTGCCGTCTCTGACAGCCTGGCTTCCATGTGTGAGGCAAGGACTCTCTCAGATATTACTGCTTTTCAGTATTCCTGTCTGCCATTACTTGGACTGCTTTACCCTGCAGATTTGGGGTGGAACTACCTAGCCCCCAAACCCAGCCTGTCTTCTTCTGCTCTGTCTTCAGCAGTGGAATTGGAACTCTGCAGAGCCCTGGCTGAAGATATTTTGGCAAGCTCAGGTGGAAGCAGGAATGTGGGACTGAAATGAACCTCCATTCCCCTCTCCACTTCCCAGCTGGGATCTGGACATGGCTCCCACCCCCCCACTGAAGCAGAAGCTCAGGGTTCGCTATTATTCAAGTTCTCTTTGCTATCTTTCTTTTGCTTGGATTGCAGGTTAAAAACCAGTGAGATAACACCTGGGCAGTTTTAGATTTGGCGGGTGGGGGAAAGCATGCTGGGCCTGATTGATGACTGCACTAATTCAGTTTTATGTTAGTGCATACTGGTTGACTTCATTGGAGTCATATAAGCAACGTGCAACTGGAGCAGTGCAGTAGTGAATTAGTCCCTTTTTTCCTAGGGTTCACATTAACTGTTCTCAGGGTACCCAGGTTGCCTTATTACCCCAGCTCTAGCTTGAGAAAGTATTGTTTGTGGCAACTGGGTGTCAACTCCCTAACATTATCAGCCTTTTAGCCACTGAAACACTCTTTTCTGGGCTATGCCAGCCTTGTCTTTGCCTTGAAGGTAAACAATAGGTGTACCCCAGTCTGAGTGCCCTTGAATCATTTCCCTCTGATATCCAGCCCCTGACACAAGCTATTCAAAGGAGCAGTTTATCCCATCTTACCACTGTTCCTGTATAACGCACAGCATTTGTGAGCACTTATAATAAAACAAAAGTAAGTTTATTTAAGAAAGACTAAAGATTCAACTTGAAATGAGAGTGTGCTGGAAAAAATGGTTGCAAAATAAGACCATAAAACACCATCTAAGGCCTTTAAACTATTAAGTTACCTTTCTAACTAGTAAAGTAGGTGTCATGCTGATGGGATTAAGGGGGCCCTTGAGGTGTATTCAGGAGCTTTGATTTCTCCCTTCTACACCAATCTCGCATTGGGGGTGTCACACTGGATTGGGGGAAGCATTTATTGTGTTGTTTGACATCAGTTTTTCAGAATCATAGTAATCCATGTGAGCTATGCCATGTCAGGTACTGTTAGAAAGGCTATAATGTGCTAAGTAAGATGATGTTTATGTTCATGTGTTATATGTGTAATGGACGTTATGGATATGTTTGATATATCAGTATTTCAAGTTGCGCTGTTTTTAGGCCACTTCTCAGACAGGATGGCTGCAGAACAGTAGCCTGCTTAATGACCCACTAAGACCTTCCCAGGTGCAGGGGACCCAAGGGTGTAGACAGAGATATACCTGATGAGCAACCAGGTCTAGCCCATGTGATTCTGGACTCCATTTTGTTTCCTGTAAATTTCCATAAGTAGCATGGCAAGGGCCAGAGGATATATAAGGCAGAGCTTTTGGGATCCATTTTGTCGTCAGTCACTAGTCTTCAGTCTGTCTACAGTTCAATCTTCAGTCACCTATCTACCTCTAAAGTAACCCATCTGCAACTGAACTGAAGCTGTGAAACAAAAGATTGAGACCCATCCAGGTACTGGATGAATACCAGAGGGACTATACAAGCCTGCAACGCCACAATTCTTCTAGAAGCCTAATGTATATGGACTTTAAAATAATTTGTGTATCTGATTGCTTTAATCCTTTAACTTTTCTCTTATAGTTTGTTTCTGTCTTTTTATAATAAACCTTTAGTTTAGTTACTAAAGGATTGGCTGGCAGCATGGTATTCTGGGTAAGATCCAAACTTATACTGATCTGGTACTATGGCTAATCCTTTGGGATCAGAGGGAACCTTTTTAGTAAAGAGGATAGAGTTTAAATAACTGGTCTCTTTACTGGACCTAATAGTGGATTGGGAGCCAGAGACTGAAATGCAGTAAAGAGGGCTGTGTATATTTGTATAGTGGTTTCTTGATAACCAGTGTGGGGGAATCGGAAGCATTGTTTGTGGCTGGTTGGGAAGTCTGACTTGAATGTCACTCACCAGTGCTGGGAGAATCTGCTCTCCTTTTACAGCCTGCCCTGACCTTGGCATTATCAGGTGGCTACCGTGGGCATGAATGGGTCACAGTAGGTTTCCTCCAAAAAAAATTTCAGGCTGTTGCAGAGCTGGCTGGCTTCCCAGGAACCAGTATACAATCTTTCATGAAAAACACCCATATGCTAGAAGATGTTTTCTCAGTGAATGGATACAGAGTGCCTCTCCTCAGTCTGTATTACACTGAAACAGTGTTTGGTCTCTATTCATAGATAGGACAGTCCCCTGTCTGTTGTAATGTTTGTTTTTTACATCCAAGTAGTTTTGATTGTTTGCAGTTCTCTGATGATTTTCCATTGATAGTCTTGGGACGGAGCAAAGCTGTCCAACTGACCATTGCATTTTATCACTGGCTAACCAGGACAGGGTAACAGCTCCCTCTTACTTGAATGGGCCATAACTAAAACTTAGCCCCCAGGACTAATTTTTACATCTAGGACCATAAAGCATACTTTTTCAACATAGCTGTGGTATTCCTTAAATATTACCTGTACTCACATCTTGCAATGATTGACAAGTTAAAAGTTTTCTGTAGATACCTTACATGTTACCCTTTATGGATAAATACCCTGCAAGTCATGTTTGGTGTAGTGAGATTGTCAGGTCTCAGATGAAAATTGTTTGCAAAGAACAGAGGACTCTTTGCCACAGGTTCCCTGGGTCACACTTGCATTTTAAGGGGTTTGGAAAGAAGACCACTTCAAGGATCTAAAATGTTTAAAATACATTTCTAAATGGAACAAGTTGACATCTGCTATCAGTTTCATCTTTGGTGCATGTTCCCTCACATTGCTTCATTCAGAGTGTATACTTATTTTTAAACAATAATGTTTACATGTAATACATGGATGTGACTCATAGAAGGGAATGAGTTTTGGATCATGTTCCACCCAACTTATTTTCCCTGTTAACCCCTTTAAAATAATAATGACAGGATTGATTTTTCCCTGCTTGTTTTTGGCATCTTTTATCTGGCTGTTCCATTGATACAACACATGGACTGGCATGGGAAGGGGCCTCACAGATGACAGATCAAATGTATCTTTGCTTTACTGGTGGTACCAAAGTTGGCTGAAGATTTAAGCTACATGCCTAAATGGACAGTGGAGAGATCTTGTCAGTAAACAACACAAATAAGATGAGAAGCTAGCTACATGAAAAAATGCCTGGGCTTTTTTTTGGATTAAAATGAATTTTGAAATTTCAATTTTGCAGGTAATGTTTAACCCTGAAAATAGAGCCCTTTCTAAACAACTGATGATTAATAAAGCTCTTAGAAAGTAGATAGAAATGAAATGGTATTTCCAGATGTTATCATTCCCTAGACACTGTTTGTAATTGTTGAAACTTTGTATTTGATTCTATTTGAAATTTCTTTCAGGATCTTAGTTTTTCATCATAGATTTTTATCCCCTGTAGTGATGATTGCAAATTTCCCTTTATTTTTACCACTTATATGACTGAGAGAAGCCAGTGGAATCTTGCTTATTGGTAGCCTTACTAAGAATAGGATAGCAATTAGTGATGCAGTGTACCATTTGTAGACTCTGTCAAAAAATAGATGATGACTGCCATGTGTAGGAGGAGGGAGTGGGAAAATAGAACTGTAGGACTCTTGGTTATCTTCTTCTGAATGTGCAATGTGTGCATGAAGTGAACCTGATTGATTGATGGGGAATGTAGGGAGACACTGAGAAGAAGACAAACAAGAGGCAGAGTACTCTAAAAAGAAACTTAAGTACTGCTTTCCCTTCCAGCCATTCATTACAAGTGTGAGTATGTCCTTTAGTCCCATTTTACAGATGAGAAGGCTGAGATACAGAAGTGTGAGAACTTTCCCCAAAGCTATAAAATGAGTTAGTCCACAGATCCAGGAACAAAACTCTAAGCTTCTGGTGTCTATCCATGTCTTGTGAGTAGAGCTGGCTGGAAAACAAGAATTCAGTTGGGCAAGGATAGTGGGTGTTCTAAGGTGCATGGATCTCTCTCTGGTTTTGACCAAAAAAAGTTACGTTAAAAAAAAATCATAACCAACTCTACTTGTGAGGCCCCCACATAGTACTTTTTTCAATTTGTTAATTTTTTTCTCATTGACTTTTATTCGACCCATCTAAACTTGCAGGCTTGAAGGCATTGTTTTTATTAAAATAAGAAACAAGCTTGCTGTCTCTAAAGGCAGTTCCATCTCTAATAGCAAGTGGACATCCAGAAAACAAATGAATTGCAGGTTATGTTCATGAACAAAACCAGAGAAACATCAATTCAGCCATGAAAAATAAATTTTTGCTCCTGCTTACAAGCACATGTGAAGTCCTGAAATATGAGTGAAGAAATGTGCTAAGTTAGAAATACAAATGACAATGATTTAGGGGAAAGATTTAAAACAGTGTGAAAGAAATTCCAACAGGGATCAAAGAGTAGAACAAATGCTCTTTCTTAAATGTGCTGAGTATGAGGGCCCTTGGTAAGGCACTTGACCATAAGGGGCCATGATACGTCAGGAGATAATAGACTCCTCCTAATCACAGCCTTTGCAGAACAAAGACATCAAAGTATATAGTTGTGCTGCCCATCATCCCCATTATGGACTAACCAGGGATATTTGCTTTGCAATATGTGTCACTATGACATCCTGTGGTTCAGTTCAGACGGGTGAGGGGCTGTGTCACCCATCTCCTACAACCTTGGGTGTCTCACAATGCCTTACGGCTGTAGCTCCCCCCTGTGCCACTCACAAACAGCCATCCAGCATGCAGGTCACACCTTGAGTGTCTGTGTGTAGCTGCAGCCTGCCAGACCATGCGTAAGAAACGTGCAATCCTCTAGTGGGTAGTACACTTCCTGTTTGGATGCTCCTTGGCTTAAGAATCTAGTCTGCTATAACAAACACTAGCAACATCTGCCACAATTAGCACATAACAGAAACACAAAAGCACTTTACACATGGCACCAGATGCAGAGGTAAACTGAACAGCACTGTTACCTTAGAATAACTATTACTACCATTTTAGGGCCCAATCCTGCAACCTTTATGCGCTCGTGCAGTGTCCTTATGCTACTAGCCCCTCTGAAGTCAATTGAACTACTTGCCTGACCTATTCTTGTGTAAGACTTGCAAAACTGGACCTTAGCAAGACGACATCTTATACATACCCTTTACCTTAAAAGGTTGACCAGGGGGAGTGGAGGGCACTTAGCATCTTAATGAAGTGGACCCTAATTGACACTTTTCAAAACCTTACAGCATAGCCATATTTCTAGGGGGATGATAAAAAGCAAATTCCTGACACCTGGGAGACCCTCTTTGCCAAATTTCAAGTCCCTGCTCCTAAGCATGGAGGTGCTAGAGCTTCTCAATGAAACAAGTATAAGAAATTTTTTTTAACATGGGTAAAACAATTTCTTTCCTTCTACTCCCATTCATGGAAATGGCTGAACCATTTTAACTGAAACTTTTCCAAAAATAATTCAGCCTTAGACCGACATCTGACATGAAAAATTTCAGCCCAAACTGTTGAAGTTTGATAAATTTATAAGCAACTCCAAAGAGGGTCTTACAACGGAAAGTGTCTGGCAACCTTAACTAAAGACAGGACTGCCATCTCCACCTGTAATACACAGAATTTCCCTGTGCTGCAAGCATTCTATTGATATTTACCCCCCTCTTGTGAAATCCTGGGGGAAACACTGAGCCGTGATTCTTCATATCACCCTGGTTTGGAACAGTGGATCTAGCTTGGCCCAAGTACACATTTTATCAATTTTTAATTCTGTTCCCATTTTCTAATTATATTTCTCATATTCTTCTAATTAATAATTATTATAAAATGAATGTAATGCTGAGATTCAAGCAATCTGATTGGCTAATGTATAGATGACTTTTACCTACTAATTGAAATAGCCGCAGTCATTAAAAAAAAATCCATACGCCTATTTCCCACTCCCTTCCAACTTCATCTTCAAATAGCAAAATGACTCAACACAGGGTATTTTCTTGGGATTAATGCCTGGTCAAGATTAATAGGCTTCAGCTGTACTTCACAAGGACACAAATTTCTGCTATATTGAACCTTTAGAAATAAAAATCTTCACAACCTTTTAAAAAAACCCATTTAATTCTGCTATCGTGATTTGGTTTACACCTTAAGCATTTTGAAATTGATAATGCTATGCTGAGGCACAGGGGAAATTCTAGAGATGCAGTTCAGGAATGTCCTTGAAAATTAGAAATGGTTGCAAAATATGACAATTATATATATTGCAATGGTACCTCCAGGTCACCAGTCAAGGGACAGACTCCATTTGTTAAGCACTGTACACACCTGTAATGAAAAGGTTGTTCCTGTCCTCCAAAATTTACAATCTAAGTAATATGATGCTCTGTCTCTCTGGGCTTGTCTATAAGAATACCTAGTGCACAGTACATTGGGGTGTAAAATTAACTTGCACTAGTGGACCCTGCTGGCACACATGAAAAGTTTGGTAGTGTGCTTTGATGTGATTGTCTTTTGAAACATCTCAAAAGGCTATAAATGGAGGAAAACAGGAATTATGATTTGTTTATTTTTTTTACGTTGTAATTTAGGATCTGATCTCTCACCTATTAAGTCAATGGTAAAATTTCTATGAAGTTCAAAGGCAGCAGGTTGAGGCCTTTAGAAAAAAAATTGTAGCTCTGATGAAAGATGGATAATGGGCATGGAAAAATAATGATTATGGCTTAGGGAACAGTTCCTGGTATTTAGAGAGTATGATTACCTCTTCACTGAGGTGCTTTCTCCCACCTACCCATTTTTATAGTCCCAACTCAAATATCATAATATATTTTTAAATCTGGGACTTTAATCAGTAAATTAAAAAACAATTCTTACTTAACACCAGAAATGTTCCCAGTCCATTTCCATCTTTCTTTGGTCAGTTGGTTTGGAAAGTGAAGTGAATAGGAACAGTATCAATGTTTAATAATGACCCTAAAATATCTGCCCTTGACATTCACAGCACTGTAGTGTTAATTAAACAAAACAAACAAAATTAAAACGAAGGCACAGCACCCATAATTTCTCACTAAATTTGGGGTCAGAGATTCAGTTAAAGAAGAGGGAAATAGGAAACAGGAGTCTACATCTGCAAGATGATTTAATGTTTTGGTTTTTGAAAGCCCCCTCCCTCCCACACCCTTTGGGGTTTAGAAGTGGCAGAGGGTTTCATCCTTAAAAGAATTAATTATAGTCGACACACTTCATTGCTGATCCTCAACCGGAAGTGTTCTTTCATTTCTTTGTTAATGTACTTTGCAAAATAATTGTGTTTGAAGTAGGCCTACCACAGTTGGGGAGTGTTAGTCTTATTTCCAGACATAGCTTCAAAGGCATTCCTCCTTCTCACTCGCATTCTTGTTTTCTTCCCTGTCCGTTGGGTTCCTTTCCCTCCCTGCCTGAAAGTCATTCACATTAGTGTCCCAGACATAAAAAGGGGGAGTCATCAAATTAGAACCTGACTGTGACCAACCCCCGGCATTGTTTTAAAAACCCACCATACATGGTATTTTCAAGTGTGGCTTTGGTGGATTAGTTCTCACGATAAAAAATGTAGGGTTAAAAAAAATCTAACTACTAGATTAGCAACCGCATAATCTACTTTCACGCATCCCAGATGCTTGAAATCATAGGGGTAAATCGAGGTCATCTCCCCCCCCCCAAGCTATCAGTCGGGGAGTTTCCTGTAAAGGGTGCCTGGGTGGGGTGCGAAGGAGGGATCTCGTCTGCACGGTGCTTTCTTATTTGAACCCTGTCTGAGCCCAGGGGAAACCTTCTCCTGACAAACCCTGTCTATGTACTACTCCCGACAAGCTTTAGCTTTGAGTCTGAACCGATTGCTAAAGCAATGAAACCGGCCAAATTAAAAAGACAGAAAGAAAAACCCTCGGTGGCGTACACTGGAAAACAGGGTTGATTTGGAAATTGCGAGTTGAGTCTCAAAACGGCTCAGCTTCCCATAACCCCCGGGAGCAGAGATCTCTCAGGGCTGCTCGGAACAGCCCAGAAGAAAGGGGGGAGAAGAGGACGCAGAGCAGGAGCGAGAGGGGGGAGCAGGGAGGCTGCCCCGGCTGAGGGAAGAGCTAGAAGTTCCTAAAAACTTTGTCCCGATGGGGGGCGGGAGGCGATCGCTGTGACCCAGGCGCAGGGGGAGTGCGTCTGCGTTAGCCTCCCACGGCCGCCTCCATCTCCTCCCCCAGCACGGCGCTCGCAGGAGCCAGGCAACGGGCTGGGGCGTCTCCGCGCCGCCCCAGGGGCTGGGGAGCGGCGGCGGCTCGGCGACAGGCGGAGGGGAGGAGAAGGCAGGGCCGGGCCGCGCCGGCTGGGGGCGGCTCGCTGCCTTCCCCCGCTCCCGGGAGGTAGCCCGGGGAGTGACGTGCGTGGCTTGGAGGGGGGCGCCCGGTGCACGCCCCCCTCTCCCCAGACGGCGGGGCGGGGAGGAGTGAGCTGGGCAGGGCCGGGGAGGGGAGGCGGCGAGCGGGGCGGTGCGCGCTCAGAGCGAGCCGGGGGACCGGCGGGAGCTGCTGCGGCCGCTGCACCTGGCGCGTCGCGACCGGGGAGGGCTCGGAGCAAGCGCCGCTGCCCCAGCCCGGCTCCGCTCCCCGCCGCCGGGCTCTGCTTCGGCCGCCCCTCGCCGGCGCGGCTCCTCCCGGCCCCATGGCTTCGGCCGGCAGCGGCATGGAGGAGGTGCGCGTGTCGGTGCTGACCCCGCTCAAGCTGGTGGGGCTGGTGTGCATCTTCCTGGCGCTGTGCCTGGACCTGGGAGCCGTGCTGAGCCCGGCCTGGGTCACGGCCGATCACCAGTATTACCTGTCCCTCTGGGAGTCCTGCCGCAAGCCCGCCAACTTGGACAGCTGGCTCTGCGAGTCCACCCTGCACAGCGGTGAGCGACGGCCCCCCCGCACCGGCCCCCCCAGCCGCCCGCGCCCGCCCACCGCCGTGTCCCGCTCCGAGCTCAGCGCTGCGGCCCCCCCGGCCCGTCCCCGAGCCTTCGCCCCGCGCCGTGTCCTGGCTGCCCGCCGGCGTCGGCTCCACATCCCAGCCCCCCCCCCCCGCATCCCAGTTTCCCCGCGCTGCCGCCTCTCCTCCGTGCTGCAGCCCAGTCCTAGCCATGCGTTCCCGTCTCCCTTGCCTCCTCCGTGAGCGCTGCCTTCCAGTTTCCCGTCTGCTCTACGGCATCCCAGCCCTGCGCCTCTGCACCTCGCTACTTCCAAAGGGATAGATCAATGATGTGTGTGTGCACAAGGCGTGTGTGAAGAGCCCTCGACCAGTCCATGCACCGCCCTTCCCTTTGCTTTGTGCTCGGGGAGGCAGGAGAGGTTTAAGCACGGGCAGTTTCTGTAAGTGAGCCAAGTGGCTAACCTACCGGCATGGCTGCATTTGTCTTTGTTATGCCAAAAGGTCCCGAGTTCTGGTTCTGGTTTTCGAGCAGTGGTGCTTGTTCACCAAAGAATGAATAACTGTTGGAGATGAAGGATTATATCACTTCTCTCCTCCAGATTGGCCAGCAGGATCTGCCTCTAAAGTTGTGGCTTCCAGCCCGGTGATCTGTAGATCAGCCTAGACAAGAAATTGTGTATGTATGTGTACATATATATATATATACACACACACACACACACACACATATATTTACTTTGTCCTGAGCAAAGACTGCTTGGATTCTGTCATCCTTTTGCTTCTCTCTGGCCCCTGGATGTGTGTTTGCCTCCCTAGCAGCGTATAGCCTTCGTTCTCCTTTCATGCTTCTTTTGCCATATTGTCACTTCCCTTGTTTTGTCTTATTGGTGTTTTTTCTTATCTTTTGTCATGAATGGGGGGGAGGGGGCACCTTTCCTATTTAAAACTACTTGGGATACTCAGAAACTACCTGTGAATGAAACAAACAAGCAGCCTCTTGGACTTCATTCATTTAAAAAAAAATCTGCCCTTTTTTACTGGTTTTTCTAGGCTTCATTGCAAAAACTTCTGTAGTCCCAATGAAAACGTTTAGAAGTTAAACCAAAACCCACACAGAAAAAAAAAACTGCTAAATCATCCATCGGGGGCAGTCTTTGCCCTCAGATTTTTGGTAACCGTGCAGGGAACAGATCGTTAGCTGTTTGCCTGGTTTTGTACTGTTACGTTTTTAATGCACGGATTTCTTCTTTTCCTGGCTTCTCTGAAATCCTTTTGTAGTTCTCAGAATCTATCTAATCTCTGCTTGAAAACAATATTACAGAAATCCCTTCGTTGGTTGTTTTAAATTATTTGATTCATCGTCAGTGTGTGGGGTAACATTTGTTTTAGACTGTATAATGTAAAAATTACTCTTAAAATGTCATCTTGGTTCAGTTACCAGGGAATTTAAACAAACTTTGGAGGACAGCTTTCTTTTCCTTCTTCAGTATAAATGTAAATTTATGTAGGAATGTCAGCTTCAACGTGTCTCCTTAGCAACGTGAATCTTTTGCCCCTTCTCTGTCTCCTGAAATAATATCCCCTGGATTGCATAAAGACTTTTTCAGATGGCTTGGATGAGGTGGAACCAGTTTCAATCCCCTCTCCCCCCCCTTTTCTTTCACTATGTTCCTCCCTTCCCCCCCCAAAGAATGTGAGGAATTAAAAGAAGCTGGACAGTTTGCAAAGCAGCATTTGAGGGCTGTTAATCTGTCTCTAATTGCCTTGTCAGTTATCTACCTTTTCTATTTTTATGGAAGACGGGAGGCAGGTGGGTGAGGAAAGGGGGATGGGCTAGGATGTCAAATGCAGTGTTGCTGGACAGTGCATGTTAAAAATCAGAGCAGATTTGCTGCCCTCCCCTGACCCCTTCTCCACCCCTTGCAAAAATTCTTGACTGTTCTATTCTGTTCCAGTTCTTTGAAACAGCTTTGCTCATTTTCCTTTAAGGAGAGCCGGGTTTCACAAGGTACTGGGGAAGAAGTGAATGATTGTTTTACTTAAGGTGACTAGAACAAGCCTTTTACTTTCCTCATGTTTGGCACATGATCCTGCTCTCAAAAGGAACCTGAAATATGAGAAACTGTGGTGTTCTTTCTGCCCCCCTCTCTAGAGCCAGATACAACTCATTAAAGTCAATGGTAAGGCTCCTGCTGAATTCAGTGAGACTTAGATCAGACCCATATTCCATAATATCATGTGTTCTTAATATTTGAAGCACAATTTGTTACTACATGAAAAATACAGTAAACGGTATATTTTGGAAACCTTTGTCATAAGTAGGCTAAGGGTCCCCATAGCAGAAAATAATCCCTTTCCCCAGTTTTCCTCCAAACCAGTACTTCCATTGCTTGGCATACAGTATACATCTATTCTTGAGGATTTAAAAAAAAAATTAACCAAGCACTTCATGTCTTCCTTAGCATTGTAATACTTCCTGCTGTGTGAGCACTTCCTAGTATTGCCAGCTCCATGTGTTTAAAAAATCATGTCAGGCCAACAAAATCATGAGATTGGATTAAAAAGCATGGGATTTTTTTAATGTAAATACATTTTGGGGTTCTTTGTATTTGCCTCCTGGCTTTTGAGTCTTTAGAGTTTAATTGTGTCATGTTTTCAAACTTTTCTCTGCAACCCTGAGGGTTAGAACCGTAATTTAGTTTTCAAATGAAAGCTGAGATTCTTACCTAATCTTACATCTCCAGGAGCTGGGACTTTAAGGAAAAGTCACCAAGGATCACAAGATTTGCAATAAAATTGCAAGAGTTGGTTAGTATTTTAGGAGTTGTGCTGCAATACAAATTTTGTCTGGGGCAAAAACTTAACATGCAGAGTTTTGCCTGTGTGCAAATCTTTCCTTCCTTTAAAAAAAAAAACCACTGCTGATTTTTAAATATGTGGGACTAAACCCAAGGATTTACAGGATTTGGATGCTTTCTTTGGCTTTGTTTTTAAACGGAATCTTGCAGATTATTATTCTGATGTGTGTTAGGCCCTTCTTAAATTTTAATGTGTTTAAGGCAAAAGAAGTTCATGTTTAAATAGGGGTTCCTGAGTATGCACACTTAATTTCTCATAACATTTCTATGTAATTGAATGCATCTTATATACAACTGTATGGCAAGTGTATATAGCTGTTCTGAGGACCCATGCTGTAGAACCATATGGTGTTTTTTTTTTTAAACAGATCATACATAGGCTTTATAGTCTAAGTCAAAAATACATAAATATAAACTGGCAAACAGATCAGTTCTGAAGGAACCATTTATATCAGGTAAACATTGTGCATTTTGGTTTAAATACATATATATGTATTTCATAGACCAGAATGGCTCCTTGGGGAGCATTATGGCTTATTGCATCAATAATGCATATAAAATTTGTATGAATATGAATGAATATAGTTAACAAGCATTAAGACTTTCTGGTTTAGGGCACATATATTTTTTTTTAGTAAACCACCTTAATACACAGTTTTGTAACTTTTAATTTCCTTTAAGAAAAGTAGTCTTTACAACCTTCCAAGAAGGCTTTAGAAGACACATCAACCCAAATACAACAAGGTCTTTATAGGTCTCTAAATTTAGCTATCAGAAGACATTAAAGGTAAGATGATAATCCATCCTTAACTTGGAACATAGTGCATATTAAAAATTATTTAACAGTAGTTTTATGCTTCAAATAATATTCTAATGTAATAAATTCTTGTTAAAAAGATAAAGCAGCACTGACCTTGTTTGGTGTCCGGTCACTTGAATGAGTTTAACCCTAAAATATACACTAGATGAAAATTTCTAAATTAACTTGGTTCAGTAGTCTTCTATGACGTACGTGCTTATTTTGAATCTGAGCAGTTGTTCCCATACAAAGTTGCTAGCTCAAAAGTGACTTCCTCCTGGGAAGAGATGGATCTTTGCTTTAAGAGAGTTGATATTGACGCATATTTGCAAAAAGCACCACAAGATAGGTAGTCATTACAATACCCTCCTGTGGCTTTCTATAGAGCAGTATAAGCAGAACAAATGTAATTTTTTAAAGTCTAAAAAGAAAGGTAGTTAAACAGGAATGGAAAACTAATACTCAGTCCCATAGCCACCATGAAAATCTCTTGAACTTCACTGATGTATCCAAAACAAGTTATATACCAAACTAAATAAAAGGCAAGTGCAGCATATTTCTCTCTTCTGACTTGGCAGCAAATGGATTTTTATTAATTTTTTTCTTTGCAAATTTCCATAATTCCAGAACATATACATTTTCCCTCTCTCCCGAGGGAGTGATACTGATCTATAAGGAAACAAATATTTTCAGCATTCTTTTCTCACGGGGTAGCGAAACATTAATCCCCATATAGTAATTCAAGATATCAGGTTGGCGCTAAGGGGCCTGTTGTGTTATTTAATCCACCCTTCAACAAGCTCTTCTTTTTTAAATTGGCAGTTTATGTGAACTCAATACAAAAGTAGAAAACTTACTTCAAGCCTGCCACCAATTAAGTTCTGTTAATAATAATTAGCATTTATATAGCATTTGAAACACATTCAAAGTGCCTTAGAATCACTAAAGGATGAATCATCACAGCAGCCCCATGGTGTAACATGTCCCTTTTTATGGATAGGAAACCTGAGACACATTGTCTTGCCCAAAACTGTGATATAACTAGCAGAAGCAGGATTAGCACTTTAGGATTAGCAGGACTTTTTCATTTCGAATCCTATGTGCGTTCCTCTAGGCCATATGTGCTCCCGCTGTAGCATATTATGAAACACATTGTTTAAGGCCTTTTGGGGTGACAGGCAAGCATGTTCTCCAGTCATCCAAGTGGAAAGCCTGTATGTGGAACCCAGCAATGCCCCTGCTATAGCAAACACCCAAGAGATGGGTGTGCATGTATTCAAATAAACGAAGACATCCTCAAGTATTTTTTAAAACAAGAAAGATATTAACATTACCGTAACTGCTTTTGTGCAGTATCACTTTTAAAATTATAATGCACACTTTAATAGAAGAGTAAGCTTATTTAAAAAAAAATTGCTTCCAGAAATTTAAGATGTTCTTAATGCTAGTGATAATATAAGTAGTTAAATATTTGATGTGACTTGTATTTAGAACCAAGTGGACTGTAATCTTGGCCAAAGATGATCACGTAGGATCCAATCTAACAAGCAGGAGAGGGTAGATAGCGTCTGTCAGGCTGTATTGCTTCATGCATTTTTTGTTTACTCCAGATTAGTAATATAAAACCGATCATTTTGATGAAAAATGCTCTTTGAACGATTTTGAAATGCTAATAATTTTTCACAAGGTACATTGGAATGAGTTTTGAAAACGTTAGGAAAAAAATGCATATTAACTTTAAGAACACTGGTAATTCTGGCAAATAATGATATTCATGTTGCAATGTTAAAGTGTATTTTTCTCTTCTTCCCTTCCCCCCCATTTAGAGTTGTTGAAATATTGCGCGCCAAATGCAGTGGTGTGTATATAGAAGCTCAGAAAAGGAGAGATTAGATTCTTTTTACCCTGAAAATTATGTCTTGCCTTCCTCCCTCCCTTCCTCTCCACTAGCTACATGTAATTCTAAGGTTTCTAGGTTTCTATAATTATTGGACTGAATGTCCAATAATTAGTTTTAACACAGTAAACAGTCTATATGAATGAGAGCAAGATCATGTATCCAGTTCAGAGAATTCCTAGGCATACATTACACGGTGAATAAATGATAGATTACATGGTTTCCTTTAATACTGTGCTTGTCTTGTGGTAGTCTGAAGATTGGTTGGCTAAAGTGAAGCCTGATGTATAGCACCTTTTAAAGAAAAGTGTTAAGCATTTCACATCAGGTAGAGATGATCTTTCATCTGATGAAAACACTTTCTTCTTCATCACCCAAATAATAGTCCCATGTGGTTTTAGAAGCTTGTGTTCAGGGAGGTTAGAAAAAAGAGAGAGCAGCTGGCCTAAAAAGGAAAAGCATATCTAATTTTTGTGGGATTTTTTTTTAATTACATTGTTTTACTTTGCTCGGGAGCAATATATCAATGGCCAGATGAGGAGTGCAGCCTACATCTCAAGGTGTTCAAACATCTGTAAACCTATTCATTCTGGCATCATTTTTTTTTTACGTGCAAACCTGGTTTATTTACCAACTATTAGATGTTAATATCTTTTGGATAGATTTGCCTTTCTTCTATGAAGACTAAGGGTAAACAATTAAAGCTAGCTTCAATATGGCTACACAAGCTACAATCACACCCCAGGAGTGCAGGATAGATATATCCTAAGTCTAACTGAAAATCAGTGGGACTTAGGCTCCTAAGCCACCTAGGTGCTTTTGAAAATTGTACCATAAATCCTGCTTTTGTGTTGTGCAACTCCTATTGACTTAGGCCCTGATCCTGCAAGCTGCTTTGTGCAAATGGACCCTTGCACATGTATCCTCACTGACTGCAGTGCAATTCTGTATGAACACAGGATGCTGCCTGTATGGCGCAGTGTTGTATTAAAGTAGGTGGAATAAATGGGCCAAAGGTGTGACTAAAACCCAGTCGCTGTTGAACATTAAATCTTTCTGGCCCGGTTTGGTTGAGACTTCTCTCAGGATTAGGATGAAGAAGGTCTGGGATACAGGAAATGGTGGAGATGACAGTGAAGATCGCTTCAGTAGCCTTCCTCTTTTTTTCCATGTATTTCCTCCAAAGTCTCTTTGTTTAAGGACCCATAAAAGGAGTAATGGATGTAAGAGCCTATCCCCTCATTATTTCCTTCACCAATTAGACCTAGTCTCTGACACACATTTTGATTCACTGATTTCTGGTTTCACACCTTTCTCATTTACTAAGATTTTAGTTCTCGTTTACTATGATTTTAACAGTCTTGAGTTATATCAGTAGATCTTATTGGTTTTATTAATTCAGTTTTTTGTCTTCCTTTCACAACTTTTCCCATCAACATATATTATTATAGGTTATTGTGACATTTTATGAACTTTTACATCCTTTTTACAGTTCAGCTCCCAATTAGGGTACATTTGTAGGCCCAACTATCACAACAGCGGTTTGAAGACTGCGAGCCTTAACTGGCATTGTATGTGAGTAACGCAAGTAATATTTGGACCTTTGTGAGTAAAATGGTAACTCTGCATCCCTTAGCTGTGAGTCTTAAGTATACTTTATACTTAAGTATAAAAATATATTCTGGGATAGTTTGTTCAATTTTAGATAGATAGATAGAAATAGATATTTCTTTTAATATGCCTTATTTGGAGTATGATGTATAATAAAATAGTTACTGCCTCTAACTTTTCTTGTTCGAAGACAGCAGGAGAACTTGGTGGTATTAGATATTTGGCTTACAAAAATACTTCTGTATTTTCCCACGAGTGGCTGCTTTCAGCTCTTCGGTAGACTTAGATAACTGTATTGAGTGCCAAAATTCAGTTTCATATCACAAACAGAGCAATGACTCAACAAAGTATTTGTATTCTACCCTAAGAAAACTGTTTATACAGCCACAGTAGCTCTGGTTCAGAGACAATGGTTTTATGTAGACAGGATTGGCCTTTGGTAAAATTTTTCGAAGTACCTAAGAATCTGCTCCAATATGCAAAGATCAAAGGGGGCAGCAGCAGGGATGCATGGTGATGGGAACAATATCAGCACCTAAGTAGCACAGAAAAGTCATCTGTGGTATGGAGTGCCTGTGCTACGGACTGCCATGGAGGTTTGCTGGTGCAGTGGCTTCACAGGAGTATCTGTGTACCACAGCAAGATGTGTGAAGGGTCCCTGTGAAGAGAGTCATAAGGAGAGAGGCTGCAGATCCATCTTTATTTTGATCTTGGCGGCCCCAGTACCTTGCGCTCATAGTTGGGGAGGCAGACTGCATAGCATACTCATGCCCTGGCCCTGGCTTGGGGGGAATGGAAGGGTGGGGATGGATTTCACATCCCTAACAGCTCTTCACTATGCCTGCACAAAGTCCAAATAAGTTTGCCAACAAATTCTTCTGGGCATGCTGTTCTCCATTCACCTAGAGCCCAGACACTTGAGCTCTAGTGGAATAATTTCACCCCAAGAGCTTTGCGGTGGTCATATTCCTTTTATGCTAATAACTCCACCGTCTTCAGTGGAGTAACTCCGGGTTTACATGGGTCTGAGAAGAGAATGAGGCCTACCATCTTAGTCTTTGCAGATGGGTAATATTAAGAAAAGCGATGACAAGTTTGCTGGTCAGATCG
Organism: Mesoclemmys tuberculata; assembly: GCA_007922155.1. Lineage (NCBI taxonomy): Eukaryota > Metazoa > Chordata > Testudines > Chelidae > Mesoclemmys > Mesoclemmys tuberculata. The sequence goes on from ML675610.1 coordinate 45,253,516, forward strand.
GTTTTTAGAAAGTATGCTCTCTTTTGTTTTGCTTTAGCGATTATTTATGTTTCTTTAGGGTTAATATGTTTTTGGAGGTTTATAAATGTAGAAAGGGAGAGGGTGTAGCTATTTATAAGTGCACAAACCACTTTGAAATTTTAAAGTAATTAGAAATATCTCATTATCTTATGTGCTTTATTAGTTAATTGCTATGACATTTAGTGAATTGTACTTCATTTCTTTTGCATCTTGTGTAGGTGTATCAATAATTTTTCTCCATTTCACTTGGTGCATTCTTTCAGGTTCATCATTCTTTGATCTACATTTTGTATTACAAACTCTGAGGATATGTACTGTTGCTTTTAAATCTGTACACGGCATGTTAAACAGGAGGTAGCTGGGAAATGTCCAAGGTAGAAGCTCTGCAGAGAAGCAGAGAATATACTATTTTCTTTATTCAAATAGAATTCCTTGTTCAGCACTGCAAGAAAGAAATTCTTCCTATGTTTCATTGCCATTGTCACCATGACACAAATCATTTCTCTTACTTCATTCCTTACCAGGGGAGGGCTCAGTGGACAACTTTTGTACAAATCAAAGGAATCATCCTTGCCTTTCTCTTGTTTTCTGAAAGAGATTAACTAAGTTTACTTACAGTATATGAATGAGCTACCGTATGTTAATATTCAGTATACTATGTATTTTCACTACCACTTTCAATTCAGAGTTCTGCTGAGAGAAAAATATTTTCTTTTTCAGGAATGCACCAAAACATTAAAGCACTTAACAACACAAAGCATTTGCATGGTTCTTACATATACTAACAATGAATGACCTATTTATTAAAAGGAAATTCATTTTTTATTCTCTGAACTTTGAGACATTTTATCCTTCTTTTATGACTTCTGCTGATGTTATCCTAATACTGAAGTATTATTTTGGCAAAGGAATAGAGTAGATAAAGCTATTTTTAATTAGGAATAAAGATACAGCAGAGAGCCTAGGTTCACTTCACTTTAGGGGGTAGTAGGGAGGAGAGTGATACTTTTCAAGGTCAAATTAACATTGTGCTTATAAATAGCTAAGGAACTGGCAGAATATCTAAATAGATATGAAACTGAAGCTATCACAGATAGGAAAAGGCAAAGGCTTATATATGAATAGCAAATAAGTGACTAACTTAAGAGGACAGGACTAATTATTTTTATTTTATTTAACTGAGGAAGAGCAAAGGCTCATTTTGTGCTTTGTAGGGCATGTTCCAGATGGTGAAAATATGTATGAAATTCCTTTGATTAAAAATCACACAGACTTTGCAAATGTTGTGATACCCCTAAAATAATAACATTATTAATAATCTCTTTGTGTTTAAAAACACCCACCAGGATCAGCGTAGGGCTGATTATTTCTTATGGCATGTTACAGTATGTCCCCTTAAGGGCACAAATCTACATCTAGATTTTCAAAGACATTAGTAGGCATGCATTAAAAGAAGGGTAATTATTGAGGCTCCTCAGTACACCAAACCCAGCACGCAAGTGCACCACGACTTGGAGGCAAGCATTGTTGGTACTTCAACAGCTAGGCCTTGTCGGTGCTCTAGCCCTGGTGGGTCCCAGTAACTACTCAGATGCATAGCTAAGGGAAAGGACATTTTACTAGAACTGGCAGGAACGGGAAAGATTGCAGATATCTGATGCACGTCGCCTTAAACAGTTACAGTTCAAGTGAGTAGTAGCGGTTCTTGTTTGGTCCTCCAGGCAGTCAAATCGAGAGTCAGGGCTCTTCTTGCCTAGTGCCTGGGGTGCCCACTCCAGTCCAGTCTCTATTCTAACACTAGGAGCTTGCAGGGTTCTAAGTTAGGATCAGTGTCTCATAGGGGCCCATCTTCACTGGTTCTCTGCCCAGGTGCTGCTTCTCCCCCATAAGTCCCATGCAGATCTGCACCTACCTGTATCATCCGACATCCCAGCCTGTTCCACAGGTGGCTCGGTGTACAGTTTCTAGGGATTCCTCCCTGCAGCTAGCTTCTCTGCAGCTTCTGGCTTGCCATGCGGCTGCTGCTTTAACTTCCCTGGCTTCCTCACTAGCCATATAACTGCCACCTCCAAACAGAGCCCAGCCACTTCCTGGTTCAGGACCATTCCCCTTTCCAGGCCAGGGGAAAGGAGATGTGCAGTGGGAGGGGACTGATGGGAGTTGCAGTCACCCTGCTTAGCATAATTATCTGAAAAGCCTTTCATGAGGACTGTCCAGTTACATGATGATATAGAAGAAGGTATGTTAATTGTGATCATGCAGGAGAGAATGAAAGGACAATTAATGTAATAATTTTCTGCATGTCTAACAACAATTTAGATTTTCAAAACTGAAAGAATTTTAAAACCTAATTTACTCATTATGCTGTATCTCTTCTTTTTGCATTTCTTTCAGTTTGTCCATTGAAAATCAATTATGTCAGTTTCACTTTTGTTCATGACCAATTTCAGGGTCTCAATGTTGCAATGATTGGGTTGCAAACACTTTGAGTGAAAATAGTTGTTTCTATTGAAGCTTTAAAGAAAATCTCGAAATATTTCAATTGAGTTGAGGTTTTTAAAAAGCTATTCTTTCAAAATCTAAGTATCTACATTTGGGTTCAAATTTGAGGTGACCATTCTATTGAATTCCAAATTATGTAAGATGTCTACCATTTAGTCATAGTGAAAAGACTAGCACAATTTCGAACGACTTTGTTGAAGTCACCAAAGTCTTGCTTTGTTGGTTGATATGTAGTGTTGCGTATCTTGCTATGGTGTACTGTACTATTCCAATGTAAGTGGATCATGTTTCAAAACCAGTAAAACTGAAGCTGGTCAAAAAGGCCCGAATTTTCAAACTTTGTCAAATGTTTCACTTAATACATGTGAGTAATCCCGCTGAACTTCAGGAACTACTCGCCTATATAAAGAACTTATGTGCATGTTTGCAGGATTGGGTCTTAAGTCTTTGAGAGAGCACATTTTGCACATCTCTAAAATAGACTTTGTAGTCTAATACGGGGCATCATCACTCTTAATAATTTAAAATACATATTTGAAATAATGAAGATTTAAAAAGAAACTCTTATTTTGTAGTGATAGTGCATTCATGTGACATCAACTCTTTATGTCCCAGTCATATAGATAGAGGAAACAGAGAGAAGAAATCCTGCTGTTCTTGCTTTGCTGCCGTTTATTATAAATCGTTCCCCTACAATTTCATAGATACATATAGTATAAACAGAAGTTTCTTATAAAAAGGAACATATATTTATTACATAAAACTCTCCTTTTTAAAGTTATCTATTCCATTTGTTTGTTTTTTCCCTGTGTAAAAGGAGCTCAACAGTCTGCATGTTCCTTTTAGAAATATTATTATTATTTTATGCATATAGGATGAAATTCCCTCTATGCAGACACCTCTGCAGTCCCACGCTCATTTAAGTCCCATTTAAGCTCTCCTTTGTCACTAGCTGAAATAGTCTTCAAAACCCGAGTGGTGAAGTTTTCCTAAGGGGATTTTGATGGACCAGTCTCTTTTAATCATCTATGCAAATGTAAACCTAGGATTATTTTGTGCACTGCATATAATTTGACTCCATTTCATATCGTGCCATCAGTTTTTAAACAGAACTCTCTGTTGATCCCAATAGGGAGCTCTGCTTAAAAACTGATGTTACTATATGGCTCTGAGTGGAGACTCTGTGAACCAAGATACAAAAGAAGCGGTCCCTGTTGGAACTGGTATCTCTTCCCTGGTACATTTCAGTTTGGAATACTGCCTGTGTAGTTAAAATAATTGTCCCTCAACTAATATTTGGAAAGGAATAGACAAAACTGAAGTTTCGCTGTTTTGAGCTGATTGTCAGTACCATATTCTCGGTCCCCATGTCCTGGAAGTTAATTCCACTTGATTAGTCCAAATCTTTTAGTTCGGAAAGTGGGCGTTTTTCAACGTTGATTTGTCCATTTACAGCCCACATCAGAATGAAACATGGTAGTATCATTGTTTTTAACCTTTCCAAAATCCATAATGTGTCTGAGCTAGTGGCTAAGATATTAGCCCATGCTCACATCTTGTGCTTGGACTGTTGCTGCCAGTTGATTGGTCTTCCTGCCTCATCTATTATCTATTTGCAATCCATTTGGAAAGCAATAGCATTATTAACTTTCTCATCACCTTGTCGCTCCAGTGTCACACATCTTTATTTAAGGAGACATGCTGGCTTCTGATCAGCCTGAAGATAACATGTAATCTCTTATTATTTGTAAGCGTTTACCTTCTGGGTCAGAGGAATTACATGTCTTGTCTTTGTACCTGTGCAATTTTTAAGTGTAGGGTTTTCTCTTATGTGGTTCCAAGCTGGTGAGATGCCCCTCCATTTGATATCTCTGCGTATTGCTATGTTTATATACTCATTTTGTGCAACACTCTGTTACTGGGAGGGTATCTTATAAATTAATGACATCATAATCATTTAACCAAAATTATAATCATTTAAAATTTTCATTGTCATATCACCATTAACCAATCAGTCCTTGTAACATTCCTGTAAGGTAGATAAGATAATATTTCCATTTCACTAAGAGTAAAACACAGAGAGAGGGTAAGTGACTTCTTTAACTGCATTCTGCGTCGGGGTAGGAGACCTGAAGAGTTCCTGATTCCCAGTCCCATAGACAGTCCAATATCTGCACCTCAGTCACCGAGGGCCTGTCTTCATTGCTGCAAATTTCTCTAATGTAACTGCATCTACATAGTTACACTGGCTCAGACCCATTAATGTAGAGATGTGCCACACATGACTTACTCATGGCAGCCCCTCTTTTGTTAGTTAGGTTAGTGCAGAGTATCTACTTTATGGGTTTGTACCAGTTGTGCACTATGTATATATTGTATGCTAGTATGTATTTACACTGGCATGAATACATCAATGTAGTTACAGTGCAGTGCAAACCATTGTAGACAGGGCCTAAGATGTGTATCCTTCTTGCTCATTTTTGTGTGAAAGAAATTCAAATTCACAGTATCACCTGAGCATGTCTTCCTAATGATTGCTTAGCTAAGAAAACAAAGAATAGATAGTTTGAAATACTCTATGGGTATTTTTCAGTAATTAAACTGACAAAATATATGCATAAACATTTAAGTAGCATGACAATAAAACACATACTCACAAATGTGCTGTTTCAAAAAACATGCTATGAAAATGCTATTTTCATTTAGAGATGCATTCACAAACTTCCTTCTACACAGCTTCCTCCATCTTTTTCATCCATACTGGAAGCATCCTTCTAATTAACTAATTTTTGAAACCCAAATGTACTTAATTTCAAACATATTTTGCTTGCTTGCCTCTTTTTTTAAATTAAGGGTTTTGGGCAACATATTCCTCTTGATTTCGTTTTATTCTGGTGGACTTCATGGTCTCTAAATCCATGTAGACAATGAGGTCCTAAATCAGTTCTTTCTTAACTTTGTACCAGTCACACATTTTGCTATTCCGATTTCAATGTGCCAAGCAGTGAGATATCCAAAGTTACCCATCACACTTCTCTCTTTACTAAACCATGGTAGGGATTTGTGTTAGAGATTATCCCTGTTTTAGTTCTGAATGAGTGGAGTTGTTGCTTTGATCCTTTTGCTTGATCCACCTTGTTGTAATGGGACTAGGGGTGAAATCTGTGTCTTTGCAGATGGTCAGCACAAAGTCCCCAACGCCCCTCAAATCTGGATTAAACCCGCAAATTAATGGTGCATAGGTTCTGGCTGGCCTTCTGCATGGGGTGGATTTTACAGTGTACAGAAATACCTGAATCCAGACTGCCAAGATGTTTGTGACTTATCACTGGGCCAAATCTTGAAGTTTTATCTAAGCAAAACTTCCACTGTCTTAATTAGGAGTCTTGCCAAAGTAAGGATTTGAGTCTAAAGTTCAGACTTGGGATTTGGCCCATCCTGCTTGTTCTGATCATTTCTGTGGCATTTGGAAGTTTCTGGATTTATCTTCATTTTTTCTATATGAGGAGACATTTGTGATTTAGAGTGTGCTATGCTAACACACGTTAACTAATCCTGACCTAACCTTGTCCGCTCTTCTTAAACTGGACATAACCAAAGACTCAACCCCTCAGTGTCACTCAGGCAAAACTACTAGTGAGGCCAGCTGAATCTTGAGGAAAGATTGCAGGATTGGGCTTTTAACTTGTATCTATTATGAGGCATAGGATTTGCACTCAAGGGGAGGGGGGTGGGAATGGCTGTGTTTCCTCAGGTCTTGTTATGAGCTCTGTACCCTTCATAGTTCCCCTTTTCCTTTGCAGGGCAGGTGGTGGTGTTTTGCTGAAATTGTTTTTATTTCTTTCTCTTTCTAGACTGGCAGATAGCAACTCTTGCTTTGCTTTTGGGCGGTGCTGCCATCATTCTCATAGCTTTCCTGGTTGGTTTGATCTCTATCTGTGTGGGATCTCGGAGGCGGTTCTACAGACCAGTCGCAGTCATGCTCTTTGCAGCAGGTAAATAAATTAATCATTTCCAGAACTGTGTTTAAAATTTTATGAGTACAGCTTCACTTTCATGCAGAAGCTGTCCATTGTAGTCATAATAATGGAGAGACATTTAGTTTGTCTTATGCTAAATAGTATTAAGCATTTTAGGGATATCAATTTCGTAATATGTTAATCATTTTTACACTTTCACTGTCGCAGCTTCTAAATCCAATGCAAACAAGTACATACTGTCTGAAGTATGTGCTGCATTGGGGACTCGGGATAACTTTCAAAGTACAAGCTTTTTGAGTAGGTTATTTTGTGTTGCTTCGTGTTCCCGTTTATTCTTCTTGAAACTCTTTCTGATAAGTTTTTTTTTTTAATGTTCTTTTTAAAATGTGAGGTATGAATTAATTTTTCAGTGGGTGAACCCTTGAACCCCTAAGTATGAAAATAAACAGGATTAAATTTTCAAAGGTATGTATTTCTGCTCCTGCACCACCAGAGAAATTAATTTAATTGGTTAACTCTTATTAATTTCAACAATTGTCATACACTGTAATGCCCTCCTTTTGATTTTTTCAAAACACCAAAATGGAACAGTTTATGCAGAGAAACAGGGAGATCTTAAGAAAGACCTTTGAAAACAAATAGGCCCCAAGAATTCTCTAATACAGTATATAATTGCCATACCTGCTCATTTCCTGTTCTGCATTCTGGTGTTTTTCAGCTTAGCCGGTAAACGAGATATTTTTTCCCTGAGATCCACCAAGCATGGCATCCCTTCATCCTGTCAATCATATCTGTGCTGGAGCCAACAGAATAAGCCCCTCTGATAGCTCATAATGAAGAGACTTGACAGAACCATCTAGTCTGTTAGATGGATTAAAAAAAAGCCATTTACAAGGATATGAAAAGAAAGGCGTTCAGAATTTGGAAGGTATTGAGAGCTGAAACAAAGCTCTGGGGAAGGATCCTGCTGCCCCCTGCTGTATTTATTAATTCAGTTGGCCTGCTGCAGTTTAGCAGAGATAGGGACACACTTTTATGTATGCATATAATATTACTGATTTCTACCTCATTTGCTTTTACCGAGAAAATGCAAAATGGGTTCAGAATTCTTGAATAGAAATGGATCTTTTTGATCTGTGTGTGAATTAATTGACACTTGCCCACTAAATGAATGCACTAGTCTTTTTTTTTTAAACTCACCTTGAATCATAACATTATAAAACACCCCAGGCAGTTAATTTCTAGGGAAATGAGATTATTGCACTTTTCTGGTGTTTTCTCATTTGGCCTTTGACTCCATGTCTCAACACTGTGCAGTAATTGCCTAGAAATACACTACCTATCATGTCTTATTGGTTAATTCATATTTTATTAAATGTGTAGCTTTTTTTAAAAGAAAAACCAAAACCCTTGCTTTCTTTTTTCAGAGAGAGGGAGAGTGAATCCCAACGTGTTCCACTAGGATTAAAATAAATTTGTTTATATTTTACAACAATTTTGTTCTTCGCACAGACCTACATCAATATGACTATATTACTATATTATATATATTACTATATTATATATATTACTGTTCTACCATATGGAAGATAATTTACCTATTTCTTTTATCTTAGATTGTTTGTATTTAATAGCTATGGCCCAAAATGTGTTGGAGGGAGGGATATGATGATGAGGATGAGAAGAGCTGCCCTATGCAACAACGTTGCTTGGCAAATCTGGGGAAGGGCTTTGGGATTTAATGCTGACATTGTTGTCATTAGTTCCTAAGGGTCACAGCTCTACTTTTCACTATCTTTGGAGGTGGCTAGGAGCCAGGCATGCTATTGTGGAGTCTAGGCTGCAGCACAGAGGAGTTTGCCCTTCATGTGGATGTCTCTAGATTCAGATTGTCTCTGTGGATTTCAGAATATTTTAAAGATTGGAGGGTCCCAGCTCCAGGAACCTGCTGACATCGCAGCCTACTTTGTGTGCCTGTGCTTAAGAATTTATTCCCCACCCCACTTCAGATAGAGATATCTATTCTAGGTGGAACCAAAGAAGTGCCTAGAGCCACTGACTCTGTGTGGTGGGGGAAGATGACATAGTGTAAAGATGAATACCAGCTTCCTCCATATCACATGGTGAGAGTAGCCTTCTGAGAGAGAGAGTGTGCGTGTGCACGCGTGTGTAGTAGGATACTTGGGGAGGAGGAAGGCAGAGATACAACAGGTGGTGAAGCAACCCTAGCTAATTATTGAGAATGGGCCAACACAGGGCAGAAGGGTAGCTAGAACACCAAATAGGGATAGTTTAAAATATATATTTAAAATTAACAATGGGAAAGTAGAGGAGCTGTTGAGAATAGGTTATATTAAAAAGAAAAAGGAAAAAAAACAAGTCAACCTCTACAAAACACTACGAAGCAAGCAAGATGCTAGTCAATCATCACTTTGCTTGTTTTTGTATCCCCTTATCCTTGGTATGTCTTGGCCTATTATTTGTACACTCTTCAGGGCAAAGGTGGTCTCTTCCTGTGTACAGCACCTATAATAATGGAGCTCTCATCCAGATACTGGCTTTTGAGCTTTGGACAATATAAAAAGCTAATAATAAAGTGAGCAGGCAAACACTGCCCCCAGTTCGCATGATGTGTCAGAAGCTCTGAAAACTTAAACTTGAAGAGTGTCCCCAAAGGGATTTTCCACAGTAGGGTATGATTTAGTTGTGAGTAGTTAAGCATGATCTAGTTTTAGAATAATATATATTTCATTTGTATTTTGAGTTACACACGCTGGTGAGGGCTCCCCTCTTAGGTATCTATTGGTGCCAAACTCTTATCCCTTCCGTTGGGGCAGAGATCTATCCTATAGCCATTAGAGAGACAAGAATTCACCTTAAAGTCATGCAACACCTTTATCAGCAAACACACAATCCAAGTGCCCTTTTGGCATCTGCCCCTCAATCATGGTGTAAGAGCGCCTACTTCCCTTTGTGTTCTGACCAATTCTTGCATGCAGTTTCTGTGACATTACCCAGGGTACATTCTGTACTGTGTTCTTTCAATTCTCCACCTTGGGGTACCTTTTCCACTGCTTTGCCGTGAGAGCAACCACTCCTGGTCTGCTCACAATCAGCCTCCAGCATCTAAATTACTCCCAGTTATACTTTATGAGCGTTATAGCCAGCCATTCACGAATTACACTGCAGGGCAACATCAGCAAACTCTCATTCCTATACTTTCTTTCAGAAACGTGCATCTTATACTGCCCAGCACCTTCCTGGACAATACAAACTCATATAAAGTCCGTCATTTCATTAGTAGAAAATATGCATAAATCCTATTATCCCAAATGAAGTTTCCCAAACACTTCAGTCCAAACACACTGGTTTAGATAAAACAATAAAAGAAATTTCTTAACTACAGAAAGATAGACTAAGTGATTACAAGTAATGAGACATAAAAGTCCGAATGGGTTACTGTTGGACAGTTGCCTTATCCAGCCAGGGCACCACGACCCTTCCTTGGGTCCAGACTCCGAGAACACCCCTTGCACCTCTCTGATGGGGAAACCAGTTAGTGTCTATTCCAGGTCAGGGGCCACAATCCAGGGACGGGTGACCTTTGGCGTCCAGCCCATATGTAGGGCACAGCTGGTAGTCAGTCTGCTGCCTCCAACCCGGGGTAAAGCGAGGTAGGAGTGCTCTCTGGCCTGCAACCCTTGAGCAGGGGTGAGGCAGGAAAGCAGTTTATCACCCCGCACCCTTAGGCAGAGGGATGCCGTATGGTAGTCAGTGGCCTCCAACCCTCGAGCCGGGGTGAGCGCGGAAGCCGTGTATTGCCTCTGACCCTGGAGCAGGGTGAGGCAGGCAAGCAGTTTCTCACCTCTGACCCTTAGATAGGGTGAGGCAGTAAAGTAGTCTGAGATCTCCAACCCTCGAGCAGGGGGTGAGGCATGGAAGCAGTTTATCGCCTCTAAGGGGAAGGTGGGAGGGAGACACAGGCCTGCCGTCTCCACTGCGTCCCAGCACAGGACCCTGGCTGTGGCAAAGCAGTGCCGCTGAATCAGCGGGGCCCCAGCCACAACATGCTGATGGGGGTTTCGCCCCTGCCTCAGCCGCTGCCTCACCAGCCGTCCCTGGGCCACTTCCTCCCTCTGGTCCCTGGGTACCTGAGTGTCCCCTGCTTCCTTGGGCTCGCTGGGGTATTCGGCCCGTGGCAGGCCCGCCAGTCCTTCCTTGCCGACCAGCAGCAAGTCTGGGGTTCCTCCATGGAGGGCAGTTCCTCTAAGTCCTTGGTTTCCTAGGGTTCCTCGGCGTCAGGCAACTCCTCCAGGTCCGTGTTGGTCTCTGGGGTATCTCCCACCCTCAGGTGGTGGGGGGCTTGGTCCAGCTGTTTGGGCATGGCAGCCCACTCCGGTCACCGGGGTCAGCTAGCTCGGTCCAGTCCCTCGGGTTTAGTAGCCTGCCCCAATCACTCAGGCCCGGTGGCCCTATCCAGTCCCTGGGGCCTGACGATTCAGACAGGTTCGGGGGCTCCCGCTCAAGAAGGTGGTTCCTCACCGGGGCAGCTCAGCCGGGGTCCAGTCTCAGGCACAGCCAGCAGGAAGGCACATCTGTCTCCGGCAGCAACCCTCTCCCTTCTGAGCTGCTGGGCCTACCTTTTATACTTCCTGTTCCTGTGGAAGCTCTGCCCCTTTGTTGCCAGGCAGATTGGGTGGCCGGTCGTCCTATCCAGCCAGGGCGCCGCAACCCTTCCTCGGGCCCAGGCTCCAAGGAAGGCCACTGCCCCTCCTTACAGTTACAAAGAAATAAAAGGTAAATTGTAACTAATACCTAACTTAACAAGCTAAGGGAATTCAAACCAAAAGTCTGTCACCACCAGTTCCAGCCGTCTTATTGGCTGAATCTTTCAGCGTCAGAATTTCTCCCCAGCCCAATGCTGCTCCCTTGTTCTTCAGGTACTGTTGATGAGGTTGGTAAAGAGAAAGGGTGAGATAATTTGGGACATTTGCTCTCTCCTTTTATAGCCATTTCTCTTGTTTAAGAATCCTCTCTAACTGAGGTCCAGGAGAAAAAGTCTGTGTGGACAGGAACCTTAAGTGGCTTCTTTGTCAAAATGCAGATTCTTTGCCCACATCCTCTCTCCTGTAGAAAAGGGGCCACTTAATCAGGTGATAATCCATTTGATCTCATTGATCCTTGGCTGAGGCATTGGCTAGCCTTTTGTCTCTGGAGAATTGGTTTATGATTGCTCTCCAGAACAGGTTGGAACATGTCTCAGTAATATCACGCAGTGGAATCTTAGAATTTTACATACAATGTTATTTTACCAAGACAATAATGATCAGCAAATCATGAGTTTTTTTAATGATACTTCACAAGGCATACTTTGTACAAGCTTTACCATGATCCTCTAAAAGAGGTGAACATGGTGGTACAGACTGTCGCAGTTTCACACCAAGAGACCATACATAGGGGTCCAGCCACTAACCTCTCCAGGGGAGCAGAGGACAGCTGGGCTCCAGCTGCCCAGATTTCTTGTCAATTTCATGGCTCCGAAGAGCTGTAAGAATGACAGCCAGCAGTCAACGTAAGGAACACAGTGTCTACATTGACACTGCATCACCCTAACTACACCAACATAAGTTCTACACCTCTCATTAAGGCGATTTTGTTGTGTTGGCATAGCAGGAGAGTTACATTGGTAGGAGGAGCATTTCAGTGCATAGACCTCCACTCTTTTGTGTACAGAAGTTGACTTTCGTTGACAACATGCTGTAGTGTAGACCAGCCCTAATGAGTGTCTCTTTGTCAGATCCGAGATGAATGAGCAAGACAGGTGCAGCAGCACTGGAGTCAGCAAACAGAGATAAAAACTAAGGAGCTTGAGGGGGAGTTTGTAAGGAGAGTTTGAGGGAGGGACTGTGTGCGTGCGCACGTGCTGTTTTCCTTGACTGGAACTTAGGAGGGAACGCTAGGGCAGTTACAGAAGCACCAGTGGTAGTGATTCAAGGAATGGAAGAGACAGTGAAGATGACTGGATGTGGAAGCTGTGGCATGTACATTATCCTGGAGTGGGTACCTGAAAAGTGATGTGTTGGTATGACATGCTGCCTAATAGAGCTGATGGAAGAGACAATCTGAGGTTTTGAGTTGCAGCAAGAAAATATGGTTGAGTTTTAAAGAGGATTTGAACAGATGTTGGCTGGAAGGTCAGAGGAGGTTGAAGGGAAAACTCAAGACTGCCAGGTGCAAGCTGGACTGGAGAACTGTGAGAACAGATTGCTGGAGGAAAGTGGCCAATGGAAGCATGTGATTATAAGAACCAGGCAGAGGAAAAGATTGGCTAGTGAAGGAGAAATAATGTGCAGGAACAGGTTTGCTGAGTTGGAAAATGAAGTAGGGGTGCAGCAGGCAGTCACAGAAAGTGGGAGGGCAAGGAAGAAGAGAAGACCAGATAGTTCTACAAGCATATGTGAAGAATCAGTAAAGAGACAGAATTCAAAGCCCCAGGAAGATAGAGGATGACTTGCAAGAGAGAACAAAAGACACAAGGACTTGCAGTCAGAAAGAACAGGAGGAGGAAGGCTGGAGAGTTGCACCAACACCAGGAAGAGGCAGGTCTATGTGTGTTAGGGGGTCGAAGAACAGAGAAACCTTTTACCAGAACTGGTCTGGAGAACAGAAGAGTATGCTGTTTGCTGGGAACTGAGATGTCAGAGCAGGAAAGAATCTGCTGATTCATATGGAAATAAATTATACTACTGGATTCTTGCTGGAACACATTGAGAGATTATGGGGAGGATGCTTTAAAAATGGAGGCTCAGGTATCTTCAGTGGGTTTTTGCCTGTCCCTAGAGGAGGAGAGTGAAGGCAAACAACATTATGATGATCAACAGATGGCTCAGGCAGTGATGCTATAAGGAGGGCTTTGTGATGTTTGACCACTGGGAGGCATTCATGGACAGAGAACTATACTCATGCGATAGACTCCACCTGAGTAGGGAGGGAAAGAGTAGAGATTGGCACAACCGATTAAAAGAGCTTTAAACTAAGAACATTTTGCGGGAGGAAAATCAAGTAAGAGAGAATACAGCAGTGGGGAAGGGAACAACAGAGGGTAGTAGAATGGACATCAAGAGGAAAGATAGTGCCAGTAGCAATGACACTAACAGGCAGGTGATGCCAGCAGTAGAATGACTGTATCTAATCAGCCAAGGAATCTGGGAGAAGTGAAGCAGAAACAACATGTCTGTAGGCCTGTGCAAGGAGCCTGGGTAACAAAATGGAAGAAATAGAACTACTGGTCCAGGAAGTGAAGCCAGATATTATGGTGGAACTGTAGTCACGACTGGAATGCAGGTATTGAAGGTAGGTGCTGTTCAGGAAAGACAGAAATAAAGGTAAAAGTGGAGGTGTAGCATTGCATATTAATGATGAGGTAGAATGTAAAGAAATTAGAAGTGATGAAATGTATAAAATTGAATAGGTTTGGGTCATAATCATTTTGGGGAAGACAGCTAAGAGAGGCTCCTTGGGAATTGTACTTGGGGTCTGCTACTGAGCCCCAGGATCCATTTTGGTTATGGATAGACACCTCTTTAATATTTTTAATGAAATAAATACTACTGGGAATTGTGAGATTATGGTAGACTTTAATTCCCCAGATATAGATTGGAGGACAAGTGCTACTAATAACGATAGGGCCAAGATATTCCTGGATGTGATAGCCCACAGATTTCTTCACCAAATAGTCCCTGAACCAGCAAGAGGTGATGCCATTATAGATTTAGTATTGTTAAGTAACTATGACCTCATAGAAAAACTGGTTGTAGAAGACAGCCTGGTTCACATGATCATGAGCTCAATGAGTTTAAATTAAATGGAAGGATAAACAAAAATAGGTCTGCAACTAGGGCCCTTGATTAAAAAAGGCCAAACTTTAAAAATAATTAAGGGAATTAATTAGAGAATTGAACTGGGCTGAAGAACTCAAGGATCTGAAATCAAAGGAGGCTTGGAATTACTTTAAGTCAAAGTTGCAGAAACAATCTGAAACATGCAAGCAAGAGGAAAAAATTCATAGGGAAGGGTTGTAGACCAAACTGCATGAACAGCATCTCAAACAGAATATTAAGAAAAAGCAGAAAGCCTACAAGGAATGGATGGTGGGAAGGACCAGCAAGAAAAAACTACCTTTTAGAGATCAGAAGGTGTAGGATAAAGTGAGAACTGCCCAGAGCCAAACAGAGCTGGACCCTGCAAATGGAATTAAAACCACAGTAAAATATTCTGTAGTGATATAAACAGAAAATAAGGAAAGAAGTGGGACCGCCAAGCACTGAGGATGGGGTGTAGATTAGGGATAATATAAGCATGGCACAACTCCTAAACTAGTACTTTGCTTTAGTTTTTAATAAGGGTAATGAGGAGCATAGTGGTAATGGCAGGGTAGCTAATGGAAATGAGGGCATGGCAGTAGAAATGACCACATCTGAGGTGGAAGTCAAACTCAGTTTAATGGGACAATGGGGCCCCAGATAATCTCCATCAAAAAATATTAAAGGAACTGGCACATGAAATTGCAAGCCCATTAACAAGGATTTTTAATTAATTTGTAAACTCGGGGGTCGTACCTTGTAACTGGAGAATTGCTAATGTAGTACCTATTTTTAAGAAAGGAAAAAAAGTGATCCAGGAAACTACATGCCTGTTAGTTTGGCCTCAGTTGTATATGTAAGGGCTTGGAACAAATTTTGAAAGCGGTTAAGGACATAGTAACTGGGATAAAAAAATACAGCATGGTTTTACAAAAGGTAGATCATGCCAGACCAACCTGATCTTTCTTTGAGAAGATAACTGATTTTTTAGGCACAGGAAATGCGGTAGATCTAATTTGATTTACATTTGATACAGTTCCTCATGGGAAATTATCAGTTAAATTGGGAAAGATGGGGAATGGAAGAATTAACAGGTGGGTAAGGAACTGGTTAAAGGGGAGATTACAATATGCCTTACTAAAAGGTGAGCTATCAAGCTGGAGGGAGGTTACTAGTGGAGCTCTTCAGGGATCAGTCTGAGGACAATCTTATTTAACATTTACATTCGTGACCTTGGCACAAACAGTGGGAGTGTGCTAATAAAATTTGTGACTGACACAAAGTTGGGAGGCATTGCCAGTACAGAGGAGGACTGGAATATCATACAAGTAGATCTGGAGGACCTTGAAAACTGGAATAATAGAAATGGGGTGAAATTTAATAGCACAAAGTGGGAGGTCATGCACGTAGGGACTAACAGTAAGAACGTTTGCTATAAGTATCGCTTGGAAACGACAGAGGAGGAGACAGATCTGGGTGTATTGGTTGATCTCAGGATGACTATGAGCCCAAATGTGATGTGGCTGTGAAAAAAGCTAATGAAATTCTAGGATGCATCAGGCGAAGTATTTCCAGTAGAGATTGGAAAGTGTTATTGCCATTATACAAGGGACTTCCAGAGAGAGAGAGCAGTTATTTAAGTGCCAATGATGAAACAAGAACAGATGGATATAAAGTGTCTAACAATAAGTTTAGGTTTGAAATCGGACAATTCTTTGGCCTGTAATATGCAGGAGGTCAAACTAGATGATCATAATAGTCCCTTCTGGCCTAGAAGTCTGTGGCAGTGTAGGGTTGAGATGCATTGGCAGGGCAATTTCACATTATTATTGTTGCAGTTTCTATTCTGCCAGTAAATCGAGGGCTTTGGTCTCTAGGACAGTCAGATTGGCATTTTTTGTTAGACTAAAGCCATTTACTTAAAAGAGCAAGAGTACAGGGGGAGGATATAAAAAGCAAAATGAAAATGATTTTTTGTGCAATAAATGTTGAAACATCTGGGTTATAAAATTAAAATTTATTGCATTCTACTATAGTTTCTCAGTGTAATTTCAGAAAGAATTCTGTAATTCAGAATCATCCCTTTTTAATGTCACTTTAATCAGGCACTTGGCTCATAAGTATCTCTTAACAGCTCTCTTATTTTTATTACATTAATACACTTTTTATAGTAGTGAGCTGTTCTTTTTTTTATAAATGTGATAATATAATATCAGCTAATTGTGCTTTCAATAGTGCATGCCCCAATCCTGCAGTTATTTAAGCTTGCACTTATTATCATTGTAGATTAGAATAGCCCCACTGAAATCATGGGGCTGCTCCTGTGTGCAGTTACTCAGCTGCTTAAGTGTTTACAAGATGTGGGGGGTGCTATGTACTTGGAATGAGAAAAGGCTGGAAATCCCATTCCTGTGGTGCCATTTCTTCTCTTGTGCACAAGCAGTTCATAGATTCATAGAGTTTAAGGCCAGAAAGGACCATTAGATCATCTGCTCTCACCTCCGGTATATACAGGCCATTAAATTTCACCCATTTATCCTTGTATTGAACCCAATAACTGTTTATCCCAATTATGCTAATGGTAGTTATGTGCATTTAGGGAAGAATAGACGCTTATAAAACTGATCTCTCCAAATAGAAAATTAGGTTCTTCATCCAAGCATACACACAATGCATTCTCACTGTAAGCATATTCCATCTGTGGTCAGGACACAACACAGTAGTTACCAGTTTATTGAATTCCATTGCAAATGTGTTTGGAGCATATACTTCTTGCTGTATGAACTCTTTTGACTCTCTCAGGGACGGTATCATAGAGAAAAATGATTTTTAAGGATCTTGCTGCCTTTAATTTGCTCTGTTTCATCAATTTTCAGTCATAACCAGACATTTTTCCTCTCTGTATTTATTATATGCAGCAAATCTTTTTCCACGTTAGAATTTTATGACTTTAAATAGATGACAAAGCTTTATGAATTCCTTTCATAATCCATACTATATTATTAGTCCTGACTGCAGTAAATGATGTATGTATAATATATAATTCCATAAGGATTGTATTGTAATTGGCCATATTCATTAATAACACATTACTTCTCATTTAAAATAAATTCGTTGAGTGTGGTCTGTATTTCTTCTTCTTCGAGTGTTTGCTCATGTCCATTCCCAGTTTAGATGTGCATGCTTGCCACATGCACTAGTGCCAGAAAACTTTCCCTTAGTGGTACCCGTACAAGCTGGCTCTAGCATCCCCTGCAGCAGCATGCACATGCACCTGCATATAGGTGCCGCTGGCTCTCCCTCCCTCTCAGGGTATGTTACACTGACGGTGGCAAAGTCGCTGCTGTCAGATCGAGTTTTCTGGATTGATTGAGCAGTCAGTGAAGACCCGCTCAATTGATCCAGAAGTCAACGCTGTAAAACCACCCCCTCAAGTGGCGAAGCTTGCATAACTCCCATCGACTGCTGTGCTTCCCTTTTGCGTGGTGTCTTCACTGCACTGCGCCGACAGGAACTGCGTTCCCATTGGCACAGTGCAGTGAAGACACTGCGCAGAAAGGAAGCATAGCAGTCGACGGGAATCACGCAAGCTACTCTGCATAGTTTGCATAACTCCTGATGATTGCCATCAAATCGCCAGGTAAATGTAGACCAGGGCTCAGTTCCTTCTTGCCACCAGTGATGGTACTGGAACGTTCTTGCCTTCGCAAGTTCTTCTCGTCTCTAGTGCTTTATTCATCATTTTTAGTCTATAGAGTTAGTTGTTTGGTTACAGTTAGGTCTAGTTTTTTAGTAGTTAAAATCCCAGGGTCAGGGCATACCCCATTCCACGGTGTTTGAACCCTGCGCTTTGTGTAAGAAGCCTATGCCGAGGAACGCCCCTCATCAAAGTAGTCTAAAGTATCTGGGGGAAGCCCACATCAGTGAGAGGTGTAAGATCTGTAAAAGTTTCTGCCTGCAGACCAAGAAAAACTGGAATAGGCATCTTTGGGCCATTCTGATGGAGTCGGCTCTTAGACTGGTCTCGGAGCCCGGCAGGTTGGACTCGGCACTGAGCAGAACGGCCTTGGCATGCAGTGCCCCTCTGGCTTCCATTTCATTCACTCAGCACCGAACTCCGTCCCTGGTTCCAAAGAAGAGGTCCAAAAAGATCAGAACAGGGATGCTCTCCTGCGGAGATGGCTAAGGGGGATCTGGAGAGACCTGCGTTGGGCTGCCAACTCTCCACATCTCAGAAGTGTTCCTCAGCTCAGCAAGTAATGAGCCCGGCACCAGGCCCTCCACTGACTCCGGGTAGTGGTAGAGGCCCTCATCGCTTAGTGGTGCCATCAACTGCAGAGACCTTCCAAGCTATGAAGGACTTCCTGGCACTGCCGGTACCACAGATGCCGAGGGACGGCAGAGCGCCGCACCAAGATCTGCTTGACAGTTCCCATCACTGAGCTACCATTCGCTGGTGCTCAGGCACTCCCCGGAGTCCAGGCGATGCTCTCACGGTCAGGATACCGCTAGATCTGGCTCCTGTTGACATTGCCCGGAGGACTGGCACGAAGTGGAGCACCGCTATGGAGCAGAGCAACACAGGTCGCCAGACTCATGGCGCGTTTCCCCAGCACCACGACCCCCGCTCACCTAGCCCATACAGGAAGCCCAAGGACAGGAGTCACACCTAGCATTCAGGTTCCTCATGCCGCTCTCCAGTTCTGGCACATCAGCAACACATCTTGCATGGCACTCCAAAGTATTCAGAGATGGTGCCACAATGGCCATTGGATATCAGCACCTCGTCCTCAGACAGTGATGAAATTGTCCAACCTACACGGGCTCTGGCTCCAGTGCCTGTTTTTCCCAAGGTACCACCAACGGGAGCATGGCTGCAAGGCCAATGGCCGGGCCATGTATGTACTAGGGGGGGTTTCCCTCTGGGATTCTGCAGGCCAGTTCCATGAGAGGAACCTCGTTGCTGCAGTCCTCCATCCCTCAGGGTGTGGCTCTGCACTTGGGCACGGACTCAGACCGTGAAGGTTCACGTGCCTCAGACCCCAGGGATTCCACCTCACCTAGAACAGAGGCCCCTCCCCAACCCAGATACCAGACTCTTCCTCATCGTCACTGGATGAGGTGGTTGTGGGACCCTCATCTGCAGTGCTGATGGGTGATTTTAAGACACACCAGGACTTATTGAAAAGGGTTGCCTCCAACTTGGGCCTTAGGATAGAGAAGCTGGATGAGCCAGTTGATGAGCTGTTTGGAATATTGGCCTCAGCATCTCCTAGTAGAGTGGCGTTCCCAATCCAAGAGGTGGTTGTGAAACTGGCCATGGCCCTATGGCAAACTCCGGCCTCCCTGCCCCCCACATCGAAGAGGGCAAAAAGGAAATATTATGTTCCAGCAAAGGGGTTTGAATACCTTTATGCCCACCCTGTGCCGGGATCCCTGGTGGTCACAGCTGCCAATGAAAGGGACAGACAGGGGAAAGTCAGCTCGACCCCTAAACACAGACGCCAAGAGACTTGACTTGTTTGGTCGAAAAATTTATTCTATGGCCAGCCTGCAGCTACGTATGGGGAACCAGCAGGCACTGCTAGGAAGATACCATTTTAATATCTGGCAGTCTCTGGACAAGTTTGCAGACTCATTGTCCCCCTCCTCCAAACAGGAGTTCGAGGCCATCTTAGAAGAGGGGAGGTTGGTGGCCAGGGCATCTCTGCAAGCAGCTTCCGATGCGGCGGACTCTGCAGCCAGGACGATGGCATCGGCGATATCGATGAGGCAGGCATCAGGGCTCCAATCCATCCCAGGTCCAGCAATCTATCCAGGGCCTCCCCTTCAATGGCATGGCCCTCTTTGCCGAGCAGACAGATGCCCGACTGCATGGCATAAAGGACTCCAGGGCTACTTGCGGTTCCTCAGCCTCTATACATCTTCTTCCTCTAGGAGGCACTTTAAGCCCCAGCATGAACAGCGATCTGGGGACCATCTCTGTAGGCACTCCTAAAAAAGGAAAAACAAGGCTTACAAGAGGCACCAGAGCTGTTTGTCATCTGTTGGCTCTCGACTGGGCTCTAGCCTCCATAACCAGGATGGAAAGCAGGCCTTTTTGAAGGCGCACCTGAGGGCGAACTACCAGTTCTTTCCATGGATTCAACCCGCCTTTTTGTTTTCTTCTTGTTTAGCCCATTTCCTACCAGCCTGGGCTGAAGTAACATTGGACAGATGGGTGCTCAGCATGGTGACCATTGGTTATACCCTCCAGTTTGCTTCGCTCCCACCTTCCCACTCTCCCTCCCCATCCCTCTTCAGGGACCCCTCTCATGAGCAACTCCTTGAGCAGGATGTGCAAGCACTCCTGCAGGTGAGGGCTGTGGAAGAGGTTCCCGGAGACCTGCGGGGTCAAGGATTTTATTCCTGTTACATCTTGATCCCAAAGGCAAAGGGAGGGCTGAGGCCTATTCTGGACTTAAGGCCCCTGAACAAGTGAGTTCAGAAAGCTAAAATTTCACATGGCGTCCTTAGCCACCGTCATTCCCTCTCTGGATCTAGGTGACTGGTATGCCGCTCTCGATTTAAAGGACACTTACTTTCACATTGCAATCTTCCCTGATCACAGGAAGTTCCTGAGATTTATGGTTGGAGACTGCCACTACCAGTTTGCGGTGCTCCCCTTTGGCCTCTTGATTGTGCCAAGAGTTTTCACCAATTGCATGTCGGTGGTAGCGGTCTACCTCAGTGTTCCCCTACCTAAACAACTGGCTCATCAGGTCCAGGCCAGCATCTTGATCACCCGAGGTGTTTGTCGGGCGCTGGGCCTCCTAATAAACTAACAGAAATCAGTATTAGTCCCTGTACAAAGAATAGAATTTATTGGAGTGATGCTGCACTCCCAGGGCCAGAGCTTTCCATCCAGAGGAAAGATTCTGGATAATGACAGATTATTACCCGCATTTTGGTTCATCCCCTCACAGCAGCAAGGGTGTGCCTCAGTCTCTTGGGCCACATGACAGCCTGTACCTATGTGGGTCCCCAGGCCAGGCTGCATCTCAGACCCCTCCAGATGTGGTTGGCATCCATCTGTTCTCCGATCAGGCACCACCTGGAAAGGATACTTACAGTCCCTCCAAAAATACTTACCTCCCTGTTATGGTGGTCGAGTTCTGGTCACGTCTTCTTGGGAATGCCCTATGAAGTACCTCAGCTGTTGGTAACTCCGGTCTCCGATGCCCTGGACCTGGGATAGGGAGCTCACATTGGTTCCCTGAAGATGCAGGGCACATGGGCCTCAGGGGAACTGGGATTATATATCAATATTAAAGAACTCAGCACAATTCATCTAGCCTGTGCAGTTTTTTTACCACATCTTTCCAAAAGGGTGCTGCAGATTCTCGGACAATATGCCTCTGTCTATTATATCAACAGACATTGTGAGGGGGAGATCCCCTGCCCCATGCGTAGAGGCCATACACTTTGGGGTTTTCTGCATCAGCCACAATATTCACCTGATAGCGTTCACCTCCCAGGGGTCAACAACTCTGGCAGACTGTCGCAGCAGGTCCTTCTGCTCTCACCACGAGTGGTCCCTCCATTTGGAGGTGGTGGCTCGCATCTTCCAAAGGTGGGGCAATCCTCAAGTGACTTCTTTGCCACCAGGGCCAACAGTAAATTCTGTCACTTCTGTTCCCATCAGGGCCTCAGTGCAGGCTCCATCACCAACGCTTTTCTCCTCCCTTGGTCAGAGGGACTCCTGTATGCCTTCCCACCAATACCCGTAATCCATAAAATCCTTCTGAAGGTGAAGAGAGACAAAGCACAGGTCATCCTTGAGCCACCAATGTGGCTCAGACAACATTGGTTCGGGATGCTGGGACCCAGGCATTGGACCCTGTCGCTGTTCCCAGACCTTCTGTCCCAAGATCAAGATTGCTTGCTCCACCCGGAGCTGGCCTCCCTCCATCTGATGGCTTGGATGGTCTGTGACTGAACCAGGAGGAACAGGCTTAACCTGCTTAACCCAAGTTCACCGCATGCTCCTGGAGAGCAGGAAGCCATCGACCAGATCGGCCTTTAAGGCTAAGCGGAAGTGCTTCACCTGCCAGGCAACCAAACATGGCATGTCCCCTATAGAGGCATCAATCCCAACAATCTTGGAGTATCTGCTCCACCTGAAGCAAGAAGGATGGGCCTTCTCATCACTTAAAGTCCATGTGGTGGCCATATCTGCTTTCTACCCCTTGGTGGGAGGTAGAACAGTCTTCTCACATATGACAGCTAGGTTCCTCAAAGATATGGAAAGGCTTTTCCCATCAGTAAGGGAGCCTTCTCAGTGGGACTTGAATTTGGTCCTGTCAAGACTCACCGGACCACCCTTTGAACCTATGGCCTCATTCTCCCTTATGTACCTGTCCTGGAAGGTTGCCTTCCTGCTCACTATCATGTCCACCAGGTGAGTGTCAGAAATCAGGGCATTAACATCGGAACCACCCTCCATGGTGCTTTACAAGGATAAAGTCCAGCTATGCCCGCACCTGGCTCTTTTTGTCTAAGGTGGTCTCCCATTTTCACCTGAATCAGGAGATTTTCCTGCCTGTTTTTTGCCCCAAACCACACAACTCCAGTGAGGAGAGGCATCTGCACTCTCTCGACATGAGGAGGGCCCTGAATTTTTACACTGACAGGACTAAGCCCTTCCATCACTCTACACAGCTCTTTATGGCAGCTGTGGACCAGATGAAGTGTCTACCGGTTTCCTTGCAGTGTCTTTCAAAGTGGATCATGGCCTGCATCCGGGCCTTTTATGAGCAGGCTGAAGTTGCACCTCCGATGTTCTTGTCAGCCCATTCAACGAGAGTGCAAGTATCATCTGTGGCCTTCAAAGCACACATCCCCATATTGGATATCTGCAGGGCAGCTACCTGGTCATCGGTACGAGCTTCATATCCCACTATGCCTTGACACAGCAAGCTTGGGACAGTGCTGGCTTTGTAGAGCGGTGTTTCAAAGGTCACCTCCATGAACTCCTGCCCACCTCTGGGGAGACATCTGGTGAGTCACCTAAATTGGGAATGGACATGAGCAAGCAATCGAAGAAAGAATGGTTACTTAACTCTTAACTACTGTTCTTCGAGATGTGTTGCTCATATCCATTCCACACCCACACTCCTTCCCCTCAGTTGGAGTTCCAGCAAGAAGGAACTGACTGGAGAGGGAGCCAGTGGCACCTATATGCGGGCGCATGTGCGTGCCACTGCAGGGGCACTAGAGCTGGCTTGTATGGGTACCACTAAGGGAAAAAGTTTTCCGGCACCAATGCATGTGGTGAGCACACCTAAATTGGGAATGGACATGAGCAACACTTCTTGAAGATTAACAGTTATGAGATAAGTAACCATTCTTTCAGGTTCCTTTATGCCTCCTCATCTTCATTATGTTCTATTTACAATATCCATTAGATTAGTCATTTTAGTTTTATTACAGAGGGAATCCAAACTCCAGATTTAAAAAAAAAAAGTAGAGAAAAGGAAATTGGGAAGAGATTGTTGTTAATTCAGACCTCTAGGAAATACATAGCATCATATCATTATACAGTAGCAATAGCATAAGATCATCTCCTGAGGAATATATTGGAATTTCTATACTCTATGGGTTAAATAAAGTTAGTATATCTTTTTTTATATACAAATATAGCAATGCATACAAATAAAAATTGGACCAAGGACATTTTTATTATTATTTTTTTAAAGAATACAAAAAGGTAAATGATGTACTGATTGTATATGTTACCAAATACCTCACATTTCACAGGATATCCAGTAAAATTATGCAATGTGCAACTTTACAACTTGTTAAAGTGCCAAGGCCAAATAATACAAAATCAGAGGATATTATGCAGAAATAACATGTTGGGGTTTGGGGGGCGGAGAAAAAAAAAAAAAAAAAAAAAAAAAAAAGGGAAGAAGTAGATTGGAGGATGGAAAGAGGGAGGGGGAAAAAGCAGAGCAGCCAGGTGGAATGAAAGTCTGGCATTACTTAAACTATCAACATTCTTTACCCAAATGTATCAAGTTTCTTCCAGTTCATGTAATTGCTCTGAGCATCGATAAGCTATTTTTACTTTCACTGCTAACTCAGATAGATCCACCTAACCAAAGGCATTTTTAATGTGAGTGTTGGTAATGTAATGTATGTTATGTTTTATGTAAAGGAATAAAATCCTCTTCTGACTTTGATTAATTTCTCTTTCAGTTGTTCTTCAGGTGTGCAGCCTAGTCCTTTATCCAATCAAGTTCATCGAGACAGTCAGCTTGAAAATATACCATGAGTTCAACTGGGGCTATGGCCTGGCTTGGGGTGCAACTATATTTTCATTTGGGGGTGCCATCCTTTATTGCCTGAACCCTAAGAACTATGAAGACTACTACTAGAACCAATTTAGTTTGAGAAAAAGAGAAGAAATAACAAAAGGATTACTCCATCTTTTCTAACTCACTGTTTTTTAGAACACTTTTGGAGCACTTAGCCGTCTGCTCTGTTGATTTAATAGCCTTTGCCTTTTGGCTGCAAACACTCTAACTAGCTTTTACATCCAAGAGAACTGCCAAAATTAAGATGGCTGATCTTACATAGGCAAACGCTGCAAGCTGCTGATAAGTTAATGTTATTTTTCTTGACAATAAGCAAAGGATCTACATGACAGCGATCATTGTGAAGAAACTTGTTGGAATGAAAATGCAATGCCCACATCTGCCATCGCTTGCAGGGGAGCAGCGGGCATAAGCTCCATTTAGAAGTTTCCTTATATCTTGGAGGATTTAGATTTCATGATAAGTAGGCAGTGCCATCTTATATCAATAAGCTGTGTTGGTCCCTGGTCACTTTCTTGAAAAAGCTCTTGAGGAATTAGTTGTGAATGACCATATGTCGGAGGTGGTGAATGTAAACGATCAATGACTTTCCTAATGTCTTCATTGGACAGTCTGCTGAAAAACACAGGAGTTTATGCACTGGCAATCCACATCTTCCTCGCCAACTGTGGCAGATCCCTGAAGGAAAGTCAAACCCTGGAGACACATGCTTCTAATTATGTGGCTGGAAGTTGTCTCAGCTTTGAGTATTGTGGGGTGGAGGGAGGGAAACGGGGGGCCTCAAATTTCCCTGAGACAAATAAAATGCATGTCTGAGCTGCAGTTGTCCTCCATACCCTCTTAATTTCCAAACACTGCAGTAAAAAAATGCATAAATAACAAGTCCAACTATTTTTATAGAAGGCATTTGTTAGTAGAAATGAATATATATAATATATAAATGCACATGCAGAGGAAGAAACATTACATCTCAAAATAGTAATATTTGCTGTGGTACAGTGGTTGAAGCACTAACTTTGTACACCTTCTTAAGAGTCTTGGACTGGGATCTCCATTTTGCATCAGTAATACAAAATAAACATCTTAAAATTGTTTCCTTTCTCTATATGCCCTTATATGTGCTCTGTTTTAATAGGAAATGGCTAAAAGCTCATATAAAGTTGAGGTGGAACTGAATGAAATCTAAAATAGATAGTTACTTTGTACTTAATAAGTATTTATTTTATTAAAAAAAAAATCTGTTTAAAATCTGTTTAGGAAGCCCACTTCCTAAAAATCCAGTTCATTTCTGTCTCTGATTGAAAGAATGTAGCTGAGGCCTATTCATGTACAGTATAAAAATGTTATCAGTAGAGTATGTAAGCTCATATATTTGGTTTTCTCTGAGTATAAAGGGTTGATTGACAGTTACATGCATCTAATTACTATTTGCTGAAGATATTTCCCACTTAAAACTTCCAGAGACTATACAAATGAAATGAGATCCAAGTTAAACTAGGGTGGAATTTTTAAATTGACTTACACATCATAACTTTTTTTTTTTTTTAATATTTGCTTATTTGGATACTTTGAATTAATTGTGAACATATTTTTATACAGTTCTATTATACAACTTTAGAAGCAATTATTTTTGTTAATGGAGAAATTGAAACTATTTCCAAGTTGGACCTCTGCAAGAACACGGACTTTTAAACTGTAAAAATGCTCTTTCGTACAGTTGTGGTATTGCTGGTTCCACAAAAGGATTGCAGAATTGCTTAACGTTAGGGCCACAACTATAATATTTAATATTTTTGCCACAGTTTACAGAGAGAGGTAATTCTGCAATGGGTATAGAAGAAGCATAAGCCTGCCTTTAGCCTGTTTTTTAAAATATTTCTGTCAAACAAGATCCAATTCTTAACTAACCTAGGCTTCTCGTGGATAAAGTCTATAATATCACAGGAGAATAGTCAGCATCAGCATTCTTCCCTGGATCAGTGAAGATTAGCTAGACTAGAATGACAGAGCAAAATGATAGCTTTACTTAAATGTTTTTATGTGGCCTGCCTGCTGAAGGGCAAAAGGAAAAGGACACAAGGGAAAGGAGGAGAGCATTTTTCACTTTGTCTTTCAGGCATCTGAGAATATTTGGAACGCTACATTTTTTTTCCTGAGAGTCACTTAAAGCCAAGGCGTGGAATGTGGTTAGTTGCCGATCTTTCTAGACTGCAACATAACACTGCTCTTATTTAGCAGCATGGGGAACATGGTGTGATGGGATGGGAATTAGGCTAATTTTTAAGAAGTCTACTGTGAGAGGACCTCTTCTTTTAGGAGAAACAGTGCTTTGGTGCTGACAATTACACAGCACTTTGCTTAGTCCAAGGAGAGGAAGCTGTACAATGCTAGACCTATGTCATATCTAGTAATCTTAATAAATTCCCTCTTTCTCTTTCTGTATAGCTAGAGAGAACATATTCAGTGGGCTAATGCATATACACATAAGTTGTGCATATACTGGAAAACACACAATGCATAACATAAATTCACAATCCATAACATAAGCAAAAATTTTCAAACTTGAGTGCCTAAAGTTAAGATCCTATCTCCATATTTAGTCATCTAAAGTCTGGGCCTGATTTTCAGAGGTTCTGGATACCTGCGACACCCATTGGGGATAATGGGATCTACAGGTGGCCAGCATATAATCACCTTATCAATTCACTGCCATTGCAAGGGCTGCGGGCATTGCTGGCACTTTGGTGTTGCCCGCTCTCTGCCTGTGGCACAGAGTTTAAATTCCTGAGGGCTGACATGTTTTGGTGTAACTCAGGGCCATCTGAGTGAAATTTAATAGCCTGTGTTATAGAGGAGATCAGTCTAGGTGATTTAATGGTCCCTTCTGGCCTTAAAACTCTATTATACTTACGGGGTTTGTGTGTGGGGAAACTTCTCAAAATCAGGTCCTTTTTATTTAGGAGCCTAAGTGTGGAATTAGGCACCTAATTTTAGCCAAGGCTGTTGCTTTTTTTTTTTTTTTTTCCTACCATGGCCAAGATTGGCCAATGTATGTTTTGGCACCAACTAAAAGTAAATACAATGTAAATCTGAAATATTTTTTCTACCCACAGAATAAAACACTCCTGTGTTGGAGTGTATATACAACAGACATAATTTTTATATATTATTCTTGTATCATGCCTTCATCACTTCAGCTGTATTTGGCTTTATCTCACTAGCAGAACAATTTATCATACCACAAACCCATTGTTTCTCTTCCAAATATATATATTGTGAACTTGCAAGCAGGGCTAGTTATTTTAATATTTTAAGCTTAAAGTATACTATCCGGTGCTGACAAGTATCAAGCCACTCCTTTGGATTTCTTGCACAACTACATTTAGCTTTTGTAAGTTCAACATGTAAATTTTAAAGACATAAATATAGAGACCTATGTGTTTGAAATATAAATGATATATGGATTAGCATGTAACTGTATATTATTAAACATGCAATGAACTAACTGGTAAGTGAAGTCTAATCTTATGGCTAGAAATGTAATTTATTGAGACTGTATTTTTGTACAGAACTGTGCACACTAACCTATTGCCTCTGTGTCCTCTATAATGCCTAAAACTGTGCCTAGAGATTTCATTTGTCTTTAAAAAACAGTAAACTAAATACTTCATGCTGTTGACGGTATTAGTTTCTCTAATTGTTCTCTATTTATTTTTGAAAAGTGTATGGTATGTTTATTGAATGAATCCATCAAAATGCAGTTCATTTTTAATGGTCATTGTTGGGAGGGGGAAAGAAAAGTGGGTTTTTTTTTATCTAAACTGTTTTAAGTTTGCAATTTTATTACCATTTCTGCATTTCACAACTTTTGCAGCTTACATGAAGTTATATGTGAAAAAGTAACTGAAATAAACAAAAGGTTACACTAAGAAAATGCACTTGTTTTGCCCTGTGTAGAATATTTAAAAATTGAAAACTTTAATATTTGTAATATTGTTTACTTTAATGAATTTGTCAGACACTTAGATACAAGCTAAGGGCATGTTATAAAAAAAAATAGTCAAGATCTGCCCTAGTCAGTATCCTGTGGGGTTGGATGTACTATACATCTGGGCACTATTCAGTCCATAAGGCCTCTATGCAACATATTGTAACATTTGAATAACAGAGCCCTTGTTAAGTAACAAAGCAGTATATTAGCATTCAGAATGTACCACTCCAACTACTTCAGTGGTAAATTAATCTTATATAGTCAATATTCTTTTCCATATTTCCAGATTATACATACAGTGCTATTTTTGTTTGAAGTATGGATTATTTTTTCACTTTCAAAAATCTCTTACACTAGTCTTCCCTTCTAACCTGGTGAGTAGTATTGAACTGTGTATTAAAAAGCACAGTTTAAATAATGAAAATGTGTTATGATCTTCATAACATTCAGGTTTCACTTTATCAACCTCTTTCTCGCACTGGTGAGCTGGGGTCGGGAGAACCTAAAGAATACGAATACCTCGGGAATGGAGGTTGCTCCTAACTCTGAAATGTTCCTAACTCTGAACAAAACATGGTACCATACCCTGCAGTCGTGTCTTCCAGCTGAGCCCTGGTAGAGATCTTGCAAAGCTGGCACCTGGCAGCACTGCCTGGTTTGGAAGCAGCGCCCTGCCCTATTCCTGTTTCTGGCCTTTGGGCTGAACTGGTGGGGCCTGCCCTGCACTCTTGGCACTACAAGTCTCAGCCCTCAGCCGCCTCCCCCCCAGGGGTCACTCTGCTCAGTGCACTCTTGCCATGCTCCAGAGGCAGCACGTGTCAGGGGGTCGGTGCCAGCCCACTGTCAGCACCTCTCCTTCCCCTGCTGCTGACACTCCCAGAGGTGCTGGCAGGACCCAGGAGTGCAGCCACGGGCAAAGCTTGGGCCACATCGGTGCACAGGCTGTGGCCCTTTAAAACACCTCCAGAGCTCTGACTTCCCCTTCAGCGCCAGGCCTGGCTTTGGTTGTAACCGTCAGTTCCTTGCAGCAGCTGCAGCTCCCTGTGGCAGCTTTCTTTCCTGGGCTGGAGAGGAGAGTGAAAACAGCTTCCTCCTCCCAGTGGGGTGGTATGGGAGGGAGTGAAACAGCGCCCTTGGCTTACAGGAAACAGCCCAGACCCTGGGCTGTTTCTGCTCTGCATGCCAACCTTTAAGATGCAATACAGGCACAGTATAGTGTTTGCTTCCTTTTTTTTCCCTCTTCGCTGCTGTCCGATTGCTTGCTTCCAGTTTCATGTGGTGTTCGGTTGACCGGTCAGTTCGTAACTCTGGTGTTTGTATCTTAGGTTCTACTATACTTGAGTCCACTCCATGTGAAAACGCTCTTATTTCACCTTGCAAACATAGTGTATTGTGCATCTTGCTACAATAAGATGGACAGTGTTGGATCATATTGGTCCCTTCTGACCTATGGGTCTATGAGTCTATGAGTCTATGTTGGCATCCAAGCAGTTTTGAAGGCAGTGCCATCTTGCTTTGAATCTGCCAAACGTGCACTCAGCCACCAGCCTGTAACTGCTAAGCATGCTATTGAGCTTTCTTTTGCCAGGCTCCTTGAGCTCAGGTTTCATTAGCAGGACAGTGTAAGCAGGGTCCCCTAACATCAGTGGGGACAGAGACCCCATGGATAATCATGTTTGGAGGAAATAAGGTCCCTACTTGTCCAAAGGGGTAAACACCAGATCTTAGCATCATAGCATTATGCACCTTGCCAATACATCCCACATTGCGGTCCACAAACCTCCCTCTCTGGTTGACCAAGGCTTGCATGGTAATGGAATAGTGTTCTGCAAAGGAAACTCCTCCAGTGCTGTTCAGGCCTTTATCAACAAAAGAATTCACAGAGTCGCTTGCTCCTTGTGGAAGGCAAGCTATGGGCACAAGTAGCCATGGGAAACCTATTCTCACAAAGCCAGCAGTTATTTTGAGCACTTTAGTTATGCCAACCACATCTGGGTAAACTGCAGTCCTAATTGCATCACAAAGCTCCACAGCCCCAACAGTTGACTTAGGATCTGTAGCAGCCTGGGGTAGCCAGCTTCCAGATGTTAATAACAGTGGGATGGCCTCCTTCGTGTGTCTCCTGGCACTGAAGCATTGATGCAAGCTCCTCACACAGCTCCACAAAGGTGTGTTTCCTAATGCGAAAGTTCTGGACCCGCTGCTGGCCATCTTGCGATTTCATGACCAGGTGATCTCATTAGTCTGTGCTTGTGGCCCTGCTCTAGAAACTCCAATCTGTCTGGGGAATCCATAGCTATGGCAGCACACATCAAGTGCATCAACTGTACCTCACCCTGAGACCCACTGCTACCCCCTTCAAAAGGACAAACTACTGCTAAAATGTTAACCAATGTCTCTCCAATGCTCAGTCTGTCCTGCCATACTAGTGAAGCTGTGAGCAGCAAAAGCTCTTGCACCACTGCTAAATCAATAGCTGTCTCCACCTGGACCAGACAAAGCGGGAACGGAGCCGAAATGCCTCAGTTGGATGTGTTGGTGGGGTAAGCAGACAGACAAGTTCTCCCACAACACCATGAACCATATCCTATAATAGCTCCACGTTGAAAGGGACTAAGAACCTTATCATAGGGCCCCGAAAGCCCAGCATGAGACGTGTTAATACAATGCCAATGAGGATATGACATCACGCGTATGAGACATTCATAGTGCTGCAGTGTGGACGTTAGCAAGTGAGCTTGGCAAGTGCAGGTTCACAGGCTCAGGTGCCCAGGCCTGGGTACGCTATGCTGTTCAGACATATTCTGAGGAATTGCTCTTCAAAGCAAGAAAGGGGTGGACAATCTGGCCCTCAATAATTTGAAAAGTAACTGATCTTTCGTATTTTTCTGGAGGATGGAAAAATTCAGAAGAAAAAACTGGGCCAATGAAAGGCGGCACACTGGGATTCCTTAGAGCTTTTGCACTGTAGAAGAGAGGTAGAGGGGTAGTGGGAAGGCGGTACTAGTACATTAGCAACAAGAATATGCATGGCACTACAGTGACAGAGGACAACATTAAAAACAGAAGGTGTGCATAGATTCAATCCTATGGTGTGCAAAACGCTGGCCATAGTGTCTTCTTCACCAACAGGATGATGAAAAATGTCCTTCAGAATGATTTTAAATAGAATTATTTGCCACTTCAAGCAATCTTTTCTTTTTCTTAATCTTTTTAAAAAAAAACAAAAAACCCTATGTTGTTATGTTTTGGGAGTAATTCCCCACCAATTGTTTCACGAGATAGAAATGACTAAATTCTGACTGAATTTAGAAGAGAGTGATGTTTTCTTCTGTTTCTCTTATTTGATTGATGCCATTTTTCATCCACTTTTGCTGACATACAATAGTCAGAAGCTTTTTTTCAGCCACAGACTGTCTTCAAAATGGCCACTGAACATTAAAGGGGCTCTGGGGTTTGACAGGTATCTCCCATGAGAGTGTTACATATTCAGCTAATAGCTCCAACAAATGTTTTGACCTGTTAGGGGGGCTATTCTGATACAGATGTGCCAATCTTTTGACAAATTTTGTAGTGTCA
The DNA here is from genome assembly GCA_007922155.1 of Mesoclemmys tuberculata. Lineage (NCBI taxonomy): Eukaryota > Metazoa > Chordata > Testudines > Chelidae > Mesoclemmys > Mesoclemmys tuberculata. The sequence goes on from ML675610.1 coordinate 45,285,809, forward strand.
GGCAGATGAGGCAATTATACCTTTTTTGGAGGGACTAGAGGTAGTGGGAGTGATTTTCATGACAAACCTCTGAAGCTTTATTGAACTAAATCACCTATAACAAGTGAATGTGTTCTCAAATGTTTGTATAAACACGAAAACAAAAAAGTATCCCTCAGCAGAATGTTATAGTAATTACAGCCCTCCTCCCCCATCTCCTATTTTACATTTTGCCTTTTTTCACTCATTTTTTCCCCCTCCTTTAGGGCCAATGCAGGGTTTACGCTGCTCAGATAGTGTAAAGGGGCCAGAAAGGCCACAATGTCGCCCTCAGGGAAAATCCCCAATATAGGGCCTTCCCTCAAAAGCACAGAGGTGGCATAGGTGGCTCTGCACCTCCTGACAGATGATATGCCCTTAGGAGGAGGGGAAGAAGGTCAGAATGCTCCTACTGTTGGCTGCTGTAATGTAGTGCAGGACAGGTGGAGAGCTGTTGGTGTTTTAAAGAAGTAGAGTAGGACTCAGGAGACCTGGGTTCAATTTTTGGTTCGGCTGAAGACTGCCTCGGTGATCTTGGGCAAGGCACTTAATCTCTCTGTGCCTTAGTTCCCCATCCGCAAAGTGGCGGATAATATTTTCTGACATCCTAAGTTTGTTGTGGGGATAAATACATTAATCTGTTTGAGGCACTGATAGTGTGTCTATCCCAGATACATTTACACCAGTGCAAAACCCTCATGTAGATTCGATTTGATTCTCTATTGGTTCTCATACTATGCTTGTCACTGTAATATCTGAATGGCTTTCAGTTGTGTAGCAAACAATGGAACTAACATCTGCCTCATGTTTGTTCTCTCATCCTCTATATGTCTATATATTTATGGTAGAGGAAGCAAAGTAAAGAAAAATGCACCTTGCACTGAGAGCGGAAAGTGGTGAAGTTTGTGATTGGTCTAAGTTTCTGTGGAAGTTCATCCTACGGTCTTGGGCTGTCTCTCACCATTTTGTAGTTGTGCATTTGATTTTTTCTTCATAAGTGACTCCTGGGAAATTTCTGTCTCTGCATCATCTGTATTAAACTATTTGAAAAGGGGGATAACCCCCCACAGTGCAAACTCATTTTACATCAGTGCAGTGCATCTGCACTGGGTTTTGCATTGGTGTAGCTATACTGGATACAAAAACCCGGCATTGGACAAGATCTGAGATAATACAGTGACTTGTGTGTGTGCTCCAGGTAAGAATACAACTTGATGATAGAAAAAGAAACACCTTCTACCAACACCCTGAGTTCCTGTGCTGAGTACAGCTGGGCAGGAGGGAGAATCAGTCATAGTCGTCATCTCTTTTAGTTGAGGCCAGTTTCTGTTTTATCTCCTATTATTTCATTAAATAGGGAAAGATCAGGTTAAAGAATATTAGATAAATTAGATGAATTCATGTAGGCAGGGCCTAATGAAATGCACTCTATGATACTGAAGGAACTTGATGCAATCTCAGAGCAGTTATTTTCAAGAACTCAGGAAGGACAGGTGAATGCGCAGATGACTGGAGGGAACCAACATAGTACATATCTTTTAAAAAGGGAATAAAGAGGGCCTGGGGAATTACAGCCCAATCTGCCTAGCTTCAATAGCTGGAAAGGTACTGGAACAAATTATTACACAATCAATTTGTAAGCACCTACAGATAATAGATAAATATTAGCCAACACGTATTTTTGAAGAACAAATCATGCCAAACCAACCTCATTTCCTTCTTTGACAGGGTTACTGACCTACTGGATAGGATGAAGCATTAGATATGATCGATCTTGATTTTAGGCTTATGACATAGTCCAAAACGACATTCTCATAAGCAAACTAGGGAAATGTAGTCTATATAAAATTACTTTAAGGTGAGTGCAAAGCTGGTTGAAAAACCGTACTCAAAGAGTAGTTATCAATGGTTCACTGTCAAACTGGGGGGGAACTATCGAGTGAGGTTCCGCAGGGGTCTGGCCGGGATCTGGAACTAGTAAGTATTTTTATTAATGGTTTGGCTAATGGAATGGAGAGCATGCTGATAAAATTTGTGTATGACACCATGCTGGGAGGGGACGAAAGCACTTTGGAGGACTGGATTAGGATTCAAAATGACCTTGACAAACTGGAGAATTGGTGTGAATTCAACAGGATGAAATTCAATAAAGACAAGTATGAAGTATATCGCTTATGAAGAAAAAAATCAAATGAACAACTACAAAATGGGGAATAATTGGCTAGGTGGTAGTACTGCTGAAAAGGATCGGGGGCTATAGTGGCTCACAGATTGAATATGGGTAACCATGTGATGCAATTGCTAAAAAGGCTAGTGTTCTGGAGTGTATTTACAGGAGTGTTGTCGATAAGACGCTGGGAGATAATTGTCCTGCTCTACTTGGCAAAGGTGAGGCCCAGCTGGAGTACTGTGTCTATTTCTGGGTACCACACTTTAATAAGGTTGTGGACAAATTGGTGAGCATCCAGAGGAGACCAACAAAAAATAAGAAAAGGTTGAAAAGAACTGATTTCTGAGGAAAGTTGTAAAAACTGGGCAGGTTTAGTCTTGAGAAAAGAAGACTAATGGTGGGTTTAGTGACTTCAAATTCAGCAAGGGCTGTTACAAAGAGGATGGTAGGACTGAAGGTAGGTCAAGAGATAATGGGCTTAATCTGCAGCAAGGGAAATTTAGGTTACGTTTTAGGAAAAACTTTCTAACTATAAGGATAGTTAAGAACTGGAATAGGCTTTCAAAAGCGGTTGTGTAATCCCTCATTGTAGGTTTTTAAGGTAAGACAAACGCCAGTCAGGAATGGTCTAGGTTTATTTTGTCCTGCCTTGGCACAGGGCAGCTGGCATTGATGACCTGTCGAGACCCTTTCAGCCCTACATTTCTATGATTCTATTATAATAAATGATTATTTAAATGACAGGGTTTTTCCTTTGCATCATGTTTGTTTAAAAATTATTGCTGTTGCACTGGTCATTTTTGGTTTGTTTGTTTTTCTTCAGCTTCTTATTTATTTTCTGCATCCACAGGAAAGAGAGAAAAACAGTGTGAGCTGCTTGGCAATCAACAGAATGTGAGAGCAGCAAAATGGAATGCAGTCTTTATCTTAGTATAATAGGGTACAGTGAGAAGTTTTTCCTCTGTGCAATATATAGTTGAGTGCTTATCTAATTACAAAAATATCTGATAAGTAAAAGGATTAGCAACAGACAAATATGCACCCCCTCACTCATTTTTTTTCTATTTATATGCTGAGAGCCATAAAACAAAGAATATTTCTTTCAGGGTTTCTGTTTAAAAAAATTGTAAGCATGGGGCTATAACAAAGCCCTTGTTAAACTAAGTTCCAATATTTCTAAAGGAAACCTTTGGCATGTGTAATTTCTGAACCCTACTTGGAAGCAATTTAAATTATTGTTTTAATAAAGATTGCTTGGGAAGAAGCCATTAGGACTTCCCAGGGATCTTAAATGTAGCTATATATATATATATATATATATATATATATATATATATATATATATATAAATAAATAAAACAGAGCAAGAAGTCCTGCATGGAGAAACTTATTTTAAGTGTGAACTATTTGAATAGCTTTTTGACTCTTGAATTCAGTTAAAAAAATGTTAACCACACATTGAATAGCAATTTTAATATTTAAAGTAAAAGCATAAGGTGTTTTCTGACAAATGGATCATGCACAGTGGATTAAAACAACTTGTAAAAATAGTAAAGACTTTTCAAGATGTGTATGTGTGAACAGATTGCACTCCATTTGCTTGCAAACTGCCTTTACCTGATTTAAATGCAATGAAAATATATTCTGTACCAAACATTTTATAATTCTAGCATACATGTACACCTTTGTAGTTGTCTGGCAGTTTTTAAAGCAGGCAAAGGTGGATAGCATAGTGGTTTAAGCCTTAGGTTTTAAAATATCCTAGGCTCTCTGAAAGCACAGGTTTTTATAGCATGCTCTGAGTCCTAACACGATCAGCTCATTTCTTCATCCTTGCAAGGAAGATTGAGTTCCAAGCAGTTTACTTTGTGTTGGTCTCTTGGGTGGTAGTTTAAAATCTGAGGTCCTGTCTGTTCTGCCCAGGCATAAAGATTGCGTGGCATTTTTGTGGAGACAAGAGTTGTGGGAGTTTGGGGTTTTTTTTTGCTCCATTGTCTTATGAGCTCTCCCTCTCGTTCCCCTGTTATTTTATACCATGCTGTGTGTCTATTGGCAGAGGCACTCCACACCTGAGGTTCCTGGAGACTAGTACTGCTGTTAGTAACTGCTACCGTGAAGTTTCAAAATGGTTCCTGAGGCATTCACCTTCGGGTATGAGTTTTTCCTGATGATCTCTGTGCAATAGTGTGATTTTTATGTATTTGGGTAAAGTTTGAATATAAAACACCTTCAATTACTTTTGATTTAAGGGAGAGTGGGGATTAAAAAGCTTTCCCATTGTATGGTAGAAAAAAGTTCTGAATCACCCTTTTTCTTGAATACTTACAAAAATGCCTGAAGTTTGGAACTTGGCTTGAGACTTGGTGCTCATGAGCTAAAAATACTCTATAAATGATTGTAAAAACACTTTGGAGCATACTCAGTAGGTTTCTAAAATGTTTGCAGCCTAATGAAATTTCACAAGCTTCAGGGGCTCACTGCACGTTCTTTTTGCCTAGCCTGATAGGCACAGAGGGCTGCTGCTTATCGAGTGCTTCTTAGGAGAACTTACATAAAAAGATTGCAAAGGGTGACCTGAAATGCACACAACACAACCCTAAGAACAATCTAACAATAAGGACAGGCAGAAATTGTTCCCCAAAAACAAACAAATGAAAAGTTTAATGGTCATCTGGCATAGTCTATATATGTTAAGCTATTGTTTAAAAAAGTTTCATTTTTTTTCTGTTGAAAAGATGTGTATGCAAAGGCATCAAAATGTAAAGAGATGTTTGCTATTCTGTCAACCAGCTCTGCAGCAAACAGTCTATAGCAGTGGTTCCCAATCTTTTTGAGTGAAAGCTCCAATAGTTAACACTAGATAAAATACATGCTCCCTCTCCCACCTCCCCCACCCTGCCCCCTCACTGGTCATAAACACACATAAACCCTATAAACACATATAATGATGATAAAAATAACACTAAATTACATACATAATAATAAATTACTCTTACCTGAGTAAGTACCTAAGCTTTCCCTGGTTCAGCCACCACTGCATGCCTGGTGTGGCCCCTCTTCTTCCCATCCCTCATGGACAGAGGGTAATGGAGGCAGCGGGCACTGATGGTCTTGCTGGGGCTGCTCCAGGCCTCCACCGGTGTGGGGTTGGTTACTGCTACCTTGGAGGGTCTACTTCTTTGCTCTGGCCAGCTGGGTGCTTAGCCAGCTTGAGACTCGGGGGGGGGGCTGGTACAGGGCTTGGAAGGCTAAATGACCTCACTATTACTAACGCCGCATGGATCCTCTGTAATCTTTAGCACCCCACAAGGTAGTTGTGCATCCCAGGTGGGAACCCCTGGTCTATATAGAGTGTGTGTGTGTGTGTGTAAGATAGTATCAACAAAGGTAAGAACTCATCTCTCCTGCTTCCTGTACACATCAAGATGTGCAAACTGCAACTAATACTAACATCATTTAATAAGTTCCAAATGTCTCCTTAACTACAGATGTGCTGCCAATGGTTTACTAAGGGCTCTCAGAATTGTTCTGCCTCAGTCAGTGATCTGGATTTTTCTGTTTCCTTCTGCACCACTCCCACCCCTAAATGCATCCTTTTTCTTCCCATTCCCAACTCCCAAAAAATCAATCATATGCTATTTTCCCCTCCATTTCAGTGATATTTGACCCACCATGCTTTCCTTGCACTTTATTGAGGTATTTCTAGTTGATTTCCCTACCTGCAGCTTTTCCCCATAGCTCAGCTGTGGTGACAGATGATTGATCACCCAGAGAGTGGGTTCCTTGTTGTGATAAGTTGTGACCCCTTTGGCTGTTGAGGTGGGCTCTTTCCTAACTGCCAGACATCAGGTAGGGGGAGTTGGAGAAACAAGGCTCTTAGGTCCAAATTCTCAAAGATATTTAGGTCAATGTGAGTTAGGTGCCTAAATATCTTTCAGGATCTGGGCCTTAACTCTCTCCGAGTACTGGCTAGTCAAATGTTGGGTTGGAATATATAGACACTGGTTGTAGGTCCCCCACTGAGACTTTGCCTTTCTTGCGCTATATATGCTGTTGGAGTATGAGAATTACATCACTCATCCCACATATCTTGGGGAATGGAGAAGAGGTACCTGTTAGCCAGAGCAATGAAAGGGACATCCCACAGCTTGACAACTGTCTTAGTGAGCGGTAGCTGGCTGAGTTCCAGCCTCATTTTGAGTTGGAAATTTTAAGATGTCTGTATCAGTTTTGGTGAGTCTCAGAAACTATTCTCCTCTTGAAGCCAATGGAGGTTGCAGAGATGTGAGTGAGGACAGAATCTGCCCAGGGAGAAGTTAAAACTCATCTTGACCCACTGATCCCAGATTGTGTTCGCAGGGACAGAAGTTAAATACAAACAAGAATAGTTTTACTCGTAAAATGAGCAAATTTGGTCATGAACGTCATTGACAGACAGTAAGGATAGAACCATACAAGGCACTTTTCAGACCTCCTTTCTGTGAGATCTGAATAGCTATTGATTGATTGATTATTTTTGAGAGCAGAGCCCACCTAAACAAAGCTCTGCATTACGCTGACTTGCTTCAGTGGGACTCCAGAAGCTGAAATTATTGAGGCCAGTCATGTTGCTTCTTGTAGAGACACTGCTCTTAATAATGCAACAAAACTCTACCAAAAAAGTCAGAGAAGCAGCCATTGTATCCAGACCCAAACATATCTATGGAATTCAAAGCCTTGATTCTTTCTGAGCTGCTAATTACCTGTCAATCATCTGGCACAGTAGCGGTTCACACATTTTTGCTATCAGCCTAGCAGATTAATAGTATAACCCAGGCGAAGATACAAAGGCTGAACTGTTCAGCTGGGAAGGGTAATGTATGGTCTTTTCAGGCCAAGATTAACAGAGCAAACAGAAAAATGGTGTTCTTTGTAAAACTAAGGCTGCAGTGACCTTAACTTTGGCAAACACGGTGGGAGTTCACAGCTATATGCCAGTTAAAATGAAGACAGAGAAGGGCTAAAAAAGTCCACCCATACACCAGTGTTAAATCTTTCCAAATGAGACTCTGGGAAATGTAGTTGATTTCAGTTTTGGGAGGCAATAGAATAGCTAAAACCATCATAACGAACAAGAGCAGGAAACGTGGGAGTTTTGTAAGGGAAATCAGCAAGTGAAGGGGAAGAGACTATGCAATCCATGGGGTGAGTTTATCTGTTAGTTTGTGTTTTGTGAGCTTGCTTGAAGATGATAGTGTTGTCTGCTTGGGGGCTGGAGTGTGTCAGACAGAGGAGTTTTGCAAGGGACATTAGCGAGGGAGTGTGAGAGGCAAATACCCCTACCCAACATCCCCTAAACTTAGGCCAATAACTTCCTGCAAGTGTTAAAAAAACAAAACAAAACAAAAAACCCAACCCCACAAGAGTAAAACTAATGCAGGCAGAAGTCCAGCAACGGAGCTGGGCCTATCCAGTTTTTTGGTCTGACCGCAGCATGTACGATTACCTGCCTTGTTGGCAGGTGCCATATGTATGCGTGTGTGCAAGCAACTAATGGTCCTTGGAAACACAGAACAGGCTCATGAGGCCAGAGTGGCTGAACGGGAGGAACTAAGGGAGATAGAGAGAAACATAGAGAAGGCTTCCGTAGAGCGATCCGAGCCCCAGTCAGAGAGCGTCTGTGTCATGACTTGGCTGTGGGCAGTCAGAGCAGGAGTCAGGCCTAGTCGCATACCAGAGACGCAGAGCCTGAGACAGGCCAGAGGGTGAACTAGAAGTCGGGCACGGTCAGAAGCCAGAGTCCGGGATATCTGCCTTGCAGGGTCTGAAGCAAGACAGGCGAACAGTCTGTCTTGTTGCTCAGCCAGCTCCCTGGCATGGCTTCCTGGATTAAGTGCCTGTGCCAACCAATCAGTGGGCTGAGCAGGACCCAAGCATAATTTTTTCCAGCCCAGTACGAACTTTTGACACAGACCCCCTCCCATAATGGGGGTTGCAGCCTGGGCTGGGCCCCAGTAAAGTGTACCCTTTTTTCCCCCATGTGGGAGCCCTGGGGCTGAGAGGAGCTGCCACTCAGGTCCTGCTGAGTGGTACTTCCTCCTGGGCCCAGCCTCACAAGGTCCTCCTGCAGGAGCCTAGCCTAAACCTCTAGTGGTGATGTGGAGGCATCAGCAGCCCAAAACCTCTTAGGTGCTAGCCCTGCAGGGTCTTACATTCTGTGCTGTTGAGGAGGATGAAGGCACAAGAACATCAAACTGGAGCAGAGGGGAAACAATCTCATAATTGGGATCCTCCTTCTTGATTATATCATGGTATCCTCTTGCACTTAAGATACCCCTCTGGAGAAGGGAACCCCAGTTACTAGGAACAGCAAGGTAATAGTAATGTGCGATTTGATTATTAGTCATATAGATAGTTGGGTTTGTGATAACTGGGGGAATTGCATGAGAAATTGCAGATCTCACAACACATTTAGACAGACTTATGTGCAGTGCTGGGGAGGAGCCAGTGGTCATGGTGCATGAAAGTGCCAGTGACATAGGGAAAGGTAGGAAAGACATTACGGAGGACAATTTTAGGCTGCTAGGTAAAAGATTAAAGTCCAGGACTTCCAGTTCCACATGTGTGGATGAGATGATGGTGTAGGGAGGAGGGTTTTAGGATTATTAGGAGCTGAGGGAAAAAATAAGCCTACAAAGAAGGATGGGTAACACCTAGGTCAAAATGGAAACAGACTGCTGGCTTGTAAAATCAAAAAGGTTATAGAGAAAGCCAACAGGTTTGGCCAGAGACATCCCTTAGGGGTGAATTTATTAAGCAGGAAACTCTATGTCCAAGTAAAGAGAATAGGAAAAAAATTGGTGAAGTACAGATAGGAGCTAGTGGGGAGCAATCAAAAATAAAAGTCCCATTTAAAATAATACATGAAGGCAAGCAACAGAATATTGACAAAATGTACAAATGCTTATATACAAATTCTAGCAGTCTAAATACTAAGATGGGTGAACTAAAGTGCTTAGCATTAAGTGAGGCTATTGATACAATCTTGGTAGAATGAGGCTAATCAATGGGACACAATAATATCAAAGAACAAATTAAATAAGAATGACAGAATTGGTTACGCTAGGGGGAGTAACACTATGTGAATGAAAAGCATAGAATCAAATAAAGTAAAAAATCTTAAATTAATAAAACTTTACCATGGAATCTCTTTGTCTAGAAATTCCATACTTGAACAGTAGGAACAGCAGTAGGAATATACTACGAATCACCTGATACTGATGGTAACAGTGATTGTGAAATGCTTGGGGAGCTAAAAGAGATGATAAAGTCAGAAAATGCAATAATAAGGGGGGATTTCCACTGGACAATCAAGGTGTTAAAGGAACACTCAAGAAAGACAAAGCTGTTACAGAGAAGCTAATTGAATTCTTTGCACTGGTCTTCACTATAGAGGATTTGAGGAAGATTCCCACATCTGAGCTATTCATTTTAGATGACAGATCTGAGGAACTGTCTCAGATTGAGCTGCCAGTAGAGGAGGTTTAGGAACAAATTGATAATTCTGTTCTTTACTACAGTTTATTTTATCAGACACATAGATGAACACTGTATACTGAGGAAGAATCAACATGTTTTTTGTAAAGGAAATCATGACTCACCAATCTATTTGAATAATTTTAAGTGGTCAAACAAACATGGGCAAGAGTGATCCAGTGGCTATAGTGGCTATACTTGGACTTACAAAGAGTGTCTTTGACAAGTTCCCTCACCAAAGGCTCTTAAACAAAGTAAACAGACATGGGATAACACAGAAGGTCCTCTCTGGATCAGTAACTGGTTAAAAGATAGGAAACAAAGGGCAGGAATAAATGGTCAGTGTTCTCAGAAGAGAGAGATAAATAGTGGGGTTCTCCAAGGATCTGTACTGGAAACTGTACTGTTCAATTCCAGAGGGGTAGCCATGCTAGTCTGTATACAGCAAAAACAACGAGAGTCCTGTAGCACCTTAAAGACTAACACATTTCTGCAGGCATAAACTTTCATGGGCATGCATCTTCGTCATGCATCTGACGAAGTGGGTTGCAGCCCACGAAAGCTTATGTCACAGAAATTTTTTAGTCTTTAAGGTACTAAAGGACTCTAATTGTTTGTGCTGTTCAACATATTCATAAATTATCTGAAAACTGAAACTGAAGCGAGGTTACAAATTTGCTCATGATACAAAATTACTCAAGATAGTTAAGTCCAAAGATGACTGCAAAAAGTTACAAAGGGACCTCACTAAACTGGGTGATTGGGCAAGAAAATGACAGATGAAATTCAGTGTTGGTAAGTGCAAAGTAATGCATACTGGAAAAAATATTCCCAACTATAGTTATAAAATGATGGGGTCTAAATTAGCTGTTACCACGCAAGAAAGAGATCTTGAGTCACTGTGGATAGTTCTCTGAATTCTGTTAGGAACTGTTATCAAGAGATAATTTCTGTTTTATGAGCTATCATAATGCTACTATTTAGGTCCATGGTACACCCACACCTTGAATCCTGTGTGCAGTTCTGGTCACACCAAATCAAAAAATGATATATTAAAATTGGAAAAGGTACAGAGAAAGGTAACAAAAATTATTAGCAATATGAAACTTCCAGACGAGGAGAGATTAAAAACTGGGATGGTTCTGCTTAGAACAGAGATGACAAGGCAGATATTCATAAAATCATGAATGATGTGGAGAAAGTGAATAAGGAAGTATTATTTACCCCTTCATATAACACAAGAACATGGGGTCACCCAATGAAATTAATAGGTAGCAGGTTTAAAACATAGAACTCACATGCAACTCACAGTTAACCTGTGGAATTAATTGCTGGGGATGTTGTGACGGCCAAATGTATAAGTGGGTTCAAAAAAGAAATACATTACTTCATGGAGGCTAGATCCATTGGTGGCTGTTAGCCAAGATGGTCAGGGATGCAACCCTCTTGCAAGGGTTGCAAGGGTTCAACCTTCAAGGTTGAGGTAAATTTTGCAATTAAAGAAGATAAATGTTAAGCATCAGTGAAGAAAGAAGAGCAAGTTGTATGTGGATTAATCTCCCCTCTTCTTCTTCTCCCCTCTCCAGTTCCCCACTGGCAAAGAGCATTTTAACTATTTTTATTGGTAATTTGATATTTAATTAGTAACCATGTCTGGTGATAAATTTTTTTCAGACTAAAAAGGATACTCGATACTCAGAGGAGACACTTTATCTTACTTGATATTTTCAGAGAGGTAGCCATGTTAGTCTGTATACAGCAAAAACAACAAGAGTCCTGTAGCACTTTAAAGGCTAACAAATTTAATTTCTGCAGGCATAAGCTTTCATGGGCTGCAACCCACTTCATCAGATACCCACAAAAGCTTATGCCTGCAGAAGTGCTACAGGACTCTTGTTTTTACTTGATATTGTTTCTCAGTCTTCCTATTGTGAACCTTTACTTAAAATAATAGAGATCCTTTTGAATGCTTCTCTCAGTCCAAATTACATGTTCTCTGTGACTTGTATGTGCTTGGTTACATGAAAAAAGGTGTATTTGATAATATTAAATGACAAGATTAAGAGATTTTAAAGCTAGAAAGAACCATGTGAATCATGTAGTCTGATCTCCTGTATATCGCAGGCCAAAGAACCACATCCAAAAATTCCTGCATTAAGCCTATAAACTCTATCTGAGCTGCAACAGAAATTTCTGTAATCTCTTCAGTTTGCCCTGCACCTTTGTTCAGTCCTTTAATGGATTTGCTAGCCTGTTTTCTTTTCTGTTTTCTACAAATTTGAGCCTGGTTGTAACTACACCAAAGGATGTCATAAAACTGCCATTTACAGGTATGAGTTTGCATGTTTTGAGAATAATTGGTTTAAAAGAAAGACTCTGGAAATCTCAAGAGAGTCATTGGCTTGGGTACAGCTATCAGCAAGAAAATTGCTTGAAGATTATGGGGTGCCCATGGATACGTCACCATTGTGGCAGATGTGGTTTGGTGAATTACACTTTGAGAATCGCTGCTCTGTAACCGTCTCTAGGACACAGCATATTGTCCTTATTAACTAGCATCATTTATGTGGAAAATGCTGATTCAGTTACTGCTATGCCATTCATCTGTCCCCTGTATGGTCTGAACTGACTCTTCTAGATGATAAGGGTATGGATACTAGCTCCTTCTTCAAAATGATTCACCAAATAATTTATACAAATAACTCTTGCCCTATAGATTGTGTGTGGGCATTCAATCTGATATACAGAATCCAAGTGGTGCTGGTTAATTTTTGATTGGTGACATAGGGAACATGACATTGCTGTTTCTGTTCCTTTATTAGATTAGCATAACCCATAGGATGAGGTATTTGGTGTGAATACTCATGTTTGAGTTAAAAATTTGTTTTCCATGAATATCCTCTAATATTCATTTGAAATGTGCTAGTTCTTAAGATACTAATATTAGTAAACTCATTCACTGACCCCTGAATATAATTCATATTCCTAAAAAAATAATATGAGAAAAATTATCTTCTAAAATAAAAAATAAGCTTTTGGAAGGTAATCTGAGCAATAAGCCGAGTTGATTAAGAGTAGCTCTTGCAAAAAAAACTAGATGCTTTTTCTGGCAGATTTACAAAATAAGACTAGCTGTTACATTTACTGCTTTCTTCCTATCCAACAAGACCCTGATTTTGCGAACACATACTGAAAGGAGCAGAGCTAAATCTTGTTTGAATTGCCTTCAGTGGGACTACTCATGGTCAGGTCTTTCTACAAGATCTAGCTCAGAGCCCTGTTGAGGCATCTTTCCCCAGAATCATTGAATCTACTGTTTCTCATTACTGCTTGTTTACAGCCAGTAAGTCTATTTCCAATAGCTACGGCAGTGGTCCTATCCAAACCGAAAATTAATTAATATTGAGAGTAAGATTTCATGAAACAATTCATCAAATGCTATATTATAATAATAACTAACTGTGGAGAACATTGGGCTCAATAGGGAGCGTTTGCAGGATTGTGTGTTTATTTAACATCTTCATCAATAAACTACATACAGTAGAAAAAAAAGTATATATTTTCTATTCATTTAAAGGCTACTAAATTAAGAGAAGTTTTGATGTCCAGCAAGGACATAAATGTTAAAATGGGTCCCACAGAGAGAACAGAAGCATGGGTAGAAAATGAGATTCATCTTGGAAATATGCAAGCCAATATTCTCAGGAAAACAGTAATATTCAGAGATACATTGGAGAGATAAAGACAGCAAATTAGTCAGGAGTTTGGCATTTAAAAAGATTAATGCAATTCTGGGTTGTAGATACACAGGCATCACAAGAGGGCAAAAGTAAAAGTTCCTCACTATACAATTCTAGTGCAACTACAACTTGAATGCTTTGCTCATTTCTAAACACAACATATAGAGTGACATATAAGGAAATAACTAGAGCAAGTCCAGAAAACAGCAATGGAACGATTAGGGGACTGTAAGGACTGAGTTAGGGGAAAGAATTCTATAAAAAGATAGACTAAAAGATTATTAAATGGAGGGGATATGATAACAAGCTACAAATATTTGAAGAAAGGAAAGGAAATGTCCAAGATTTTCAAATGTGACTGAAGATTAGAGCTGATCCAAAATTTTTGGCTGAAACATTTTCCTGCTGGAAAAAATGAGGTTTTTCATCGACAAGTATCATTTTCAATTACGTTTTTAACAGGAGAAAGAAATTAAACCAAACATAGGGTATCTTTTCTTGTTTCACTGCCTAATTCCAAACTTCTACTTCTATGAGCTGCAAATTGAAGTGTGTATCTATTACAGGCCAGATTCTGATCTTAGCTGCACAGAGAACCTCTACCAACTAGTTACCCTAGGTTATCCAGTGTAACTGAAGTCAGTATATGTTCCTATAGATTTTGAAAAAGATAAGCTAGGTGAAGTAATACCTTTTACTGAATCAACTTCTTTGAAAAGCTTGTTTCTTATACCAACAGAAGTTGGGTCAAATAAAAGATATTATTTCACTTACCTTGTTTCTTTCGTATCCTGGGACCAACACAGATACAACAATGCAAAAAGCTACAGATTTTGTCTGTCTGTGGTTTATAAAGCAGTGGGCCTTCTTTAACCTCCACCCCCCTTTCTTTAATGCAGGTTGCGATTAGTATTGTTTCATCTGGCAATCATCAAAAAGCAGGGTGTTTTCCATAGGTGCTAGAACTGCCGCACCTGTTGGCTTGAAGTTGTTTCCATTATATACAAGGTTCACAGTTTGGTTCAATGGCTGGTGTTTTCTGTCTGGATTCTGAGCTGAGGGGTATTTGCTTGTCATCTGAGAAACTAAAATAAAGGCATATAGTAAAGGCAGGAGCAGGATATTTCATACCCTAGGAAATCAATTCATCACCAATGACCACTGAAGAACATATAAAAATTACAGAGAGTCTCATTTGTTCATTGCAAGGCTTCAGTAAGGGGCAACCCATTTGCATGGTAGACATATGGAGCAGAATGGGTTATTACACCTATAGTGAACATTTTGTTTTACATTTCATTGGTTTGTAAGTAAAATACATGGACTTTGGATCAGGCCAAATCTGCAACTATAGTAAGAATGAGGCTTGCATTACCATGTAGCCAACATATTGTATTGCGCAGACTCATAAAATAGTTACACAATCTGCAACAAAAGAGAAGACTATCTCCTTTCTTCCCCACAGGTACTATAGTTATAACCACACCCTTCAACTCACTGCACCATCCTTGAGAGAAAATATATGAACTAACGGCAGGTCTACACTTAAACTGCTAAGCTGCACCCTATTGCGCTTCAGTGAGGAGAGCTTCTTTCGTTGACGTAGTTAATCCACCTCCATGATAGGCAGTAGCTATGTTGATGAGTGAAGCCTTCCCATTGATATAGCACTGTCTACACTGTGGTTTAGGTAGGTGTAACTGTGTGGCTCAGAGGGGTGAAAGATTCTCCTCATGAATGACATTTTTATACCCATGTAAGTTTGTGGTATAGAGTCACATGCCCCCTCCAAGTCTGTGTACTGATGGGAGCCTTTGCAGCACCCTCATTCTTCCTAGCAACTCTACAGAAGGCCCTGTGCATGGGCACCGTATAGTTCAGGCCCCAAAGAGCTGGGGGTGTGGGTGCAAATATGAAAGCTGTCTGAGATATAATTCTCAGACCAGAACAAATTAATACAATCTAGGATTGTTGTTGTGACTTATGCAGTGTGGAAACATGCCCTGATAACCAATTGCATCTGTGGTCAAGGGGAAGATCTGACAAACTCAGCCTTCCTTACCAGGGGACAGAGGAACTAGTCAGTGGAATGGAGGCAAACATGGGTGCTCCTTGCTTCCTAAACATTTCTAAGACCCATGCATATCTCAAGGGATCTAAGGTTCATGGGAACAGAACTCCTTGTTTCTTTCATGGACAGAAAATATATCTCCCTTTTTCCCACTCTTGGAAGAATCTGAAGGAAACTCTGATCCTTAGGTCACAGTGTTTCCCCTTCACTGCAGAGGTTGTTCCCACTTATGGAGCCTTAGTGGAGAACATTGGTCTTTTCCTTAGTGTCAAAACCCAACAGAACATCACTAAGATTTAGGAGAGCCACTGAATAGTCACTAATAGGCAAATTCTGCTCCCAGATACAGAGCACTTTGATTTGAATGGGTTGTATGGAAGTAACCTACTAGTAGAATTCTGCCCAATGTCAGCACGTATGCACAAAAGGCTAGATTGAGCCTTGTTCAGCTGTGAGGTGGGGGAAGCCAGCAGTCTGTCTTTCCCAACCCCATTTCACACAGTTCAGAAGTGCCAGTCACAGTCACAATCTCTGCAGTTGGGGTAGCACGGAGACTGCTTTGTCCCAGCACCCAAAGGGACACAAGGCATCCTATGGATGTTGGAGAAGAGAAGGGGATCTAGAAACATGGCCTTTCCTAGCCTCCATCTTTTAGCAACAAGCCTACCTGAAAGGCTAAGAACCAAGAGAGGAGAATGGTATGCACCATTCTATGCTCTGTACCCCCTGGAGTCTTCTCCTGAGGGAGTGCAACAACCCTTACAAAAGCTAGTATCTTCCTGGTTAAGTCTGGCCCTAAAATGCAAGACTAATACATAAAATACTTTGTTCTCTTTGAGAGCTGTAGTTTGGGATAAATTATTCATGGTAAAACATTAGTGTCCTAGTAAATGTACTTGGGTATGTTTAAAAAAAAGCCACACAAGCAGATATTAGAAGTATGAGTCCTCACTGCAGGACTGAGCTATTGACTCTTGGCTGAGAAGTGAGACGTTCCTGCTGGGGGGTTGGGTTTGGGTTTAGTGCCGGGCACCCCTGTTCTGCTGCATCAATTTGTTTTAGAAATTGACTGATGAGGTTTAAGAAATGTGTTATTTTTAGAGTCCATGTGTATTCAGAAGCGCTCATGTTCAATGGGCATGTGGATACTTGTATTTCTGTTGAATACCAGTTAAACTCTGCTATGTTTCTAGACTCACACCCTGAGATCTGTGCTTCTGGGAATGGTATGAGATCCCCACTGGGCTAAGGATGAATGTCACTGGGAAGAGAGAAGATTTTGGCAGTTTTTGGGAGTTGTGGTAAAGGTGCTTGTTGAATCAAAAGGTTTTAGAAACCGGGGGTGATAGTATAGAAAGAACCGAGGAAGCTTTTCATGAGGGAATTAGGGAGTGACTTTCTATTCAGATTCCTATACTGCACCTATGTTCATACTGTCTGGGCAAGTGGAAACATAGCTTGGTTGGCTTTACAAGGGAAGGTAAAGGACAGTTTTGAGAACTGGGATATGGGATAGGGTACTTGTCCATGGGGCATACCTCCTGCCATGATGTTTATTAATACACACTTATATACAGTGTGTGTGTGTGTGTGTGTGTGTGTATGTATATATGTATATATATATATATATATATATATATATATATATATATAAGACAAGATTTGACCCTGGGTTAGAATTTACCATCTCAGTTCCCCTGCTTCTATGCCATTGTGCCTTTGCTCACTAGTACCTTCTTTCCTAGGCACTGCCACCAGTGATCAGCTATCTAGTTGGAATGTTTAACTTAGGCTTTGTAAGCTGCTGGGCTGTCTGACCAGCCCAGGGAAGAGCCAGTGCCAAATCTATTTTCAGGGCCTTGCCCCAGGGCACAATTTATTGTTGAAGTGCAAAAACTCATGATTAAAAAAACCTCAAAGCAATTCCCCTGACCAGCCTAAGCTGCAGAGGCCTTTCTGCTGCCTTTCTGCAGCCCTCAGAGGAGGACACACTCTTCCTTTCAAGTGCTGGCTGGGTCATGTGACCAGAAGGTAGCCCTTAATCCTTTTCCTGTCCGTTTTACCTTGTCACAGGCGTCATCTTTGCTAAGGCTCTGCACAATACCTACTTTTTGAATTTTTGAACACCATAGTGCACAATGGGTTGTTGGCATGCCACATCTTGGCACATTCCAAATCATAAAGACCATGTTTCAGATCAACCCAGGTATCACCATACATTAAAAAATTCTATAGTTAAAAGGTAAGGAACTGTGGTCCAGGCACAGTTCAGCCATAAATTCAGTTACCAAAGTTGGGCATGGAGGGGGATGGATCAAAGTTGGTTGCAGGATCTTGAGCTGCAGAAACTTACTGCAGAATACCAGCTGGCTATCAGTAGTGTAAACTAGGCATTAAAATTATTTCTCTGTGCATTTTCATGGAGATCAGGAAGTGTTTTCTTTGTATATTTTTGTGGCACTACAGTGCTTCAGCCTGCTTTCTCTCAAAATGCTAGAGGTCTACTCTTCTCTGTGGTATTTCCGTTTATCATAGAAATACAGTGATCAAGAAATTCTTAGCCTCAAGTACAGAAATCTAGGGAATGGCTTTTATTTATTATTATTTTGATGCCCAGTTGTGTTAATGGTTTTCTGTGTGTTTTTTCTGCATCTTTCTCATACAGTCAAAGGCCGAAAATGATTAGGTCTGCATCTTCTCACTGTAGATAACAGCCTGTCAGACAACAAAGATGCTTTACTTAATTCCATCCAGTCACATCCTGAACATGAGATTAAGTGGACTAGGTGAAACATTAATTTCCATGATATCTCTGCTTAATTCTTATACAAAACTGCTGCAAAATCATCAAGCATAACTAAGAGTTAGAAGAAAAAAGTTGCCTTTGTGGTTTACTTTAGCATCAGCCACACTTCATTTATCTTCAGTAAAAAAGCTTGTGCATCTGCTTGCTTCCCAAGGATTCAATGCATACTAATTATTATCTTATGTATATTAACCAGGGTTTTGTAGCTTTTCCTGTTTTGTGCACTCCATTTCAAATCTTTATCCCACAGCTTCCCTGCTATCTTATATGCTTACAGCTGAATATAAATCTTTATAAAACTGGTGCAAATTCCTTTTTATAGATGGCCAGATTCTTGTAGGCTTATTAGTACTGGGCAGCACAGAGATCATGCTCTTTAGGGGAGTTCTGTTTCCTGAGTAAGGTGAATAACTGAAATGTACTGTTGTAAATTGCTTTGGTTTATAATGTTTCATTTGCCTTGAGTCACAAGTAGGACAAGCCAAGTGCAAGCCTTTTTAAATGCAAGGGGGAATGATTACAAGCTCTTACACAGACTATTTGACTTGGCATCACACATACTCCATCTATACGGCTTACAGATGCTACAGGTACTGCACAAATGAGAACACAGCCCTAAGGTTTGTTTAGTTTGGCTCAGTTCCATCTCCCCCTCTTCCTAATCTTGGTCTTTCTCTTAGTTAACTTAGCAGTAAGAAACCCTCTTTTTATATGGAACATTTCTTTTTCCTCAAGTGTGCCTCCTTGATAGTTACTAAGAAAAATGTCTGCTTCTTCATTCCAGTAAGTTTAGAAGAGCAATTTATATCTTTGTCCGATTATTGAAAGGGAAGAAGTAAATGTCCCTTAGTTATACAGAGACGGTCAACAAATGAACAATTTCCCCATTTACTTACCAATAGAAATATCCTTTTCCTTTGCAGCTAGGCATGACTAATAGGTTATTCACAATTGGCATTAATGCTGAACTTGGCCAATACACCTTGCTATGCCTCAGCAACTCTCTCCATGGCCCAGGGGCTTCCTTTATTAACAGGTCAGCTAGACAATTGAGCCTGTTGAAGAATAGCAGATGGGATTCCCAATCCCTTCCTAGCCATTCTAACACATTAGTTAATCTTTGCAAGCCCATACAGTTTTAAGATGAGAACTACCTTCACATATTTTGAGATGCAGTCACACTTTGCTGCTTTTGATCTTTCCTTACAAGCATGTTTCAAGTAGATCCAATTTTTAATTTATTGTGGGAATCAGATGGTTGAGATAATTTATTCTATGTAAAGCATTCAAAACATTTATCATTACCAGTCAACAGCTAGATTTTTTTTTTATTACTTAGTAAAGAGTTTTCCTCATATCTTTTACAGCTTTATATGTTTGTTTGTAGATGTGCCTCTCCACTGGCCAACTTATCCCATTGAAAGACAGATTTCAGAAATCTTGTTTTCGTTTTGAAACATTTAAATTCAGTCAGTATCACCCCTGACTCCTTGGTTGGTCTTCAAGCTTGAAAGCAATGCTGAAAGTGTAGCTGTGCTCTGAAAGATGGCTCTGTAAACATGGCCTTGTGAGGTTCCATGCTTGCTGTTTCTTACTGATTTCAGATGAAATTTGTTCAGTTTACAAGTAAAAACTATGCTTTTTTCCAACTGCCAGATCAGCACACTCACCCTGGGGTATGGGAGTTGAGAGGTTCTTACCTTCTCACACATTATCACCTGTAATAAAGATTCTGAGGGCTTAATTAGACCCACCTGGGGACTCCCATTGAGTGGGATTTTGAAAAAAGACTAAGGGAGTTAGACTCTCAGCTGCCATTGAAAAGTGTGCCATTCCCTTAGCTATTTTGAACATTTCACCCTCTGCTTTTAAAAGACAGAAGATGACCTTATGATTAAGGTGATGGACTCTACGTCAGGAGGCATGCATAAAAATTGTGCCTGTTCCAGAAAATTCCTGGGTGTCCGTAAGCAAGTTGCTTAACTTTTTATGTCTCAGTTTCCTCCATATGTACAATGGGGTTGATAAGTCTATACCTACCTGTCTCAAGGGGGAAGATGTGGTCTTTGTGAGGATAAAAGCAATGTTTGCTAGGTGCTCAGCACTATGCTAATGGGGACCATATAATCGCCTAAATAGACAGATCTCCAACAGTATAGCTGACTTGAATTTACAAAATAATTCTGTTGAAAATGCATAAAGAGGAAAGAAACTAATTTTCTCTATCCGCTGTGTTGGCTCTGCAGGGCTAACACAGTACAAACTTATTTTAGTCGCTAAAATGAGCAGATCAGACTGTGAAGAAAGGACCACGCTTTATGCAGAGCAATTGCCCAAGCTCACACAGCAGATGTAGAAAGTAAACTCCATGTGCTGCACAAGTCGCTTATTCTGGATCCAGTCCTGCAAGCTTTGAAGTAAATGAAGGCTTTTGGCATCAACTCCAATGGAACTAAGATTAGGCTCCATCTGTTTACATTTTTGCTGCTACCATTGTAGCCACAAGAGCAAAGTGTAACGAGGGTGTATATGAGGAGCAGTGTGGGTGTCACTTAGTAATGGGCACAGACTCAGCTGTGTGCTACACGTACAGGTGAGGAGCAGCTATTCTTAAAAGCGCTACAACAAAACCACGCCAAAAACCAATTTGCACTTCAGAGTAGGGATATAAGGGCCCTTAATTCAGCTAACAGTAGGGCATGGTGCAGGAAGACAGGATACCACACACACGCAGGCATTTTTCCCAGATTGTCATCCTATCCTCACTTTCAATTTCAGGCTGCTTTGTGGGTTTTATTAGGACAAAAGATTTTTAACCAATGAGTCCTGTACACAAGAACCTATGCTCCCTATTCAAATGGTGTGAGTATCTCCCCCAGTTTATATTTTCACACAAACTCTTCCCACCATGTTTGGGTATTTTTTCCACCCATGATGTGGGTTAGGGTTAGAAATTACTATGCTCAAGCAGGGTTTTCCTTGTTCACCGTAATCCGCCCTAGCATTGTACAGAGAGCAGATTTGACCTACTTATGAAAATTATCCTTGCTCTTCAACGCATGATTTGTTTAAAAGTTTGTATAACAAGAAACACAGTAGAAACTCAGTAAAATTGTAAGAGGATATCAAAAGAGAAGGAGGAGACTGTTTAATAGCCTCGGGGAATCATCCAGTTGACTATCCTCTTTTTGGCATTCATGAGGAATAAAAAACAAGGAATGTCACTTGTACATGTTTATAAAGGACTGTCTTTAATTTACAGTGCTATGTAAATAGTTTTCAATAGTCATGATAATCCAGGGCTGGGGCTGTGGAAGGATTTGAGAATTAGAGATTTTAAACACAGACAGATTGACACTATAACAGATGTTAAGGGAATGAAGAAAACTTGTAACAAGCTGGAAACTGGAAAGACATGGACTGTACTTTGTCCTGATTTGACTTTAGGGAATCATGCTTTCTTAAAACTGAGTTGGAGTTTACATGTATGTCTAGAATTACCAAGCTAGATGCAAATCAGCATCAGCTGAAGTCAAGAAAGTGACAACAATTTATCCTAGCTGAGGATCTGGTATCTTGAATTCAAAGGTTTTTCTTTTACCCACACAGCTCTTGAAACATTCCAAAATAAAGGGATTACAAATAATTTAATTTAAAACTCTGTGACTGATTCTTCTTACTTTTAGCTATTTTTCTAATTGTTTTATTGAATTCATGTATAAGGAGCTACATTCCTTGCATGAACATTTGCTTTTAATTAGCAAAGGATATGTGTTTGCTGCAAGGAGTAAAATCCTGAGCCCAATAATTTACAATATTATCTGCTGCAAGCGGCTTCTGAGAGAATTCCTATTTGCATTGCCTTATTAAAAGTGTCCTGCAAGACAAGAGACCCATATTAAAGACACAACTGCAAACTGTTCCGATACTAAGGAAAGATAGGAAGAATGGTAATAGGCCAATAGGGCTCCATCAGGAGCTCTTTAATGACCTGAAAATCAAAAGCGAATCCACAAAAGGTGGAAACATGGTCGAAGTGATAGCAATGAGTACAAAAGAACAGCTGACGTATGTAGGGACAAAACTAGACAGGTTAAAGCAAAAAGTTACACCTGGCCAGGGACATAATGGCTTGGATAATGCAATAGAGTGTATGCTCATAAAATTTGCAAATGACACCAAGCTGGGAGGGTTTCCCAGCATTTTGGAGGAAAGATTAAAAATTCAAAATGACCTTGAAAAATAGGAGAATTGGTCTGAATTCTACAAGATGAGATTCAATAAAAACAAGGGCAAAGTACTTCACTTAGGAAGGAAAAATAAAAGGTAAAACTACAAAATGAAGAAAAAACGGTTATGTGGTAGTACTGCTGAAAAGGATCTGGGAGTTATAGTGGACCACAAACTGAAAATGAGGCGTCAATGTGATGCAGCTGCCAAAAAGGCTAATACGATTTAGGGGTGTATTAGAAGGAGTGTTGCGTATAAGACATGGGAGGTAATTGTCCTGCTATGCTTGGTGCTGGTGAGGTCCCAGCTGGAGTACTGGGTTCAGTTCTGGGCACCACAATTTGGTAATGATGTGGACAAATTGTAAAGAGTCCAGAAGAGAGCAACAAAAATGATAAAAGATTTAGAAAACCGGACCTATGAGGAAAGGTTGAAAAAACTGGACATGTTTAGACTTGAGACAAGAAGACTGAGGGGCTACCCGATAACAGTCTTCCAATATGTTAAGGGCTATTATAAATAAAACAATGATCAACTGTTCTTCATGTCCACTGAAGGTAGGACAAGATGTAATGGGCTTAATCTGCAGCAAGGGATTTACGTTAGATATTAGGAAAATATATATATATATAGCTTTCTAGCTATAAAGATGGTTAAGCTCTGGAATAGGCTTCTAATTGAGGTATGGAGTCCCCATCATTGGAAGCTTTTAAAAACATTTTGGACAAACACCTGTGAGGGATAGTCCAAGTTTACTTGGTCCTGCCACAGCACAGGGGGCTGGAATTGATGACTTCGCAAGATCCCTTCCAGCCCTACATTTCTAAGATTCTATGATAAAATGTTCAGCATTTAAAAAAAAATCTCATCTTATAAACAATCCAATTAAAAACCTGTTTGCATTTGGGTCTTCCCATCTTCCTTGTAATTTATTATATTTTTTTAAAAATGTCAGTTTTATAGGGTTAATTAGTCTTTTGTTCTTCAGCAAGTGTACTTGAAGGAAACTGATCTGAGAAAAAAAATCCCTCCCCCCCATACCTCTAGGTGGCTAGGACTCTGCAGTCTGATGTACATAAAATGTTAAGAATACCTTATACATTCCTTTTTCCCCCTCCATTTTTCCTTCTGCATGATTTATGATATGGATTATGTTTATATTTAATCTATTTTAATGACACTTGCCAAGAATTCTGTGGGCTTTATTTCTGTTTATATAATTGTTGCCTAGCACATAGCAGTGGTCTAGCTTACTGCTGTTCCAGTAAGAATACATGTGCAGTTACAGCAGCAATCATTTTCTTTCCTTCTTTGAGAATGCCTTATTTTAATTCTTTGCTTCTCTCTCTCTCTTTAAACTTCTGGTTTCTTTTTTTCCTAATACATTTTAGAATTTCTCTCAAGAAAAATAAAATTCTGCTACCATGTGCCTGAACATCTTTGGATATGAAAACCTTAATCTTCTTTGACACACTGGTTATCATAAATAAGTCCCACTGTAAATGCAAATGCTCACAGCGAAGAATTATTTCTTAGTTAAAGGAAATGCAGGTGTAAGGCAATTGGATGTTTCAGAAGTTTGTTAATTTAATATGGAGCCTTTCACTTCTAGGTCAACCATTCATATCTGACTGAAGTCAGAAATTATAAGAAAGCTTTACCTTCAGATAACTATTCAGTGACCTATGTTAAATGAATTGGGACACTGCAGTCCAGCGTCCCGTTGACAGGTGTTAACATTATTAAATCGCTGCCACAGCTGGTACTAATAGCGCCCCAGCTGGCAGTCTCAGCAGAAAAGTCAAGTCCATTAGAAAATAAACTTCTTTGTCAAGTATAGAAGTTGTCCTTCCAGAACACCATTAGGGTACATTAGCAGGCCAAGATGGAGATGTTTGCTCTTCCACTGACCATGCTATTCTTAAGGGAAAACTGAGTTCTTTGGTCTTGAAGTCAGTGGGAGCTATTATGTGCTTACCAACCATTTAAATATAGATTTAGGGGCTTAAATTTATGCATCCATTCTTGAAAAATCTCAGGCTATGATTTTGAAAAGTGAAAAATGATTCTGGGTGGTCTCAAATTTTGGATGTCTGGCTTGAAACGTCATGAGGTGCCCTGAATTTCAGAATGTGGTGAACACCTCTCCATGAAATCCTTCAAGCTTTCTCACATTGGGTATGCAAAAAGGAAGGCACCAAAATGACCAATTACTTTTTAGAATCTTGGTGTTGGTCCTGGATAGTTTTATGGAAGTTATAGGTATGTGGACACGAAGCTGTTGATGTAAATAGACAGAGAGTAGTGGTTATGCTTGACAATTCATAGGAGGAAATTCAGGCAAAATTCTATTGTTGAACATGTCTGGTCACTAATCATGAAGAATTTCTTTCAGTATTATGTAAGGTTTGAGTTGCTGACTAACTAGTTGGTTTTACTTTTATCTCTTTGTGGTGGTTTACCTGCTTATTCAGACCATTTGGCAATTTTTTTTTGCGAATTTTGGATCCTTTTAAAAAAGGATCAGATCCTTACAGAACAGTGAATATACATTCAGATAAATAGAGTTGGGGTGTCTGGACAATCTGATAGAAACCATAAATCCAATTGCGTGTAGCTGCCGGTGAGAAAATTGACAAATATTCCATGAAAATTTACTTAAACTGGTAGATTTTTAACTTACAACTTTTTTTTTTAAGTGGAAGTTAGCAGGTATAGATATATTAGGATTTTTGCTGTATGCTGCAAATTGGCCCTGTGAACATCTTTACCTGGCAACTTTGTGTACCTTTTCATATGTCCCCACTACCTCTCCTTCCTCAGTGTAATAACCCATGTTTATTTTTTGTGTCATTTTACCAATCTGCATCTGATGTTTGGGGCTTAATCTTGCAATGTACTGAGCACTTCCGAGGAGGTGTGTAGTGTCCTCAACTCCCATTGGAAGATTATCCTGCTCCCATTGAAGCAAAGATATATCTCCCATTGTTTTAATCAGGAACAGGATCAAACTCTAGAAAGAGCTTTCTGCAGGGCTGTGCTTCCCTTTGTCAAAGTCTAGCTCTCTTCCCTTTGCTAGCGATAGCAGGAATAACATTCATTCTTAAGGTGTTTTTGATCTGTGATGCCTCATGGTGCAGTGGTTCTAAACAGTCAACGTGCATCAGTTGTTTGCAAAACAAGTACTTGTTCGTTTTCTCCCTTTCAGTCACAAGGCAGAGGAAATAGTCTTGAAAGACAGCAGTCAGTCACTGTATAATAAATTCATAGTAAAGTGGGTTCTTGCCCAGCTTCCTTTTTCCCTTACTAATCTTTTAAAGAGAGCCTGCCCATGTATCCTTTTCTGGCATTTAATTATATTTTGTAGGTCTTATTCACCCAGAGCTTGAATTTGGAGACCTTCCAGCCATGCTGCAGAACCCTTCTATTTAATCTGAATTTTGGAGAGGATTGAGATGAGCTCCCAGAATGATGGGGGATGAAAATGTGGGGGATTTTTGTTTATGGTGGGCCCGCTGAATTAAGTTATTTGTTCTTGTTGTACGTTTGTTTCTTAATTCTGCTGGAGTTATGATGTTAAATGTCTTAAATTAAGACAGGGTGCTTAGAGATCTTGTATAGGCAATCTTTTTGTTATTTAAATCTAAATGAGTACATGAAATTCACACTAACTAACTTTTAAAAATCCCACTGTATTTATTAGCAGACACTACAAACAAATGCTTGTATGGGAGTCTCAGACTGATTTGTGATGCCTTGTATGAAGGTTGCTATACAATAGAATCCACTTAATTGGGATCCTATAAATGGCACATCAGGGGATATATTTAATGCAATGCATTTCAGTGACCAAAAACAGTGATTAACTGGCATACCAGCTTGTGAAAAATCAATTTAAACTGCACACCTGGTGTTGTCTACAAGGCTTGTTGAAACAGTTCACAGGTGAAAATTGATATTTGAGAGGATACCTTTCTTGCTGTGCGACCCTTTGTTTGCCGAGTGCATCAGTCTTCTTCTTAGCTCTGATCTATTAATTAAATGGATCAATCATAAATTAATATTGTTTCTAAGATGCTTTATACTTTGGGCAAAAGCTTATTTTTGAAGCCATCTGTAAAACAAAGAGGCTATACATTGTATCAGCACCATGTAGTCCACTGAGCCATTGATAATCGTGATGATTGCTTAATTGGCATGATTCTCTTTCCACTGAGGTGTGCCAATTTCCCTGTGTAAAAAATAAATTATATATAGATTTCCCCTCTGGTCCCCTTTTGCCTGCATTGATTTACTTTATTTGATTTTGTCCAGCAATTCTTGAAGGACTCCCTGTGTTAAAAGTTATCACTATCATATTCACACTAGGCTCACAGTTGTCTTAATTACAAAGTTGGCCTAACTATGGATACCTGCTTCTGCATCGTCAGTTGTGTCCCCATGTATTATCCAAAAGTAAATCATATAATTTCTCCCTTTCTAGTTCGATTTTCTATATACTGTGTTAGGAGATAATCCACAAATTTATTGATTCATTGATTTTATAGTTCAAATGTCCATTTGCTATTCGTTTATTTTTGTTCACGCAATGCTCTTTGGTTTCTGATTTTGCTTTAGGATGTTACTCCTTTAAGCCTGTGGCTAGGGCTCAAGAGACAAAGAGCTCTTTGTGCTGTCTGTTGGTGAACTGGAGGAAGAGACAGAGGGCTAGATTCACAAAGGGATTTAGGCACCTAAGTGCCGCTTTAGGCACCTTACAATTTGGTACCATTGGCATCACAAAACCACTGCTCAGCTGTCACCTGGAGTTCCTAGGCATCTAAGTTTCTGCCATTAAAGTCCCTGAAGTGCCTAAATTTCAGGGACTAGGCATGTACTCTATCTCCTTAGCCCTGATAATGTCTAGCAGCATGGTGCCTAAGTCCCCCTGGGATTTGCAAAGTAGATGTTCCTCAGATGCTGCTCAAGACAATCTGTTGTCCCCTCCTACATTTTAGAACAGAGGATCTCAACCTGGGGAGACTTAATGAGAAGGGGACGGGAGGGGGGAGCAGAGCAAGACTTCTGATGGTTCAGTGATTACAGGAGATGTGGGGGGTGGGCCAAGCACTAGGTTACGGTGCCAGTTACTCAGGTTTGGCCCAGATGTCCCTCCATCATAATGTGGGATGGCCATCCAAATCTGAGAGAGTGCTGTTGTAACCTGAAGCACAGGATCACAGAGCCACTCAGGTTTGGCCTCGCTGTCCCTGTTGTCTGAGGCAGAATCCGCCACACGAGGCCCCAGCTTAGTTTGCCTAGAAATAGAACAGCCCCTGCGTTGCCCACGTACCTTGTCTTTTAGGACCAATCCAGTAAGCATGCTCTGAGAACATCTAAAACTTCACAAAATGGCAGCAGGAGGTGCTGGTGTCCCCCCTTAGGTTTTAGACCAAGGATTAGAGCATTCACACAGGGTATGGGAGATCTGGGTTGGATTTCCACCTCTGCCTGATGTGGAGAAGAGATTTGAACTTGAGCTTCCCCACCTTCCACAAGAGTGTCCTAATCACTGGGCTACAGGGTATTTTAGAGCAGATTGCTTCCAGTCTCGCTTGTTGAAGGAGGCATTGGGCTAGAGAGAGAGTTGGAATGACTCTATAGTCCAGTGATTGGGGAACTCACCTGAAGTTACGTGACTCTCCTGCAGTCCCTCTTCTCCTATGAATATTGACTTATATATAGTGGAACAGCTTCAACAGGCAAGAGACTGAGAGAGACCTGTCTAGGTTCTTCGATGTTACTTGTCATTGTGATAGGGCTTTGGACAGCAGTGTTCTGTCCTGGTTTTGCCACTGATCAGCTGAGTGATCTTGGGTAAATGACTTCCCCTTCCTATGCCTATTTCCATTGTCACCTTTTGTCGGTCTTGCATCTTTAGACGCTAAAGTCTTCAGTGCAGAGATGGTCTCTTACTGTCTCTACACTGCCTAGCACAATGGGTCTCTGATTTTGGTTGGTTCCTTTAATACAATGGGATTTTAGCACCTTCCAAAATTTTACAGCGATTCTGTAAGCATTTCTCTCTTTCCTTCTGTCATCAGGACTTTGTTTATTTTTCATTAATTTTGTGTATCTGGGGTTATTGTGGGAAGGCTATGTGGAAAAGTTGTGTTCTGGGTTTTTGCTCCAAAGGCATTGAGGTTCATTGTCATCCTGACCTGTTCCAAGAGTTCCAGATTAACATACCAGTCTGAGCCCATGGGTTGTCTCGCCAGTTTGGGATAGAGGTACATTGTCGTTGGGCACTGTGGGAAAACTTGCACTGCTGTTTACTGTGAAGTACCTGCTCTGAGTAGTGAATAATGTCTTGGGAGGGGGATGAGTGGAATGAAAATGTCAAATATAGTTCTTAAGCATGGGGTAATTACTTTGTTAGTGATTTTGAAATGCAGGTATTTTAAAACACCACATGCAACCAGCACTTCAAGACTTACACAAACAGTGAGTAGTTTACTTATCTTTATTAATATATGTAAAATATGGCCTGAGTCTCTTCTCATTTACACCGATGAAACTCTACTGACTTTATCTGAGCATTTTGTGGTATAAGAAAGGAGAATTAGGCTCATAGTATTATGCGAGGAATTCTGAATGTATCATGATCAGTAGAACTGGAATTAGAGGGCTAATGTTCCCTAGAGGGACTGTATTGAGGGAACACTGGAACAGGAAATACAGAAAATCAGGCTGGAAGCAACTCAGTCACGTGGACAGAGAAGTGCCCATGGTTTAATAAAATTCCACTTGTTCAGCGTAAACTAGATTCAGCTTCACACTTTGGGAATGAAACACGGAGCACTGACAACTAACGCCAACAGTCACCTAGAGCCTCTAATTAATACTGGGATCTTGGTTTAGCTAGCTACTGCTTTCTGCTTCCCTTGGTCCTTCTGTGAACATAACACCTCACCTGTCACCCAGTTTGTCTGTATTTGAGACTTTGTAGTATCTTGTTGATCGCTTCTTCAGCATAATCTGAATTTAGACAAAATCAAATATCCTATGATTGTTTTTATTGCCCCACCCCTATCAGGCTAGTTGCAGACTGTGGATGGGCCCCTGTGGGTGCTTCTCCTCTAGATTCCTCCTCTTGTTAATTGCAATAATACCATCCCTCAGGATGCAACAGCAGACACCTACAGCAAGGGAGCTTGTTCTCTAGAGGAGACAAAGCACTGGCTCATGCCTTCAGCCAGGGCCTTTGCCTAGAGGAAACCTTACTATAAAACCAAGTTATGAGTCTGAACAATTTATTTTTTGGTTGTTGTGTAATATAAAAAAGCTGTTGGCTATTTCATTTGATCATTCATTACCAGTGACATAGGATTTTAAAATGCACAAACAGTGCCATGAACTTTATTACACTACTCTTGATCCAAATGAAGTTTTGAGTTTCCCCCAGATCAATGGAAACCCCATATAAATTCCACAGGCTCATTAGGTGCATCTGAGTGGCATACAGAAGAACAATTTCCCATGGCTGCAGAAGATAAAGGCAGATAGAGGTGATTCTTGTTCACAATACTTGACAACATTAAGTACATTAAAGAAAAACCCTGTCACTTTTAACATGGAGAGGGAACATGTTCAGGTTAGAATGTCTGAATTTTTCAAAACTAACCTGAGTTCAAACCAAGACAGGATCAAAAAGAAAATGTATAATTAGAATAACCTGCCATTCTGGATTATTCATAATATTACCACAAGGTGCCCAGTAATGAAACAGGAAGTTCCTGTCCTGTCCTAGCCTTTCCCTAGAGCTATAGATATGATGTAAGGAAATTTAAGGGACGCTAATGCAGTTGACTGTATTGTATTGTTAATTGCAGTATAATGCACTTTAGATTAAATGTAAAAGGATAGAACATTTAAAAATATCTTCAAGGCACGCAGCCAGTAGACATTCATTACAGACATTATTTATAGCTTTCAAAAAAAAACCCTCTCTCCTACTTGTTTATCTTAATCAGATTTGTTTCTTGGATGCAAAAATAATCAAGAACCCTTTTAATTTGTGCAATATTCCTGCCAATAGAAGAGGTGTGCTGAGTCACTGATAAATAATTCACTTGGGCTTGAAACCAGTTTCTAAATGCTGCAGACACTTCACTGTTTTGTTCACCTTGTCCTATTCAGGTCAGGAGGATCAGAAAAACAGATCACAAGAGGTGCTTCAATCTGAAATAAAGGTTTTCCCTTTTTAAATTACAGCCATGTCATCACACTAAATTATTCATACCATGTCAAGTCATTTTATATTGTGTCAAGAGACATCTCAGTTTTACCTCCCCAAAACACTGCCAGCGTTTGCAAACAGTTTGTTTTCCTGCTGTTTGGAAAGTGCTTGGGAATCGTACTGCCCTCGCATATTCCTGTTTAATTTTGGGAACTGAGATTTCCCAGTTCAAGATTTTGACAAAAACACATATTAGCACTACCAATTAGAGTTTCTTCCTGACCTGTCAGGGCCAGAAGGTTAATGCTCAGTGTGTCATTAAGGCTGGGCCTACAGCTTTTTTCCCCTAAAATTTTCGGTAGTTCAGAAATCAAAGACCATCTGTATGTACGTGTGTCTGTGTGTGTATGGGCAGGGAGGTTATGAGGTTTTATTTACCTGTGACAAGCAGATACAGACCCAGTTAGTGCCCACTAAAACATAGTACTTTAGCCCAGATCCTCTAAGGTATTTAAGTACCTAAAAACCTTTGAAGCTCTGTTTCTTCTAGCTCTTAAATGGAAAGAACATTTATTTATACGGTGTGACCAGAGATTCCAGGAGAAACTAAGACTTGGGAGAGCTTCTCTCTCATGTCAGGTGAACTGAGAGAGGACACCTGGAACCCTACAAAACCTTGATTTACAAAGATAATTACATTTCATTGTTAATGAGGGGAAGTATAAAGAGAAGGCAGCCTCCAAGACAAAGATTTGCCAAGGAAACCGCTCCATTATAGCAAAGGGAGGCTACTTGGTTCTGGGAGGCTGTGGTGATCAGGTCCATATGCTATAGGTTGTTTATACTGCAAGCCAGTGATCTGAAAGAGGTGTCCCCTGCCATCTATTGATGAAGTGGGGGGGAAAGGTCTCACAAGCAGACTATATTTGCATAGATACACCTTCTTTCCAATGTGATCGGCAGAGAGAACTGCTTTGCCAAAGTGGTCAATTTTGGCCGTTTTGGTTTAAAATTCCCTTAAGTCTTGGATGCAGGAATAATTAAATTTTGTTATCTTTATTTTATGACTAAAGAGCAACAGAACTGTAACTCGGTATGCCATAATTGAGGGGATTACTGTAAATGTAACCTTACTCACTGATGCCCGGTCTACACTTGACTTCTGGATTTGGTGGCAATTGATGGGAGATATGCAAGTAAATCACTTGCATATCTTCTGTTGACTTTGCTGCATCTGCTCCGTGTGCCGTCCCCACTGCGCTGCACCGAAGGGAACAGTGTTCCCTTTGACGCAGCGCTACACCACTTACCAGGGTGGTTTTCCTACGTCGATTGCTGGATTGACTGAGTGGGTCTACACAGACCGCTCATTCGATCCAGAGACATTGAACTGACAGTGGTGAATTTGCTGCCGTTAGTGTAGACCCAACCTAAGTGTGCGTGTTTGGCGGGGGGGGGGAGGGGGGTTGATGTCATATCTAAGTGAAAGTTGGAGTGGGGATAAATATTTCTAAGTGGTGTGGTTGCTGTTTAGAAGTTTTAGTTACTATTTGGTTTTCCCCCTCCAGGGTTTAAAGACAGAGGTGATCATACCCATGTGAGAGTCCTTGTTTCTTCTCAGTGATCACGATAGCTGAAAGCAGTGATAGTTTGATCTAGAGGAGTTGAATCTTATACATAGGAAGGGTATTGTGGTGAAAGATAACATAAAGGATGCAGCAGCAGTGAGATTTCCCCCACTACCTGCTGAAATCATTAAGAACTAGGGTAAGTGATGGAATCTCAGAACAGAGTAGAACAGCTAAAAGCAGACGTGGCATCTCTAGCTAGCTCTGGTAGCAATTGTGGCATTGATTAACCACCCTCATCCCCTTTCTAAATGTACCCTTGGATTCTGGGCTTTGCTGACCTCAAACAGCCAACCAGGAGTGGGATGAAGTCGAAGGAAAATGGAAATGGTGTTTTAAAGGGACATTTGTCAGTTGGACTTTCACACCACAAGGGGGGAAACTGATGCAAAACACTTCTGCCCAGGTTACTTTGGGGTGGGTATTTACTTGTTTGTATATCTTTGGATAATTGTTGCAGTATTTTCCCAAATTAATGCTCAGTTACCTCTCCTTTGTTTTCTTTTGTTCTACACAGACTCAGTGCTTGTGAATGGAGAAGTATTGCCTCTTAGAGGCATCCAAGGATGGTGTTTCATTTTATTAGATTTCTGTGAGGCAGCTTTGAACTGGTTCTGTTTTGCAATATGCAGATGAGCCCGTAGATACTGAACCTGGCCCTTGTTGCTCCTGATAACGCACAACAGAAGGGTTACAGTATACTGGTTTATTTCAGCAGCCAGTTTGGAAGCACTGGGGGGGGGGGCTCTGTGTCAGAATTCATTTGTTTTCTTGATATCCAAACTATTAAATGACTTCAGATTATGTCATCTGAAGATCAGCCAACACAACATCGCATTAATACAGAACCTGGTAAAGTAATACAGGGAAGACTCTGACCAATCCCCAACAAGTTGAGGGGGGCCATTGAGAAAGAGATCAGGACCATGTTGAAACTCAGGGTGATACACGAGTCCCAAAGTGACTGGAGGGGTCTTATTGTGCTGGTCCCAAAGCCAGATGATTCACTGCGTTTTTCGAGAGATTTTAGAAAACGAACACAATTTCTAAATTTGATGTCTACCCCATGCCATGAGTGGATGAACCAGCTAGGAGAAACCCCATACATCACCACTTTGGATTCAACAAAGGGTTATTGGCAGATCCCATAAACACTGGATTCTCCAGAGAACATAGCTACGGGTTACATGGGGCAGCAGCCACTTTTCAGCATTTGATGAACTGAGTACTCCAACAGCACAGTCAATATGCAGCAGAATACTTGGATGATGTAGTTATCCATAGCGAGGATTGGGAGTCCAAGCTGGATAAAGTAGCCACTGTTCTCTGATCGCTAAGAGAAGCTGAGTTAATGGCAAAAGCCATTAAATACACAATAGGAAAGGAAAAAGACCATTACCTGGGACATAGAGTTGGTGGAGGACAAGTCTGCCCCTTGGGGATAATATTCATGCCTTACAGCCATAGAAGATCCCCATGACCAAAAGGCAAGCACGTGTCTTCCTAGGCTTAGCCAGCTACTACCATCATTTCATACCTCATTTTGTGACCTACTGGCTCTGCTAACTGATTTGGCAAAGGATGCTACTCCAAGATGGGTGTGGTGGACACCCACCTGCGAAAGTGCTTTTAAAAAACTCAAAATGATACTCTGCAAACACTCAGGGCTGTATAGCCTGAACTTCTAAAAGGAATTTGTATTACAAACAGACACATCGGAGGAAGGATTAGGCAGTCCTTTCTCAAGATGTAGATGGAAAAGAACACTTGATAATATATATCTCTTCCCCCCCCATGAGAAAGTATACTTAGTGATAGAAAAAGAATGTTTGGATGCCAAATGGGTAATAGAGAGGCTACCTCTTAGGAAATGAGTTCATGCTAGTTACTGATCATGGGCCCCTACACTGGCTACATGTGGTGAAAGGGACAAAGTGAAGGATCATGAGATGGCACCTATTGCTACAACCATATGCCTTTCGGATACAACACCAGGCAGGAAGTTCGCATCATAAGGCCAATTTTCTGTCTGAGGAAGAAGACTACACCAGCCAAAGCTGGGCCTTGGCCTTGTGGGGGAGGATATGTAATGTGGAATACAAATCCCATACTAAGCATAGACCGAGGGGGCAGGAGAGCCTCCCCTGTTTGCAAGCAAACAGCTTGACCATACCCCCACACAGCTGTCAGAGCTGCCAGTCCTGGAGGCGGGCACCCACAGCTGCTGCCAATAGAAGAAACAAGGCCTGTTATAAAGGGGAGAGCACAAAGCTAGAGGGGGAGGCAGGAAGCCCTAGGACAGCAAATAGGCAAAGCCCTGTACCAGGCTGCTTCTCTGAACACAGCCAAGACACTGAAGCAGATGGCTAGGCTCAATATAGAGGTGAGGGTCCAAGACCTGTCCTGTCCAGGGGCTAACTAAGGAGGGCCAGTCAACCCCTCAAGCATGGATCCCTCAAAAGACCACAACTGGGATCAGTGACAGATCCAGAGTGCTTTTCCCCACCCTGTGTTGTACTGAAACAAGTTTATCTCTATACATAGACAGAGCAATCCTTTATCTGTTGTAATGTTCCTTTTTTATGTCCAAGTAGTTTTGATAGTTTTCAGTTTGATTGCAGATAGTCTCTGCTGGTTTTCCATTGATAGTCTTTATGGAGCAAGGCTATGCAACTGGGCCTTGAATTACATCTCCAGCTGACCTGAACAGGGTGACAACTTACTCCTGCTTGAATGGACCATCAGAGAGACATATTATCATCTGGTGACTAAGTTTTACTTCCAAGACCATACAAAATACTTTCAATATATGTACAAGTCCTTACATATTATCTGTATGCACATCTTGCAATAATTATGAATTTTGACCAGTTATGATTTTTTTGTAGGTACTTTACATGCTACTCTTCATGGCTAAATACTCCGCAAGACATGTGTTTGGTATAGTGAGTTTCAGGTCTGAGGTGAGAGATATTTGCAAGGAACAAGGGACCTGTCACCAAGGAGCCTCTATGTCACCTAGCCCTGCTATAGATAGAAGCTCAAATGTTTTAACCCTCGTGTTGTCTAATCCTGTTAAGAACAGCTGTGGACACAGCAGTGTTTTAAATGCTGGCAGTTGTTGGCATTAAGAGCTGATGTAAAGAGCTGCACAGAAACAGACATTTGCAGTGCACACTCAAGTTGTACTGGCCCTACAAAACCCAGGAACTAGGCTACTGGAACGTTGTAGCCTGATTTGGGGTGTTTTAGTAATTTGAATGGGGTTATAGGCTTACCAGCTGATCTGATCAGAAGATAATGAGGTTCTTGTCCTGGAATTAGGCTCCAGAAGAGTTTTATAGGGACCCCAAGGTGCATGACAGGAAGGTTCACACTGATAGTTAAATTTGTATAATTTTATAAGCTTTTTTTTAAGATAACATAAAATGATAGACAAATGACTGATTATAAGAAAATGAATAATCAAATGGATGATGGATAATATATAATTATAGTCTTATTTTAGAGACTCAGGGGATATCTAACTATCTATCTACAGTATGCTTTGGATTAATATACTCACACCCTTCCCTGATGACCTGGTTGAGAGAGATGTCTGTTTTCTCAATTCTTGAGTAGAGAGGTGGAGTAGGCAATTCTCGAGAGCTAAGAGCTACAAGGCTACAATTAACACTACAAATAATACTAAGTATAAATGAAGGAATCTTAATAGACTAACTAAAAGAAACTTCAAGAAGGAGTAGCTGGTGATCGCCCCAAGTAACACGATTTCCCCTTGTTATACCCTGAGCAATATGGGTCCTCTTTCTAAGTCCAAACTTGGATTCTTCACCCCCAAATTATTAGGGTACACTTATTCTATAGGCTGGCAGGTTTGAGTGTATTAATGACATATCCACATCCTTTCCAGATGTTTCCAGACAGTTTGCTTATCTCACTTTTGTTATTTCTGGCCTTTTTGCAGGTTCTGTGTGTATATGTGAAGTTTACTTGGGGCATAACCTGAGACAGCCCCCACTGTTTGGATGCCTCCTGACCTATCTAGAGTAAAGGTTATAACCATAAATGTCTTATCCTTTAACTCATCATTACTTAACTTGGCCAAAGTTCCCGAACATATGTATGCTGCCTTAGCTTTCATACAGGATATGGCCTGTAAGGTACCTTGCATTACAGCTATAATATTTTAATATGGATCTATGACTCTATTATAATAAAACAACAATACTTAAATCTATAAGGAAAGATATATGCAAGCACGCAGGTTAGTCCTATAGGCTACAACCTTCTCTGTTAACTGTTTACGCATATACAGACATAATGAACTCCTTTAACAGCTTGTGCTTATGTTCCTACATCGGTGCAATGGTAGGAGATTTTAAGAAAAATACCACAGCAGACAAGATCTCATACCTGTCTAAACAAACATATCCAGACTAGCTATGCCCTTCCTGGCTGATATTTCCTTTCAGTTACATCTTGATTTCCAAACCACATTGAACAGCAGTGTGAATTTCTTATCACATTCCAGTGTTACTTAGCCTAGCTAGACTAGAGATCACTTGCTGCTGAACTAAATATGAGTTATGTGAACTACTGGGTAGAAAATTCTTAAAGACGTCAAAATACAGCTGGTCTTGACTTAGTGGCACTTCTGTGAACAGGCATTCTTATAAATGATAATTTATGCAACTTGAAAATTGGACACAATTTTTTTTTATGATCTAGTTGATTGAAAACTGAGACCTTTTCCCAGTGTTTATTGGTGTTTCAAGCAGCAGTTTGGTCCACAACATACATTCTGTTCTTATTCCGCTTTATGCTGAAGGAGGCTCAGAAGAAGCCATTTTGACTTGTTTTCTCAGAGATGATTGTATTTAGTGTGCTCTTTCTTCGAAGGTAGACAAGGAAACATTTGAAAAAGACTATGGGAAAAGTTTTTGATTAAGAACCATGTGAGCTAGATGCAGCAGCAGTAAATAGCATTGTGCTATATCGGACTACATCTTGATTGGGCCACTGATTTCTCCTTTCCAGATCCAGAGCATTCTGAATTTGGAGCAGTGACCCAGCCTGGCAGCTTTTCCCAAAGCAACATCCATCCGTATCATCCATCGTGTTGGAGGTGAGCTGTAAAAGATAACTGGTCCCTAACCTCTAAGAGGACAATAATAGGTCAGGGATGTGTCTGTGGAGGCAGGGGTGAGTGTCTATTGCTGTAAGCGGGGTGGAATTATGTGGGGATTCTGGAGGGATCCTAGGTTTGGGTAGTTTTCAAATGCTTTATCAGAAAAACATATACCTTGTTTAGGGTCCCTCATCACTAAGTGTGTATATGTACTTTTGCCATTGTGAGACTGCTTCACTTCACACTGTACTTTTACATGTCATCTCTAAATTACCTACGAGATTACTTCTTTCTTAAATTATACTACAGTAGCAATTGGTTTAGATGCTCATGCTAAGTCCCCTCATGTAAATGGGAGGGAGCTGGGTACTCTCTGTTAAAGGTTGTAGACTCTGGACTTCACTCTCTGCCTCAGTGTGGCAGCATAGATTGTTGGCACTTCTGCTGACACTTAAAATGTCTTTGGCTGCACTTCTCCCCTCACCTGTTCATTTACACACACCCCATCTGTGAACCTATGAAGTCGTGGGACCTCCTCCTGGCCATCGCCAAAATGGCGGTCTACAAGACCAGGGAGAGGAGGTTGGCAGGGAGGTGCTCTGTGACTGTGGGACCTCTTTCCGTTCCCTTGTGAACTCATGCATCCGGGCAGAGTTCCTTTGGGCGGTGTCCACTTGCTCCTTCAACACCTTCCGGAAGCAGTGGGTGCTGTCTGGGGTTCTCTGCTCAGTGTCCCATTCTGGTTAAATTCATTTGACATTGTGATCCCCATGTCTCTTCCTGTTTTTTCATTAGTTGTCCCCCATATTCAGTTGTATCCTAGGCTCAGTGACTCCTCCCCTAGCACCTCCTGGTTTACAAAAAGAT
Source organism: Mesoclemmys tuberculata (assembly GCA_007922155.1). Classification (NCBI taxonomy): domain Eukaryota; kingdom Metazoa; phylum Chordata; order Testudines; family Chelidae; genus Mesoclemmys; species Mesoclemmys tuberculata. Next base: position 45,324,203 of record ML675610.1, read on the forward strand.
TATGACAAGAATGCATTGTTTAGTTAGCTCAAACATTGTACTTGGCCCCACAAAAATAAAGATAACTCCTGCCCTGCAAAGCTTGCCTTGCAAAGACAGACACAATGAAGACAGGAAACACCAGGAATCCCAAAGGTGATGATAAAGCAGTTTTTACATTTTGTGGGGTTTATTTTTTGACCTTGGAACCATAAGGAATTCCTAGATTTTAAGGCCAGTATGTACCACTATGATAACCTAGTCTGACCTCCTGCGTAATAAAAGCCATATGACTTTCCTGAATTAGTTCCTGTTTGGATTAGGCCATATCTTTTAGGAAAAAACATTCTATCTTGATTGAAGAACTGCCAGTGATGGAGAATCCACCACGTCCTATGGTTGGTTAGTTCTAGTATTTCATTACCCTCATTGTAAAAAAATTGCATCTGATTTCCAATCTGAATTTGTCTAGTTTCATCTTCCATCCATTGGATCCTGTGGAACTATATTTGCTAGAATGAAGAGCCCACTATTATCAAATTTCTTAGCCCTGCGTAGGACTTATGAACTGTGATCTCTCATCCTTTTCTTTGTTAAGCTAAATAGATGGAGCTTCTTGGCTATAAGTCATATTTTCCAGTCCTATAATGGTTCTCAGCTGTCTTCTGAACTTTCTCCAGTCTAGCTGCAAAACTAGAGTACCCATCTGGGGTTCACTCCTGGGCATCATCAAAGAAGTGTGTGCTTTATCAAGGATAATTTTAACTTTCTGACAGTTTTTTTTTCTCCCTTAATGGATGTAAACATTGTTAAGAGGCAGCATTAATAACAATTATGGTGTATTACGTGACTAATTCCCCCTTGTTTCTGAACAAAATCATGCGCTGCAGTGTATAAAAGCAACATATTCAGGATTTTTTTTAATGAGGAAAATGGCTTTTGACCCACTCTGAGGCCATGATAATTGAACTCTAAAGGGTCAAAACTGAGCAAAAGATTTTTTTTTCCCTGTCTCTTTAGAGGGTTGATTTGCTTTACAGTGAGACAGTGTCAGACTGGATTCATTGAACAGAGCTCAGTCCTATGTATCTGGGATACTCTGCAGCAGTGTTGGGGGCTTGTTGATTCCAGAAACTATTTTTACCCTCAAGCTTTTAGATAAGGCTCTTTCCATTTATCTCTATTTTTTTTCTTTCCCTAGACATTTCTTCTTTACCGTCTGATAAAACTGTTTCAGAAGGAAGAAGAAGGAAACTGTTTTTCTTCTCACAATATGGATCAGATATCAATACAAATCAATTAATGAAATAAGATAACATCTCCATTGAAAAGCTCAGGATGGGGTGCCACAATATTGCCAAGTCACAAAACCACATCTGGAAGCTGGAAAAATGTACCTTTTTGTTTTCAGGGTGCTTTCTAATTGAAGATGAAATGAAATATGGTGATATCCTTTTCCTAGTTGTGCTTTCAAGGTTGAATTGTAATCTTCTAACTTTATTATTTACAGATCTTTAGAGTCTGCTCTCCTTTGGGAAGCATAGACCTATGCAACATCTGAGGGAAGTGGGGAGGATGCTGTTTAATATTGTCTTCTGTTTATACAATACTATCCAAATGTTTCAAGACTCTGATTAAACTAGAGGAAATGACTTTATATCTGGAGTTTCTAATAGCAATAGATTCTGGGAAGTGAGCTCTAGACTCTGCCTTTCACAATTTTGTAAATAACTTCAACATGTCTGTGAATTGCTATAACAGTGTATCAGCAGTATCTGAGAGCATTGTTCAGAGAAGGGAAACGGAAGACTGAGAACATTGTGAATATGCTTCTGACCCAAAGAAAATGAGAATATATTCTTTTAATAGGTAGCTTGCTTTCTCTTCTAGGAAAATAAGCAATAAAATAGCAACCTATTATTCTGAAATCTGATATTTTAAAATTGCTACTTAGAGACAAATTGTGTTGATGCATAAATTTTGGAACATTCATTTAATCTTGTTTTAATGATAATCGTATCTGAATTTGCTAAATTAATTCCTCTCTCAGTGGAGTGTTAAAGATACCCTGCCTTTATTAAGATATTATTGTGTGGTCTTTTCTATCTGATATCCTGAAGAAACACAAATTAACAGTTTTATCACTGCAATGAGCACTTTAAAAATGTGTTAATTTAAGCAGGCTGTAGTTGTATTGCATCTAATTTATTGTGATTCAATGCAAAGATTAAAACCTTAAATCTGTCCATGAAATGAATCTCAGGAAAAAGTAAGCACATCCATCCTGCATTAACAGCATTAACATTGCTGTGCAGGCCAAAGTAGGAAACACCATTTACAATATAGCCATGAGTTCCTTCTGTCCCATCCTCCCCACTTGATTTATAACACTGATTGTATCAATAATAACAGCAACACAGGCACAACCTCGTCAGCTAACATCTGGAATCAGTTAGACATCTGGTGATGTTGGAGACACTACTTCTTTGCTTTTGGTTCAATGACACGTATAATAATATGGTCAAACCTTTGAGTAAAAACAACGAGAGACCTGTAGCACCTTAAAAACTAACAAATTTCTGCAGGCATAAGCTTTTGTGGGCTCCAACCCACTTTGTCAGATGCATGAAGTGGAAACCACATATAGGAGGTATATATATACATCCAAGGGTGAGAAAGATAACAATGGGGAGGGCAAGTACTAACAAAGTCAATTCAGTTAGGGTAGATGAAGATATTCATGACCGTTGATTAAAAGGTGAGAATGTGTGAACAGTGACAATGACTTCTTGTAATGAGAGAACCATTCCAAGTCCCTATTGAGGTCCAGTCTGATTGTGTCAAGTTTGCATATGAGATCCAGCTCTGCAGTTTCTCACTGAAGTCTGTTTTTGAAGTTTTTTTTAGCAGTATGGCAAGTTTTAAGTCAGCTACAGTGTGTTCTGGGAGATTGAAGTGCTCTTCTACCGGCTTTTTATGTATGATTTGTGTTCATTTATTCAGTCCGGTTTGGCCAATGTACATGGCAGAGGAGCATTGCTGGCACATAATGGCATATATCACATTAGTAGATGTGCAGGTGGATGAGCTCCTGATGGTGTGGCTGATGTGGTTTAGGACCTGTGTTGGTGTCATATGGATTTCATATTTGTAATGGTATATGGGACAGTATTCCTCTGGAGTCAGGGGCCTGCAGTAGGCTGGATGGCTAGTTATTTAGCCCCACCCACTGCACCTGGAAAAAGACCTGCAACTTAATTGGCTGATCCTCAAAAATGGCAGGGCAGGAAATGGAAAGGGGATGGAAAACCCTGCCAAAAGCTGGAGCAACTGCTGGGAGGAGCAGCTCCAAGAGACAGAAGGGTTGAATTCTGTAAGAGGGCCCCAGGCAGGATTTCCCCAGGGAGAGAGCTGGGAACCAACCTTGGTGGTAGGCCCAGTTGTTCACAATGTGCATATGCAGAGATAAGTATAGCATTAGAGATCTTCTGAAGAAGAGACTGAGCCTTGCTGGAAGGTGTGTGTGTGTTTGGTTTTTTTTTCTGGTGCGTATTTGTCAATTATTTGCAGGCACAAAGTTCAACCAATAAACATGTTTAGTGTGCTCCCCCTTTCCCACTCTTTCTAGCATCATTGTCATAAGATAACTAAATCTGGTTTTGGTTTAAACGCGAGGACTCATCTAATTTGTTTCAGATTATTTTCTCCTTGTTCTAATTCTTATTGCTTCTGGTACCATAATGAAGAATGAGATGCTATCCTGTCATTTTATAGGACAAGTAAGAATCTAACCATTTCTGGGAATGTATCTCTCATTAAAAGTTCATTATTCTACCCAGACTTTGATTTAAAGCATAAATTCAGCAGGTTTCACAGGTCATAAAACATGCCACATTTCATTTTACAAAGATCAAAGTTGGTTTCTTGTCTCTTCCTAATCATGGCTTGGTCTAAGTAGAAAGATGGGATGGGGGATTTGCAGAGAAGCCGTTGCTCTTGAATCACTTTATCTACACTAGGGACATAAAATGTCACTCCCCTGCATGTTTTTAGCCCACTCACAATTCAAGTTCTGCAGAATGCGACATCTTGTAAAGTTCAGTTTCTACCTAGGGAGCCTATTTTGCCCTTGATCTTTGTTCAAAGCTGCCATAGTCATCAGTGAGAGAGCCATAGATGTACGGCTTTAACTTTGTACACCCAGGTCCTGGACTATAAAAGCAACTGTCATATGGCCCCCTCCACCATATGAATTTGGTGATTGTCTACGCTATGGCATCTACTTGATAATGAAATACATTTCCCATTCCCTGGGATAAAACTCTAAACATGAAAAATAGTAGTCAGGGAGGATGGACCCAAGCATTAGAATTGGCCAAGTAGGCCATAACATAAAACAAGAAATACCCTTAAAGGCAATAGCCCTTCTATACCCCACCTGTCACCTCTCTGTCCCCCACTTCTGATACTCAAATCCGGAGCAATCTGTTTCCCAAATGCCAACAATGTCATTTTTCATCCAATCCTCTGGCAGGCCCCCTCAATTCCCTGGTCCAAGCTCCTGCAGTACTAAGGTCACTGGTGCCCTGAACCTTATGCTCTGATATTCAGGAAACCACCATTAATGGAGGAGCCAGGAGGGTAAGAAAGATGGGGAATTAAACAATATCCTCCTGGGGCTTCTTTGGAACTATAGCCAGCGTAGCTGGGTGAATCAGTAATATCTATGTTATCTGTAGTGGTTGGGCAGAAGAGGAAGAGGCCTACTTCCATCTCACAACACCTTCTATAGATGGCACCCCTCATTCCTTCCAACCAATTCAGATGCCTCTTCAATCCAGGATTGACCCTCACAAAGGAGGGCTCTCATTGGCCGGGAGGTGGAGCCCTGCCATCCTAGGATATGGCCCACCCTCCCAGACCTCTCCTGCAATCTCACAGTGGCTACACTGGCTAGTGCCCTTTTTAAAACAATAGAAAAACACCAGCACCTGATTCTGTTCTCACACAGTGGCAGGGTGTGTGCAGTAATGTTCTATGGACCCACGCTAGCCCTGAGGCTCAAGCAGTTAGATACCAGGGCTCAAACAATTTTTTTATTTTCATAACTGATGTGCCAGAGATTCTGGGGCTATGAACTGCCAAGCCTAAAGGTGTTGGGACTCCACACAAATAAGCACTAGAGGTTGCTCTCTACGCCTCAGTCCCGGGGACCAGAGGAGTCCCCTGTCCCTGCGGTGGCCCTGGGGGCTGGAGTAGTTCTGTGCCCCCACTAATTATTTGAGGGAATTGTGCTCTTGCTTGCCCCTACCTTGTGCACGCCCTGGTACGGTGGTATAAAGCAGAAGTAACTCTACTGAAATCAATAGACTTTAATGTAAAATTGGTATGACAGGAGAGTTAGTATTTTCTCTTACTTTTGTTTACTAGTTGTTTGTAGGGCCCAGAGGCACCAATCGGAATTGGAACACGCTTGTTCCATGTGCTGTGAAAAAAATATGAGGACTTGTTCCTGCACAGAAGAATTTATTTATTGAATGATTGATTTATCTTCCATTGTCGACAGAAATGGCAGACGAAAGTGCTGTAAAACCAATACTTTATGTATAATCTAAATTTGTGGATCACCATTCTGCCACATTTTTTTTTGTCTTTATACAGTCGCCTTTGAACTCAGTCATATTTTTCCTTTGTTTTACTGGTAGCTTTCTCATAGAAACACTTTCTGGCAGAATTCTGCCTTGCCTGTGTAAAAATGTTCTCACTTTCAAATGCTGCTTCAAACAGGTGTTTTCTAATTTTAGGATATACTGGTTTACCTCAGAACTTCACATCAGTTACTACATTCCCAAAGAAGATGTGAAGGATAGAGGGCAATTATCACTAGCTTGATATAAGAGGCTGTAATGAAAATGCTTAGAAGCTGCCTAGAATTTCATTATTAAGTGCATGGCAAAAGGAGATTGTTAGATCTGATTTGGATATGTCTAAGCTATTACTTATTTGCTAACCAGCTGGCTATATGCTGGCAAAGAAGACAAAGATTGCTGTGGAATTTGCCAAAGATAATTGGGACATATGGGCCAGGGAGGGTTGTCTCTTTTGACATTGCTTATTTAAGATGGTTATGCAATAATTATTAAAAAATGAAATGATACAAAGTGCCTGTGCTCTTGGGTAGCTTGGTTCATCAGAAGTTCCTTAATACTAAGAAATACAGTATTGCTATCAGGGGCTTTATGTTTATGATGATATAGTTTTATATCCACTCTCGGCCATTTTTAATCTAAAGAAATTAACCTTAAATTACTGTTTTCATAAGTAGCTCATTGCTATCCTTGCTACATTTTGCTGTAGATATATTAAATAATAGGCAGCTATATGCTTAAAATAAGCAACAGTGTATATAAGTGCTACAAATTGTTTATCTACAAACTGTCCTAAAGTGAAATGTGGGAATTGCACATACACGCACACAGAGTATTAACATTTATGCAGTGTTTGGGAAATTCCTTCTCAAGTGCATTTGCTTATATCTCCATGCCAATAGCACTCACTGAGCTCCCATGGTAATTTGAAATCATTTTGTGTTAATGGTGCCATTGCTTTGCATTCACTAAACAGATCTATATTAATTCTGAAAGAGAAATTTTTAAACTGTTCAAATAACAAATATAATAATAATCTCAGCTGGTGCATAGTGCTTTGGTGGAACTTTTCCAACCACGGTGGAGTAGATTGAAGAAAGGAACAGAAATGTTGCCACAAACATGTTCCAGTTTGTAATTTTGAAAATATGGCTACCTCCACAGTTAAGGTGCAGTATCCTATTCTGGCTGCTCAACGGCCTTCTGCTTTCCAAAGTGGGCTTTTAGCATTTTGGCCCACATGCCCATTCAGCTGAGTGGGGGCAGTAGAGGCACGGCCATTGGATTGAAACTGGGATCCTGATGCAGCAAAGAGGAGCACAGAGTGTCAGGAAGGAGCCATTCAGCAGCTGCCTTCTACATTGTCCTGGGAAACTGCTGTCCTGGTACTACTTTTCAAATAGTGAGACTAGCTCAAACAAAAAATAACTATTGTCAATGAGCCTGTGGCATCTCTTTTTGGCCCACTTTTCAGAAGAATTCACAATGCAAGGAGTAGAGGCAGGTCTGTCTATTCCTGCTGGAATAGCGGACACGTATTCTGAGGAGGCAGTTCCTCAAAGACAAACTGGGAAGGCCATTTAATGAGAGCTACTGACCATGCTCTGCTCCCTGCATTAGCTCCCAGGTAGGGAATGCTTCCGCAGTGAGAACAGAAGCCTTGCATTTTCCCCACCCCCACTGCTCCTTTCTTCAATCTCCGCTGGCTTCTCCAGCTACTGCACCCACCCCCAGTATTATCTGGACATTGTCTAGCAATAAATGTCTTCTAATGCCACATAAGTCAGCAGATTCACAGCAATCTGTCAAAATTAGCATGTGGCTTTGTCATTTGGAATTCATAATATTTTGACCACCCCAAAGGAGAGAAGTTTGCCTTCTCTATATTTTGCAGAAGTAGGTCCTAGAAACTTCCAGTGCACAACTCAACTGCAGAACATAAATCACTTTAGCCACATTTGCTTTATCATATAAACTGAAAAATAAGTTTTCTTGAGACCCAAAAATCTATTCAAGCCCTTTCCTTCTTCCATAGAAGTCATAGAATCATAGACTATTAGAGTTGGAAGGGACCTCAGGAGGTCATCTAGTCCAACCCCCTGCCCAAAGCAGGACTATCCTCAGCTAAATCATCCCGGCGACGGTTTTGTCAAGCCTCAGCTTAAAAACCTCTAAAGATGGAGAGGCCACCACCTCCCTAGGTAACCCATTCCAATGCTTCACCACTCTCCTAGTGAAAAACTTTTTCCTAATGTCCAACCTAGACCTCCCCCACTGCAACTTGAGACCATTGCTCCTTGCTCTGTCATCTGCCGCCACTGAAAACAGCCTAGCTCCATCCTCCCTTGAACCCCCTTTCAGGTAGTTAAAGGCTGCTATCAAATCCCCCCTCATTCTTCTCTTCTGCAGACTAAACAGGCCTAGTTCTTTCAGTCAATAGCAAAAGTCCCATTAACTTCAATAGAAACAACAGCAGTAGGCCCTATATTTGTTATAGTAGGTTTCCAGTCATAGGCGTGCACACGGGGTGTGCCAGATGTGCCCAGGCACACCCTAATGCACATTTGTCAAACATGCGGGCCTGATGGGGCCCGTGAACCTTTTTGGTTAGGTCCGTCGCTGCAGCGCATGCTGCTGTGAGATCTTGTGGCACTGTGTGCTGACACCGGAGAGTAAGACTTGCAGCGGAGAGTAAAATTCTGCAGGATCTCGCGTTCTGAACATGAGATCTCACAGCATTACTCTCAGCCGCAAGTCCCACTCTCCTACTCTGCAGTTGAATTTCACTTTGACATGGGATTTCACGCTGGAGAGTAAAAGGCCTGTAACTCTCTGCCCTGAGTCCCCACTCGCCTTTAAAAAATCAAATAAAATAAAATTCAATTCCCTGGGTGCACACCGTAATGAAATGTGCACACCCTAATGAAATGTTCTGGGAAAGCCTATGTTTCCAGTTTTCATTAAATAACTATTTAGACCTATCTTCCAGTTGATTGTTTATGTACTCAAATTTCCAGATATAGCTAAGTGACATGCTTTGGAACTTGGCAAGAGTTCTCAGGCCCATAGGTATTTTTTAGGTGCAGCCACAAAGGCACATAGTGAGATCTGTGCAGCATTGCCATCCTCACGTGTTCAAAAATCATGAGTAAGGACCCAAACAGTCATGATCTTGACTTAAAAATCATGAGATTTAAACAAAAATATATTTAGGATTCTTTGTATTTGCCGTTTGGTTTTCTTGTGCCTTTGGGGCATCATGTTTTCAAACTTTTCTCTATAAACACACAGGCTAAAAGTGTACTTATTAAAAATATGAAAATTGAGATTCTTATGTAAGCCTATAACTTCAGGAAGTGCAACTTTACGAAAAACCCCAAATAATGGAAAATTCATGATAGTTGGCATACCTCTCTATATTATTTTTGTTTTTGCAAACACCTGGCCAAAATAAAGAATGTCTTAAATTCTGCCTTCAATTTAACTACAGCTGTACAAATGAATGGAGTTATATGCATGTAACAAAGTGGAACTTGGTCCCATGTGTCTTATCCTACAGAATTGCAACCTAAAGTGCATACCTTCAGTCATTTATCAGGCAAAACTGAAGACAATGGAAGTAGAGAAAAGGGTCTTTGGAATATAGCCAATAAATTTTACTACCCACACACTCATACACATCGGTCAGCATAAAATATATATCAGGGGCTTGATTCTCCACTGCTTCTCACCTTATGCAGTCATTTACCCTTGTGCAAGGTGGGTGTCAAATACTAACAAATCAAAATGGTAATATCTTAAATACCCACTTTTCAGTCACTTTACACAGGTCTGTCTACACAAAGTATGAGACAGCGGAGAAGCAACCACACAGATACTGTTCCTAGTTTCAGGCCTGGTCTACACAACACGGTTAGGTTGACACAAGGCAGCTTATGTCAACCTAGATGTGGATGTGTCTTCACTTAAATTTGGCTCCTGCTGACATAAGACCCCTGTTACGCCGACTTAATAAACACCCCCCCCCACAAGCAGCGGAGTGTCACAGTCAATGTATTTAGGTTGTTACACTGATAGTGTATACTCTGTGTTACTTACATTGACTCTTAATGACCTCCAGAGGCTGTCCCACAATACCTCACACTGACTACTTCAGTCACCATTGTGAAGGATTAGGTGGACCGAAAGCTGCCCCTCCCCTTTAAAGCCCTGTGAATCTTTGACATTCCTTTTCCTGGTTGCCCAGCTTGGCAAGCACACCTAGCAGCTCTCCACTGTTGAGTGTAACCGCCCAGCCGACCATGCTGGCTACACTGAAGACGCGTTCCAGCCCGGAGTAGACGGGAGGCATTGGTTTTCCTGTTGTGTGGGAAGAAAAGGCTGTGCAGACACTGCTCCAATCCATCCAGAGAAATGTGGACATCTATGATCAAAATTCTTGGGGGATGCAGGAAAAGGGCTATCACAGAGACCAGCAGCAGTGCCACATGAAAGCCAAGTAGCTGTGGCAGGCATATCAGAAGGCCAGGGAGGTCAACAATAGATCCAGTGCTGAGTACCAGACCTGCTGCTTTGACAAAGAGCTGCAAGCCCTCTTAGACAGAAACCACCCCACCACCCCCAAGAGTCTGAGGATCCAGACTCACAGGCCCCTGCTGTGAACAGCAAGGAAGAGGTGGATGAAAAAGAGGAGGAGGATTATAAGCGACAGGCGACAGGAAATCCAGCTGCGCAGCAAGCTAGGACACATTTTTGTCTCCATTGCAATCCAGCCAGTCCTTGCAGTTGAGCGTGGGCAAACGTGAGGCAGGGGAAGAAACCTCTGGTACATATGCAGTTTGCTTTGAAATTGCAGGGATGGGCCCCCCAAAGTAGCAGGACACATCTATTGATTTACTCTTTTTTACTTGTGCTAGCAGAGGTGGTGGAACAACCAAGGTAGGTAAAGCTGCTATCGGCTTTTCATTTCTCTTTTCATGCCGGGGGGAGAGGGGATGCAGTGAAGTTTGTTTATGTGCATGGGATGTCCCACAAATCCTTTGTAAAGATCTCAGTGAAACTTTCATGGAGGTACTCTGTAATCCTCTGCCAAAAGTTTCTAGGAAGGGCTGAGTTATTTCTTCCACTGTCAAAGGACACTTTCCCATGCCACACAGCACTTACTTCACCAGGCACCATTGCAGTACACAGATTAGCAGCACGCAGGCCCTGGCAGCATCAGGCTGCTAGCTGCAGCTGTGATCTCTGCTTCTGTTACCCTCAGGAGTGGGAGATAAGCTAAAATCACCACCGCCAGTGGAAAATGGTGCCAGTAGTCAGCTCCATTGTCCTATACACCTATAATCATACCAATGAGCTATCCCCCCTTCATTTCCCCAACCACCTCCTACCCCCATGTCTGGTGCTGTGCCTGGTGCTGTGCAGAAGTGAGAGTGTAGTGCTTACAACTTTTGGGGAGGAAGGGGACTGAGTTTATTACCTTACAATTTCAATTTCCATCATGTATACAGTGACAGTGGCACCTGTGTGTATTATATCTGCATCTGCTGCCATTGCAGCCTTCAGGGTCTCCTCCTCCAACCCAAGGAATGCCTGAGCCAGATGAGGAGGAGAAAGAAGAGGACTCAGGATGAAATTTTCCAGGAGATCCTACAAACCAGTGCTGCATCAGGGCCTGGAAGATCACCCTTGCAAAATGGAGAGGAGAGGAGAAAGGCTCAGCAAAAGGCAGAGGATATGCATCAGGAGATGCTTGAGCTTCTCGTGCAGCAAACAAACATGCTGCAAACTCTGGTGGACCTGTGGGTTCAACAATCTTGTGCGCACCTCCTTCTGCAGCCCATAGAGAACTGCATATCAGGACCTACCTAAACTCCCCCCATCAAAATTCTGCCTGGCATCAGAGGCCCTTGCACTATCCCTAGCACACCACCCTGGGGACACTAAAGACAATTACAGCCTGAGAAAGGCACAATTAGGGCGTGTGTACCTGAAATGGAAAAGAGTGTTCTTTTTCCCTAAGTGCTGTTCCCTCAATTTATTAAGTTTTAAATATGTTCTTTTTTAAATAGTCCAGTTCATGATATAGAATCAAATTCTATTTTTTTGGAACATAATTCATCTTTATTAATTCACAATATGCTGGCTGGTGCTGAGCAGGTCTGTCACCCAACCATTTCCTCAGGCAGAAGACCTGAGGTATGATAATGCCAGGAGGGAGGTTGTGGAAATAGATGGGGTGCCTGTGGATGGGAAAGCATCAGAAGACAGAATTGAGCCTAGCCCCACAGTCACCTCTTTGGAGAACACCTAGGAGTGGAGAAAACCCTGTCACAGGTCTTATGGAGGTTCTTCTGGCCAGGAGTACATGAGGAGGTCCACTGTTATTGTGCATCTTGCCCTGACTGCCAACTACACATCCCCTGTCCAAACTTATGGGCCGCTCTGCCAAATATTGAGAGCCCATTTGAGTCGATAGCTATGGATCTGGTGGGGGCCCTAGAGAAGACAGCCCGAGGCCATCAACACATATTTGTTGTCCTGGACTGTGCCACCTGATACCTAGAGCTGTTCCCCCATGGAACACTGCCTCTAAGAGGATAGCAACAAAGCTAGTAAAAATCTTTGCCAGAGTAGGGATACCCAAGGAGATCCTAACAGATCAAGGGACCCCTTCATATCAAAGGTAACAAAGGACCTATGTGCTCTGCTTCAGATATGGGCCCTGTGGACTTCTGTTTACCACCCACAGACTGACAGCCTGGTGGAGAGGTTCAGTGGGACCCTCAAGGCTATGATATGAAAAGTAGTAAGTCAGGATGGGAAAGACTGGGATACCCTGTTTCCTTACTTCATGTTCGCCATCTGGGAGGTTCCTCACACCTCCACCGGGTTCCCCCCCCTTTGAGTTATTATATAGATGACACCCCTGGGGCATATTAGACATCACCAGGGAGATTTGGGAGGAAGAACCGAACCTGAGGAGAAACCTAATTGACCACATACTGCAGATGAGAGACCAAATAGCTCGAGTCACTCCCATCATATGAGAACACTTGGAGAAGGCACAGGAGGTCCAGCAAAACTACCATAACCACCAAGCGAAGGTTCGACAGTTCAAGCCTGGAGACTGAGTAATGGTACTGGTACCACAGCTGAGAGCAAGCTCTTGGCCCAATGACAGAGGCCTTATGAAGTAGTTGAACCCGTGGGAGAGGTAAATTACACGGTGAGACAGCCAGGTTGCCAGAAACAAGAGCAGGTCTACCACATCAACCTCCTGAAGCCTTGGGAGGCCCAAGAGACATGTGTAGTCACCCTAGAGACTCTGCCTCAGGAAAACAACCCACATGAACAGGTGAAGCTATCCCCTGACCTAACACTGGATGAAAAGGCCGAGGTGGCTGAGATGGTCAACAGAGGCCTATCACCACATCATCACGAACCGCAGGGCCAAGGTAACAATAAGACCCTACAGATTCCCAGAGGCAAAAAGGGAGGAAATCAAGGCTGAGGTAAAGAAAACATTAGAACTGGAAACCACTGAAGAATCCCACAGCCCTATTGTGCTGGTGCCTATACACCCGACAGCACCAGGAGGTTTTGTAATTACTTTTGCTGACTGAATGAGATTTCCAAATTCGATGCATATCCTATATTACACATAGATGAGTTAGTTGACTGATTAAGGAAGGCCTGATTCCTGACCATCCTGGATTTGACCAAAGGGTATTAGCAGATTCCCCTGGCCAAAGAAGCAAAAGAAAAAACTGCCTTCTCCATGCCTGAGGGTCTATTCCAATACACTGTTTTCTCCTTCAGACTGCATGGGGCCCCAGCACCTTATGGGCAAGTTGTTGTGCTCCCATGCAAGCTATGTTACTGCATATATGGACAATGTGATTATCCATACCCAGACTGGGGAAGTCTCCTGGGAAAGGTAGAAGCAGTATTAAATACCCTGAGGCAGGTGGGCCTTATAGCAAATCCAGCCAAGCATGCCATAGGACTATCAGAAGCTAAATACCTCAAGTACATCATGGGAAAGGGCATAGTGAAGCCCCACAATAAAATTGGCCCTGACCAAACCATAAGAAACAGGTCTGAGCATTCCTTGCCGTAGTGGGGTATTACTGGAGATTCATCCCCCATTTCATCACCAGAGCACGCCCTCTGATGGATCTGGTAAAGGCTTGGGGCCTGGAAATGGTGAAATGGACCAATGAGGAAGAGGAAGCTTTCACAGACTTATGGATAGCCCTGTGCAGCCTCATGCTCATAACCCCAGACTTTACAAAGCAATTTATATTACAGACTGATGTATCTGAGGTAGGGTTGGAGGCTGTCATATCACAGATGGTGGGAGAAGATGAACACCCCATTCTCTACCTCAGCAGAAAGCTCCTTCTGATGGAACAAAAATATGCAGTGTTAGAGAATGAGTGCCTTGCTGTCAAGTGAGCCATGGAAACGCTCAGGTATTAACTGCTAGTCCGAACATTTACTCTCATGACCAACCACAGCCCCCTCCAGTGGATGCAATGGAACAAAGAGAGAAAAGCAAGGGTGACCAGGTGGTTCTGTCCCTCCAACCATTCCAATTTACCATCCAACACAGAGCCAGGAGACTGTAGAAAACAATTAATATGCTGTCTAATTATTTAAACTGTTGTAACAGCAACTCCATTTGGAGACAAGATGTTCCAGTAGTAGGATGACAGTGAAAACATTTAATTTTGATTGAGAATCCAGACCTGGAGATTTCCAAGTTCCTTCATGAGTTATGAAGCGAATGGAAATTACTTATTTGAATCTTTGACCAATATATCCATGTACCAGCAATTCCTCATCCATTTGTTCTATCTGCATTGTAACATTGTTAACTCCATTAGATTTTTTGTATTAATATGAATACACAATAATATAACATTCCATCAGAATTGCATTATAAATTAGAAAAGTTAATTGACTCCAACAGAAGTTTTTTGTTTCTTTTTGAAAGTTATTTCTGGAAAGCTAAATGTAATATTAAATATTGGAGCTGCTTATACAGCTGTTCCAAGGGATTGTATTTTCTAAATTTATAGGAACCTATCCCCTTTCAGATCTATATGTGAAAATCCTATTAAGGTTAATGGGAAAAACATGTGAGAATTAAGGAGATAATGGACCCCAACACAATTAGGTCAAGTTTACACTTAAAACACTGCAGCGGTGCAGCTGCACCACTATAGCACTTCAGTGAAGATGTTACTATGCCAACAGAAGAGCTTCACCTGTCAGTGTGGTTAATCCACCTCTATGGGAGGTGATAACTATATTGACCGAAGAAGCCCTTCCATCGACATAACACTGTTTACCCCGAGGGTTAGGTCAGTATCACTGCATTGCTCAGAGGTCTCAGTCTTTTACTGTCTCTTGTTGAGTGAATATCTGTAAATTCTATTAAAAGAAAAATACCACATCAAAAATCCCTGTTTTATTTTAAAATGTATAGTCCCCGGTGGCTGTGATGAACACAGGTCAATCGAATAGAGATTCATTCAACAATCAGCAACCATTACTGGCTACCTTTAATATAAACAATGTCATTATTTCCTTCCTTTAATATTTTTCATGTTAAAAGAATGAGGTTGAATTCTTCATGTGATCATGTGGATGTAATCCGTCATACTCCAGGAAATCCATTGTTTTCTAGCATGAAGTAATGTCCACTTACTATATGTCACTGATAGTAGTAATTACTTAAAGGAAAAAACAAAATATTAAACAATTGTCATGTTGAATAATTGCATGAATGAATGAAATAAAGTTAACACACCGGTATCTCAACACACTGAAAGTTAGCATCTGGACCAAGAAGCTGTAAAATAATATTCATTATTTCAGTAACATTGTTTTTTTCCTGGAACCATTGTGTGTAAATGGCAGATCTTATCTACTAAGTGCTAAAGTAGTTTGTCTGTTATATGTAACCCTCCCTGAGACATTAGTAATGTTAAGTGACAAAAATGGGAGCAGATGGGAAACCATTTTAGCACCTTATCCACTGAGCACTGGCTCAGTTCTGCAGTATGACCTTTCTATTAATGTGTATGATTACACATACAGCACCCACGTTGGGTAGGAAGTCACATGATTTTTTTTAATGGCAATGTGAATCTCCTTGGTCAATCTGTTTCAATAACATTCAATTGCTGCACCACTTATTCTCTTTATGAAGTGAAGCAGGCAAATCAGTGTGGTTCTTGATGGTCAGATACAAAACTTCACCATATTGCATGCTAATGTGAATTGTTGGACTGAAGTTATGAACTTTCAGCTCATTATGGCATAGTAGTCTTATGCAGCTGTTCTTCACCCAGATGACTCATTGCAGCATTCTTTGAGAAAGGAAAGGACTTCATGTGAAATGTACCCTGCATTCCACAGTGGTTGAATGACTTATTTCCTGTTCAGAGAGACAAGGTGGGTGAGGTAATATCTTTTATTGGACCAACATCTGTTGGTGAGAGAAGCAAACTTTCTAGCTTGTTTCTGTTTTTTATTAAACATCATTACAGTTAAAAAAAAAAAAGTTCTGAATGAAAATTAGACCACAATGGTAATGAGCCTGAAAGGTATGCCAGAGAACTTTAGATAAGTACTGTATTTCAAGTACCTTTTCTATGTGAAGTATATGCTCCAAAGCTGCAAGATTTTCTGACTGCGTTAGCATTAAGAAAAAAAACCTCAGGTACTGAAGGTGAAGCTGGTAAATGTACTAGCATTTAAATAAAGCATGCTGACTTTTACTTTTATTTATTTGTATTGTGAAATTTATTTTATTAAATGTCTATATATTTTTTGAGAAATGTATACATATTTATAAAATGGAACTTAATATTTCATTTTGACTTATGCCAAATACAAAATTTAAATGGCAGCATTTTGTTTTTCAAAATTTAAGAGATGCCTCTGTTGTTTGGTTTGGCCTCTATGGTGGAACTTCTCTCACTTTATTCACAGTGAAATAAACTCTGTGGGGTATGCTCCCGGTGTCAAGGGATGAATGACCATGCAACACAGCGCTTTTACTTCTGACACAATAGGGAAGTCTGTTCACAGAGAAGACCCAATACTTGTAATACCAGAGATCAGAACTGAGGTGAGACACACATACAGTTCTTTCAATCCTAATCAGACTTCAAATTCTGAAGCATTTTGAAGTTCACTCACTTTTTAATATACTTTTTTTATACTTGGCTGTATATATATTTCCCCTATTTGATTTCCATTCCCTGCATCTGACGAAGTGGGTTACAGCCCACGAAAGTTTATGCCTCCTGAAATTAAATTTGTTAGTCTTTAAAGTGCTACAAGACTCTCATTGTTTTTGCTGTATGAAGACTAACACGGCTACCCCGTGGAACTTTTCACTTTTTTTAAAGCATTGAAACAGAGTGCAAACACAAAAGCAAAACAGAATAATCATATCACTGTACATTGCAAAACATTTAACCATTTAGTACCCTAATCTTTATGAAAAACAGCTCTGAGTCCTAGACATCCCTAGTCAAACTATTACCTTAAATGACAAGGTCTCTGCTGTTTGTGTTATTGTATAATGCCCTCTTTAAAGTACTCTGTCTTTCAAAATACTTGAAGTATCACTTTGCTTGGAAGCAAAAACATTGTTGCTGAACTACTACTATTTATTACACTAATGCAGAAGTAGCTAGTATTATGAAAGGAAAACTTCAAGTTAAAAACTTGACAACAAAAGAGCTATAAAGATATATGGCTGTTAAGCATTCCTTGAATTTCAATACTTGCAAGTGAAAAGGAGCATCAAAGTGCTTTCACAGCCAGGCCTGCTTCATTGAAATGATCTGATCTGTGCCTTTTCTCAGTGTTCCATTATTATTGTTAATGTCCACTACCTGCTGGGGAAGAGGCATATTCAGTTCTTCTGAAACTCATCTGGGGAGGAAACTGCTTCCTCCTCCATTCCCTTAGCTTCTCCCTCCCTTAGTCTCCCAACAGACACTATTTGCAATGTCTGTAAAGTATTCATCGCTTTTCAAGCACTGGGGTTCTACAGGGCTTTTTTTTTTTGTTCCTTCCTCATAAAAAGTGAATAAAAGTTTTAAAATGTTTACATAATGAAGCCTCATTATCTTTGTTCTCAAAGCATGTGTACTGTTTTTACCTATACACCTTTTAAAAATGGTTAAGAAGTTTTGCCTTTTATTCTGTAAAATGCTTTCCATGATGTGCCCATAGGCAAACATGTACAGACACAAAAACTTCACAGTGTGATATATAGATTAGGGAGTTTTACTCTGGAAAAACCTTGAGAAAGCTCAAGGGAAGCCCACGCAGTTGCAAAGCAAAGAGCAATAAGGGTAACTTGTATATTGAGGCAGAAAAGGATGGGAGGAATCTCTCCATGAAAGGCCCTGCACATAGACCTCTCCCCCCAGAGGGTCTGTCTCTAGATTCTATTTTTAGCACACGTATACCACTGAATCAAGGTGAATTCATAGAAAATGCTGTCTGTGAGGACTAGATGGCACAAGGCCACATCTCTGCTTTTTCTCTCCCCATTGTTCAGGGCTGTGTATCCCTGAAGTAATCATAGGTGCTTTCAGAGCAGACATTAAAATCTCACAAATAAGAAAAATAACCTTCCATTTAACATTGATTGCGCAAAGCAGTAAAAAATTAACTGTTTTGCATAAGCTGTGCATAAATTATATTGTGTATTCTTAGAAATTAAGCTAAACCTCACAAAAATAGCCCCAAACATTCCCTTCTATATGTGTTGAATATACAGAACAGATGATTGAAAAAGAGAATATTCTAAATATTCTAAAATAAATGTGGGGATGATAACTGACAAAGACAATAAAGTGATTGCACTAGGATTATCTGATCTGACTAGTATATCTGATCCTCCAAACATTTTATATGTTAACAAAAATTAAGACAGACTAAGAACAGATCAAGGGTGACCAATAATTCACATCTGTCTTTTTCATTGAAAGCTTTGGACCTCTTTATTTATTTATATTATGGTACCACCTATGAGTCCCAATCATGGAGCAGGCCCCATTGTTCTAGGTGCTTTACAAAGAAACAGTCTGTACCAATTGCAGTCAATAGGAGTTTTGCCATTGACTTCAACATATTCAGGATTACTACAATCAAGAGGCAATAAATAATATACCTCTCACTATTTAGACTGTGATTGTTCACAGGCACATATGGGAGTTAGGCTCCCAGCTCAGACTGACTTTCCAGCTCATGAGATATTTATTGGGAGGCCTGGAAACCAGCTCTTTGCAGGGATAGTATCTCCACAGAGATGCTGAGCAGCCGGATTACCTGTTGACTTCAGTAGAAGCTGTGGAAACTTAGTACCTTTGAAAATAAGGCCATTTAATTATGTGCTTAGCTTTGGGTACCCGAGTTTGAAAGATGTACACAAGCCCTCTCTTTCTGGGTTTCTTCAAGAGTACAAAGTGAATCATTGGGATGGGGTTAGAAGTCAAGTTGCTACTCCCCAATACAACCAGTTGAAATACCAGTTAAAAATTAACTATACTTTTTTAGAAATTTTAAACTTTTTTTATTTTAAAATTTCTTTTTTCCTTCAAAATTTCATTGAAACATTTTGAAAAATTGAAACAGCCTAATCAACTTGATAATAGTCAAAAACCTGAAAAAGCATTGTTAAAATATTGTCAAAATGTTTTTTGTTGAAAGTTTGAAATTTCAACACTTTAATTCATCAAAAATATAAAAATTCCAAAAACATTGACTATCTCTATAACCAAACCTGCCCTCAGTCCATTAGATGACACTGCATTTAGTTTCCAATAGATAATTTATCTCCTTTAATGATCCATAGCCCTAGAAATTAATTCTGTAAATTCTTGCAAATCAGGAACTGCATTCTCAAAAGGTAATTCTGCTCTGATTCCTGAGATACCTGCTTCTATATCATATTTGAAATCTGTATCAATAAAATAGTTAAGGCCTGATCTGCAATCAGTTAACCACATGACTAAGTTTACTTATATGAGTTTTTCCATTCTTTTTTATTTAAATTGGACTACTCCCGTGAGTGTGTGTTGTAGGATCTGCTTCAAAGTTGGCTCAGTGGCCATTAAGTTTGCCAAACGTTTGGGAAGATGACATGAAATTATCCCGAACATTTAAGTATATCAATCCAAATAGATTTTTTTTAAACTTATTTTTGAAACTTCCATTTCTTAAAATTGTGTACTTCCAAGTGCAAGCAAGACTGAAAATATTAGAACAAGTATTCTAGTTCAACTGCATTTAATTTTGAGTTCATGGATTCTTTGTCTTAAAACATTTTAAACATACCAGCTTGAATAATTCAACTCAAGATCAGTTCCTTGTATATTATGACAGCATTGAGATATATTCTATGGTGAAAACAACTACAAGTTTATTATCAAAGGTTCTAGATTCAAAGTGTGAAGATATAACAGGGTGTTGGGGGGTAACCCCTGCCCCAGAAAGGAAGAGGGAGGGCAGAGAGAGATACAGAGAGAAAGAGTGTGTGTGTGTGGGGGGGGAATTTGCCTGTCTCCCTGAACAGCCCCAGAGACTGCTGGCTGAAGCAAGGCCAGCCTGGGGACAGGGTGGGCTAGCACTCAGCACTGGGGCGGGCCAGAATTTGCCGGCAGTGCTCCAAGGACTGGGAGCACTTGGGTCGGGCCTGGGGCAAATGAGCCAGCCTGGGGCCGGGTTGGGTCTGCACCTGGTTCTGGGGCACTCTGGCAGTGGAGGAGGGGGGCTTCTGAGACATGAGATGGCCAGCCTGGGGCCAGGGTTGGTTGGGGTGGGGCCGTGCTGGAGTATGGGTTCTGCAGGCACTTGGGGCACTCCATCACTGGGGCCACCCAGCCAGCCTGGCTGGTGCTCAGGCTGCCTAGGGCTGGGCTCTGATGGGAGAGGGGATGGAAAAGGCATGGGTTCCGGCGGAAGGGGTGGGGTCAGGGGCTAGTCTCCCCAAACAGGCGGTTCACCAGCCACCCCAGTTGGTGAAGCAGCAGGAAGTGATGGGGAAAAAAAGCCCTGCAAGGCCTCCAGGAGTCTCACCAGTTGGAAAGGCAGGCCTTGCTTACCTGGCAGGTGGACCAGCAAAAATCCCTGAAGGATTTTATAAGGGAGCAAGCCAGTGTCCAGCAGCAGCTACTGCAGATACTGGTGTGTCCCGCAGTGGGGAATGGCACCTGATCACTGGGCTTGGGACTTTGCATGATGGGCCAAGCGGATGACCTGGACACGTTCCTTGGCACTTTTGACCGGATAGTTGTGGGTGCAGGATGGGACAAGGTGGCCTGGGCCCTGTGACTGGTGCCCTGCCTGGTGGGTGAGGCCCAGGCAGCCTACATGGCCCTGAGTGACCAAGAGGTCTGAGATTATGAGGCATAAAGTCTGTCCTCTTATTGAGTTGGTCTGTCTGTGGAGTGATGCCACCACAAATTTTGGTTGTGAGGTGGATGGGGCGTCAATGCCCCTGGGCATTTGCCCATAGACTGCAAGATTGGGCCACTCGGTGGCTGCATCCTGCCACACAGACAGTGGAGGAGATTATGGACATGGTGGTCCTGGAAGAGTTTTCACATGGACTCTCTGAAAATGTTCAAGTCTGGCTAAGGCAACACCAGCTTGGCACAGCAGAGGTGGCTGTGAGTCTGACTGAGGAATATGTGGAGACAGATGCTCCCAGGAAGGTAGGTCAACCCTATAAAGGTCCAAAGGCTGGGGGGAACCCAGAGAATCCCTGCCTAGAATGAGTCTGGAAAGGAAAGGAGAGGATGGATGGGAAGCCCCCATGAGGATCCAGATGCTGGTAGTGTTGCCAACCCAGACATAAGAAGCAGGACTTCCCGCACATGGATTGTAGACTGGACAAGTTTTATGGTTGGACTTATGTGAAAGGGAGCTGGGAGGTGAGAAAATTGTCCACCTGTGAGGGTGGAGAGGAAGTCCCAGAGAGGGTTGGTGAACACAGCCTCCACCCACTCCCTTGTCCAGAGGGGGCTGATGAAGCTGCACTGGGTGATCCCCAGGGCTAAGGTGGATATGGAATGCGTCCATGGGTACATGAGGCGGTAGCCTATGGTCCAGGTGCCCCTGGAAGTCAGGGGACAGTTTCTGTGGAAATGGGTATCAGTAGGAGAGGGACTGCCTTATCCACTAGTGGTGGGGGCCGATTGGAAGCCCTCCCAAAAAGAGAAACATGATGGGGAAGTAACCCCACAGAGAGGACAGGTGGAGAGGAGGCCCTGATAAAAAATAAACCCCTAGACATCAAGAGCAGAGCCAAGACAGAGAGGTGCCCCCAAGAGCCAGAGAACAAAGGGAGGGAGGAAATGTGAAGAAGGCTATAAGGGGAGGGCCCAGCTCAGGCCACCAAATGGAAGAGGAGAGGCTGAGGGAACCCCCGCCTGCCCAATAAGACCCCAAGAGGGAGTGCCCTCTACCTCACCTGGTAAGCTTGAGGCTCAGGAAGCCCCGGGTACCCTCGAGGAGATGACGATCACCCAGAAGCCCCAGCCAGGAAGCTTGGGGGTGTGTGATAAGAGGCGGCCGCAGGGCTGCAACTGGTGCAAAGACCTGTGGGTGGAGGTAGAGCCATGGGGGCGCCAGCCACCCACAAAATGTAGTTTCTGTGGGTTGGGGATGAGTGAACCCTGCACGAGGGAGGCTGAGAGCCCTTTGAAAGAGGAAGAAGGACCCCCCCCATAAGGACTGCTCTGGTAGAAGGAAAAGGGGAAGAAGGAACCTGATGGTTCTACATGGAGGGGGCAGGAGAAGGCAGGTAGCAGGGTACTGTGGGGGTGACCTCCTAGCCAGCCCCTTGTCACTCCACCCTCTGTAGCTGAGGGGTAGCAGAGCTGATTAGTTGGGCTGTGGCCTAATTACCTGAAGGGAGGCAGCTGTCATCTTACACAGGCTGAGCAGGTGCCCAAGCTTGATTAGGCAAAGAACAGCAGCTGCCCAGTTGACCCAGGAGGGTTTATATGCTGGCCCAGAATGGCCAGTGAGAGGGAAGTGAGTGTGAAGTCTTTGGTTGTCTCTCTGGCCTACCCCAGAGACTGCTAGCTGAAGCAAGGTCCAGTGAGGTGGAGAGACTTCATGTACACTTTGTAAATAAAAACACTGAAACTGAAGGGTCTATGAGTCCTTTGTTGGCCAGAGGGGAACTGAAGTAGAGGGGCTGCAGCAGAGGCATGCCTTATAGAAGGATAATGGAAATGAAAGGCTTACATACAAAACAAAATCCTCAGACAATTTCTAGAGATTAAATTTAACAGGCTAATCTTCAATCTAAATAACTTTTTCTCCCCCCAAATGTCCTTTGTGATGTTTCAGTTAAGCCTGGTTGAGATCCCATTTTCATTAATGTAATTTCACTGCCCTATTATTTCTGAAGTGCAGGAAAAAGTGATGGCTTCCTTGCCTTCTCCTTATAGTCTCTAAAGTTCATTGTTTGTACCTGCGAGGTTGATGCTCTATAGTTTATTATCCAGTGTGCTCCTTCTGTTAGTTTACAATGCTTAGTTTAGAGAGACAGGTGAAAAAACATACTTTGTTCGGCAGAAACCTGTTTAACTCTGTCTTGATACAGACATTGGGAACTTATTTTTAGTATACATACATAACTCCTTACAGCAGAATATTTTTGTAACATCCCTTGCCAGTTGGCTTTGAGAGGTTTCTAATTTTACAATGATTCAGGAAATAATCAGTACTCACCAACATAGTTTGAACTTTGCTTATGGAGTATCAAATCAATTAATTGTTTAATCAATCCACAGAATAAAATCTTTAAAAAAGAATAGCTGAGTAATTGTAAAAAAGTACATTCTAGAAAAATCTGCTCATGAAACTTCTGCAGAAAGAAGGGAGGGAGTAAAATACTCCCGAGGAGAAGTATTTATACAGCACCTCCTAAAATTTCCCCTATACTTTCAGTTGTATATTTTATTGTCAGTCACTTCTTATCCTATACAAGACTAAATTGTACATTCTGGTTTACATACCAGGGTTCCTATTGCCATCACTGAGAACTTTGCGCAAGAGTCCTGAGGCAGAATTTGTGACACTTAGTAAAGATAATTGGGATCTTTCAGCATGAAAAGAGCCACAGTAGGTTGTTTTTACTACTATTGCATTCTACTTCAAGGTACAAACAAGCAATTTAGAAAAGGATTAACATTTAAAGAGCAAACATACAATACAAAAATATTTTAAAGCAGTTGATTTCAGTTCAAATAGTTAAGATGTGTACTTGAAAAGGAAGATATGCTGTACAGTTGATATGTTTTTTAATTAGTTTACTGATTAAAGCAATGAATTATTCTCTGAGGACAATAATGGGAGGCTAAAGAACTGCATTTAGGAAACTCCTTGTTAACTCTAATCCTGTTTTTGTTTCCTATAAGATCATGTAGCATATCCATCAGCACATAAACTGCTCACAATTTCATATTCTCTTTCATTTTCTTTCTGGTAGAAAAAACTCTTTATTGCTTTTGCTGTGTTTTCACTCAAAATGGTGAGTGGGCGTCAACCACTATATGCCATAGTGTGAATACAACAAAATGCTAGGCAAAAATGTTAAATGAAGTGGAATATTATAGAAAAGAAATAAGAGAACTCAGAACCTGTTAATTTAGAGCTTTCTGAAATACAATATTTATTAAACTTTCATGTTTTATGGCCAGTTCTATAGAAGAAGATTTCTTGGCAAATCTATTTTAAAAAGTTATAACATTTGCAAAACTTCCAAATATGCTAAGGCCAGATTCTTATATCTACACTCTCCTTATATAGCATTTTACTCCTTCAAAGTCAATGGGACTTCTCCTGGAGCAAGCTACTATTCAACATGACATGAGTAAGGGTGGCAGAAGTTATCCCTTAATTTTCATGTATTTTGGGAAATCAAAGACTTCTCCAATTGCTGCAAATATTGCAATATCTATATAATGGGTTTTCACACAGTTTTCATCACCCTGGTGTTATGATAGCAGCATTTGCTGATCACTGTTTCCTTGATTATGGAGTGTAGTTGATTTAAATATTCTGACACTAACTCTTTGTCCCCCCCACACTCGGTTATCCTGGCTAATCCACGCAAGGAGAATGAAGAAACATGAACGGCATCTACTGCGGGAAGTGGTGGATGTGTAAAATTATAGAAAGGCTGGAAAGGCTTATATTTTCCTTTCTTCCTCTGACTCCATGGAAATCTCTTTGAGCGGTTAGGATCTGCCTGTGGCCTCATTCCACCACCAAGTCTCCATAATTCTTGCACTGTTTCTCCTTAGGTTCTCTGTCTGGGTTAATGTTAATTTACCCATATCTCTTCTCCATACTGTAGAACTTCCTTATCTCCCACTATATCCTCCTAATTCTCTTTCTTTTGCGGGTGGGGCTTCCGGTGCAGTGGAAACTCCAGTCAGCCTGACTGTCATCCAATGCAAAGGTACACAGCTCTGAAGATTCCCTGACATTCACTGTTTTTATTTTTGGAGACCAAACCTTCTGGTGCAGTGAGAGGGGAGAAACAGCACATCCCCTCCTTTATAGGAAACTCCCCGTGTATTCATGTCGCACACAGGGCTCAGGTAGGCCTGAAGTAACCTAACAATTTGCATCAGTGTTCAGAGGAAGTGGCTCAAACTGACAAAGCCTTTCATGATCCTATTATTGTATCAGTCTTAAAATGTGGAGGTAAAGGAAAGAAGTGGAGCCGGGCTGGCATTAATGATGTGCAGAGCCTCAACCCCTCTGGTTGGGCATTTGGATATCTTAGAGATAGGCATATGATGAAAGGAAATCCTTGGAATTTCTGGGCATCATGAAAACATGAATTAACAAATTGCATTTTTGTGCATATGAAGGAGAGGATGAACCCTGATTTCCTCTCCCAAGCGAAACTGGATAATAAGTTGCTGATGCCCTACTGAAGGATTGTTTAGCTTAGCTGCTAGCTGGGTGACCTTCTAAAAGTGCCAGGCCACCAAGTAATCATGTGTCTTTCTGGTGTCTTAAGATAAGTGTAAACTCACAGTAGCAAAAAGCCAGGAATGAGAGCGTCTTGGGGTAGATGGCATGGTGTCACTGCGTATGATAACCTGTGTGATTACTGAATAATATTCCCGAGCGTCCCTTTTCCTTCTACTGAAGGTCACTTATGTTTTAGGTTTCAGTCCTGCACGTACTTAAGCATATGCTTATCAATAGGAGCATGAGCAGTCTCACTGACTTCAATGCATAAAGTTAAGTATGTCACATGTGAGTATTTGCAGGGCCAAGGTTTTTGTGATGACAAGCTCTTGAGGCATGTTAAGTGAGTAACCCTTTACAACATTTAGTCAGCAGGTACACGCAGGCTAATTTTCTGCTTTAGTTAGAAAAGCATTAGCCATGACAAGCTGAAAACCCATCTTGACATAATTTCACTTAGACACCATTTAGAAATAATGCATTCCCTGCAATCTGTTAGTGCTGACTGCTCGAGAGAATCCACAGAGAAATCAGTGACTTTAGGACTCAACCTTCGGTCTTTCTCCTATTGCACTGAATTTATTGAAAAACACTGAATCGTTGCAGAAATGAAGTGAGACAAAACTAGTTAGCAACCATCATTGTTAGATTTCAGCCAAAACTATTTTCCTCAAAAATCTTCATTTGAGCAGCCTGATTTAATCGATTTATTTTGGAATCAAAATTACAGTGTGAAGACGGCTTTGGCTCGATCAAGAGAGGAAAGTGAGTCATTGTTCTGGCTATCACACTGAGCCTCATATAGAAGAAGATTGTTATTCCATTTAACACATGGGTATGTGGACAATTCTCTTTCTGCACCAATGATGAATTATCCACATCGGTCCTCTGCAGCTAGTTATTCTAAAAACAAAAGCACTTTGCCAGATTTGCATAGTTGTAGATAGGGTACCATTGGGTTACCTTCGGAGTGCACCCACTAATTTGTTTAGGGTGTGTTGGGCAAGAGATCCATTAGAGAGAGAGAACCTATAGTACACTTGAGAAACATGCTTTTATTTGTATATAAGTTCATCAAGGTGAAGGATCATATTGCCACTAAAGGTATGTATATGGTGGAGGTGGAGGTGTAATTTCCAGCTCATGAAGACTGCCTGTACTAGATCTGACTGAGTTAGCATGCTAAAAACAGATGTATAGCCACCACAGCACATGTGTCAGGAAAGGCTAGTCACCTCTGTACAATTCTCTCTGAAATCCTAAATACAGACTTGGGGCAGCTAGTCCCTCCTGCTGCTTGTGTCACCATGGCTACACTTCTATTTATAGTGTGCTAGATCAATCAAAGTCAGCACACATACGTCTATTTGATACGGAAATTACACCTCTAGCTCCAGTGTAGATATATCCTTAAGCTCCTTTACATCACTTTGACAGTGTAAATGGGTAGAACCCTGCAAATCCGCAGATAGCTGCGGATCATCTTTGTGGATCAAATATAAATACAAATTATGTATCCATGCAAGGTTCTATAAATGGTCCTTGAAATGTGTGGGTGTAAAGAGGCCATACTGTAAATGAGACTCTTTAGCTTCCTACATGGAGACAGACAGAAAAGAATCTCAATCTGATTTCTGCTTACCTGATGTGAATGCCTCTGCTTCCAACAAGAGACAACTACCCCATAAATCAATCTCTTGTCTGATGTGCCATCGTCCAAAACACTGTTTGTCACCTGGCATCATTTCAGGCTGAAGTCCTCTGTGAAACAGTCTCCATGCTTCGTTGCATTGAGTAATGGCTGTGAGAGAAGTCAAGAACTGAGCCTGGAAAAGGACCAGAACTGTAGCTCTCTGTGTACTCTTAGTATTAATATCTGTCTCAAATCAATGGTAATCCCCATTAGAATAGGGCTAATTTTCTTTCATTGCTTTTGGAGAAAATACTGGTTAAAAAGCTTGATGATTTCAGGGTCAAATGTAACCTTAGGCGACACTAAGTATTTTCCCCTTGTGCTATAAATAAAGGTCAGTGGCTAATGTATCATAAACATGATCATAATATATTATATTCTCTAAGGAATTGCAGTCTGCTTTTAGAGCTGCTTAAGGGGACTACCATGTGTTAGCCCTGGTTTTCTATAGCTTCTCCCAGATTTTATCATCGGCTCTGTGCAGTGACCTTTTAAATATATATTGACTATAGTTTTCCAGCCAGTATGAGAAGCTGCTAGGACTAGGACATCCTGCCAAATCTGGATGCTCAGTGATTGTTTTCTGTTGTGTTTTTACTCCCTATTGTCCATAACTATTTAACTGGCATCATGATGGTCATGTGGTAGCTTCGATCCAGGGCAAAGCAGGATGGATTTAGTGAGTAATGATTTTGACACAATGCATTTTTTTTATTTGCCTTGGGGAGGTATAAAAGTCTGCAAGTTTCATTTTACCCACTGTCCTTTTCTAGAGGTGTGGGGAGGCTTAAGAAGTGTACAAAGGAGGCAATGGGGAGCATGAGCCATGGAGCCCAGGATTTGTGATGACTCTGCTCCCACAACCAAGGATCCTAGAGTTTCTGGGCTGCTGTCCAGCTCCAATGCCCATAACACTTCACTCTGGCAGCATTACTCATTCAGAAGCATTGGCTGCACACTAGTAGCAACTTGGAATCATCAACACTGACTCATGGTTCAGGTATCCATGAGGTCTGTGGGGAGCACTTCAGGGAAAGCAGCTGCACACCCCATCTTCAAAGTTGTTTGGAGACTAAACACAACGGTGCTTATGTGGACAGGTTAAACGCAGATTCAGTGCTCCCACCCTTCCATAGGCTATGGCCTTTTTTGCCAGATTCAGGTCCCCTTAGTGGAAAGGTTGTGGAGCGTAGGGACCTACATATGCTTAAGAATCACTTTACTAAAACTCATCCACATGTGTAGGATGGAAATTGGCACCCTAACAGACACCTGGTGCAGAGCATCAGACATTGATTTGACAAGTGAAATGTTTTTTGCCAAATGCCCTTGTGTAGTGGATCTTGTGCAGTAACATGGCACATGGCAGGCAGGATTTGGACAACCTGTTGTCAGCAGAGCTAGTCTCCAGGCAACCTAATAAGCACAGCTGACTTGCAGCAGACTGCCTGATTGGCTACATCACCTGATTGGCTGGAAGAGCCAGCAAACTGGCTCTTAAACCAGCAACAGCAGGTGGGTGGCTGCTTACTGCTCAGGCCCACCATTGTGATGACTCATGTGTCGCTTTGTTCTGGTTGCCTCTGCCTTGCACCCAGTCTTGCCTCAGCCTGGTCCCTGCCTGTTACCCCAAATGTTTACCTGCTTGCTCTGGGTAAGTCTGCCTCTGAGTCTTATCTCTGGTATTCTGTTCCTGACCTCTGACTTGACTCTTGGCTCTGGCTTCTGGCTACTGCCTGACCTACAGCCTGGTTTCTGACACTGAATTCCTGATGCTCACCTCTCCCACTAGGCTAGACCAACCACATCCTGGCCACCTGACTGCTGTGAGGCTATATGCTCTTAACTCATTATTTTGTAATGTACATCAAGGTTTGTGGAGAAAGGGTAGCCAGGAGAAGAATGAGAGTGGAAGAAAGATGTGTGGATCCCACTTGTTTAACTCCTCAACTTTTTGTGGTTGGAATTGTGGTATTCTGTGGCCGCATGGTCCAGGCAGAGATTTCTTTCCCTCTCTTAGCCTGGTCCCCAATAGAATCTCAAATACACAAGGATGTGAACATGGAATAGAAGGGACCTTTCTTTTTATGCATATTGCAAGCTACATGGAACTCCCCCAACTTAGGGTGACCAAAGGCTTATGTAGATTCTAAGGCAAAAAGAAACCATTGTGATTATCTACTCTGTCCTCCTGTATAACACAGGCCATAGAACTTCCCCAAAATAATCTGAGAAGAGAGTGTTTAAGAAAAATCCAATCTCAATTTGAAAATTGTCAGAGATGGAGAATCCACCATGACCTTTGGTAAATTTGGTAAATTGTTCCACTGGTTAATTACCCTTGCTGTTTAAAATTACAATTAAAATTTACAAAATTTACTAGTTTTTGCCTAGTTCAACTTCCAGCCATTGGATCGTGTTATACCTTGCTCTGCGAGATTGAAGAACCCATTATTAAATACATGTTTATCATGTAGGTGCTTATAGACTGTAATCGTCACCCCTTAATCTTCCCTTTATTAATATAAATAGATCAAGCTCTTTGAGTCGAGCACTATAAGGCATGTTTCTAATCCTTTAATCATTCTTGTGGATTTTCTCTGAAACCTGTCCAATTTATCAACATCTGTCTTTAATTGTGGGCATGAGAACTGGACACTGGAAAGCAGTGGTTGCACTGGTGCCAAATATGGAGGTAAAGTAACTTCTCTATCCCTACTAGAGATTCCATTGTTTATGCATCCCAGGACTGCATTAAATCTTTTAGCCACAGCATCACACTGGGTGCTCATGTTCAGCAGGTTATCCATTATGACTTCCAAATCTCTTTCAGAGTCAAAATCATCAGACCGTTTCTGGTTGTGTTTAAATATGTGGTTCCAAGAAGTTGAGGTATGTAAAACCCAAAACCCAGAGCCATATCCTATAACTGTATTCCCTGAGTAACCAATAAATGTGACAGGAACGTGCTGCTGTGGAGCTAGAAGTTTCTTTCTTGGTGACAGAGGGATGCCTTGAAATGAAGTCTAGGTGAGGTTAGGCTGTCACCAAGGTGATGAACTGTGATGCTATAGAATAAATTAACAAGGACAGACTTGGGAAGGAAGGTACCTGCTTGGCCAATGTGTAATGAAGCATTACTAACAGATACATGCAAAAATACCATACAGTTTGTTAATTAAGAAGACTGGTGTTCATGCAGATACAAAGTTAGGCAGTTTTCAGTCTGGATATTGCTCTCTGTGACAGTCTATGGAACTCCACAGACCTTGTCTGCCAAAGCAGCAGCAGCACATCTACTTTTCCCACTTTCATTTTCTCCAGAGGATTATTCAAGAGAGAAAGATATGTTCATTAATACTACAATAGACAGAGTAGAGAGAGGTTGCTTTTAATGTCAATATTCGTGTCCCTTTACTGTCCTAAGAAGCACATCAGGCTATGTGATAATTCTCAACCATGCAAAAGTTCGGCTTCTTACTAGGATTATAGGGAAGTTGTTCTTGATCTCATAATGATTTTCACTGAGTTGCTAATTTACCAATGATGCTCTTAAGCTACATTTTCTCTACCTTTTGCCACCCCCACTTGTTACAGTTATGTGTACAATGCAATTAGCACTCACCTAATGTGGCTGAAGGCCTTTGAATTCACTAAGTCTCTCTCATGGATTTTGTGAAGTTACATGCTCTTGTTGTATAGTCTATATCCAAACATCTATTATTATATCATCTTGCTCCCATTCAATCAGCATTTTTCATAAGGATTCTCCTTGTGCAAGAAACTACATAGACCCCTAAGCCATTTACTCACTGTGATTAACCGATTAAACATATTAGTCATGGGATTTTGATTCTGGTGATAAATAAGAAAAGATCACTTCAGCACTAGCAACAAGCTGTTCTGTTTGAGATTTATTGTGATTTGAACACATTATCTTTTTTTGTTTTGTTCTTTTACAATGATTACAGTTTGGCTACTTGTGTTTCCAGTCCTTGCTTCCATCTTTAAATGGATCCTTCCAACTAGTCCCTATTCTCTTATTAATTTTCTGGAAATAATTTTATTTGGACTCTTTAAAACAAAAATATAAGTGAATGAGGAATTCCCCCCACAGGTATATCCCCTAAATACTGTAAATACATGCCATTTCCCTTCATTGTTTTCACTTTTTTCTCCCTCTCTGTGGATGGAGTTCTCAGATAAGTCAAGTATCCCACATTTAAAAGTCTATTTTAAACCAGTTGCTGGTTCATAGCACTGACATGAAGATGACTAGCCTTTTTTCATAGTGTGACAGGCCTACCGACAGCAATTCTGAGCCCCAGGGCGGAACAGTCAATGACCCCCATAGAACAGGGTGGTTGTGGTCCAAGTGGGCTTCCACCAGAAGTTTTTACGTATTTATTATGTGCCCCGCAAGTTCACAGGTGGCTGAGGAGTCAGTATCTGCTACTCAGCTTTCTGGGTCCCTTGAACTGCTCAGAAAGATTACTAATGAACCTGGGAAGCTGAGTAGCAGATACTGCCTCCTCAGCCACCCAGAAACCTTTGTGGTGCATAATAAATAAGCTTGGCTCAGGGGAGGGACAGAGCATGAGCTTTGGGGGCTTCTGGCGAAGGGGGTGCATGGAGGAGAGGAGGATACATATCTATCTGATCTGCCCGGGCCCTTTTAAATTGCTGGGCCACTGGATGATTGACCCCTTTTGACATCCTTCCCCCATCCCCTCCCACCTGCCCCATCGGCAGGCCTACGTGTTGATGTAGCACTCACTCAGTTTGGTCACAAAAGACAACTTACTTGTATCATTTTATTCAGGTTATTTTCTTTTCTAGCAATGCTGAGGAAAAGGTAATTAGTTAGTATGAATTCTTTTTCATTTTAATATGGTATTAATGCCTTACATTGGAAATAAATACCTTGTTTCATTTTTAGCGTAGGATACCCTGATTTAAAAGGGACTCTGAGGACCCACAAAATTTGCATATTGAAGCAAGCTGTTGTTTATATCAGGTTTCAGTAGGTTTTCAGCTATTACTCCATACTTTCAGTTATAGCAAAGGTGCCCTGTATCCACAGCATGTTAATGTTTCATTCCTATCCAGGCTGAAAATGAACGTTTGTCTTGTCGTTTAATACAAATTTGAGAAGAAATGAGACTTTGTGCCTCCATGAGGTTTCTTGCAAAATACTGGAAATTAATAAAAGCAAATGTATAATGGGACTGTTTTTTTCACTTGTTTTGCAATTTAACCTGAAGTAGTTATATATAGTTTTTTATTTAGTTGGGTTATAAAATATTTATATAGAAAGAATCACTGAGAAGCAACATTTCATTCAAAGGATGGTTGGCAGTAAGGGGTAAGTTACACATTAAAAATAGATTAGAACATTATACAAATATGAACAACGTTTCCCAACTCCTCCCCCCGCCCCCCTGTCTTCACGCAAATTTAAAAAAACGCACATCTACAACAAGCTCTAGTGGAGCACACAGTAAGTGAAATTTGTTGTTTTTGTACAACTGTTTATCTGTTGCATGCCATTTCCCACTGGTAGGAGCGGGAAACTGCTAATTTACTTGCATCCTCATTGACAAACAGAACCTTATGCACAATATTTCCTTTTTTTATCCCCTCCAATTGGAACTGATCTTTTTGTGACTCATACCATTATTATTTATATTTGTGTTGCCAGGAAACCTTAACAAAAGACCTTAGCCCCATGTGCTGAGCACGGTACAGACAAGTATTAAAAAGACAGTCCCTGACCCAGAGAGTTGACAGTACACAGCCGTGATCCTTCAAAAACCTATTCACATGCTTAACTTTAAAGCATGTGAGCCATCCTTGATCCTGCAAAGATTTATGTGCACACTTAACTCTCAGTATGTGAATAGTCCCACAGCTGGGCCACTCAGATACTTAAGAATAAGCATGTGCCTGGGTGTTGGGATGTGACAGCGGGACAAAACAGATAAAAGGTGTAGGGAGGAGGAGATAAGAAAATGAGGAGAGGAGACCAGAAAAGCAGAAATCAGTTTCTTGCTTACCTAAACAATATCAGTGACTATTACACTATTGTTCCATGTCCTCTAACAGATGTCCATTTGACTTTTGGGTCCAAATCAACATCCTAGTCTTAATTTTTTTTAAAGGCTTTTAATAAATTATCTGACTGCCTTGGGACATGAGATTCATGAACCACTGAGCCACCACATCAGCTATTTTCTTCCAAAGACCTCAATACTTACGATTTCTGCAGCTGGAGATTCAGGACATCTTTGGCAGAGAATTCTCAGCCATGGACCACCATGTGAGAGGAGATCAAGCTGAGTCCTAACCAAACTTATTTTCAGAACATGATGAAGCTCTTGATAAAGTCAGAGAATGTCTGAAATCAGCAAGATACAATTCAATAAAGAGAAGTGCTATACTTAGGAAGAAAAAAAGCAAATGCACCTCTAGAAAATGGGAAATATTTGACTAGGTGGTAGTACTATTGAAGACTATCTGAAGGTTATAGTGGATCACAAGTTGAATAGGAGCCAACAATGAGATGCAGTTGCAAAAAAACCCAATATAGTTCTATGGTGTATTAACAAGAATGTCATATGTAAGACATGGGAGGTAATTGTCCCACTATTTGACACTAGTGAGGCCTCAGCTGGAGTACCATGTCCAGTTCTGGGTACCACTTTAAGAAAGATATAAATTGGAGAGAGTCCAGAGGAGAGCAACAAAAATGATAAAAGGTTTAGAAAGCCAGAATTATGAGGAAAGGTTTAAAAAACTGGGTATCTTTACCTTGAGAAAAGATGACCGATGAGGGACTTTATAACAGTCTTCAACTATGTTAAGGGCTGTTATTAAAAAAGACAATGATTGATCTTCATGTCTGCTGAAGGTAGGACAAGAAGTAATGGTCTCAATCTGCAGCAAGGGAGATTTAGGTTAGATATTAGAAAAACAGTAGCAGCAGGATGAGGGGCTGTGAGCTTCTTCTTTCTGTTTTCACTAGGTCCTAATGACTAGGATTTTGCTGCTTTCCCAGCTGTTTGGGAGTGACCCACTCACTGCTCCCTGGGGACCCACTGCCAGTGATCGACACTTACAAGGTTACACTGTCTTCTACACCATTGGACTGCATGTGTAGGGAGGCTTTTCCATATCTCCTGCTACAATGCATCTCATAATTCCAACCTGACTTGTTTCCTTTAGACTATTTCTCAGATTTATTTTGACATTATTGATTTTGTGTCCCAAGATGTATCAGAGTTTCCATGTGCGGCAGGAGTGGGAATGTATGTGTGTAGAACGGGACATTGGGTGACTTTATTCTAATCTTGATAGGCTCCTTCCATCCAAAAGGTTGTGCGCCTTTTGTTGTAAGATTGACCAGGGAATGCTTTTAATTGCACAAGGCTGAATATTTCAGGTATGTTTGATTCCTAGGGTTTACTGGAGACCCAGAATAATAGCTTTTTCATATCCTTTGCCCTGTATTAAAATTGTTATATTTTTCACAAAGCTTATCGCCTAGGGGAAATTGAAAACAGATGCATTAGACAGTGATGCTTCACCTTATTGTTCAGGCAGAAGTTATTTATTTGCCAAACAAAGGGTGGCCTGGGTAATGTGAGGCTTTGCCTGATTTGCATTCTAGACTGGACATATTGTGATTTGTCAATACATAGTCTGAGTCCTCTTATTCATGGTTTACTTTCTAGTACCTTAGAGCTGTATCAGGAAAGTGAAACTCTTAATTTTTCATCACTTTTGGCCACTTCCAGCCCCCTCCCCTGTGATCACATTAGATACAGCAAAAGGGAACAGGTTTTGGGGAGTGCACAAAGTGCACAAGCAGAATTCTGCAGGGATCACCCTGTGCATTCCTTCATAATGAGGTCAGAATGAGCCTGCTGAAACCAGAAGATCTGCTGCTATTGGGTGGCAAGCCATTGCCCTTATGCAGAGCACAGGAAGTCCTAGAGATGCAATAGAGGCTGTGGAGCAATGCCTAGGACATAGGATTCTTACTGGCAGAAGTAGACTTAGGAAATAGAGATGAAAAACACCTTTAAAAATAAAGAAAGCAATAGAAGCGCTTTGTGCTCACCAGCTCAACGTGAATTTCACAGAAGTATTTATTTATAAAGACTCCCAATTCCTTCTAACATCCTACACTCAGCTGGATTCATGTACTGGAATAAAAAATACTCTTCTCTCTGTCATGTACCAGCAGCACAATTATCTGATGATCGAGCTCTCTCCCCAGTGACTGATTCTGTCCTTCCTCCCCCAGAAACCTTGCTCTAAAACGTTAGGATACTAAAAAGTTGAGCTTCTCTGGTAAAATTTCTATACCAAGCTTCTACTCATTGACTAAGACCAGGTATACACTACAAACAAACACTGGTATCACTGCGATGTTCAGGTGTTTGAAAAATCCACACCCCTGAGTGATGAAGTTATAGCGACCTAATCCCCAGTGTAGATAGTGCTATGTGGATGGAAGAGCTTCTCTCATCAACATAGCTACCACCTCTCGCAGATGTTGGTGAAACAATGTCTTCGTTAAAATGCACCATATAGATAGCCCAGCCCTAAAATATACTGCTATATGGAAGTACCAGACGACTCGATGACAGTAGGATCTGCTAAACTCAGAGGAAGCCATTTGAAAACTCAGCTTGAGAAAGCAGCAGACTGGATACAAGTATAAGTGATGCCAAAGTTCAGGGGAAGAGGGACTTTGGGTTGGGCCTATCTCTAGTTTGATTGTATGACACAATTAATATTAATAAAGATATTAAAATGTATCCTGCTTAATGTAAAGCTGCTGCCCTTGTTCTTCTGCGGTTGCAAAAACCATTCCTGCTTTGGCAGATGTGCTTACAATTGCTAAATCAAATCTAAAAATGTAGCTCCTGTGTTCTGCCTTGAGCTGTCTTCTGGAAATTATAGAAGTCCAGCCAACTGGGGATTGTTGTAAATCTCTATCAATATCTCATATTTGTAGCTTGATCCCATATCTACTTGAAACCCATTTATTTTGCATTATCTCTGAACATAAATATCGTCATCATCTTATGTCACTGTATGATCTTTCAGAATGATATTCCTGTATATTGTATTTGTCTGCCTGATCCCATAACAGTTTCGC
This sequence comes from Mesoclemmys tuberculata, assembly GCA_007922155.1. NCBI lineage: Eukaryota > Metazoa > Chordata > Testudines > Chelidae > Mesoclemmys > Mesoclemmys tuberculata. The sequence continues at coordinate 45,360,735 of ML675610.1, forward strand.
ACTGGAAGACCCTTATGCCCAGGGGAGCGCCACTGAAGTTAATAGGGGTCCCTGGAGAGGTTAGCTCTACTGAGCCGTGGGGAAGTTCTTAGCTCTTGCTGGAGTAAGCCAGCTCAGTTGCTTATGGAAGATGCATGGATGAGCAGGTTTGGGGGTGGAAGGGGAGATACACAAACCCTAGACCTGCAAAAGGCCAACAGGTTGGGGCATCTCTACTGTGAACTATTTCGTGTGCAAATTGTACCCCATCTAAAGAGAACTAGGGACCTGCATTTGCTATTTTTTTTTCCACAGAGAAGATTCCATTTGGCATCGGAAGCCAATTGCCTTTTAAAACTGTCTAAGGGAAAGTAATGCAGTGAAAAGGAGAGAGAAAATTGAATTAGAAAAAGATTATCTACATAAATTGTCAAGTAAGATAACTTTTTGAATGCATCCACCCAATTCAAAGCTCCCATCTGTGGATATATAACCCTTAGGAGAAACACCAAGGACTTTCTTGTTCAACTTGACCATTAAATTGCTGACCATTTTCTACCACGTCTCTTTTTGTACATATCAGTCATCATATTTTTATATGTAGGTTTGGAAGGATAAGATACTTATTGGTAAATGTCTATGAATGTAAATTTTACTGTAGACTTGCAAACCAATGAAAACATATTTCTATTGTAAATAATTAAAATTTATTTATAGGCAACATAAAGAAAAATCCAGCTTGTGACTTTGTTAGTTTGATTTAATACTACTTCTGTTGCATATTTTGACATAGGACAGTGACAATTTCTGCTTTAATAGTTTATAAAGTTTAGCTTTTTGAATCTGTGCCTACTGTCATTCAATTGTGATTCACCACCCCTTGCCTATCCCCTCATCAGTTCCTGCAACTGCAAAAATTTAAATCAATAAATTTTGATTATTTTTAAGCTTCATTTTATGTTAACTATTAAAATATTTGAATTTTCCCAAATCTATTTATATGGCTGAGTTGTTCTTTCCCAAGTGAAATCTATGGTGAAATCCTCAGAATAGTTCTCTGTTGCCATGCCTGACGGTATAGCAATATTGGAAAGCTAGCTTACAAGAGGATTTGCCATACAATGGCTCTTCAGGCAGGTTCACTTCTTGCTGTACCTAGGTGAAAAAAATTGCGCTTTACTCTGCTTACCTGTTTGGCAAGAAATGAAGTTGAGCAGAAAGCTGCTCTGTTCACCAAATCAAAACAAATATAATGAGTGCAATCCCCAGCCCTCAGGTGTGGCAAAATGAGATTCTATGCTCTTCATCCTTTCTAGTAAACAGATTAGAAGGCTGGACTGCCACTGCGCCTTTCCTTCAGACAAAGACTATTGAAAGGGACCTGCCATACTTGGTGCTGTGCCTCGACTACAGCTGCCTGTGCCATGGCTGTATTTGAAGCATGTGGCCCTTGTTCTCACTGCACTTGCAAAATCAAATCCTGCCACTGGTGCTGGAGCTATTGCTACTGCTGTCAGATCATTCCATCGTCTTTTGTCATTTTCCTTATCACTTGCTCCTCATGTGCCTTTTTAAATTTAAGGCTCTTGGACAGACATGCTGATGCAGCTGAAATGGCCAAGGCTGGTATTTTTCCCAACTCCTACTTTTACTCTCAGGCTCTCCCCGCCTTATGTTTTTTTTCTCCTTTTCCCCTCTGTCCATTGTTGGGGAAAATACTTAGTGTCGCCTAAGGTTACATTTGACCCTGAAATCATCAAAGTCATACAGTCCCCAGGCTCTCCTCCCACTGCTTCTCTGGCTCACCATGAGAAGAACAAAACCAAAGGCATGCATTCATGTTTATCAAATATGCTATATCTCACCAGAACTTCTGAAAAGACAAAACCCTTTTCATATAAACCAAGTGAGACTTAGAATTTAGGTTGAGTATTCTCTTTTGGGACCAGCAGAACTGAGTGCGCTACAACGGGGAAAAGATGATGTAATTCATAAACCAGAGTACTGCAGAGATGGAGACAGACTCCAAGGATAGCATTTCAGTGGGTAGGTCAATTAACTTCTCTTTGGTTCTATAATCAGTGATTTTTTTTTTCTCAGCTTGGATTTATCATTTTTCTCATTGAGACATTTATTGTTTTGCACAATCCATTTCAGCATTAATTATTCCCAATTCAGAGGTCTGTTGTCCCCTGGATATATATACATAGCTCCCATTAATGCTAATGGGCACATCCTAATTGAAGGTCTGTCTACAAGGCTCCCATAAGCCCAATGAGAAGCACCAAGGCCCTTAGGTTTTAGAGCTTGATTTTTGCTTCTTTCTTTATGTTCTCCTGTGGCATGACCTGCTTTTTCTCCCAACTCATTTACAATAGTGTTAGACGTGACAGAGAAGCTGGTTTGGACAAAATGAGACTCTATCCAAACCTTGCATTGAACTTAAACTGCTTGTGAGTTTTGAATAATGTTGGGAAATTATAATCTATACATTTATAATCTATGTGATGTCTGGAAGGTACCTGTTTGACAGCCCTTAAAGCTGAAGTCTTTTAGTGATCTCCGGAACAGGACAGATTAGGTGGCAACAGTGGAGGTACACTGTTTCAATTCTAGTGTGGAGAGAGCACTAGGAGTAAGAGGGCTTATTATGTTTGTTATGGTATTGCTTAAAGACCAACAAAGAACGTGGTAGGTGCCATACAAACACAGCAATAGACAGTCTCTCCCCTGAAGAGCTTACAATCTAAATAAAGACTACTGAGACTGGCAACTAGAGTGCTGTGTAGCTCTTAGCTCATGGGGAGCTTTCTTAGGGGTCAGGGCCTTAGGTCCTTCGACCTGCAGAGGTGATAAAGGAGACTGGGCCCTCCAACTTCACCAGGCTCCAGCCCAGGGCCCTGTGAGGGTGAGAAACAGATCTGATATCCAGGAGTGCCTTAAGGCTGCCCTCCCTGGCCACTACTTTCCACCCCCTATGGTCCACAGTTTTCAGTCTGTACAGGAAAGCATGAAGGTCAGCTCACAACATGGTGCCTTTTTGGGGCTGGGTGTGCCATAGTAACACTTTCTCTTGGCCAAGGCATCAGCAGAGGCAGCTGCGCTCCCTCTGGCCAGGTCAGTTCCAAGTCTCTCCCCTTCACAGGTAGTCCATAAACAAAACATGGGGAATCAACACAAATAAACTGGGTTCATGTGTGAAAAGGGGAAATGCCTCCTTCTCAGGGTCTATCAGAAGCTGGTCCTCCCTCCCTCATGGAGGGACCTTCAGGCAACTATGGACGGGAGAGATTCTGCCTTCCCTCAGTCATTTCTAGAGGAGCTGAAGTTAAAGGTCCCTTCTCTTCTCTGGCCTGCATCCAAATGAGTCTTCTGCTCCCTTTTAATACCTCCTCCATCCTGTGTATCTCTTGCAAGAGTGAGGGGAAGGGCTGGCTGTGCCCAGAGCAGCTCATTATTGCCCAATGTGAGGTTTGTATACCCCATCATTGGTACTTTTTTTAATACCAATTCTTCTTTTCTTGAAGACAGGAAGTAGACTGAGACCAGCTATTCCACAAAGGCTGCTAGACATCCATTAATTGTATGGTCGCAATTTTCTGTCATTTCCTCTTGACGAGGTCAGACTAATGATGACCTAGTGATGGAAAGTTCTTAATGCTATTACCCAGTCATCCTGAGGATGTATTATGCCTCATCTGCTGGCAAAAAAAAAAAATTACCTCTAGAATGTTCCATCCAATTGTTTTCACAAGCACTAAAATCACTTTAGATTATTTCTGTTAATTACCTGTGCAATGCAGTCATTGGCCAGGGAGACAAGCATGATAGTTTAAGATCAATTAAATGGTATCTAGTAGACAGCATTAGTGTTGATCTAAACACATTTCCATTATATAACCTATTCTGTTACTAAAGTCTTCTTTCATTCAGAAACCTACAGAAACATACTTCCTATGTTGTGTGATCTCTGTATGATTTCTGAACTGTCTGTAGCTATAAAGCCTATCAATGACAAAATGTTGGCGGTGGGATAGGTTGCTGGGAGGACGATCCAGGGAAAAGGAAAAGATCGTAGCACAGTTGAGTTCTTTTCCCCCCCTCCCACTGCTTTTCTTTGATCTTTTCATCTCATGTTTGTTTCATTTTTCTCCTTCATGCTGTCAGTGGCAATGGTGATTGATGAATGCTGATGAGACTATACTAGGTTCAACCTAAAACTTTTCATTACTTTGAACTTTTGGTATTATACCCAATAGCAGACCCACAAAGGTTTGTGCAGGGCTTGTGGCTGGTAGGCTGCTCCAATGTTCTTACTTCAGATGGTTTTGGTATCCAGCAGCCCTACCTGTACTTATGCCTCCTGCTAACACCCCAACAGTGAACATGACTTGGGAGCTATTCACCAAGCTGCTATGATGAATGATGGTCCAAATAAAGGAAGGAGGAGGATGGAAAACTCTTTCACTTCTGAAATAGACATGACATCCTTTTATCCACTCTTTCACTTATTTGAATCTTTCTCTGCAGTGTAATGCCAGCACTATCCAAAACCAAGTAGCTCTGATAGAGCTCAAGGGTGCCTTATAGGAATCAGGGTCTTCTCTAGTATCTCAGAGAACCAACTGGCTTGGAGGTGGTTGGTTGAGTAATATTGGAGCTGGGGTCACTTCTGCTGTTACAATGGTCATGTTTCAGGGTCGTCAGAAAAACAACATGGACAGCATTTCTTTTAAAAGGTGATTACTGCAAGAGGAGTAAATCAATATTTCACCATCGCTTAGCTCTGTGCTTGTTAGCTCCCCATTACCAACAGTCTTAAGATTACTGAAAAGCTGAGCAGATATCTTGGACTATGACTGCCTTTCCTTTTGAGAGATTCTTAAAGAATGCAGCTGTCTTAGGACACCTTTGAGAAAGCATAGCTAGTTGCAAGGAAAGTGTTTAATGGAATTTAATGTTTCCCAGTTACTTAGAGGAGCCATTTCATTTGTGTGTTCCAGTGCTGTTAGAGTTCTCCATCTTAGCTTTTCCCGTCACTCACATCAGACCTTTTGACCTCCCCTTTTCCTTTTCCCCAGCTTTGTATCATGGACATTCTCAATTTTCCCTGATTTTTTTTTCCGGCTATATTTAAAATCCAAATATATTAAAATCATTGTCAACGTTTTGTGTTTACCCTAATCAACCTTTTCTAGTGAGAAGTAGGTTTTCAGTAAATGAAACATTTTCAATAATTTTCATAGACCTTTTGATAAATATCTAGTAAAAGTGTCACATAAGATTTTTTGCAAAAAATCCCATAAAATTTAGATAACGTTAACAATTTTCTTGAAAAGTTTCATTTATAAGAGGGACCTTTTGGGATGAACATTTTTTGATCTATTCTAGTAGTGAAATAGCTCCTCCAGCTGGTGCCAGTTTTATGCTGCACCTGCAGTACTGCCTCTAAACAGAACATTAATTAGAGCTGAAGTGAACAGAATATTAAATATATAGATATGACCATACTGCCAAAGCAATATGCTTTTGTGCAGAGAATACACTCTTATTATGTCAGGAGCCCTATGTAGCCCGTATTGTGGTGACATATTGCTTTAGAGGCTCTGTTATACTTTGTTGGTCCAAAAGCTGGCATGAAGGTGTTCACATACAGCAAAGTGGCAGAGACCTCATATTTCTTGAAGTTGATATAAATTTTCTGTATGATTCAACTCTGGACCTGCGAATCCATGACATACATTTAATTGGCGTATTGGCAGTTAGAAGGAAATGGCTCTGTGCTTAGCAATTTAATGTGGGACTTTATTTCAATACCTACTTTTGACAGGGTGTACAAACCCTGTGCCAGAATGGAAGGACTTAGAGGTTGCAAGGCATGTGAGGACTGGAGGAAGAGCTCAAAAGAGAAGAAGCCCAACTCATCAGGAGGCAACTCTGGGTGGGATTTAGTCCTTTCAGCTCCTGGGGAATGGCCCAACTGGGGTCAGAGCCTGCCCCCATGCCTGTGGACTGACTGAGTTCCCTGAGGGAAAGGCAGGCTAGACTATAAAAAATTACCAAGACACTTTGTGGGGTCTGACCAGAGGACATTGAGCTGGACTGAGGCAGACCCCCTGAATGAAGAGACGCAGGCAGCATGTTTGGGACTGGTTGTGTGTTCTTTTTTCTTTTTCCCCCTTGTCATCTTTTTTTGTTTCCTCAAAAGACTGAATGGGATAAAGAGCAGAGATCTTCAGATTGATGATACTAACCATCCCCAACCCAGAGTCTGAGTGAGTACAGGACATCATTCAAAAGGGATACTGCAGAGGAAATAAGCCTTGACAATACCCATTTATAATCTGGGAGGAAGGATCTAAAGAATGTTAACATGGAGTAGTTTGTGGATTCTTTGATGAGAACTGAAATATAGAGTCCAAGCAGCATAAGCGCCACCAGCCAATAATTATAAAGAAAAACGGCAGGTTATTGTTTTGTTTGAGAGGTCAAACAAGATCAGAATTGCCCTTTGGCCAAACAGTTGACTGTGAAATGTAGTTAAACAAAAATCATTGTTTAAATTGCATATCATGGTCCACTGCATCTCTGCAAGAGACATGGAACAGATGCATTATGGCATATTTGAAAACAATACAGAACCTTAGAGACTTGGTTTCTAACAATGCTGAATACAAGCATCAACTAGTTTCACATGTGAATAGATTGAATGCTATGGACAGTCTCTTTTAAAGAGCTAGGGATGATAGAACCCTAGTAGTTCTGTGGTGCTTCCTTAATTGGTCCTCAACAATCCTACATGTTGTGGACTTATGTTTATCTAGTACATAAATAATATTCTCAGTAAAGGGGCATTGTGTTTAACTTGTATTTTTATCCTCTTCTCTGTCATTTCATCTACCTCACTAGGGTTTACCCATCATGTAACAGAGAGGCAAAACTGTCTCTTCCCCCACCCCCTTCCAAAGGAACTGTCAATAATATTTGAATTTGTAGCATCAAGAACCAGTTTAAAAGCTTTTTGAAATCCTAAATTCTATTTCCCCCCCCACACCTCTTTCCTGTAGAGAAGAAAAAAGTTCAGAAAAAAGACAGCATTAAAAATTTACTTTCCAACAGAGATTTTCACTTGCAGAACCAGAGACACAGAAGTGAGTATGCTTGTAGGCAGTAGGTTATGATGACATTGTGAAGGCTGTTTGCTCCATGGGGATGGATAAGAGAGAGGAGTTTTCATTCAGAGTTAGGTCATCCTAGAGAAAGCACCACAGAAATATCTGCACACACCAGCAAGTAGGGCTGTGTGTGAGAACACTGATTCAGTACGTAAAGTAAAAATCAGAAAATTGCATCATTGTTTCAGGTTTTCAAAAGACAGACTCATTTAGGACAAACCTGCAGATGTTTGCTGGTGAGATTGACATACAGGGCAAGATGTGGAACAGCTCAGTTTGAGCTAGCGTGCTACCCTGCTTAATACCAATATGATTTCTACCCATGTGACCAGCTGTCACACTGTCACAGCCAGGAGAACTAGGCAATCACATGCCAGCTTGAGAGAAATTGTGGTAGACATAAAAACACGGGGAAGAGATTGATGGTGGTAGAGTGCATTTGGATGCAGTTAAAAGAGCAGAGGCTAATGGATAAATTTTCTGAGAAGAAAACCAAACAATTTCAAAAATAAAGTACTTAAATAAACTGGAGGAATACTTACAGATTTATCAAGATGTTCAAATATGAGGCAATAAGAATAGTCTTAAGGTAAGTCTACACTGACGTTTGGGTAGCCAGAGACATTATCTCTGCTTGATAACAGGGCTGTGGGGAGAAGAGGAGCATGGGCAGCAGCTTGGGCTAGCCACCTGACTACAAAACCCCCTCAGCTGCCTGGATATGTACTTGTGTGACTAGCTGGAGTGGCAGCCTCTGCTACCTCAGGCTACACTGCTATTTTTAGTGCACTAGCTCATAGTTTCTGAACCTGCGGTACATGTACCCCTGGGGGTATGCGAGACACAGGCGGGGGTATGCAGCAAAAACCCCAGTGAAGGGGGGGTGGGCAGCAGCTGCCAGCTTCTAGAGGAGGTGGGCAGCAGCCGCCTGCTTCCTGCCTGGTCCCACCTTCTAGCAGGGGGGCTGGGTGTCAGCCACCAGCTTGGGCAGCAACCATTGGCTTTTTGGGAAGCTGGGTGGCAGCCACCTGCGTCCTGCCCAGTCCCAGCTTCCAGGTGGGAGTCCTGCAGCAGTCTCCTGTGTCCTGGGCTCATAGCTGGGTAGCTGCCACCCATGCCCAGGCTCTGAGCCGAGAGAGAGCCTCCCACACCCTGGCTGGAAGATGGGCAGCAGCTGCCTGCCGCCTACCCACATCCCCAGGTCCCAGCCTGCGTCGAAACCTCCTCCATCCCAGCTCGGAGCAGGTGGCAGTTGCCCATCTCCTGGGCTGGCAGCCAGGCAGCAGCTGCCTACAACTGGCCCAGGTGGCAGCTCCCCGGCTTACAGCCTGATGCCCAGAAAGCCAGGCGAAGAGCTCAGCAGCTTGCCCTGGAGCTGGGCTCTACCCACAGATTTACTTGTCAATTTCACTTGTCAATTTACCCACAGATTTACTTGTCAATTTCAACTATGACAGCCCCAGATTTTACCAGTACAAAAATCTCAAGAGGGGCCCACGCAGTGTGATTTGCCCCAGACCGAACCTCCCTAGGGACGGCCATGGGGAGCCCGGCTATCCACTCTGGTGGGCCACTAGTGCCTGCTCAGATCTCACAAGTTCCAGCTTGTGTGAGGAGAACACCACGGGACCCCACCGTCAGGCCATAGTGATTGGCTGGCGTTGACCTTTGCTCCTGTAGGGGAGGAGGAAGAAGGGGGGAGAAACAGCAGGAGGTTTTGTGATGTGCTACAGCCACACAGTACTGCAGAACGCAGAACTCTCCTGCTTTACGAGAAATACAGTCGTCCAGCGGTAAAGAGGGAAAAGATTGTATTTCTCAGAGTGGAAATCTAAGTGTTAGGATACTTATTAAAATCTTCAGAAGTAAGGGCATACTTTCTACTTAACAGGTTGAGAAACACTGCACTAGATCAAGTGGAGCTAGCAGGTCTCTCTATCTACCTGAGCTGGGAAGCACGCTCCAGCTGCAACAAACACATAGCCTAAGAGGAAAGCAAATACAGTTTGTCTTTTGTTCAGTGCCAGCAAGACTACTGTTCTGAGCTGGGTGGAACCTTTTTATGAGTGGTGTTAAAACTCCATTGAAACTGATAAGTGTGAAGTCACCTTTCAATTAACATAGCTGCAACCATAAACCCCCATCTAAGACAAAAGGTGTGTCAACCCATTCAGGAGTCAGTGTGACCCTGGAGAAGCACTGGGTAAAAATGTTTGGGGGCTGAAAGCTAAGAAATTGCTCTTTTTGTTCTTGGTTCCTCCTGCTCTCAGGGACATGGGATTTTGTACATTTCTTGTAAATAAACAATACTGCATCAAAGAAAATACCAGACTCCACCCATTTTCTGCTTCCAACTGGAACATTCCCAGAGCCTTGAAATTTCACTAGCTGCTTGGATTGAAAAGGGGCAACAGTACTGAAAATATCCCCCTTGCTCCAGTGTTACTTGTGTTACCTTCGCATACACAGAGCATTTTACCCAACAGATTTTTTATAGTTCTGGAGCAGCCCTTTCAGGCAGAGTAAATACTAGAGCTGAGTGAATATTTTGTGGTTAACATTGTATGCAGTGATGAATAATGTTTATCTTTCTGTTTCTGATTGGTCTGCAAGTAATATGCAGTTTTCTCAAATGGATTTGCTAATCAAATAGTTTCAGGGTTGTAGTTTTGTTCACAAGCAATTCATTGCAAATATTCCAACTCTGAGAGGAATTATTTAGTTTTGACTGGACACATACATCACATGGTATGGTTTTTGGTCCTAGTTAAATAGGTATAATTCGTAGCATCAGATTTTTCATGTGAATATTTGCACTAAATTGTAAAATTAGTTTTTCATCAATATGATTGACTATTCACTTAAAATTCCCATTGCTAGAAAATTCATCACTAGAATGTTCACATATTTTCAGTGAAAAAAAATGTGACCAGGCCTAGTATTCACTCAGTACTAGCAAAAACTTATGTAGGATATGTAAAAAAGCAAGCTGAAAATATAATTTGAAGATTAGCAGGGCTGGAAATCCAAGTAAGGTGGACAATAAGGTGACCTAATTTCTAAATAATGTTCAACTGTTACTTCAGAATGACTTCCCATACAAGCAAGAGTAGGGGGCAAATTGAGGCAAGAGGAGAGTGGGGAAAATGGAAGGAGGAGGGTGGGGACATGGATGGAGTTTGCATCTGTATGGCCAGTTTGATAGAGTACTGCTACTGGCCTCCACAGCATATATTTCTACTATCCAGATATGACAACTACTCTTCATGCTGTGATACTTCAGCACAGCAATATTAGGATTTTAAAATACAAAGTCTTACTTTAAAAAACATCTGAAAGAACTGCCTGTTGAATTTCATTTCAGTATTTTGAATTGAAATCATTTTCAGGTTTTAGAAAATGGTGTGAAATGCTATGAAACCCTTTCAATGTTGTTGCACTCCTACCAGTGCAGTTAATTGTCTTCATTTTACGTATCCTTTTAAAAAAAAAGGAAATAAAGAAACTACAATAATCCTTCTATGGGTCTCTGTATGTAAGGTGTGAGCTGGGGACTCCTTTTCATAGCCAAGGTATAAACCTCTGTACTGGGAGGCAGAGGTTTATGAATGGAAATGCTGACACATGTTTAACTATGACAGTTGAAATGGGCTGTTAAAATCATATCCATTGGCACTCATTTGCTTTATGTTCCCTTTACAGACCAACCCTCACTGGATTGCTGTTGCTCCCATGCTACTATTGCAGCTACTTCATTTATTGGCTCCTGCTGCCCTGCACGTTGGTTGACTTAATTACCTAAAAACGAAATTTAAATTCCTCTCCTATCTCACTCTAGTGCTAAATTTAAGGGATAGAAGGATGATCCTTGTTATGTTCTCTAAGTTATCATCAGACAATGATTTTTATCCCAAGCCCATTCAGAGTCTGACCCAGTTGTCTCTACTGCTCTTCAGCTCCAAGTCTCCTAAATTATAGATTTCATACTTGCTTCTTTCTGAACTTAATGGCAGCCTTTCTTCAATCTTTCTGTCTCCTGACAATCCTTCACAAGCCAAACCTATCTATCTTGCACAGGCTCACTTATTCTGGGTCTTGTTCTCAGACTCCTTTTCTCGTGAGATAACATAATGCTAAGCATGAGAGAAACTAGAAGCCACAAACCTGAATTAATTCTGGCACAGCAGCAGTGTATGGGGAATTGCAACACTAATGGTAAACTGGTGTCACATGGGTTAGAGGAAAGTAAAAGTACTCTTCCAAAAAATCCACTTGACAAAACAAGCGTCGCATATTTGAGATACTGACATGAGATGCCACTTAGAGTAAATATTGTAGATTTTCAAAATTGTGATCCTGGATGCTGTGTGGGCTTAGTTTCCTTTGGTGGGACTGTTACCAGATTTGCCCATCACCTGGGCGTGTACTCACTTATTAGAGTTATGTTTCTGGGGTATGTGTAGTTCTATCAATGTAGTGCTTGTGTTACTTGTGTTTCCATATGGAGCTCTATTTCTCCCTTCTGCAGGTTGAGCTGGAATTCTCCTCTGTGTAGTGAAGGATAAAGCTGGCTCTTGAGGTTCAAGCAAATCTCTCTCTCAGAAGGAGGAGTGTAGTGCAAGGTGGGAAATGTAATCCAGCTGGTCATTCATGTTAGTAGACCTAGTTAAGGGCAACACAGGATGGGAACTAAGCCAGAGGTATATAAACCCTACCATTCAACAGCTGACAAGGAAGCAAGAAGTCTGGGTGGTCTCTCAAAAAATGTACTGGCAAATAAGCCTTTCTTGCTCACTTTCTGTAAGAAAGGTTTTGAGGCAGACACCTCTGACTGTCTTAAACAATACTGTGAAACTATGGAGACATTCTACAGCTTTATAAATTTCAGTTTGGTCGCCTCACCAGAGCAGGCCCAGATGACAAGGTGCTATAACACTGGCAGACAATCTACACAAATGCTTTCTAATATGGATGGAGTAGTTCTGGTGTTTTCCCTAAGACTGTCAATTTAGAAGATGCCACAGAACTATGTTACTGGTAATGGGTTAAGCGACCGTGCCTCAAACCAGCTACAAAGTCAAGTTAAAAATGGTAGCGCGGTCAGGATATGAGCACGAGAATTTAATCCTGAGAACAATAACAGCAACAGTCCAAATGCCAAAATAGATCAGCCCTCTGTTAGGGATAGATTGGGGCTAGGTTAGGTGCTTCAGTATATAATTAATTCTACCCTGTTATTTCTTGAGTAGATTCAGAAATATTCATTACAGTGCTTTAGGTATGATTACTTCACACTCACCATCTTCCCTAATTCTTCCCTTGGAACAGTGGTTCTCAAACTTTTTGTATTGGTGACCCCTTTCACATAGCAAGCCTCTTAATGCAACTCCCTCAGCCCTATGGGCACCTGCCTCTGGCCCCCCAGGGGGTCCCCACACCCTTTTCATCCCTAATCCCGTAGGCTCCCCACTCCCACTTTGTCCTTAACCCCTTCACTGTGCCCTTTTCTCCCCTAGCCCCTGCAATCCCCTCCTGCACCCACCTGGGGAAACAGACCTGCATGCTGTAACTTGCCTTGACGACACTTTCTAGTGCAGACGAGGCCTAAGACTGTGCATTCTGATCTACAACTCTTCAGGGAATAACCAACAGAATCAAATAATTTTCTAGTATTTTTATTATTTGGAGAAGAAGAGGAGTCATTGGTGTTATAAACTGTTGTTCAGCTGGGGTTGGGCAATTGCACTACATCACTGAGGCTGTTGGATATAGTGGCTAAATGAGGGAAGAATTAAATGCCACTTTGTAAAGTGATAACTGAAACAACGGAAAACAACCACCTCAGGACTAGACCACATGCAAGCCTGGGCAGTGATTGGGCCATGCAGTTCAAGGGGTTCTTATGGGCATGATAACAAATGTAGGAATGGGGGATTAATTTGATTGCAGATTGTGTGTGTGTGTGTGTGTCTGTGTGAGAGAGAGAGAGAGATGCTGCAGAAACATCAGAGAACTGGACAATGAAAGCAGCAAGGAAGCCCAGACATAGACAGAGATATGCTTTCAGCACGACCCTCAGAAAAGCTGAACAAAGAGAGATCTTTTGGGGAAAGCTATCTGGAAAGAGGTTTGGAACTGTGAGCAAAGAAACTGTCTGCTATTGTGTTCAGGAAAAGAGGACTTTGTACATTCAATTTCTTCCCTTAATGGAAACAACCTCTAAGACTCCCCAAATTGACTAACCGCTGAGGTCAAAAGGGGCAACCTTATCAAAGACAATTTGATCATTCTAATCTCCACCGAGTCAGTTATCACTACATTAACAATCAGCTTCTTGAAAGGTTAACATCCTTGAATTTTCCCCTGAACAAACCTGTTACTGCTGGCATAAATTGATCTCTTAAATTCCTGTTCAGCAGAAATGATCTATGGCTTTCTGCAGCACATAAGTATGTTGAAGCCAGTTATTGTGGATTTGGCTTCTCAATTTAGCCTCAAGCCCACTGGGGGGGAGAGTTTTGTTTTGTTTGCTTGCATCTTTAAGAATATGCCAGATGGAGAAAAAGCCACAATGGGGATGGAAAGTTCAAATTAATTAAACTTGAATCTGGGTCTGCAAATAGAGCTCTTGACCAGCTTTAAGTCTACTTCATTTAGGCCAGACAATGATCTTTCTTGGTGTGATACACTGATTTGTTTGGGTATGGCATGTTGGCTGCTAGGAGAGAAGCTATCTGATTAGATAGTTGTTTTGTTTAAAAGATACTAAATACAGCCAAAAGCTTCTGTAGTCACACATTACGAGCTTAGACTATGTCTCCACTATATCACCAAACTAATACAAGGTTGTAGTGCTTCTGTTAGATCTTTACTGTAAAAGGGTAAAGAATACAAATGACATTGTGCTAGATGTATGTTAGGCTTTGAAAATTCTTCTTAAGAGAGACTGGCAGCCCAAAATACTGCTTTTATGCAAAATCAATAATTAACGTAAAGATGCATTATACTAACCACAGGCCTTATGTCCGTCACTGGGTATGACATGATGGAATTGAATGGCTCCAAAGCAGTGCATTAAGGCATGCTTACGTAATCAATTTTCTGATCTTGACCATCACAATTGTCACTGCCATTATGAACAAGATTGTGTCTTACATTCAGCATTTTTATCCTGGTAAAATCCCTATGAAAAGTTTATTGAAACAGGTATGTATAGCAAATTATTTTTAGCTCTCAGTATATCAGTCATTTGTGCATAGACATATGTATGTTAGTGCTGGTAATTTGAAACAAACAACCATTATAATACATTATAGAAGAGATGTCATTTTATTTATTCATTTATTGCCATGGTCCTGGACAAGTATTAAAACATTTTAATCTTTTTTGGCCCATCCTGTATTACTAAAATATCTGTGGATAATTAGGTCCTTCACTGTGCAAGGAATAAAAAATGTGGGGGGTTCAAATATTTTAATGATGACAATACTAAACACTTTACATGTTCAAAAAGCAATGCACACATTAGTGCAATTAACCAGATGAAATTACTCAAGAACTTGTGCTGAATACTATAAGACTGAGTACTATTTTATTAGATTAAACGCTGCTTCTATCATACCAGATGTCTTGTGGGAATCACCTGCTGCCATGACTAGATTGAGGCTGAATATGGCCAGGATTAACCAAAGATGAAAGGCCTAAACTTGCTTGCATATTTCTAAGAGTGATGGATAAACTACAAAATGTTCGTAATTTCTGATTGCTTTGGCTAAGCAGCCAAAAGCTTAGATGCATTTCTGAAGATTGTCCAAGTCAATTGAGTGTGTAGAAAAGGGCTGGAATCTTGCAAAAACAGACTTTCTCATGAGATTTCTGACACAACGGGTTGCAATCTGAGGCAGAAATGCCTGGAGCACACTCTCTTATAGCATGTAAGGCAATTGTATTTCTGGTCCCAGTCAGAAAAGCAGAAGTGGAGAAGAATATGGCAATTTATCAGCATCTCAGATAATCTGAACCAGTTTGCTCATCCCTTTTTTCTAGGGGAGTAACAAGTTGAGACTGTTTTAGAGTGCAGGGCCTGGTAACAGCAGTGAGTTCACCTCTGACATTAAGCTACAAAAATATCTCACTCCCCCTGAAAGCTCCCATGGAAGATCAATGGCAGAATTTGGGACATGTATCAGGGTGCTGGACCATATTTTCTAGCTGCCTTAATTCCTGTAAGAATTTCAATCTGGAGACTGACCCATGTTCCTCTGTAGCATGGATGCGCCAAACTCAAAACCTTAGATTCAAACTGCAGACAGTGTGGTCATGATAGAGGTTCAGGGCCTGATTCTGCACTCGCATCCATGTTACCCACATATTATCTCATGGACATCAATGGTGTCAGGATAGGCATCATGTATATATAGTAGATAGGGTGTTGCTCTGGGTCTCAGGAGACCTTCATTCTATTCCTGACCCTATCAGGGACCTGCATCCTAGGTCAATCATTTCAGTGCTCTGTTTCCTTTCTGACCCTTTGTCTCTCTTGTCTATGTAAGTTGTAAGCTCTTTCAGGTAGTGACTGTCTCTAATGCTGTGTTTGTTCTGGCCCTAGCAGAATGGGGCCCTGGTTTCAACTGGGACATCTGGATGCTACTATAATACAAATAATTAGTACTAATAACCATCATTACACTTCAGTAACTCAGGAGTGATTCCATGAGACCAGAACTGGGACCTGTACCTCTGCAAAGAGCCAGAGCTGACCAGTCATGAAGGATTCAAATGTTGTGGAATGAAACTGATCTTTT
The DNA here is from genome assembly GCA_007922155.1 of Mesoclemmys tuberculata. Taxonomy (NCBI): domain Eukaryota; kingdom Metazoa; phylum Chordata; order Testudines; family Chelidae; genus Mesoclemmys; species Mesoclemmys tuberculata. The sequence goes on from ML675610.1 coordinate 45,376,693, forward strand.
TTTGAAGAAAAAAGTGATTACTCAACCCTGCTGGCCTTTGAATCATTGGTTTTAGGGCATCTAGGTATCTCAGACCTGATGATTAGACTGATGAATGAGCCCATTTTATTCAGATTGGCCAACTACAGGATTGCAAAACGTGGGAGCTGCTTTTATGGAAAAACGCTATTCTATTATCACAAAATGTAATAGAATATTGGCCCTGCAGTGCAATCAGGTCCTGTTTATGTACATAATTCTCCTCTTACATGCACCTGGCAGACCTTGATGATCATTTTTTGCCCTTTCTAAATATGCAGAATTTCTCTTCACATTCCTGGTGGCTTCTTTGTATATAGGCAGATCATAATATCAGAGCAGAGATTTGCCTTTCAGAGTGAAAGGGGAATTTTGCATATAAATAGCACCTGAGTGTATCACAGAGCTCTCACAGTTTCAGGGCCATCTTTTCTAAGATATCCAGAAGAATTACTAACACTTCCTTTTCATTTTCTTTTTCATTTATTTATTTACATTTTTCTCTCCTCGAAGGACCACTAGTGATTTCTCTTCCAACTTTTCCCCGAGTTGAATCTCTGGATAAAGATTCTGGGATATAAATTCTGGCCATTCATAAGGTGGTATGGGATTACCGTGGGTAGGTTGCATTGTTCCATGTGTCGCACATACTTTGCCAATTTTTTAACTCTTAATATCCCTACAAAAGATCTTCATGGGTTTTTAATAGAATATCCACTCACCATATATCCCCTACAGGTAATATTTTGGGGAAATGCACACTGGAACTTGAGCTCCAACCTTTATATCTCACTTAAAAAACCCTGCTTTTAAAAGTTTGCATTGTGCACTCTTTCCACTACTGCACACATTCTCACCTCTGCTGGCTGGTGCAGAGATGTGGTTCCCAGTGGGAAATTTCTATCCTTTGGAGAGTATAGTGTCATCAATGGAAGCATTACTGATACAACATTTGGAATTTGTGCTGCAATTTGTGGCTGAGTCAAGTCTCCCATTCCCTCTCTCTGGCCTCTTGCTCACTTGCTTGGGTGTCTAACTACAGTAGTCTGTCAACTCTTCTAAACAGCCAGTAGCTTTCCTATATGGACCTAATTCTGCGGCTTCTCCATAATCAGATCTCTCATTGACTATTCTAGCTGATTCAGAAGAGAGTTTTATTTTTTAACTGTACTTTCAGAGAAAAAGTACTAAAATATACATGTTAATTACATAAATTTTTAGACATACATTACATACAAAACATCTTTTCTTCTATCTTTAAGTGATTGGTAAGAAAATCAGAAATATATAAAAAGAAAGAAACGAGAAGAAAAGAAACACTAAAGAAAAGGAGCAGGAGGGGAACTGAAGAGTGTACTCAATACAGGTCTCCTCTGACACAGACTAATGCCTAATTAAGCATTTTATTCATACATGTGTAGGAAGGCTTACCACATTACTTCAAAGGAAGGGCACATGGATTTACATACCACAGCTGTCTTTCTGAAGACTTGGTAAACCAGAAAATTTGGTGTGTTCTACTAGATACTGGGAGCAACTTCAATTTGTTCTTGTGCCTCCTAGTTTTGCATCATGATGGCTTTTTGTTTGTTTTGTTTTTGTGATTAATGGTGCTCTAAAATTACAGAGCAACCACTAAATCTCTTCATTCACCATCATAACCAAAAGATAAATAACAAAGACTCAGATGACAAATCAAAGCCAAAAAATTAATTACATTGGGCAATGCATATTGTAATAACTCAGAAGATTAGATAAATATAGTAAGAAGGTTGCCTGTATTATTCAGGAGCTAAAGAGTTTTTTTCAGAAAAAAAATCAACCATGTTCTGTCACACTAGATAGAAGTATTGTAAAATGTAGTTTTCTATAAATATCTCTGTACAATCTGACTTCTTGGAGACAAATTGCAGACAAACTTCAGATTCCAATGTTAATTTTTTTTGAGGAAAAATTGGTTTTGGATTGTCTGCTATGTTAAACCCTCATAGAAAACCTCTCCTTTTTCATTCTTTTTCTTATGGGTAGCCAAACATTTGTTAATTTTTTCACCCACGGTTCAAAATGTTAAAAATTGCTAACTGTTAAAATGTGATAGACATGGTATTAGAATGACTATGGAACACAGGTCCATGTTCCAAAACACAGAAAGTACAAATCTTGTTCTGGACCATCTGCAAATGGCAAGACGATCAAGATAATTCAGAGAATCTGATTCTTCTCTCTATTAAACTGGCTTGGCACCTTTGTAACTCCATTTATTTCAATGAAAATAATACTCCTGATTTGTGCTGATGTGTGTGAGAACAGAGAACCATGCCCATAAAATGGAACCACATGAGAAGAAATTTCAAACTCATATGTTGGAATATAGGTAGTACAAACAATCCTGTTTAAAAAGAATTAATATATTCTGCAATGTATGACATCACACTGTCTGGACTGGCTCACGACCAAGAGTGCTAACCTCAGGACCGACCTGTCAAAAAAAGCAGGACAGATACCACAAACTGGTTGTATGTTCTATAACTAGATGTCCCCAGCACAGTAACAAATGTGAGCTCCTAAAGTACTACAGTAGTTTTAGAATGAAATCACAGACAAACCCCTTAGACATGGCAATCTATTATGCCACCCAGCCAAGAAGGACTATGTAATAAATGGTCACTTACGTCACAGATCACAAAATATTTAGGTTTCTCCCTGTCCCAAGAGACCAGTCACTTACCCCAGGTCAGTTTTTACCTTTGAACTCATGCCAGTGGCAATGCCTATAGTTAGTCCTGTAATAAACTAACTGCAGATTGATTAACTAGGAAAAAGAACTAAGAGACTTATTTACAGGTTAAAGTGAGGAAGCATATATATGCGCAACTGAGTTTCAAACTGTGATTCAAAAGGTAACAGAGTTCTAGTAATCTGTCAATGCAAAGTGTCTTTCAAGGCTAACCCATGTCAAGCAGTGTGAAGATCTCTTGGCTTATGTTCAGGAATCTTTGCCCCTTAGAATCCAAAGAGCATAAAAGAGATTCAATTTATCCTTGTCAAGGATTTTTATCACCTCCATTCTGGAATCCAAAACTTTAGATGAGTTCATACGTAGGCCTCTCCTTCCTGGAGGGAGTTAGAAATACAGACAATACAGCTCTGTCCTTTGATGCTACACAGTACCTCATTTGCCTTCAATGTGTCCTCTTGTATGCAAAATGAGAATTTTACCTTAATTCATGCTTCTTTTCCAATTTGTTGAGTAAGGATTACATTATGTCACAGGGGTCACGGATTCTATGACTTCCAGAGACATCTGTGACATCTTCTGCTTTAGCCCTAGGGTGGCAGGACCATAGCTGTCAGCCACCAGAGGTTTTGGGGGGACCAGAAGCTCTGAGCCACCAGCCCCGGAGCTCAGAGCTGCTGTGAGCAGTGGGCAGCGGGACCCAGAGTGGGCGCCAGTTGCAGAGCTCCGAGCTGCCACTGGCACGGGTATGACCTAGAGCTCCCAGCCATGTTAAACTTTGGTTAAACTTTGATTTGTTTGTTTAGGTATTGATCCTATAGGAAAAGAGTTATATGTATTCTGCTGCCTCACCGAGGTAGGTGACTCTTTCTCCCACCCGGATATAAAACAGGCAAGAAATGCCATGTGAGGAGAAGATCTAAAATGTGGGATGAGGGAGGATCACTGGAGTTTGAACTGATCTTTGATAGCTTACTGTTTTCTTTGCTAGTGAAGCCAAACCTCAGGAAGTGTGTGAATTGGGACTTCAATTCCTATAATGTGGAATATATTTGTAGGTCAGATTGATAAAGGTGTTGGTTAAGAATGTATTAGTCTGGATAATGCACATAAATACACAGAAACTATAAATACATATACAATATTAGGTAATGGAAAGTATTAAGTGAATTCACTTCTAAAAGAAAAAGCAGAGGGACAGTTAAAGCTTTTGAAAAATAAACCTTTTTTTTTTAAAGTGTGGTGGGGAGAGAATGAAGCTGCTAAAATATTGACATTCCAGCTTTGAAAGAAGTTAAAAGCGGATTGTTTTCCAAAAAGAAAATCTGTTGGAACAGTATATAGGGACCCTACAGGTAGTTTAAAAAAAAAAACTTTCAAAGATTCTATTTGAATTTGTAATCATTACAATATAGAGACTGGAAAACACTAGGAAAAACATTACTTAACAAAAGTAACATTACCAAAACTTGCCATGAGAGAAGCTAAAATCATAGAGGAACATTTAACATGCACTAAAGCAGAAAAGCTTTTCAGAGTTTATAAGCTAGTCCAAGGGCAGATGGCTTCATAACAATCGTCTTACCACCTTGAAGAAGGAGATAACTTTAGTTTTGAGATGGACATTCATGGATAGAGATAGATAGATTGGTCCTTAAAGGAAAACAGTCAACTATTACTATTTTAGGACCTGATTCAAACTTTGAATACTGTTATCATTAAGAAGTTACAAAAATAATCCTTTTTCTACAGATGTAGAAAGACCTGCATAGCCTGAACGGTGCTTTATACAATCTAGGCAAGGCAACAGAAGTGTTAGAGCAATGGGAACCCTGTGATATGTAATCCAGGGACACATGTTGGTATTCACCATGATGCTTAACTGGAAAAATGTAGGCCAGTTGTTGGGAATATATAACAGATTATCATAATCTCCAACAACAGTGAACCCTAATAGGGAGTAAGGAAGTGGAAACAACCTTTATTAGCAATAACTTCTTATATGTTGACCTGGTTTTAATTTTCTCTGTTTTGGTGACATGGAGTTTAAAAGTCTAATAAAGTTAGAATCCAAGTATTCACACACTCCCTTTATGGTTATTTTTTTTCCTATTACTAAGTTTTTACATTAGAGGGACAATAAATGAGTACTTACTAGGGAGGAAATTCACTTAATTTTATTTAATAGATGACAATGGAAAAGCGTAGCAGATGAAATGTAGACACTTACATTGTTTAAAAAAGGCTATAATTGAAAGTGTGATGTCAACACCTTTGGAAATCAGGCCTCTTTTAATTAGGTTCTTAAATACAGATTTACGCTAACTTTAGATACCAAGTTTGAAAATTTTGGTCACCACCATCCAGGGTTCCCATGCTTGGGTCTGAAAACTCCAACCTGAGAGAGGCCAAAAATTTCAAAGGCCAACGAATTTTGCTGCTGTGCTCACCTCTACCTGAGCAAGTGAAAAATTCCAGTTTTGGGTTACAATACTGATGGTTGACAGTCTCCTTCTAGCTGCTCCTCAGAACAGCCATCACAACTAATCAGCACTTTGTCTGGTTCTTATTTATTCCTGAGGTTTCCTTGGAATTTTTAGCTGATTGATCTCAGTGTCTTTCACTCTCTACTGCCATTTTAAAAACAAAGAGAGAAAGAGAATATATAGGTACACTGAGGTTAGCTTGTGGCTCATTAGGCACCTGTTGCCTTTTGGCATTCAGTTAATTATCCTGTTAATTATACCTGATTCACATTTGTTCCCTTTTCTCCTGTTCTGGTTTCTAGGCAGATTTTTGGCTTCATAAGAAGATATAGATATGTAGTAAGATCTACGAATCTCTCTGGGGAGATGCCTGTGATATTCTCTGGTTGCCAGACTTAGAGGTCAAATGGATTTTAACATCAGATTGTCTTCAGATATGCTCCCAACCCTTGGTAGTGGAATTTGCATTCTGGGCAACATCGGATTCTAGGGTCTTCAGCCTCAGTGAACATGAGTGCTGAAAATACACTAGTGCCTGTTCGCAATGGAGCTGCTTAGTCTCAGGTTGCTTTGAGATGCGGGAATTACATCAGCATCTGGAAGCAGGATGGAAGCCAGTACCATAAGATGAACTGGGTGGTCCCTTCTGGAGCCTTGAACCTCCTGCTGTGGCTCAGCTTCATTGCCTGGTGTTCAGCCTACCTTTGGGGTTCAGGCCAAGGGGTGAGCTACTTGAACAAGCCCTGACTGGCCTACATGTGAGCTTCAGCATGGCTCTCAACATGTTTAGCACAGAACTTGATGTCAAAGAGCAGACCTCAGGTCAGCCTTCATTGCATCAGGTCCTCACAGCAGCTCATATAGTCCAGAGGCACTGGCACCTCAATGCATGCTTGTGACTCTAAAAGCATCACATTGCAAGAGGGCAAGGGGCTCACTGGCATCCAGTAGCAAGCATCAGCAGGCCTGACTAGTTCAGTGTACCCCAACTCACTAATGTCAAAGTCTGTATCTAAAAAGACACCATGCAAGATATCAACAGAAAACTAATGACATACCAATCATTAACAGGACAAATTCAAAATTACAACCATATTAGGAATTGTATTATTAAAGTGATTCTGCTAGGCAGGGCTAAAGTTACCCCCACTCTAGACAAAGGAATGTTGTTCTGCCATCTTGAAGGTACTCCCAGTGTACATTAAAAGACAACGGGAATTCAATTTACATAGAAGCTAAACAGCACCATCAAGCCAACAAGGGGAGGAGATAACCACTGAACATCACAGTAGGGGGAGGAGATTGCAGGAAACAAATCAGCTTATATTTTAGCAACCACCACTGGGGAAGAAACCAGCATGAAACTTCCATTACCAGAAGACTCCATGTCACCTTCCTGACAGCTTACTTTGGACAGTAACCTACAGAAGAATCCATTTCAAAGGTATACTGGACTATGACGAGAGGGATGGAGAGAACTAAGTGATTTTTCACCTAAGAAGATAAAGAAACCAAGCATTTTGGACTTAGTGGGAGATCCTGACCATAGCAGTGGACAGCCATCTTGCTGGAAGGTAGGTTGATAAGGAAAGTACCTGTAACTTGTTTTGTTAAGTCTTAGCCTCTAGAGAGCATTTTTTCACTCTTGTTCGCTTGTAACCATTTCTAACTTTGTCTTTTATATTTGAACTCACTTAAAAGCCTATCTCCTTTTGTCTATTGAGGGTGTTGGGGTCATTTTGCCAGGTGTAACCAAGGCTGGTGGAAGCCAGAGCATGGCAGTGGTGTGACAGGCAGGTGGTTGCAATCGGTGTTGCTGAGTCAATGCTGCTTAATGCATAGTCACTCAGAACATTCTTGAGTGCTGGCTGGAAACATCCAGACAAGGGAGCTAATGCAGCAGAGCATTTTGAGGCACACAGGGTTACAGGGCAGGTGATGACACAGCCCTGACTGGTCTTGACTGCACCCCAGAACATGAGGTTGGCGCATTGTTATTTGGTGCCTCGACACATCATTACAAAGTGCTTTGACATATCACCTCCATGCAATATCTCAGTATTACATATTACACTGTATTTGAGAAATAATATGTAATCATACAATTTATTATAGTGTCATGCATTTGCACAAAAAGACAGAGTTAAGGCACAGTATGGAATCTTTATATTGGCATGTCTTGACTTTTGAATAGTTAACTATACAACCATAAGATTTTTTTCAAGGTATTTTTTTTCTTGAAATTTATCAGGGCTTTTTTTTTTTAAAAAAAAGATACTTAAGCATCCTCCTATTCAACTGATGAGGTCTATACCAAGAAGCCTTTTTCTGGTACACTTTCCCTTAGGAATTGTTCAGGGTTTTACCCCACAAGATACACAGAAACATGGAAATGGATAAGACGTAGCTGGGCAAAAACTTCTGTGACACTCTTCTTCCTTGTACTCCACAAAGGATGTATTGTTCTTGAGGTCAAGTACACATTCAATAAGCCCTACCTCATTCTTAAGTGCATTTGTGTAGCTCAATTTCCAACTATGCACAACACACCTTCATTTAGTGGGAGTACATCCTTGTGAAAATATATTACTATGATTGTGAAGTATTTACTGCCCCTGTGCAAAGAGTGGGAATATTTCCCCCTAAAGGCCACCAAATTGGCAAAATCAAAGAAAGTCATCTCCCCTCACATGGGCAATTCTTACAACTTTCAAGTTCCTTGTTAATGGTTCAATCATGCCATTGCTATAAGCCCAGAAGAGATCCAGGAGCAGCTTGGGATGTTCCCCAGTTGCTCCAGGGAGGGTGTAAACTGTGTCAGCTCTATGCCTATCAAATCCTCTGCTTCCCAGTTGTGGTAAAGTCAGGGCAGATGGCTCTAAAAGAGTATACCTGGGCTGGTATGAGGGCCTGAAAGGGTTAAAAATCCTCTGCCTGCCAGACAGAAGGAAGAGCACAGCAGGGCAATTAATGGCACCTGGACCCAATCAAGGGCCAAGCCAGGGGTATTTCCCTAAAGGAAAAGGAGGTAGCACTTGCAGGAAAAGCTTCCAGAAAGTTTGGGGCAGCTATAGGCGAAGGGTCTCTCCTGGTCAGGAGACAGAGCTCCGCTACAATCAGGGGAGATGAGGTAGTTGGGGGTGTCCTGACCGCAAATGGCATGAGTAAAGCACGAGACCCACCAGGGGGAAGCTGGCAAACTGCCACACAGTGCATCAATACTGTTATGAAGAAGCCAAGGCACCACTGTGTCACTGCAATGTTCTGCTCTTGGCCGCCAACCTACAGAAGGGGGATATTTAGTGGCTTATGGAGCCTCCTTCCCACCTACACTGCTCTTCATCGTGAAAATAGTCAGTGCGGAGTATAAGGGGGTGGCTTGTGCCCTTGTGTTGCCATGCTAACTAAGCCATGGTTTGGTCCTATGCTTTAACTTCCAACCAACAGCTGTTTGGGCACTAGAGCTGCTCAAAATAGGTATCAATTAGATAATAATAAAGAAAGGAAATTTTTTCCACTTCTCCCCCTGCTGAAACAGCTGAACCATTTCCCCTCCAGTTAAAAACAAACAACCAACCCTCCGATTTCAGGCAGGGAACAGGCCTTGACATTTTCAGCCTGGTAGGTGAAAAGTTTGGAAAGTTATAAGCCTCTGGAAATGGAAGCCTAGCATGAAGCATTTATTTTTATTATTTATTAAGCCACAACAATGTCATCAGGTCTGTACAAGAGGCAGGACCCAAACTGTGGGCACCCACCAGCTACTTTATGGTACCTCTGCTGATGTAAAAAAAATTTATATCTGCTATCAGGGCCCCTTAAGGAATATTTCCAGTGTAGGAAGAGTTCCTGAGAGATTCAAGGCTAGTGTACTGTAGATGACGGGCTAAGATGACGAGTAAGTGAGGGTGGCAGCATCGGGCCCTAACTACAGGCTTTGTTCCTTGATTATTTCTCAGAATACCTGCAAATGGTGCCAAAATAGATCTGATCGGGGCCCTGCTCTGGCAAACTGACAGGTGGTTGATTTTATATAAGAATGTAGTTTAACTTAAATCAATATTTGCAAAACTGGGGCCTAAAGAATAGCCTTTAGATTCTGATGCTATTTGGATGTTGTTTCTATAGCACTATTAAACAGTTGCATTTCTTCAGTTTAAAAAAAGAAGTCCTGATTACACTGAGGTTTTTTAGTTGTAGAGTTTAGGCCTCATTTATACTAATGCCCCTTTACCCTGCCAGAGTGGTGTAAAAGGGCTTTAGCATAGAGCAGAATCAGGCCTTTTGATGTTGAATAGAAGGTGCTATAAAGCCTGATTTTTCTTTTTGTTAAGAAAATGGTACATTTTCCCCCTGTTAAAAATAGTAATTCCTGTTTCAATTGAGATTTTAGGGCCCGTTCTGCCAGATGTTGAACACGTCCTCTGAGATGCTTAGCACTCCCAACTGTACATTCATGTTAACAGGAATAGCGAGGGCTCAGCACCTCAAAGGATAAAACCTTATATTACTGAGAACAATTGTGTTTCACTTTTGCAAACTGCTCACTGCCTTTACTTCCCCACAATGACCTCCCAATCACTCGCCATGACCTCCAAAATCACATCTTTCCCATATATATGGATACGGGTACAGGTGCATATTAATTACCTCCACTGCCAGCTAGCAGGGTATTTAAAGAACTATAGGGCCTGAATCAACTGTGGCTAGAGTTTATTCCATTCTTAGGAAATGGAGGCCAATGAGTACAGTATTACAACAGCAGAAATCCAGACTATTTCCATTTACCACAATTACTACGTACCTTAGATTGGACACTTAGGGCTCAATTCAGCAAAGCAAAGAATGTGCTTCAAGTTAAGCATGTGCTTGGCTGAATCAGGGCCTTATTTTTATTTATAACAGACCTCACTGGAATTACTCCAGATTTCCACTGGTGTCACTAGGAGCAAATTTTGATTCTCATCACTCTTGTTTTTTAAATGCAATTTCAGACTCTAGACTGGGCCTACCTAAACGTTTCACCTGGGAGCAGCTACACAATCAAGCGGCTATTTCTCAGCTTTGCTAATAAGCCGAAACCAACTGGCAGGTGTTGTTACACAGATCTGGAAATCTGAGACTGGGCTGGAGTGTATGTACCCCACACTGGTCATAAAGAGGTTGACACCACACTTTGGGCGTAGGAGGTCCTGCCGCTATGAACATGCTGGGCATGCTCCAGCTGCTTCTTCAGTATAAGAGGGAGCAGCCCTGCTGGCTCTGGGCTGGATGCTGAGGAGGAAGGATGTGTGGCGGAGGTGGCACCCCAACAACTGGTGCAGCCCCAGACTGGGAATATCAGAGATGCCGAGAACCAGGTAGGAACCTGGCACTCACGGCCGACCAAGCAGAGTTGGAGCCCCAGAGAACCACCCTTGCTGAGGAACCAGAGACCCTGATGACACATCAACTGACACTTCAGGAGGAGACAGGTAGGAAGTGGCCTGGGGTGAGGGGCTAGCAGAGACCAGGGGAGAAGTCAGCATGTTGTGTCAGGATCCCTGCTGACTTAGTGGCACTCACCGGTCACCAATAGGGCCCTATACTGGGGTCTGATGGAGCAGAGCAGGACTGGGCCCCCCTACCCTGGCTGCCACCTTCCCCTAGATGGTGGCCATATTGACTCTGGCCAATAGACTTCACAGCCCTGAGCCCAAGGGCCATCTTGACTCGGGCTGCATAACCTCGTAGACAAGAGATTCCCTCCTTGACTCTGGCTGCTGGACCACATGACCCTGAGGGCTGGGAGTTCAATGAGCTTGGCCATGGGCTCAGAGTGCCCCCACTCCACTCCAAGGTGTGATGGGGTGTATGTAGCCTGAGGCTGCCATCATTTTTAATTATGCATAAATACAATTATGTATTTAGGGAGAAGCCTGGGACTCAAGGGCAGGAGAGGGATGGTGTGGTGAGGAGTCTACCCCACGCAAGGCCTGACAGGTAAAAAAGGGCCAATTAACCTCATGAAAGGTTGCACCTGCAGGACAATCAGGGCTGATAAGGCTTAATGGCCTATGAAGCCCAGCTGGAAGAGAGTTTGTCCAGTGGAACTTTCATATCCCAGAAGGGAAAACTATATAGTAAACTGCCAGGAGGACTAATCCATGAAGAGGGAGCAATTTAATCCAGACAGAGACCATGGGGTGAGCAACCACAAGGAGGGTGTCAGACTGGTTGAGAATTAATTCCCAGATGAGCCACAAGGAGGTGTCCCAGGGGTGAGTAGCAAGCCCTATGACAGGCAGGTAGTAACATTCTCTCTGGTTCATCTTTACTAAAGCATAAACTTTTAAATCAAGCCATGGCACAAATGTCCACAAGCCCCATTACCCTTAATTTCCTCTTAGTCCACATATGGCTCTTCACATATTGACTCAGTGCAATGACAGATTAATGGTGACACTAAATGAAGTATTAAATGTAATCTTCTTTACTTGATGTAGGAAAAGTTCCCTTGCCAAATCTTCTTTCCTTAATTTTTGTTTCATGATTGGTCTCTTTCATCGGGTGACTTTATTCATGCTAGAATAGGCCAATGACCTAAAACTGCCAATTTTGAACTGAAATGCTAATTACACTTTTTTCAATTGAAAGCATCAGTGTAAAAAGCTTCCCATGCATTAGTTACGTTAATTATTTTCTATCTCAGGCATTCTACTTCCCGTACGTAAACGAAACAAAAATCTGTTTAACTATTTTGACTCTGATTTTTTTTAGAAGTCCTGCATATTAATGAAGCCAATCTAAAAATGTAAAAATATTTTGGAAGTTTTGTTATAGGGCTCTTTAGGCTTTGGAAGACTACTTCAGTGTCTGGTGCAGAAAGGTGACAGACTTATGAGTTATTTAAGAGCTTTCTACCAAGCAATTTTTTAATCTCTTCTTAGCTCAGTGTGAATTAATGGGGTGTAGTGTATATTCTTTAGGTAGGAAGATTATTAACAGTTTCAGTTTGGCTTATGCAGTGATGGTGTTGCTAAATTATGACTTCTTAAATGAAAAATGAGTCACTAGCAAAGACTCATTAATAATATGTCTAATGCCCTAGGCTACATGACTTGATTCCCCATTAGTTACTTTACATTCTGCTTTCCTACTTAGTTTTCAGTATAGTCTGCAGCTTTTGCTAAACTATCAGCAGAGTTTTAAATACAGGCTTCTAAAAATCATATCTAGAAGAAAGTATAAACCAGTGTTGGGAATATGCAGTTCATTTGACATGTTCAAAGGTCTGTGCTAGAGTTAGAGCTGGTTGAAAATTTTTCAACAAAACGTTTTCCACAGGAAAAAATGCCATTTTGTTGAAACTGAAATGTTCTGTGGAATTTGGCCTGGAAGGTTTCTCAGGTCCCAGTTAGAATTTCTAGTGTACTGGGGGTAGGGTGGGAAGACACCAGCATACCCACTAGCCTGGTGGTTAGGGTACTAACTTGGGAGGAGGGAGACTCAGGTTCAAAAGGCCCTGCAGGGATTTAAACCTGGTTTTCATATATCCCCAGATGAGGGACCTAACCACTGGGCTATTGGCTATAATGGGTGGAGTCTCATTTTCTTTCTATAATGGAACAAAAACAAACTTTGAAACCTTAAATATTTTTGTGAGATGGAATTGTTTTCTGGCCAGCCCTAGCCAGAATGGATATTTTAACGACAAGCATGACAAACCTCTGAACAAGTGGGTGCTGCTGTCTTGGAAGTATTTTCCAGAGATACTACTTAAGCTGCACATGCTTTGGGGCAGGGAGTGTAGTGGCAATCCTCATCCCCACTCCCAGCTCCTTTATGCTAGTTGAAAGTGCTGGAGTGGTGACAAAGGCTCCTAAGGGCCTGGATCCCACCAATGGAAGTTTCCTTTGGCATAAGAATTAAGGAAGACAGCTGCAGGCTGTCCTGAGAGGGCCCTTATATAAACTGTGATGTTAGGGGGGGGGGGTGCGCAAGGGGCAGAGCCACAGCCCACCATGCCAATAGGTAGGTAGGGAGGTTGTCTAAATTGTATCTCAGGGTAGTCAAAATTACACCCAGGGTAGGTTCAACCCCTGGAGCAGTCCAGGATCAGGAAGGCACACAGAAATGGCTTAAAAACACCATAGTTCCCCCAACACAGTCTCTGGGCCATGGGTTTTATGCTCTGTGCCTTTGAGAGAGCATACGCAGAGCCCCACATTTCTTCCTGTCTTTTTACAACATTTACCTAACTCAATAGGACCCATCCCTGATGAGGGCTCTGGGTAGTCATGTAAATACTACATAATGGACTACCCTTGATGGCACTATTGGGTATGCCCACACTGCTGTAACAGACTCTAAGCACAGCTGCTACTGGGCCAGGTCAGCTGACTCGGGCTCAGCCTTTGGGGCTATAAAATTGCATTGGAATTGGGCTGGAGCCCGGATTCTGAGACTGTCTGGGACTATCTGGTTTGGAGTGTCCTTGGAAATCAGTATTCATTTGGGAGTTGAGGTTCCAATGCTGCTGGGAACTAAGTGCCTCAGTTCCTATTGGTGTAAATAGCTGTTGAAGATCTTCACAATTAGTTCTAAACAAGCCCTTGAGAACAAGGTCCAGATTTTACTGGTTTTCCTTCCTTTGTTCTGGCTGTAGCACTGATTACACCCACTGTTTCTGGGTCCTAGGAATTCTTTGTATGGTTGAATTCTAACTGTGGTTTGGCTTTTTTTCCAAACTTGCAGTACCTCACTGTACCTCAGGAACTCTATAACTTTACGTCAGTAGACATGGCTTTTGGAATATTTTTAACGTATCATCAACTGGATGTTTTGATTTTGACTGTGATACTAGCTTTTAGTTATCTCATGCCATTTTATGTAAGCATTGTGCCGAAGCATTCTTTATGGAACTTATTATAGATGGATTCTATTTTAATAGATTACATTTATGTTATGAATCTCCAGTGGAAAGTGGTAGATATATATGTACACCTTGTGAAATAAAATAAGCCCAAGAATTTAGTTAAGAAAACCATGTTTTAAAAAGCATACTACAAACAATTTTAGGGAACATAAGTCACTCAATGCTCTAAACATACATGGGTATATATTTTGCGCAATAATATTTTCTGGCTTTATATGGACACTTTACTTGTTTTAGTCACTGTATGGAGGGAACTTGCACACTGGAGTTTCAGGATAGAGTGGGTAAACTCCAGGAGAGGGTTGTGTGAATAACTGATTTTTTTTCAGTTCTCTAAGGATCACAGAATTCTGTGTCGATCTGCAACCAAAATTTTCAGAATTTTTTGCCAACTGAAACATTGGAAAAAAATTAGTTACAGGTCAAATGACCCATTTCATTTGACCTGAAACATAACATTTTCTTTTGAGCATTTTAAACCATACACGGCCATACAACATCTTGATAGATTAAAGGAGACATGACTCAGTCAGTCAGTGGTGTTTGGCAGTAGTGTGGGAGAAAAGCCCAATGTACAAGCATCAGACCTTCCTGCAGTGGCTACAGGCCCACTCGCCAGATGGACGTTGGAGCACACTGGGCTTCCTGACTTGCCTTCTTCCTGCACCATCCTTATGCTGGCTTCTCCAGACTCAGTGGTTGTGGGAGGGCTTTCCCAGTTGTCAGTAGGAATACCTGAATTTTTTGAAACCCTGCTTGGCCTTATTACTGTTTTGGAGATTTGGCCAGACATGAGGTAAGTTTGCCAACGGTGACAGAGGCTTTGCCAATTCTCACATCAAGTTCTGTATCAAGGCTAAGTGAGCTTGTTAAAGTTGAGCCAAGATAGCAGAAGTGATCCATGTTGTCCAGAGCTTATTATTGCTGTAGACTTCAGGTGGGATGTTGGTGCCCTGTGACATGACAACTGTTTTCGTAATACTGATTATGCTGAACTTGATGCATGCATCAGAGAACTTATTCATCATGATCTGCAATTTGTCAGGTGAATAAGAAACTAATGGTTTTAAAATTTATTTGTTTAATGAAAACAAAGGAAATTTTGAAAGGTCTAAGTTTGCAAGGGGACTCGGGTGCCATTTATAAAATGATAGGGATCATGGCACCCCAAACCAAGGCTCTCATCCAGGACATGAGACCTAGCTTCAACTCACTTCTGTGAAGCAGGGACTCAAATACCTAAATTGCCACTATGCCAATGGAGTGCTCTAAACAGCAGACTATGACCTACCCCAGGCTGGTTATTGTGAGTGTCTCTCATGTTGAAAGTGTTCCACTATAGAAAATAACTAATTATTCTTTGAGCTAGCAAGTGAGAATGACCGACTGTATAGCTCAGGGGCGAGGGCATTTGCCATGGGGAGGGGATGCCTGCGTTCCGGTCCCTGTGCCAATGGATTTTTATTTATACAAGGTGAAACAGCTTCAGAAGGGGAGATTGAGAGCTTTTCCCCTTGAATATCCAGTACTCTAGTAATTTGGGCACTGAAGTGGGCTATAGGAGACCTAGGTTCAAGTCTTTGCTCCAGAGTTGGGACTTGAAGCTGGGTTTTGCACACTGTCCTGACTACTGAGATACAATGGTGAGAGGAGTCCTCAGTGCTTAATTGTAATGAAAGAAGTGCAAGGGCTCAAGCAACTTTTTTTTTTTTTTTTACATTCATAACTGAGGCAGCAAGCCCAGAGGTGTCAAGGCTATGAACTGCCAAACCTAGAGGTTCTGGGGCTCAGCCCTGGCACAAATTAAGCACTGGGAATCCTCAACAGTTTTGTGATTAGCACCCAAGTCACCTTATGAAGCGAACACTAAATCCTAAAACATTTCAAAACATTAATTTTAACATTTTTTACACTGCTGATCTTTTGAACCAAAACAATTTGTCAAGATTGACATGAATTTACAAAAATGTTTTTGGTCAACCTGAATCTGCATTTGTCAGTGTAGAAAAGTTTTGACTTAGAAATTTTGCACAGCTCTACCGCATGGTGCCTGTAGAACTTAAAGTAGTAAGAAACTAGGGCCAAGGAAAGCGAATGAATCACATAGCAACAGCACAAGGAAATGGACAGTGATTGCTCAGCTACTCTGAGAAGATGTGGCATCAGGGAAGAACATGTTACCAGGCCAACCTTTGACTGAAATGGTGGCTGAGCTATGACTGGTTAATTGCTTTCTGCAGACAGTCTTATGCTGTAGGAAAGAATTAATTACCTGGTCTTGTTTCAGAAAAATATATTCACCAGAAGAGGGTAGCAGGCTGCTAAGCCTCCATCTCAGTTCCCCAGAAGACAAATGTAACTGGTAGCATAAGTGGGGTACATAGGCAGCAATTTTGTGTGGAGAAAGTGTTGCATAGTCTGTGAGGTAATGAGTATTTTGTAGATACTGTGGAGAGAGGCTTGTTGGATCTGATGTAGGGGCCTAAAAGCTTCAGATAAAAATCCAAACTTATCTGAATCACTCTATATTTGGAGTTTAACCATCACTATCTTATGTGCCCTGTTCTATTAATGATACTTATTTTATTCTGTTTCCAGTTGAGTGCCTCACACTCTTTAATGATGTGTGAAGCTGCAAAACACACCTGTTGGGTAGGAAAGTGTCATTGTCCCCATTTTACAGCTAGAAAACAGAGACTAGATGACTTGTTCAAGGTTACATAGGAAGTCAGTGGTAGAACTGAACCTAGGTGTAGCCACTTCTAGGCAAACAGCCTAACTCCTTGATTATCCAACCTCTCTCTGAACCAGCCCTTATGCAAAATCTGATGTATACTCCTTTGCAAAACCAAAGCTATTTTGTAATTTTGGAAGTAAACCATGTTTAGAAGTAGATTAGAAATGACACATTCTGCTTACTTTGAATACATACATTCAGTATGGCATGGCTATCTGTTTCTTCCAACCAGGTCATTGTGTCATCAACACAGCAGTTTGTTGGTCACCTGTCTCTTTACGTTATGGACATGTTCACTCACACAAGTGAGATCCTACCAATTGGGTATGCATTTGGGAACATAAGGTTAGAAAGGCAGTCTGTATGGCATTGCAAGCACAACATTTTTGGCCAAAAGTTCCTCCTCTGTGACAATGCAGAACCACTGGCAACTCAAGGAGTCCTTTCATTTGGCCATCTTTGAAGTATTATCAGTGCAAGAGTTTTTGCAACTTCTCAGTCCAAGCAGTCCTCTAACTTCTGTACAGCATACCTCAAAACACAAATATCCCAAACATGGAAAAAGCAGATCTTATAAAACCATAATCAATCCACTTAAAGAGGCTTAAAGAATATAAATAGGACTCTGGGGAAAGATGTATAAATAGATAAGTCCTTTGTGTGTGCACATGTGTGTACATGCACTGAGTCTTGGTAATACTGTTATGAACTCTAACAGCTTCTTAAACCAAGGCTTCTCTGAAAGGGAAACTTCTGCTGAGAGAGAGAATGCTGATAGTCTCTGCATGGAAAGAGCTATCTGGCTACTTGATCTTCCCTAATAGCATTCTTCCTCATCCATACAGATTTTTCCCTGTTGGAGTTCTGTGTGAGTGCTCTTAATCCAGAGCTTTCACTACTTGTGTTCCTAAGCAATGACTCATGTTTAAAGTCCCAGGCTATCAGGGGAAACTATTCTGTCACCCAGGTATATCCCACAAGCATAAGAGGCAGTAGAAAGCCTTTTCTGGCTGCAAGGAATTAACCCTAGCCAAACAAGACACTTCCCCTCAAGACAAAAATCACCATAAAGGTAGATGGTAGGTAAATCTCTCAAATATCTTTGTAATAAACCATAATGACTATCCCTGTTACATTAAGAACCTTTGGAATTTTCCCAATATTTCTTCAGCAAGTTAGCATAAGTGGATTCAAACGATAAAGGAGATGCAACAAAAAGGGATTGACTGAATAGTCCATTCTTTATAATTCTGTCAAGCTGAAACAGTCAGGCTCATTGGATTTTCTTCTGCATTCAAGGAACAAAGCATGATTTTGCGCTTTAATTTTTAATACTTAATTGGGATTTACTACAGTGTAACTGAACACACAATTTGAAAGAAAGTGTGCATGCGTGCGCACTGGGGAAGGGCTGATGGCAGGCAGTGAACTGTCTTTGTTGGTAAAATTCTGCCTACTATCATGGCATGGCTCTATAAAAGAAGTTGTCATTTCAATGCTGATTGCATGATGACTACTTCACCCCTCTCAGACACTCTATTATCCATGTCTAATCAGTTTTTTGGTAAAGCACTTCAGATAACCTTGAATGTGAAGGACAGATTTTTTTTTTTCTTAAACAACTTGCTTGTAGCTTTAAAAAAAACGGATAAATTGTTTTTCTAATTAAGAAAATTGCTTTGCAATGGAATTTCTCATCCTAGTTCTGGAGATACTTACAGTATAATTAAAGTATGCCTCAGTCATATTTTGTCCAGGGAGAGAACCATTGCATTTTTCTCTTTATATTGAATTGAATGTTGATAAATCATCATCCAAAAGCTATCCAGCTGCATATTACACAAATTTCATATTGCACTGTTCAGAATGCAGCACTAATAAGGAACTTCTGTTGATAACACACACAGTTAAGACCATTTAGATTAGATGAATTGTAGAAAAAAAGCACTCATGCACTTCTTGCTGTCAGTAACTCATGTTGTATAGCATCGAGGGGACTGAAAGAAAGCAAGAAGTCAAAGAGGGAGCCCAATCATGCAGAATTTATGTGCATGTAACTCCCACTGAAGTCAAGACAAGACTTGCTGGGCTCAAGAACGGAAAAAAGTGTGTAACTGAAAATTACCTCCCATAGGTACCTTGTGAAATGGCAGATCAAAGGGCAATCACCATGACAATGACAAACCAAAGCACTAATTTAACACAGCTAATGCAGGACTGCAATGAGATCTGTGAACGAACAATCTCTATGGCTGTGTGGGGTAAAGTTGAATTTACTGAGAGCAGGAGCAGAGAAAAATGAGTCAATTGTCTCTTAGCCATAGTTATTTCTTAGGTAAGAGCTATGTGTCTGCTGTTATGATTCAGAGCTTGTAAATGCTAGTTACAGTACCAAAAAGATAAACACGTTTTTTCCTTATGGGCAATGAGATTTTACTTAATGTTTAAAGTTGGAGAATCTTCTTTATTGACAGCATGAATTTTTGTTTCTTGGAGTATATACACATGACTCACCTGCATCCGTGTTTGTGCACATGTGCTATCTGTCTATACATCACTGAGAAAGAAATCAGGTACTGTACACTTAATTTATATCTAAAATTAGAAGTCAGATCTGACTTCTTTCTCTGCACTACTTAGAAAGGAGTTGTTATTGCATAATGAGAGTAGTAAGGGAAAAGTTGCCTCTTGAAGCACCCTGGAGCAGTTGAATAGTGGAAGAACTCCTCAGACCAAAAAGAGTTGAAATCCACCTTTTGTCTCAATAAATTCCCTTAATTAAACTTACAACAGAGTTTGTTTCTAGAAGGTTACAGTTTAGTTCAAGTAGAGGAATTAATGAATGTTTGCTAGCATGCTGAAGGCTTTAGGGTTAGATTATGATATTTTCACAGTAGGCCTGGACTACATGGGACAGCAGAGGATGCTTTATAGCAGGAGTCTATGGAATACTTCTGCTCAATTGGCCAGAAGCTTTTCTACAGCTTTGGAGAATACATGCATGCAGTTGGAGCTTTGCCATCTTTTGAAAAGGCCCTTGTTAAGCTCTTTCACGTGGCTCAACAGTATGAGTACCAACCTCGGAGCAGACTGAAGAATCAGAGCACACACCCCAAACTGGTTGTGAGTTCTATACTTTAGATTTCACCAACCAAATATCAAATGTGAACGTCTCAAGCACTATAACAGCCTTAAGAGGGAGTCACAGGCAGTCCCTTTGAGTACTCCGATCTACCTTACTATCCAAGTAAGATTACTTTTGTCATGGTCCCTTACATCAAAAATAATAATATTCAGGTTACTTCCAGTCCCAAAGGATCAGTCACTTACCCCAGGTCAACTGCACCTTTGATCCTATACCAAAGATGATGCTTGTAGAAAAGTTTATAATTAATTAACTGAAGATTTATCAATTAGGAAAAAGAAATGAGTTATTTACAAGATTCAAGCAGGTAAACATGTACACAAATGAATTAGTTGTACGTTTCAAAAGGTGATAGAAGCTGCTGTGATATGTAAGCTCTATGTGTACTTAAGAGCCACACAAGGCAAGCAGCTGGGGATCCCTTTCTTATGTTTAGAAATCTTTGCCCCTCAGAGACCAAGCAGCATAAAAAGAGACACTTTCTCCTTGTCAGGGATTTTTATTCTCTTCCTCCAGAGTTCAAGAGGATAAGACAAGATCACCTGCATGTCTCTTTTCATGGGTGCAAGGTGAAGAACCAACCAAAGTCTTTTATCTTCTGAAGTTCCACAACAGCTTGTCTGTTGTATATGTGCAGGAGATAACACCTCTTGTGGAAAACCAATATTTCACACTTGGTAATGCCTCTCTCCTGATTTTGGGTGGGGAGGGGTTACAGTTTCAGAGCAAACACTTAAATATTACCTGATACTTGGGAAATAGATATTATAAGTGAGATTAATGCATGCAGCAACTCACAAGCATTTCATATAGTCCAAAACCAAAAGCTATCTTTATAAATCTAATACCTATTTTAACAGGTGAGCCAGACAGGTTTCCAGCTCTGCGTTCCAGTGTTCCGTGAAGCCTAGAGGCCTTGGCATGAGCTGGCATCTGATCTGCCAGCATCACAGTCCCATTCCATCATGTCCCTTTTGGAGAGGCTATTACTAGTACTATCTTTACATATCTGCATCCTCCAGCTAGGCTATACCTGCAAAGGTTTCTGTTGGAGATAGTGAAAGTTCTTTGTGCCCTCTCTCCACCTTGTCCACCAACAATGGGCCAGTTTCAGTTCAGTCTTTGACATTACTAACATGAGATTAATCAAACTACTTGAAAACATTTCCCTTCTCAAACAGAGCTACCTGCGTGTTTGAGTGAGTGTCATGGCTATTGACTCCTGCGCATTCATCATCACATATTACTTGTGAAGAAAATTTGCATCACAGAGCCATATTTTATGCTAATCATTAACAAGGAAAATTGAACAGAGTAAATCTCTAGTGTGAAAGACCAGTTAAATTACAGTATGTTTATTCATATTCCTGATACAATGGTTCATTTCTGAAAAAAAGATTGAAGTACTTGTTAGCTTTATAGAGAAAGGGATAAATAATAAGACCATTTCCCTTAACCCCCACAAAAACTGACAGCTTATAGTCTGTTTCCTTATTCCACAAAAGGTCTCTGTCTGTCACTCACCTATTCCAGCTGCTGTTGCCATTCTCCCAGTGACTAGCAATAAAAAACTTATGGACACTTATTAATACTTTTTGCTCACAAGGGCGTATGTCTTCCTGATGATTTGGGCCAAATAACACGAATCAATGTCAAATGTTGATTTTGTGTCATTTCAGGTACATACAAAAGAACTGCATATTTGAAATGAGAAAGTGATGTACTCAACTCTACTGACCTGCCAGGCTCAACCGCATTATTAACATTTTTTTTTCTGGGGAGCTGTAGAAGGAACAGTAAGGTAAAATGGAGGATAATATCATGCAAATTTCTTTCCTCCTTTGGACAGTGAACAGATAGAACAGTTGATAAGGTGTAATTAGGAACTCTTGTTGCAGCTATACAGTCATATCAGAAAGGACTGCAGACTAAGGAGCTACCAAACAAATCTTCTAAAACAAGCGCCTAATTAAATTGCAAGATAAAGCACACAAGGGATGGAATCAGAATAATAACTTAAGAGGTCAAGGAATGGGGCTTTAGAAATGCTCTCCTTGTGGGAGATGAAGTCTTTTTTTGTCTTGAGCTTTACATAACAAACTTCTTAATTAGTAAAGACTGATGACTTTTCTTATTTATTGTGAGAACCTATTACGGCTGTTTTTATATTGCCTTATCGCCAGTAGTCACCCCTCACCCAGCTTGATGCCTGAATAACTAGAATAAAGCCGTTGTAACCCTAGACACGAACAGTATAGCAGAGTAGCAGCAAACATAATTCAGGGGCATACAAGCTGTTTTTGGAGCCCAGATCTTTTATAACCAACTTCGAATTATGCACATAAAATGGTTTAAGTGACGTTTCTGTGCATCCAGGAAAAAAACAAAGGATATGTACTTTTTGTCATGACAAGAAGACTGTGAAGAGAATAACAGAAACCACCTGCTTGCAAAAGCTGAGGTGTCCCTGAGGAATGTTTCCCTGACTCCAAGAATACCAAGAAAGGAAGGCAAGAATAGAGACACGATTAGTATATTTCAAACTAGATGACAAAAGTGCGCTAGATATGCTAATTCCAGAACTAAGGAAGTCAACTCCAGACTGCAAGGAGAGGAATCTTAACACTCTATAAGAACATTCTCTAGCAGGTTCAGACAAGCATATAAATCCAAATTAACATTAATTTACTGACCCCTACATAGGTGTGATTTCACCACATTAGCAACTGCAGTCATCTAATGAGGATGAAGGTATAGTTCGTTCTACCATATCCTTATTTTTTTTCAGTGCTGCAAATATACAGAAAGTGTTTGTGTGTGGGTGTGTGCACATAGAGCACTGTTAATTGTTCATGTATAAAACTTTGTAAAGTTGAAAAATAAGTTCTCAGACAAATTGTTAAAATAGAGCTGAGCTGTCAATATATAGCAGTAATTTCAAGGGTTAAAACATTACAGGGATGTTGTAATTATCTCCAAACTAGGCATTATAAACCCAAGAAATTCAACGTTAAGGTTACACTTTAAGTAATTTGGATTTCTTTTAAATAAGAAATCTCCAGTTACAGCAACATTAAAAACAACCTTAGTTCTGCCCTTTAGCACCACTGGTTGAATGGGTGGAATAAAAAGAATCAGATAATGTGCTCAGATGCGATCCCTGCAAGAGCAGAATTAGGCCAAGTGGGCCCAATCAGCTAATGAAGCTTCCAACAAGAAAGTTTTTGGCTAGAGGCAGCTAATTAGGAACAGGCTAACCTATGCAGGAATGGGTGGGGCCTATAAAATCAGAAAGCTGGTTACAGCCTGGGGCAGCTGCTGAGAAAGGGCAGTCCGTCCGTCCGTCCCTGGGAAGAGAGAGGAGGGTTCTTGGAGCTGGTACACCCAGAGAGAGAAGGAGAACCAGTGTGCAGGAAGCAGTCCAGGGAAGCATCGGTGAGGGCAGAGAGAAGAAGCCCAGTGCTGCTTAGCTGAGGGCCCCTGGACTGGAATCTGGAGCAGAGGGTAGGCTTGAGTTCCCATGCTAGCTACTGAAGGAGTGGCATCAGAGTGACGAATAGGAAGATGGGTGAGGACTGTTGATGGACTGAAGTCCAGAACGGGGACTGCTAGGTGACCTAGATGGAGAGGTAAGTCATAAAGAAGATGCTGTGAGTCAGAGTAAGAGGGCCTTGAGACCAGAATCCATGTGATGGCCTGCAAACTGCTAAGAGGGTGTTAGGCTCTAGAGCTATTCCCCAGAGTGACCAGAAGGACGTGTCACCAGCAGTGAGTGGAGCACACCATGACAGATATCTTTAAAAATCATCTTAATCTAATCTGGGCCCAAGACCACAACTGTATGCCTATTTCACATATCACTACAGCCCTGTGAAGCACTGCAGTGGTGTAAAGGAGGGCTTACAGTAACATTTATATAATATGTATTTATATAACAATACTAAAACAAAAATATACTAAAATGACTTGCCCTTAAGGTAAATGGGCCTTTCAAGGTGACCGTTCCTGAAACATAAATGTCTGGGGGCAGGGTGTTTTCAGTGGAGGACCCTTGACTCATCCAGAATGCTTTCTGGGGCACTGCTGGTCATGTCAAAGCAAAAGAGCCTCATGTTTCATGGAGGAATGGAATTCTGCATACCCTTTACTCCCCAAGCCTGTTCTACGAGGTTGCTGTGACATGGCGTGGGAGTGTAGTCTGACCCTCACCCTCTCTCATTTCAGGAGGCTAACACAATAATTATTCTCCCCATCGCATTATAGCGGACCCCTACACAGGGACATTATCGGGGCAGTGGGTATAGCTTGTGCCCCCCCCCTCTCTCTTTGCACAACATTCTCCATGTATTCTTTACAAGATTGTACATGCAGCATGAGACTTGTAATTGGATGCTATTTATAAACATTAAAACAAGCATCCATAAAACACTTGAATAGTATTCCGTGTGCGATACCAGACCAACAAAATTGACCTTGTAAAGTGCCCGACACAAAATGACAGGAACTAGGGTGCATACTTCTACACTCTAAATAACAAAATCAAGATCAATTAAAATCAGTGCACTTTCCCTTTTTCTCCCAGTCTCCTCGAATAAATACATAGACTAGGAATTTCATATGTACTTGTGCTGTACAAGCGTATTCACCAACAGCCTCAAAATGCCTTACATCTGCTACATAAGACTAATCTCCAGGAATGGGTGTCTCCCACTTATCCTTTTTTCTTTGTGTCAAGATCCCACCTCAAACACCATCCCCTATTCATTTTTTTTATAGCAGGAATCAGCTTCTCTACAGCAAAGTATGTTGAGAGGTATACAGTAAAATATTCATGAAAGCATTGCCTCGCTTCTTTGAATGGAATCAATCGATTGTGACAGCTTCTGTAAAACTATCCACTCCTCTCATTAAAACAGAACGGCCAATTGACATCAAGTGAGGAGACAGATTCATAGATTCCAAGGCCAAAAGGGATCATTGTGATTATTTAGTTTGATGTCCTGTATAACACAGGCCCCTCCTACCTGTGGTGTATTTTACAGGTAGACAGCTTTTCTTTTCACCCCAACAGTCTTCCTAAATCATTCATTTTTCAAAAGCAATAAATCTCACCACCCTCTCCAAAACAAAGACTCATGTTTACACTTGAGTAAATCTTATTAATGTAGAAGTGGAGTTGCCTGTGTAGGGCTTAAAGGTGAATTGAAATACCTTTTTCTTAAAGAAACAAGTCTATAAAAAAAGCCCCACCAAGTTTAAGATCCTAAATTAAATGTATAAATAGTAGTTTTATCTGCAGCTCCTCCAAAAGATCAAGATGTTCACTATAGGTCAGACACTGCTTCATATGACCACTAGTGGAATAACTTTACTTTTATGTAGTCCCACTGAGATCAACATCAGTAAAGAGATAACAAATCTAGTTGTATGCTCAGAATTTAATACACTCTATTTCTTACAGCTGTTCTATCTAGCACAGGATCCATTTTCCTTTAAACACAAGTAGAGGAGAATTAGATTTAGAGTTTACGGGCTTGTTTATGTGGTGGTGGTGGTGGCGTTACCATGCATATTAAAATGCACATGGGTTTTGTGCACATTAAAATGATCCGCATACAAATGACATAAACCCTTAAAGCACAGTAGCTCTTCTATTAAAGCACAGTGTTTGTTATGGTATGAAAGTACAGCAAATTCACTGGATACTGCATTAGCGCAGACCTGTGTTCATGATCACACTGTTCATTTGCACTATGTTGGCAGTCCTTCAGCTGCTATCCTGCATTGCTTGGCATGTCACCATGACCAATCTGTCTTTTTTCCTGTGCACCCTCCACTGCTCCAGGGTCAAGTTGACTGGATGCCATCTTTCTATTTAAATGGCACCATGATTGGGCCATTTACTAATACCTCAGCATTATTACAGCAACATTACACTATGCCTCCTGTATCTTCTTGGAGCTGTGCAGAGCTCCTTGATCTGGGGAGAAGTGAAGATGCAGGCAGCCCTTACTAGAAACCACTTCAGTGAGGAGGCTTGTGATTCCATTGCTTAACGGGTATCTCTGTGTGGTCACAGCCAAGATGCTATGCAGTGCCATACCAAGAGCAAAGAACTCAAATGCTTTTATGATAATAGCAGGAACAAAGCTCAGACCTCCAGCAGTGCCCCTGTCCCTGGTCCAGCTCTTCATAAAACGGTTCCTCAAGACTTTTTCAACAGATTCCATTACCACACCCCAATCATGGGTGGAAGGCATTGATAGCATTGAGCAGACTGTTGATTTTTAGGAAGACCAGGACTCTGAGGAGGAGAAAGTGTCTGTTTGGGATGAATTCTCTCTCTTCTCCACCCAAGACCCTGAGAGTGCCTGTTTGCAAACCCAGCTGGAATCCAAACCCAGACCAGAGGCTGATGACCCTCTTCAGGGGAGCTCAGTAAGTAAGCATCCTTCTTGCAGAGCATATATTGATACCTTATCATTATTACTTTTACAGTTGTGTTGTACTAGAAGGCATGAAAATTGGGGTAGGATTACTTTTTTTCCCAGGTACCTGATGGTTGAAACCATTTTGTGTGGATGTGAGCCAGGAACTGTTCCAAGCTTTTTGCCCTCCCATCCTGCCCCTGTTTTCAAAATGGCAACTGTACAGGGGGATCTAGCTTTTAACTCATACTGACATTCCACACTCTGATTGTTCACAAACCCCATAACCCACCTTGTTTTTCCCTTTTCTGTCCAACATCCTGCTCAGCTGACCACTGCACTGTTCCTCCAACCCGTCCATGTGCTCAACATGGTGACTATGTGCCATTCCCCACTCTCACCACTTTTGGCAGTAGATTCAAATCAAACCCGGCATGAAAAGTGAAAACACTTACTGAAAATTTTGGTACAAAATAATAGTCCTTCTTCCTTTATCCAGTTTTGTCAAGGGTATTTATACATCATTCAGGCTATGTCTATGATACAAGTGCTACAGTGGCACAACTGTAGTGCCACAACTATGCGGCTGTAGCATACACACTTGCAACAATGACAGAAGAGATGTTTCTGACACTGTAGTAAATCTACCCCCTTGAGAGGCAGTAGCTAGGTTGATAGAAGTATTCTTTTGTTGACCTAGTGGCATCTATATCGGAGGTTAGGTTGGCTAATCTATGTGTCTCAGAAGTGTGGATTTTTCATACCCCCTGAGTGACATAGCAAGGTTGGCCTACATTTTACGAGTAGACCAGGCCTTGGTGTCTGGGCCCTTCCTTTACACTATGTTTGGTATGGATCCAGCATATCTTGGTGTCACACTAGCTCTCATCTCATCTCATCTATCTCTAGGGCTGGATCCACTGACCGCAGCAAATTTGCCACTGTCAGATTGATTGCTCTGGATCGACTGAGTGGTCTGTGTAGACCCACTCAATCAATCCAGCAATCGACTCAGGAAAGCCACCCTGGTAAGTGGTGTAGCACAGCGCAGTGTGGACGGCCCATGGAGCAGACACAGCAAAGTCGACGGGAGATAAGCAAGTGATTTATGTCACTTGTGTATCTCCCGTCAACTGCTGCCGAATCCTGAAGATAAGTGTAGACTGGGCCTAAGAGATGTGAACTGGCCCATTGTTTAAACATCTAAACAATATAAAGTAAAAAAAAAAATTATTTTCAGCAGAAACTTTAATTTTACTTTCCAATTTAGGAAGAAAAATATTGTCAAAATACCAAAGTCAAATAGCACTTTAATAAACATAGGAAAAAAAGCCTATCCTGGTAAATATTACAAGTCTGAGTTGAATCTCCCAGTTCACAATTTTATACATGAATTTTGAACTTTAAATACATAAATGAAAGACATAACCTTTGGACTGTTTTCATGTTTCCTGAGGCACAGAAATCATCCCCTACTGTGCATGCAATAGTATAACATTTTGAATATGGAAAAAAGCAGAAGGATAATTTCTTGTTACTTCAATTTCTGAATGCAAAACGTACACAAATGCAGAATTAATCTCTAAATTTTTATCATACATATACTGGATAAATATTGCTCTTTAAGTGTAGTGATTTAGAATATACAGTTTTATCAGGCATAATGAATTGTAACTCCATAATTAAAATTTACCACTGAGCAGGACACAGTTATCCACCATTAATATTTACTAGGCTATTAATTTGTATAACCTTCTAATTAGAGAATATAGAAGTAATTACAAAGATGGCTTTTTAGCCTTTCCTATTATTGCAGTGACATTACAGGTTATGACTCATATTACACTGATTTATTAGTTGGTAAATGGAAACTTTTGGATGATCAGCTCAGCACAGTAAACTCAATTTGGGTTTTATTAGTTCAATAGCCATTTTTAATTTTTGTGCCCACAATGAGCTCATTTAGTGAAAGAATTTTTTTCTTTTTCCATAAGCCAGGATATGAATGTGTAATGGGTATATTGAATCCACCACTTCCAAAATCCTCACACTAGGTTTCCAAGGAAAAAGCTGTGTTAATAAGCACTGGCTTGCATTGCATATATTAATGTGAAACTATGAAACAAAGTGGTGGTTGGTTGGGAGTGGGCAAGTGTCAGAAACACTTTTAGTCATGTAAAGATTTTTATAAGATGTATTTCAAAATTGAAAACAGATAACCACAGCCTGCCAATGTGCAGTACTTACTGGCAGACTGACCATTATAGGAATTAGGATCCATTTTCTCTTTCAGTGCACCAGCTAATCAGTTGTTCGGAACATCCTCTGAAAACTCGAAGTGCAGCTTGTCTTGTGTTATTTGAATTCAGCTACTTTTGTAGTAACCAAAGTAGGACACTCTTCAAAGGATTTTTTTTCTTATCGCTGAAGTGTGGCTTCAGTCAAAAAATGTTTTAGGAGGTTTATGTCAGGATTAGGAGAACTGGAAAACTCACCTCCTATGGAAGTCTTTTAAAAGCAAAAGCATCCTCCAGAGAGATCAGTCAATGGAGGGAAACATTGTGATTTTTTTTTATTATCTTCCTGTCATTCCCCCCCTTATACTGTGTGTGAGGGGAAAATATTATGAACTCTTTGGGGGAAGAGAGTGTCTTTCACTCTATTTGTACACTGCCCAGCACCATGAAACCAGTTTCTCAGCACAGTTATTAATGTTTAATAATAATATTGGAGAAATTTAATTCTTACCCTAATTTTTTTTCAGTGAGTGCCCTTAATGAAATAGGTTAATGATCTTTAGTGAAAACAGTTGTTAGATATTTGATGCTGAATGGAAATTATTGATTATGTAACTGGAGAATGGGAATAAAAATGTTGCAAACATATGGTTCTTCTGAGTCTCAACGGCATGTCTAACCTGCCCCAGAATTCAGACTACATGGGTGTGAAAGGCAATGTTCAGTAATACGCTGTGCCTCCCCAGTGTGGCCATGGGAGGCACCAATTTAGAGGTCCTGTGTTTGCACTAATCCTGTCTGAAGAGATCATGCCCTTACAAAGTGAAATGATTGAGATTTAGTCATAATATGCTTACCCCATGTATTTGACTCACACTTAAGCATAGTCGGCTTAAGTGTGAATCTCTTTGTTAAATACATTTTATTAAGATGCACTGTAAATCTAAAGTTACTCAAATGTGTAAATAACCAGGTGGCACTTAAGACTCAGGGGATTCTCTCTGGCTTTGTGTTCTGTTGAGCTTTATCTTTTTGAGTTTGTTAATAGCATCCATTTATCAGTTGATCAGTTGGAAGATGTGTTGCTGAACAGAGCTGTGGAGAGGATGGAAGTTCTATTTGGTGAAGGATTTATAGATTTTGAAATTTCTGAATTGGAATGAAAACCCAAAATCTTTCATACTGAAGATGTCAAAATGGGACATCTTGATATTGTCTGAATTATTTTTCCAATTTTCTTGCAAAACACATTTCTGATGGAAATCAACCTGATTTCATGAAGCAACTTGATTTCTACAAAACCTTATATTCCAACAGGAATATGATTCAATGTAAATGTCTCTGATCATCTCTACTGCAGTCTACCTCATTTGAACAAAGAGGTTATTCGAAGGGCAGAGGCTGAAGAGTGAAATGCTTTGGCTCAAGACGTCTGGTAAACTTTGTCTTTCAATGGGCCAGGCACTGTTGCTTATCTAAAGTTCTTAAGCCTGTGCTTAACTTTAAGCACATGAATAGTCCAATTAAACTTATTCAAGCTTTTACAGTTGTTTAAACTGACTGTGTAGTCTATTCAAACTAAAAAGCCCTAAGGCAGCAATCTGATGGAGGCTGGATTACTACTAGCTCCCCAGAGATGCTGACTGGCATTTTAAGGATTCAGTATTGTACGTGTAGAGACTCTGTTTACTTGTGTGGATATGTAATGTGCTGTCAGATTCTAAGACCCTGCATGGGTCTGGTCTCCATTTGGCAACCAGAGCAGGTGAGTCTCATGAGCTCCAACACAGAAAGATAAAGCTAGGGCATCTATTGCAAGCAGATGGCCTGAGGTCTTGGGGAGAAGAGGGTTACTTGGAGCAGTCACCAAGTTCTGGAGGACACTCAGGATAAGATTCATCTGTTAAGAATAAATGAAAAAACCCTTTAAGAGGGGTGAATTTTGAATACTTAACTGGTGTGAGTTAAGCACTCCGTGAGATTTGGCTCATTTACATGGTATTAATATCTCATTGTAGTATTATTAAATGTTACTTTTACTGTTGCCTCTAGTATTTAGAAAATGTTAGATATTCATGAGATTAAGGCTTTCTTCTAAGCCCTACAGAAAAAGGCTTTGAAAGTGTTTCACTGATTATATAGAAACACTAATATGCTTTATAGCTTTTATATGTATCTATTCCATGCAGAAAGCTGGGGTCACCAAAAGAGTGGAAATAAAATAAATAAATAAATAAAGGATGATGGTTTGGAAATACAGAGCTAAGGCTGAAATCCTACTGCCTTCTAATTATACTTTGAGAAAGGTTTAGTGAGCCAAAGCCCAATTGTTATGCTTAGGAGTCACAGGTGTGGAATAAAGTTCTGTGGTGGTAACTGTCAGTGAGGAATCTGGAGTCAAATGTGAAGAAATGAGAGTCCCAAAAAGGCGAGGTAATTTATACGTCATCTCAAGGGCCATAAAAATAAACACATTTAGTTCCAGTTCAGCAAAGAGAGGTCATTTTGTAGCCCAACAGATTTTGAAAGCCATGATAAAAGGCTTGAGTGTTAATGAAGATAATGTGGAAAGAAAGTGTAACTGGCAGACTATAGTCTCAGTTTGATCTGCTTTGACTTGAAAAAATAAAGCAGCATAAAAACGTATTCAGTAGTAAGTTTCACTCTGATGCTGTGGCTAGGGCTACTTGATGTGAGCTCGCATTCAGTTTGTGATATATAGAATTCACACAACTATGGGCCAAATTCTGCACTCCATGCACCTGAAGGCTGTGGTCTTACACAGATGGAAGGAGAGCAGAATTTGGGCATATACTTGCATTAGAAAAAGGCTTGGGTGCTGGTCCATTGGTCTAATGGTAGTGCTTGTCAGTTCCATAGTGTGTTCCTAAATCAAGTTCCTGCAGTTTGACTCATTCCTCCAGGTGCTGGGAGATCAAATTATACTCTTCTATGCTTGGAAGGATGACTTGTTCCCCAGGGAGCTCTGCCAGTGTTTTCCCCATTTCCCTCCCTCAGGAGTTTCTCTGAAAAAAGGTAACTTTTACACTGTACCTAGGACTCCTTGGGCTTCCCACGGGACTCACTCAGTGATTTCTTTTAGCTGTTTTAGTGGTGATCCCTCTTTTGCCATGGGTGATATAATCCAACCAGGAATCCCTGCACATGGAAAAAAATGGAGCATGAGGCACCTGGACTGCAACTACCATGGGGCTCTGTGGCAGCATCTCAGCACTTTAGTTTTTGGCAGAGATGCTTTGGGTTTTGATTTCTTTTTCATTGCCAAAAACTAAAATTTTTCTATTGGAACCTCCCCTGACTTTAGTCTATCATTTCTTTGTCTTCTTTTAGCTCAAAAACAGCTGCTTTTTCTTTAAGTGGTTTCTGGATAGTCTCATTTGTAGGACTGGTGGCTCCTGGCACTGAATTGTGGAATTTTCTTAAGAGTAATGTCTTTGCACCCCTCCCTATCCATCCCATCAAAGAGGATTCTGTGAGTATATGCGGGATTAGCCTCAATTGTCCCTCAATTCCTTCTTAATCACCAAAGGTGCAGCAAGCTCGGATCGTATGCACTGACCTCAACATTTCCCTCCTCAATATTTTGTCTGCCATTGTGGGGCTATTTTTGTTTTAATTAATGTGGTCTGTTAACTTTCATTATTTAAAAGAAAAGGTGGCTATTGCTCATGGGCTTCATCTAGACCTGTGAGGAGTGGGCCAGCTGCCTCATGACTATTGACATGGAAGTCCTGTGTGAAAAGGACTTCCATGTCTACATTAATGAGAACTAGGAACCTTTTAGTTTGCACCTGTAGCATTTACCCAGAAATGGTTTTGTGCCTACTGTAAATGAAATGAGATTATAATCTTATCACAACAGTCTTAGTCCCTCTAGTCTGACATTTATAAGACTTTCATATATAGCAATTTTCCTATATTCTGTGTAAAAATAAACAAACAAAAAAACCCCACCATAACTATGTTCAAGGGATGAAATAGCTGGCCCTCCCATAAGCAGTGTTCTATATGGAGATTGTGTGCTGTTTGTCCTCACCGCAATTTCCATCAACAATCATCTCCACTTTAATCTCTTTCAGGACGCTAGCCTGTCTGTATTCCAAGTCTCTTTCCACACCTTTGTGACTCACCAGAATTAGAGAAGGAAGTAAGGAGCAGTCAAGTCCACTCATCCTTTTATACTTTTGGAATCCTTCAGATAGAGAAGAGGGGCAGGGGTGCGTGACCCAAACGGATGCTGCTCTTCAAAGTTTATTGCAGTGCTATATCAGGAGATGCTAATCTCACAAGTGGGAATACAAAGAGGAGAAACTCAAAGAACAGTTACTGGTAGGTAAACTTTTTACTGCCCCTTTATACTTCCCATTTATTTAAATCTCCTTCAAAATGTGGTGGTTGTATTTGAGGGAAGTACCTCTATTTGCACTCAAGATCTGATGGAAAGCTGTTCAATCTTGCAAGCCTGAGATCTAAAACGAAGACTCAAGAGGTCCTTATCCAATACCTCCTTATTGCAGATGACACAGCAGTGACAACCCACACAGAAGCCAATGTCCAAAATCTCATGGACAAGTTTACCAAAGCCTGTCAAGACTTAAGGCTTACTATAAGCTTAAAAAAGATCAATGTAACTGCCAAGAAGTTGAAGCAACACTTTCTATCAACATAAATAATTATGAACTTGAAGTGATCAATGAGTTCACATACCAGGAGTCCACTATTGCAGTCAACCTTTCACTTGAAACAGAACTCAACATCTGCATCAGAAAAGTGGCCACAACAATATCTAGACTGATCAAGAGGGGACGACAAAAGAATAAACTGACAAACACACATAGATCCATGTGTATCATGCATGTATTATCAGTACACTTTTGTATGGGAACAAGACATGGAACTTATATTCATCAGGAAAAAAGGCTCAACATTTTTCATATGCATTATCTTTATCGAATTCTTGGAAACTTCTGGAGAGACGGAGTCCCCAGTACTGAGGTACTCAAATGGGCCAGCATACTCAGCATGCAAACACTCCTTAAACAGAGACTCTTCCGCTGACTGGGGCACGTGTGCTGAATGAATGATGGGCACATCCCAAAGGACATCCTCTACAGTGAATTGACATCTGGAAAAAGAACTAAAGGACACCCCAAATTGCATTTCAAGGAAGTGTGCAACCTGAAAGAAATGGACATGGATTTGGATATTTGGGAAGATAACACTCAGGACCACAGCTTTTGAAAACAAGAGCGTAATAAAGGTCTCCAGAGCTATGAGAGGAAGCAGTCCATCTTAGCAGAGAAGAAAAGAGCTTGCAGAAGGCAGATCCAAATGGTTTACATGTGACATGCAGCAGATTGTCTCTCTCGAATGGGCCTCTTCAGCCACAGTCGGGGCTGCCATAAAACCAACTGAGCGAATTTGTTACCTTTCCAGGGTGCATACCCATGGTTTATCAAGACTGAAGGATGCCTACTGCTACTATATTTGAAGGAAGCAGTAATTAAGCAAAATTATTTTTGTTGAGGACTGTTTTGAGGCCAAATCCTACTCCTGTAAAAGTTAGTGAAGGCTTTTCAGAGGGGCACGGTTTTGTGTGTGTGTTTATTAACATATTGTTGTCCATTCGCTGGTTGCAGGTATTTCTACAGATTTCAGAAAGCAGATCTTTCTTTACTTTACTTCATGTGCTTCAGGAGCAATAGATCCAGGGTTTTTTAGCAGGATAGTGAAGAGAAGATATCCTCATCATAGTTTAATGATGCAAACACAATCCCATTATAAAACAGATTTTTACCCACTTACAATCAAACAAAGAGAGAAATTTTTATGGGCTGGTTTAATTGATGATTAGAATATTTTCTGAATTTTTTTCATTCAATTAAGTACTTTTTAATATTAAAGGCTTCTTTTTGAAAGTTTTTGCAAAGTGTCTAAGGATATGTCTACATTACAACCACTACAGCAACACAGGATGTTGCTGCATCTGTGCCACTGTAGCACCATGGCGTACACATTTCCTACATGGACAAAGGTTTTTATTGATGCAGGTAATCCATTTCTCCAAGAAGTGGTAGCTGGGTCGATGGAAGAATTCTTCTGTCAATTTAGCTGCATCTACAGTGGGTGTTAGGTTGACCTAATTACAACATTCAAAGCACAAATTTTTTCACAGTTCTGAGCAACATAGCAAGGTCAATCAAAGTCTTAAGTGTAGACAAAGCCTTAGTATGTTTTTGTCCCTTAAACTGCTCAGTGAACTCTCAGCACAAAATTGGGAAGTTTATACAGTAGCACCCCTAAAAACATGTACTTTTTAAAAATCTCAATAGTTCTAACAGAATTGTGTCTCAGAAGCAGGGAATAAAACTAGAAATAGTAGAATCTTTCATTGGGGAAATGGTATATTACGAACTCAGTGTGAACTCACAAAGCTGCACCAGTCCATTCGCATTACAGAATTAAATGTATTACAGAATATTTTTCATACTGCTCTGTATTTTTAAGTCAAAGCAAATCAAATTGAGAATCATAATCTGTTAATCACAGTCCATCTTCCATATGGTCTTTTCCTATTGCTCAGATGTCCCATCACAGCCTTTAAAACACCTAAGATTACAGGTTTGTCTAAAGGACATGGTTCAGATGATCTCCCCTGGACGATAAAGGATCCAGAGGACTCTGAGGGAGAAGCATGTACTGCCAACTCTTCACCTTTATAGTTTAGTAGCATTTAGATGAATTTTTTTTTACCAGCCTAGGTGGTTGTTAGGAGTTTTCCACAGTTTGGCCATTACAGGTTATTGTTACAAATCACCGTGATTTTATGAGATGAACCTTGAGAGAATATGGTTATGGTGTCATGGTGGGTGAACTGTGCTGAAGCTCAAGAGTTGTGCTATAAAAGTGAGTTTTGGCTGCTTATGTTTCGATTGTGCAGAATGCAGAAAATTGTCTCTGCTCCTACAATATCTTCTGCAAACGGTTGCTAGATGGATTTGTTTACAGCAGCGTGTAGCCTGGTTAATTCAAACTGATTTCGTTTTGTTGCTACTGAGAGTGCCTCCCATTATGAGGAAATAAGATTATTCTACAGATAAATCCTAATCTGATTGATTGTTTCCACTGATGCAAATAGTTACAATATAATGAGGCTAGAATGCATCATCTAATCATTTAAGTTCCCACACATGCCAATCCCCAAATTCTGTGAAACAACTGTGGGTAGCATTCATTTAAAAAAAGCATACCTGATGCAGACTTCTAAGCTTTTAAAATCTTTGCTATCTTTACAGAGACATCAGGGATGAACATTGTTACTGATCACTGAAACATCAAGTCTTCTGACATCTCTGCCAGTCAGAGGTTGTATTCTCATCGTACTTTGGTCTTTAAATTTCACGCAAACTGAAGCTCTCTGAAGAGGAACAGTCAGAATGAAAAGACATTCAAAGATTTTAAAGCTAGGGGAACTGTTGTGATCAAATATAGTTAACGTCTCCTGCAAGTCTTAAGTAAGTCTAAAGAGTCTAATTCTCATTTTCATGGTACAGCTTCTCTGGCTTCAATGGCACTGCACTAGTTCA
The DNA here is from genome assembly GCA_007922155.1 of Mesoclemmys tuberculata. Classification (NCBI taxonomy): domain Eukaryota; kingdom Metazoa; phylum Chordata; order Testudines; family Chelidae; genus Mesoclemmys; species Mesoclemmys tuberculata. Next base: position 45,413,005 of record ML675610.1, read on the forward strand.
ACAGAGGACAGTTTATCCCACATCATTGAAAAAAGGTCTCTCTTCACTTAGAGGTTAATAGAACTGAACAAATATTCCGTCATAGAAATTATTTTGGATGGTTAAATTGTTCTAGACATAAACTGTGGAACTGGGGGGAGGGGTACTCTAGTAATATCAGTAGGTTAGAAAACTCTATTACTCCTCTGAGAAGATACAAAAAAGCAAATAAGCCAGTGGATAAGGGAAGCTCGATGGTCTTAATGAACAAGAAAAGGTTATAAAAACACCTGCAGGTGGTAAAAGTAATCAGATACTCTGTGGATTCACCACATAATCCCCATATGGAAATAGATGAAATATTTACACTGGGAGGCTGCATCCTTAGATACTAATACTATAATTGAACTATTCCAAACAATCACTGTGTCACCAAACATATATCCTTCAGACGCCAGATTCTGCCTAACATTATATGCAACCCCACTAACAGGCAATAAGATAGAAAAGAGTTTGGATCCAGTGCCATTAACCACCAGGCACAAACTCTGCCATGTGAACGGGGTTGTACATTTGTTTTAAAACCAGCCCAGTCCATTAATACCTTTCAGTAACTCACAACATCAGAATTTTGCAAGAAATGGACATAAAAGAACAATGAGCTGCAGTCTGGGGAAATACATCAGTGCTCTTGTTCATTGTTAGTTTTTGGAGTAGACACCCTATTAAATGATATAGGTAGTTACAGCAGCCTTGTTAGATTCAGTTCAACAAACTTAACATTTGAGTTTACCTAAAACCATTTTTGTCTGTCCGATAGCATCCCAGCAAAATTTAATATGTCAGTAGTGTACCTGCTCTCCAATTATACATCCAGAGACTTATCTTAGAGTTCTTCTGCAGTCTGTGGTCCTGTTGACTTTAGTAATTATTATTATTAATGATTACTGAACAAAAATGCTGAAGGGTTTCAGTGAATTTCACAGAAGCTTACTTAAACTCTGTCTCCCTTCTCCCTGCTTTTAACCTTACCATAGATGACTGTCTCTTTCACCAGTGGGTCCCATGACTTTGCAATAGACCTTTGACCATTCCCTGGATCACTGAATCTCCCTCTTCTGCCCCACCCTCAATCCTCTACTTTCAAAGTTCTTGTTTTGGGGCCTAACTGCTCTGGCAAATTATCTTATTGCCATGAAACATGTAAATTAGTATTTTTGCAGGCCTCAGAGTATATAAAATATTTGTTTAATTGGTAATCAGAGGCTTCTGGGCTCCTCAAAAAGCTCTTCAAAGGTAAAGAGGATCAGAGGGAAGAAGGCCACTGAATGTCACTTGTGGGGAAACCAATGCTTATGGGCAGGGCAGAAAGTAGGAAGGTAGAGATTTCCTGAGAGGTCCTTTGCAGCATCACTCTGAGTGAAATTCACTCCATGCAGAGGGCTGGCACAAGGCCTATGTGCCACTTACATTCTACCTATTTTGAGGGCTTGAACTGGAGAAGTGTACCAAAGTGAATGTCACCTTCTGTGAATTGTGAATGTTCTGACTTTCATTCCCCTCTGAAATGGCAGCACTACTGGGGAACAAAAAAGGAAAAAAATGTTAGCAGAAATAGGTGTCCACTTGCAGAGCCGTGCAGGAGAAAGATCTTCTCTCATCCTATCAAATGGCATGAAGCCTGTCATCTCAAAATAAGTGTAGGATCACAGAGTTAAAAATGAGCCAAGGTTGAAGCTGGAGAACTAATGTGAAAAAAAGAAAAATGATGAAAGAAAACCCTGAGCATCAACCAAAACACCACTAAAATGAGCAGTCCCATGTTATTTTATAGCAGAATTGAAAAAAGGTAATGCCACCAGCAAAATGTGCCATACAGCTTACATTTATTATAGTTTCATCCTACCTGCTCATTTTTAAAGCTGTAAGTCATTTTAAGCCATGCAAATCCCTCATGTGTTTGTTAAAGAACCTTAATCTCCAATCTGTACATTATATCAAGTGTCACCTCTGCAGACGCAGCAGCTTTGAGCTATTCTGTGCACACCATTAGGTTGTCAAACTGAAATTAAATGGTGATTTTTCAAAAATAACCCTTAAAGTAAGTCAGAAAATCCTGTTGGAAGTGGTGACAAAGAAGTGTGAGAAAGGGGAAGTTGAAAAGTTGCTTCTATTGGAGTGCACAGAGATCATTGTCAGAGGAAGGATGTTCCAGGACTTAGGGTGCTAGCCTGGGGCTTGGGAAACCTGATTCAGTTTACAGCTCCTCCACGAGTTTCACGTGTAACCTTTGGCAAAGCCTTAGTCTGTGCCTCTATTTTCTAGCTGTACCATGGAGGTAACAGCACTTCCCTACCTCAGAGGTTGCTCAGAATAAATTCATTAAAGATTGTGAAGCACTCAGATACTACAGTAACGGGGGCCCTGTACTTATCTAAGATAGAAAGCACATGACAAGTTATAACATCCATTATTCCTGATTTTTCATCTAATGTCTACGGAGGTTTCATATTAACCACCTGAATACTTGCAGAGATAGTTTATGGCTTGTGAATGGGCTCCTTGGACCATGTAGGAATGTTGTATGTCTTGTCAACCTAGCTCTGTGTGGTAAACACAAACACCAACGTACCAGCCATCTTTTAAAGTATTAAACAAAGTGAACACTTATATTTCTGGACTACTTTTGAATGATTACTGAATTGGCTTCCATTTTTGGTGTTTAAAAGATTTCAGATCTATAGAATTTGGGATTGTTTTTTGGTTTGAGTAAAGCAGGGTGTGTGAAACTGGTGTGTATCTGGGACTCAGTGTCTATGGTGTGTTGGGAACACCAGGCAGTGGTAAAGCAGCACTTCAACAGCAAGGACACGTATTCAGGCAAAAGGCTTCAGACCATTTTAACTGAGAAAATTCAGGGGAGAACATAGCTATACAAAACTGTCAGTTGTCACAACAAACAAAGGTGTCTTTAACATTCAGATTCTAAATTTTTTTTTATCTTTATTTTTGCTTTTGTTGGATTTAAAATCAGAATTAGGTCTGCATATTGCTTTGTTAAAAGAAAAGCACACCCAAACTTGGTACCGGAACAGCAACATAAATGTTCATGTCATAATATGCATTTTCACAATGTATAAATTGCAAATGGCATATATTTCTAATTGCTAAGCCCCGTGATAGCAGTAGTCATTTTGCTGAAGTGTGCCATTTGTTACACAGACAGAGCAGAGATCGGTGTAAGAAGAATGAAAATTAATTTAGTACAACTTTAATTCAGGCTTAACCATCGGAAGAACTTTAATGTTTAAATATTTAAACACAACTGTCTGATAGGTGCATGACTGAAAGCTCAATCCTCCATATTTATAGATAATTTTTTAAAAATAATTTGGTATCGAATCAAAATAGAACTTTATGTGCAATCTCCTACAGAGGAATCTTTTCTATACCGCTGATTTAAAATGTCACCTTACAGCAAGATATTGAATTACAGAGCTATTATTTGAGCGAACTCAGCTCGATGATTAATTCTGATGAAGGATGGCTAGCTAAAGTACTTGTGCTGTAATAGGCATTGAAAGTGGTAGTATTTTTAATCTTCAGATTCAATAAGAATTGAGCATCCAGATTCTCTAGATGGCTTTGAAAATCTCTGCCTAAAGCTTTATAATCACTAACTAATGAATGGCATGACATTCTGTGAGCAGCATTTTACAGACAAGGGGGGAAATAAGGCAGTAAATTAAATGATTTGTCTAAAGCCATAGAGAGCGTCAGGTCACAGAGCTCTTATTTGCTGCTTTTGGAATTGTTCTCAAAAAGGAACTTTGTACCGCTTGAGAATCACAAGGCCAGATTTTCCACAAGGAGACCTGCTATCTGAGGATGGCACCCTTGAGTCAGTGAAATATATTCAAGTCTTCACACAGTGACACTACATTGTAATGATGTGACTGCCACAGGTAATGAGGCCTTATAAAAGGTGAGACTTTTTAAAGGACCCTTGCACAAAATTAAGTATTAATGTAAGAAAAAAGGACACCACATAGTTTAGAAGTTGCATTGCAGCATTGGGCATCTGACAATCGGAATTCATATGCCAGCTCAGCCACAGACAACCTCTGGCACCTTGTTCAAGCCACTGAGGGTCTGATTTACAATCCCATTGCGTAGTGCTGGTCAAAATTTTCCTACCCAGCAGTTTTCAGAAAATGATTATTCTAAAACATCAGAATGTTTCATGGGTACATACCAATTTCAGTAACATTTTAAACAAAATTATTGAAGCACTTCATTTAAAAAACTTGAAGTGTTTTATTTAAAATTTGATATTGTATTATAAAAATAAAAGTTCAAATGAAGTGCTTTGACCTTGTCAAAACAAAGTGTATGATATTTCTGAAATGAAGCTTTGTTTGGCAGGCAATGTCAGAATGTCGACCTTTCATTCCAGTTCAGGATGAAAGGAAACTTCAAAATGGCAGAATATACCTGCAAACCAGAAACCCTGAGTTTTGACCAGTGCTACTCTTATGCACCTCAGCTAGCAATTTAGGCATATGAAATATTTTCATGAGTGGAGGTAGGCCCTAGTTAGGGACCCTCTTTTCTTCAATTGCTAGATTTTAGTCTTTGGGCACCACTACGCATTTTACAAATACCTTAAGCAAGCCCCCATTTCTCATCATGTTGCTCTGTCTATTAGCCTTGAGTTCTGCACCTTGGGAAATTGCAGCCATTACTAATCAAAAGGCTGTGATTGTGTTTCATATACCTATACCAATTCTATACCTAAATGCCTTTTTCAAATTGGGCATGGACATTTCAAACATGCTAGCAGGGGTCCAACTGCTACATCTGGTTCTTGTTTGGTCTGTGCAGGCATTTTGTCTATGATATGAATTCCTGGAACGTGGATGCTAGGTAAAAGATGCCCTGAGGTCTCAGTTAACATTGATTCTGGCTTCTCATTCCTCTAAAAGCTCCTTTTATTCTTTCTTCCCTTTCTCATAGTGTCCATGGTAAAAGCTGATGATTGTGGTGACATTTCACTCTTACAAGAAATAGAGGGATACCGTCCTGGTCCTGGCTCATGACTCCCATTGTCTACCTTGGCATGCCCTCTAGAAAATGGTATAACTGCAGTCATAAACCCACCAGAACAGCCACTGAGAGCCCTGACCTCTTAAAGAAGTATAGGAGATGTCTTCATTCAGCTGGTGGTGTATCACAGTGTAGGTTAATTTTGGCAACATCTCCATACAATCTTAATAAAAGGTTATCCTCCATAAAAGGTTAATAGGTTAATTTTGGCAACATCTCCATACAATGTGGAATACTCCCCCTGATGGACAAGACTTAGAGGAGATAGTGGAAGAGGAGGAGGACTGTGATGAACCTGTACCCAGTCCCTGCATTTGCCAGGAGGAGGTGGTCCCAAATAAACTACTTCCTCCTGGCAGGAGCAGCAGGAGTTCTGTTGTATGAAACGGGCTGCAGAAAGAAGCATTTAAAATTAAACATCCAGACATCCAAAGAAATGAATTAAATAAACATAACTAGACTTGGCAGAATTCTGGTTTTTTATATAATTTTAAACAGATGATACGATTTTAAAACTTTTCTCTATTTTTATTAATTTAAATTTTCATAACTGCACAAAATAAGGGGTTTGAGGCATTTATTTTTATGGAATTTAATTTTCCCAATCCAATGAAATTTGAGTTCCAATTCAGCACTGGTTAGACGCACAGTACTCACCAGGACCTGTCCAGGATTGTCTGGTATTTCAAGTGATATATTGTAAAGCCCTAACCCAGGTCAGAGTGCAACTGCTGGGTGTCAGATGCTGTTGTCTTGTTTCAAATGCCAATACGGCTGGCCCAAATCTCCCTCAAGCTGTATGAAGTATTTGGCTATGTCACAGGATTGCTTGCCTGTGGGTGGAAGAGCCTGGGGCTAATCCAGCCATGATTACAGGGTGAGCCACACCTGGGTTGAATCAGGTGATTTCTCCATAGAAAAAGAGCAGGAAGTGTCACTTAACAAGGGGTGGGGGGAACTCAGCAGGTTGCCATTATGGTTGTAGATACTGCAGGGAGTAAGACTCCTGTAGAACCTTGAGTTGGCTGGGGGGAAGAATTGAAGAAGTAGGAGAGAATGGGAGAAAGTTCTCTGGGCAGGGATGCCTGGGAGAGACCCAATCTGAGCAGGGGAGAGACTTCAAAGGCTAGCTGAGCTGAAGATTGTGTGAGTTTGGCTTTTATGTTGTTTTGGGTTAATCAGGAGAGAGAGATTTGAACTGGGCTTGAGGGATGCAGAGTAATAAAATGCATCTCAAGAGAATATTTGTTTGAACTACATATAGACAGTGAGTTCATTAAGGGTCCATAGGGATTCATGGCCAGAGGTCATTCTGCACCACCCTACCTGTTTCCACCCCTTTCAGGCCTCTCTATGGCAGACCTGAGACTGTTCACAGGAACCATGTGGCCCCAGTCAGGTGCTATAGTGATATCAATATGAGGCATTTAAAGAAGGTTTGTATTGTTGCCCCTTCTATCTCTTATTGGCTTTAAAGTCTTTTTAACACTTTATGATAAGGGAAAGACCTGAAGAAACATCTTTAAAATGCTTATTGCATGCTATGCCCCCGGCTGCAAGACTTTACTGCTAGCATGTTAGTCTTTTAATTCAACTGGCACACATTCTGTACTGGGGAATGAAAATAATCTCTGGAGCAAATAAACCTAGAATGGTAGCTGGTTTGTTGATCATTCAAGATGGTCTCTTGATAAAGTCTACCTGTCTCAAAGGTGCATACAGCTCAGTGTTTCAAAGTTGTAATTCTGCTGTCCATCTTTAGCTCCTAAGTGCAAGATAAGGCAAGATTTAACACCTGGCAGGTTGTACCAATACTGATTTTTTTCCAGTTTCACTTTTGCTAATATGTGTACTAGCTATGGTAAAATCACAAAATATAATGGAGTGTTGCCCTAATTTGAGCCTCTTTGTGCTGATTAGGCTGGTCTGGCTTCTTTATGGGTATGTCCTTACTGAATTACAGCCAGGCTTACTGAGCTACTCTAGCAGCCATTAGTTTATAAAAAAAACTCTGTGGTAAAACCAGTGTTTGAGGCCTAGGCTCACAGGTGTTCTTTGTTCCGTTGATTTTTGTTGGCATCAATTGTAATATTCTGTTTGTTTCACATGCTGCAGGGAGCACCTATCTCTTGCTACTTGCGCTACTCATTCTTAATTGGTATGAGGGGAAATTTACCTCTTCAGTTACCTAGTAACTAATTAGAACAGACATTGTGCTTTACATGGGAATGAGAATAGTAAACTCTGGCTGGCTGTTGTCTCTCATCTGGCTGATCAGGTGGTCTGGGATGTTTTTATGAGGTGACAAGTTGAGAATGTAAATCCTCCTCACCCAAACCTCTTCTTTTTTTTTTTTTTTAAATTATTTTATCTGTAAAAGAGACCTCATAGCTAATGTTGAAAATATCTGCCTCAAAAAGAAAGATGACAATGGTTTTCAAATGCCAGCTTTTAGGGTGGGTGACAGGAGCACACAATTGGATTTTGATTGTTTGCTGGTGATCTCTGCAAATATGGAATGAGGGGGTATAGAGTTGGATGGGTGCAGAATGAATGCGTGTAGATGTGGAGTGAGTCGTCTGTGTATGGGGATGGACTGAAAGTACATGTGGAAAGAATGATAAGGTGTAAGGAACAAAGGTATGGAGGGAAGGAGTAGCATTAACAAGAAACACATGTACAGTTACACAAATTACAATCTACCATTTCTTTGTTTTTAAAGGTTAGTAGATGTTAGCTACCTTCTTAAATAAGTTTGAACCTATATCCCTGGTTTAATTAAGTCTGTTATCTAAATTTAAGATTAGTACTTCCCTAAAACAAACAGAAAATCTCATCTGCCCTTGTCACGGAGTTAGGGCCCAGATTACCTGTTAAAGGCTTGTCTAAGGAGAATCATAGAAATAGAGGACTAGAATGGACACTGGGAAATCATCTAGTCCATTCCCCCATGCTGAGGCAGGACGAAGAATATCTAGACCATTTCTGACAGGTGTTGGTCTAATCTTTTCATGAAAGCCTGCAATGATGGGGATTCCATAGACTCCCTTGGAAGTCTAGTCCAGTGCTTAACCTATATAGTTAAAGTTTTCCCTTAATATCTAATTTAAATTGCCATTTGTGTAGATTAAGCCCATACTACTTTTTCTATTTTCAGTGAACATGGAGAACAACTATTCAGTCCTCTTCAACGCCCTTTAACTTGTTTGAAAACTGTTGAGGTTCCTTCCCTAGTTTTCCTTTTTTGAAACTAAACTAAACAGTTTTTTTAAACTTTCCTCATAGGTCAGGTTTTCTAAACCTTTTATCTTTTGTTGTTCACCTCTGGATTGTCTTCAATTTGTCCACATCTTCTCTAAAATGTTGTGCCTAGAACTGGATACAGGACTCTAGCTGAGGTCTCACCAGTGCTGAGCAGAGCAGGAGAATTGCCTCCCGCAAGTTATATGTGTCTTATATGTTAATACATACCAGAATATTAGCCTTTTCCTCAGACATGACACTGTCGATTCATATTCAGCTCGTGATCCACTACAACCCACAGATGGTTCTCAGCAGTACTACCCATCTACAGACAGTCACCCCTGTTTTGTAGTTGTGCCCTGGGTTTTTTTCCTTGTCTTTGCTGAATTTCATCTTGTTGATCTCAGATCAATTTTCCAGTTGAGCTATGCACCAACTGGTGTGACCCTTCTACAGCCCCGAAGTTCCTAAACAACACAATATGCCAGTACTGCACCTGCTGTAGGTTACACATGCAAAAAGATTCCTGGAGTTTTTCTTTGGTCTGCATTGTCGTTAATAGTGAAATAATTCCTTCCTTTCTCTGCTTGTGACCCTAGAATAGTTGATTGCAACCTTCATTTCTCTCCAATGGGCCCCGCTTTGAATATCTCAGAATTATCCTGCTTTTGAAGTTCTTATTGTGGAGCCCAAGAGCTCTGACAAATTATCTTCAGGATCCCAACTACGATGGAATGCATGCAAGCCTAGATGTACATCAAATATTATTTATTTGGTTACCCAAGGCTACTGGGCCCCGCAAAGGAAAGGAAAGCACTGAATAATACTTATTGGAAGGTATGACATTCCAGGGTGCAATCCAGAGAAGTCAGGTGTTGTCACCTCAGCTCTACAGTTTTGGTGTGCCTCACAATGCATTCCTCCTGTAGCACCAGCCTGGGCTGCTCACACAGTCTTCCACATGCAAGTCACACACTGACTGTGTAGCTGCAGCCTGCCAGCCACTCTTCAGTCACTCTCTGGCTTCCACCAGACTTGGTTGCCACATGCAGGGAGACCTTTTAAAAGTACTTATCACATAGCCCAGTTTAGCCACAACACTGAATTAGTTTTGATTAAAGCATAAAACAAATTTAACTACAAAGAGAGAGCTTTTAAGTGAGTACAAGCACAAGGCATTAAAGACTACAAGAGAAATAAAGTTCACTGTCTAAACTTCACTTCAAACAAGGTCTAGTTTAAGTCCCTTACCACATGTTTTCAGTACCTTGCTGAGACAACTCTCAGGCCAGGATCTGCTCCCAAAGTCCAACAGCTGTTTCTTTTGTCCTCTTAAGTGAAGAGAGAGAGAGAGACAGGGACAGGGAGAGAGCAGTTGAGGTGTGTTTTGCCCCTCACTTTTATAGTTCAGTCACCCTTTGAAATGCATTTTCTGGAGAGTGACCCCTAAGTCCTGTAGATAAAGTTCTTTCCAGCTGAGAGCAAGGAGACATAGCACAGCTTACCACCTCTTCTGAACCAGATTCCTTCTCTCCCCGCTGTTTGCTGAGATGCAGATTTTCTTTGTCATATTTCTTCCCCATCTCATGGTCTGAGGACTCTGTTCACAGCTTATATGCAAACGGAGGTAAACACATCCCTTTGTTGAAGACTGGCTTGCTTTCCCAGTTCTATTTAATTAGGGCTATGTGAGTTTGAACATGTCTTTAACATCATATGGGGGGATTTATAACTTTATATAAAATGTTGCTACATACATTTATCCAGAATATTATTGGTCAGAAAGTTATTTGTTTTCAAATGACACCACACAAAGCATTTTGTACCAAGATTATTACTCTAGTCTGAGGATATGAATGCAAGAGTGCATTCAGTCACAGAAGGATACATCAGGAAGGTAGAGGTCTGTTGATGGAGCATTGGGTAGGGAGTGAGAATGTATTTTATTTCTGTCACTCCTCTCTCCTTAGAATCCCCAAGCAAATGTAATTTACACAGCTATAATTCCAGGGTGAATCATCTGGGATAACACCCAAAGAAAGTGCTTATTGCTTCAATATTAAGGATTATATTTGGTGCAGTATTTTTATAGGTCAAATCATCCCACAGTGAGGGTCAGCACAAGGTCCATACACTAGTTATGCTCCATTTTAGGCAGGCCTGGCCCTAGATCAAATGATGCCCCAGATGAGGAGAGACTTTGATGCCCCCACATTTGTTAAACTTTTGAATGTCTTTTATTGCATTTGTAGCATGATTTTGATGCATGATTTGACCAATAAAGGTCCAGAACATTCTAGGAGGTTGGTGGAAAAACGAATCCCTATGGAATGCCTCGAACATTTTACTTTAATCATTCTGTTTTCCTTTTTGTTACTAACAACAAAAACAGCAACTCAGGCGGTCACCTGGCTTGCCTGTCCCTAAATCCAGCCCTAATTTTTAGGATGTGAGCGGGACTTAAGTGCACAAGCATAATTCTACCTTCTGTGAGTGTTCTAGCCTCCATTCCTTTCTCAAATGGCAACACTGCAAGGAAAAGGAAATGCAAAACTGTCATGAGAAATAGAGGGGTAAACTTATAGAGCAACATAGGATGGAAGATCATTCTCTATCAAATGGTGTTGTCAGTCATTGGAACAAGTGCAGGGCCACTGACAACAAAAAGTTAGATCAAGAGTAGGCCAGGAAACTAAAATGGAGAAATGTTTGATGATAAAACCACAAATCTCAGCAAAAAGACTAAAAAGAAGCTCTTTCATGTTTCAGAGCAGAGCTGAAAAAGTAGTAATCTTATAAGTAAAATGTGCCATACAGTCCATATGCTTTATATTGTACTTCATCTGATTATTTTTAAAGCTGTCTTCTCAAGCTACACAGCTCCCTCATGTGTTCACTTCAGAACCTTAAACTTCAATCCACAAATCACATCAAGTATCACCTCTGCAGATTCGGCAGCTTTGGGAGATACTTTGTGTATACCTTTAGGTTGTCAAGCCAAAATTAAAGGGTGATGTTTAAAAATAAACCTTGGAGCAAGCCACATGCTACTGTTGGAAGATGTGATTAAAAAGAGGTTTAACAGGAAAAATAACAGCACACAAACATTATCCCTGACTTTTCATCTCATGCCTTCAAAGATTTCTGATTAACCCTTTTATGTGCAACCATAAAGTTTATGGTTTGCAAAAGGGGCACCTTGGACTGTGTAGAAATTCTGCACATGCTGTCATCTCACATCCTCACTGAAAAAACCAATGAACATGCTATTTTTAAAGCATTAAATAAGGTGTAGAATTATTTTTGTCCACTGCTTTGTATGATCACTGTTGATTAGGGCCATTCTGTGATTAGTGTGGATATTAGTGAGACACGGTATGCTTGATTTGCAGATTAATAAGGTTTGATGTGTAAGGTTTTTTAAAAATCTATTAGTTAGATACAAAGCTTAAAATGAATTACAATATATTATGTGAAGGCAGTGTACAGGAACAGCTTTTTTAGGGAGTTATTGATATATTGATCAGGACAGGTATGTGAATGAAAGATAGACCAAGGGATGGAGTTAATCAGCAGGGTCCAACTTTAACTTAATGCCCCTCTGTTATCTGTCCCTTTCCTTTAACGTGCCAGACAATTGAGTGGCCCCTGGCATGGAGAATATCAAGGGAGATCCCAATCTGTGAATATTTCAGGTCTCCCCTTCTCCTTACAGTTAAAAGATTCTCCAGCCATATCCTAGGACTTGTATACCTCTGGGATCTGGTCCTTTAGCCTTCATCTGCACTGGACGCTGGCTGCAATGAATTAAGCATTCTGATACTGCTTTGTAACAGTCAAATTCCTATTCTTACTTCTTTTAACTATAGCTGGTCTGAAATTCAGCTGAAACAGTTTTCTGCTTGCAAAGGTAGGTCAATCAAAATAGAAATGCTTTTGTGAAATATGTTGATTTTTCCAAAATCTGTTGCTGAGAAAGTGGGGAGGGGAAGAGAGTTCCTGACCATTCAGAATGTCCTGCTTTGACATTTTCAAAATGAAATAGTTTGATTTTTTAAAAACCCCTCCTGATTCCTGTCCCTTTAACCCACCTGGAAAAAATTCCTCCTGGTCCCTCCTGGTCAGATCCACATGATGCTGGAAATACAGCTCAGTATACCTCACTCAGCTACAGGGAAGCAGAACAGTAATAATGGCAAGGTGGCCCCCAGATGCCTGGGAAGGCTTTAAATTGAGAGTGGGGAAAAAAGTCAACCATCCCCCTCATGACCTAGCCCTCTGACTATCTAGTAGGAGATGTGAGCCTCTTCCCTACTCAGGTTCCCACATATGCTGTGAGGTACAAGGAGGGACTCAGGTCTAATGTGTATGAGCTCTCTCTTTCTAGTCCCAGGAGTAGGCCATCCCCTTGCTGGTCTGACCAAATTCCTCCTGTAGTCCCCTGAAGACAGGGAGGGGCATATGGCTTCCATCTTTCCCCTTTTTAAATCATTTTAAGTGAACAGCACTTGGAAATGTCTTTTGTGTTTTGGCTCAACAGGAAGACTGATTCAGGGGTCTACTGTGTGTTGAGAGCACCATCCAGTGGTAAAGCAGCACTATACTTGCAAGAATGTGTATTAATGCTGAAGTCTTAAGAGCATTTTAATTGAGAAAATTCAGGGGAGAAAATAGCTACACAAACTTATCAGTTCTCACAACAGAGAGAGGTAGCTCTAACATTCAGATTCTGATTTTTAAATCCAACAGAAAGCAAAATTAGACCTGTGTTGATTTGTTTAGGAAAAAAGCTGCAACCAACCTTGGCCTGCATAAGTGTGAATGTTCATCTGACTTTTTATGACGTATACATTGCAAAATGTGTACTAAAATATTTCTAACTGCTAGGCTTGGTAGCAGTAGTTGTTTGGCTAATGAATGCCACTTGATACAATGGCAGTAGTGGCATTTAGTATAAGAGGTAGTAAATCAACTTTCATCCAACTTTCAGTCTAGTTTTCACAATCTGCATAGGAATTGGGCTTCAAAGTCCCCTATGAAGCTCACAGCCTAAATCTTTATAATCATTAATTAAAGTGTGCTAACATCCAGTGAACTACTGTGCAAAGCTAATGTCATCCTCTTTTATGGGTTCAGGTGAAGAAAGGAGGTAGTAAATTAAACTACCTTGTCTAACGTTATGGAGGGGATACAGCCACAGAGCAGTTATTTTCTGCTATTTGAATAGTTCATGAAGGGCTGACTTTTTTTTCCTAAAAGGCCCTTAGCATCTAGGTATATCACCTTAGCATCATGTGAGATGAAAAAAATGTACTATGCTCAGTGTCCTCACATTGAAATATTGCATCATGGTGAGTAAAATTCATGTCTTCATAGTGACATAATGCCATCATGTTGTGACACCCTAACATTGCAAGGCCTCTTCATAAAATGTGAGACCCTTTAAAGGGCAGGGCACAAAGTTGTAAAAATATACTTTAGCTAGGAAACACTGGCATGCCTGTTGACTTCCGTGTCCTCTTAACTACAATATTAATCTAAGAAAAAGGACCCTTGTGATCTAGTAGCTACATTATGTGACTAGGAGATGAGTTGTGTTCGCAGCTCTTCTCTATGGACTGTACAACCTTAGCACAGTCACTTATCCTACCTGCTATTCATCTTGGGTGAAATTCATCCCTTTGTAGAAGACTTAGGTTTGCCAAAAAAAGTTAAGTGAAGCTTATGTGCTGCCTTGGACTTCTGCAAGCTCTTCCCACGTGTAGGGGCAGGTGACCCACGTATCCACATGGGGTGTTGGGTTTGGGGGGTGCCAGTCTCAGGGGTGCTGTTTTTGCTGTTAGTGACTAAAGGGAAAATAGAATGCATTGAAGTAAAATGTTTCAGGTATTCCGCAACTGGATTCATTTTTCACTAACCACCTAGAATATTCTGGACGTTGGTGGAGTCTTGTGGAACCTTCCACGCTTTCTGAGAACTACATTTTTTTTCAAACTCCTAGAATGTTGTCAGTCATACCATTGTGGGTATATAAGGAGTGAGGCATTGCCAGTCAGTCAGTGAGATGTAAGAATGAACTATAGTAAAGTGAGAGCCCTCTGCAATATTGTGAACCTTGCTCTTTAGTGAAAGTACACTTTCACAATAACGAGCATTAGTTGGCAGGATGGAGTGACCAATATTAAAGTCCCTGAGAGAGAAAACGCAACCAGCAATGACAAAATGCTACTGAGAGCACAACTTAGGTTGACTGAACATGTCATTGGAATGAAACATCGGTCTCCCAAAACAAATCTTGTATGGGAAGCACAGACAGGACAAAAGAAGAAGGGTCATCCACAGTAGTGCTTCAAAGATAACCTGAAGAGCAGTCTTCAGTGGGCTGGCATCAATCTCAAAGAACTCAGGCAAGTGGCTCAGAACAGGACTTACATGCTGATCTTGTCAGAGACTGTCAGTAACAGGTTTGAGTGGGGTTGACAAAATTTTCTCTAGGCAGGATATGAAATGTGTCATAGAGCTGCATCAGAGATCACAGATATGGACTTCCCATACCCTCTGTGCGGCTCACTGTGCATCAATGTTCAGACATCAGTGATGGACTACCAACAACACTTGTGTTGTAAGTCTTGAAGAGATTAAGTAGTGACTAATAAAGGACATGTTTAATGAGATGCCAGAGATCTGTTGAATCCCTATCTATGCAGAAATATAAAAGAAATACTGTTACTAGTTTTACCATGATCAACACGTAAAGTTTGACATTTTAAGACTCACCTACTGTAACACCATTTAATACTGGTCCACCCAATGTTGGTGCACAGTTCGATTTCTTAATACTAGTACACTTGTTCTTAAATTAGTTTCTATAAGCTTAGAGGAATTTTTTAAGTTGCTTATATATGGTATTACCTAGGGTTCCTCAACTTAATAACTTTTAGTCTCTGTGAGTTGGTATCAAGACGTGAACTAAGGAGACACAGCGCCTTCTATCTGCTATATGGCTGGCAAAGACATCAAAACCACATGCTTTTACTTTACTTTTTTTAGTCTCCAGACGTTCCCATTGGAATGCTTTTACTCAAAGTCGCCACTTACTAGTTTGAAGCACATACAGTGCAATAGGCTATTCTAATATGGTTATTCCAAAATGATAGTCACCTCACAAGTCTGAGGCAGTCTTTGGGTGAGTCAGTTACAGACTTCCTGAGGGCCAGTCCCTCGGTCTGCACCTAGTGACCTTTCCAATGTGTCCATGAAGTGATCCACCCGACTCAGTACTTCCTTCTTAGACCCCGAAAGCTAGAGACATGTCAGTCAACAAGTGTTACAAAGCTGACCAAACCAGTCACTGAGAAGCAGCAAAGGTTAGGAAATGTCACTAAAAAAAATTAAGCAAGCAATCTCAAACTGTAAGTCTAGCAGGCTTTCCTCATATCCAGACTTCCTGTTTTCCACAGTCACATCACCCAGCATATTCAGAGAAAGAGAATGTAGAACCAAGTCCACGTCACATATTCAAGATCTAGTGCCCCTTCTCCCAGTTGCCTAGTTTGTGCTAAGTTTCTTCAGAGGCTTAAAATGGGCTAAAAAGCAGCAAGCAGAATAGGTAGTTGCTTGGGTATCTGTCAGGTTGCTAAAATACTCCTGTACAATGGCATGAATAAATACAGATCCTAGCATGCAAATTTATCCTCTTATGAAAGGGATAAATTGTTCATCAAAGTTGTGAAATAGGTTACAAATGCAATAAAAAATAAGGTATCCAAAAGTTTTAAAAAATGGAGGGGAGGGCACTGTAGATGCAGTGCCATTTGGTTTGAGACCGGCCCTGCCCACATAGATGACTCTCCTTTTACGTACAGGAGAATAGGGTCTAAACATCTTTATGAAGTAGTACTTTCCAACTGAAATTTCACCTCTTTGAAAAACCCTTCTCAAATTTTAGGAGAAAGTCAGCTCTTGCAGGACACACCTATGTCTTCACTGGGAGCGGCACATAGATCTGATGGCATATTTTGTCCCTTTGTGTTGCCAATCTAACACCAACCTCTCTACTTCCTTTCAGTCTTTTGCATATGCTGTCTACTCTCATGCACACACTGAATTGATATGTTTTTGCAGAATACTGTGGAAGCCCTATGTCCCTCATCCTACAAGAGGTACAGTCTCATGTTGATGATCACTCAATAAAACTTGTACTATTGTCAAAAAATTGTCCTTCCAAATCTGTCATGCTACCATATGCAAATTAAGCACTGTACTATCAGTTTTTAAATTTACTATTGCAAATATGTACAACCATATAAAGAGGTATCAAATGACTTTTACATAGTAAAAATTAGCTTTTGGCTTTGTTTGAAAAATGAAAAGATTTTTCAAACCTATTAACAGGATTGTGCAGCTATAAAGTTAACAGAGATAAAATAAAAAGTTGCTCTTCTATCACAATCAAATGAAGAAACAAATATCTTGGGTTTTTTTAAACACCATTTTAATGCACCAGTTTACTTGATAAAATGAGAAGACCTATTTTGCACATCTCTAGAATTAAGATTCTCTTCATATGGTCTAATACTTTAATCTGTTTTTTACGTATTGCTCTGATAAGGAAATATCCAATCTTTGCTTTGGCCACTTTGTCTTGTAGAAAACAAGGACTCTTGCTCTCTGCTACCAGCTTGAATCCATAATGGTTGATTTAAAAGATACTATCATTGTAGCAAGATTCCAAATCTTGGTCTCATGTAGTTTGTCGTGATTTGGAGTTTTTGCTTCGCCTTAGGACAAGGAAACTAGATTAAGTACTGTCTTCACTCTTAGGAAAACAGTGGTAAGCTGTGTTTGCAGGTAAGCCCCTTCCTCCCAGCAGATATAACAGAAATATGATTTATTGTTTTCATTACTTTTATAGAGAAAAAATCAGATTATTCTCATAAGCAGTGCAGGCCACTAGAAAAAAATTTATTGTGGTAGTAACCAGAGGCCTCAAACAGGATCAGGATTCCCCTTTATTGGGAACTTCACCAAAGTAGGTAGAAACAGTTCCTGCCTTGAAGAAGCATTTATGTTCTAATAAGATAAGCATCATAGGAAGGGTGTGGAAGAATACAGTTCAAGCATGGTCAATATTTGTGCATCATTATATATAATCTTTAAAATCATAAATACATCTACATCCAATGACTACTGACTCACATCTTAATTTTTTAAAAATATTTTTGATTAGGTGTCATGAAGAACTGGGAAGGGAAGGGGCATTCACAAGAATAAAATTTTGGCCACTTTTAGAGAAGGACATTCTGTGCCCTTTGAGGCTGGAAGAGCTTGCTCTCTCAACTGAGGTCCTGCAGTCAGAAGAGCTGGCTGCCTCCCAGGACTGGTATGTACATTGAGGAGTTTGCGCACCCTGTGTCCTGGCCCTGGAGGAATTCTGTGCTCTGCCAATTATCGTAGTGTGCCACCCCTCCCTCCCTTGCGGGGAAAAGGTGGTGTGGTGATGTATGCGAGAGAGAAAGCAAGCCTATGGAAAGGGAAAAAATGCAGCTGTGATTTTCTATATCGATACACCAAAACCATATTTTCAAATGCTGAGAACTAATTACTGTACAAATTTCACACTTTAGAGTGTAAATCAGGATTTACAGAAGGCGTGTAAACCCCAAATTCCAGTATTAGATGTCCAATTTACTTGCTCACGTTTGCAATTCAGCCAGTGGAATCAATACTCCATCTTGTATTACAACTCACATTATCTGGAGAGTTGTTACAGAGTGGAATTATGGGAGTAGATGTGTTGCCAAAAGCTAATATGGGCTCTTGGCAGCCTTGCGTAGTGGTTGCAGTCCAGCAGTAACACATTCAAGAATGTTTCTTTTGATGTAAACACAGCAGTCTTGCTTTCAAAATCAGGTATGAAATTTTACCCAAAGAATTCTCTCAGAACTCCAGTGATTATCAACCTTTCTTTTGTCTGCCAAACAGCAGATATGCCTATACTCTATCATCACAATCTACAGAACTTCCTTTCCATATAGGCAATGTCTTAATTTTTTTAGATTCCTTAAAACAGGACATTGTTGAAACTGGGGAGAAATATTTTTGCCTCATGTCCAACTTAAAATTACTCTCCTGAAAAGGTGGCTCTTGCCATTTTTTATAGCAGAAATTACAAATTAATAATATGGTGTACAGAGCCTGCACAGCCATGTACTCAACAAAAAGTCTGTGTTCAATTCACCCCTACACAGAAGGCCACTTCTGTCCCCTTAAACCCACAAAATGGGGCCTATGAAAAGTCAGGAGAACCTTGCCTTTTCCAGTTAATAAGAATAGGGCATACACTCTTAGATATATAGCTATTTTTAAATGATAGTATTCAAGTTTTAGCAAACTTGTCACCATTCTTCTTATACATCTAGCTAACAAACAAGGTAAAGCTTTAATGCAAACAAAGAGTGTAGTAAAATGCCAAACATAAGTGTTTAAGAACTCAGTTATACAGCCATTAAAATCTCTCCACAAAAACACAACACAACTGGAGGTTCACCATTCAGAGCAACTAAAACTGTATTCCTCCTCTATAGGTTGGCAAGGGTTCCTACTCTGATTTCTGGCTTTTTCGGGCCATCACTTTGCTTGGATGGAGACAAGCGTCTTGCTTTTTTCTAACCAGCATATTTCCAAGTTGCACAGCTGCTTGATTATATTGTGAATTCACGAGAATAGTCAGACTGCCTAAAAATACCTGCTTTGCCTGTCTCCTCAGGGACCATTAATAGTGTAATCGCCACCGTTATAAGTTACTATACAGCTTTTTCTATTCAAGCTTATTTATTCTTAGGGTAAAAGCACTACCGAGAAAACATAATAAAAATCTGCATGCATGCTAATAAGCTTACCCCCAGAGCAACCCACTCTGTCATGGGATCTGGCAGGTGATTAATGCTTCAAACCCCACAAAGGAAGTCTCTTTTCTGGTCAAATTCATACCAGCCTTCTATCAAACTAGCACATGATCTTATGGGGCTTCAGCTGGCCAAAGCCTTCCAGTCCTTTATGTTCCCCTTTGCAATCTGGACTGGGGTATAGCTGTCTCACCCCAGTCCTTTGTTCCTGGAGCCCATCTTGCATTTGCTATATTGTGTGAACCCCCCCCCCACTCCTGGGTCAGTCCATGCACTGCCTCCTGCAAGCAAGCGGCTCTTACCTGAGTGAGTGCGTGCTATTGGGATTATGCAATAGAATGACCATAGTAAACAATCCCAGTCACAGATGCAACCATAGGAACTACCGTCTCACAGAGTTCAGTGCTGCTCACTGTACTCTGCAAGCTCATATGTCCATCACTTCATCAAAGAAATCGATATGTACCAGCTCTGTCATTTTAAATGAAGTCTCTACACACATGCATACACTGCTTTAGATAAAACTAACAAATAAGTTTATTAAATACAGAAAGATTTTAAGTGATTGTAAGCCAGAGGAAGTCAGGTCAGATTTAATCAAAAGTAAATAAAAGGCAAATCGCATTCTAAATTAAATTTTAACACTTCAGTAGCCTTACAGTCTTAGATGGTTCTCACCCCAGGTTGTTTGGTTGGCTTCCAATCAGGCTTTCCCTGGTGGTCAATGCTTTGGTTGCTTAATGTTATTCGTAACAGGGTTGTGCCAAAAATCTCCCCTTGTAACATATTCCTCTGCCCCCTGTGGGGTGTCACCACCCCCCTTTCAGGGTGAGGTAACAAAAGTATCTGTGCCTGATTTTCTCCATGTCCTGAATTGATGAACTTCCACTTATCAGATGCTTAGGCCAGTCCTTTGTCCCTGGAAGAGCTTGGTTGTCTTATGCATGCCTTAGTGTTTGTCTGGATCTGCTTCAAAACACGAGAGACATATTTGGGAATATTACATAGCAGACCTTCATAACCATACACATGACTTTCTAAGAAACATACTACCATCACAATAATGTTCAATATGTCATGATCATGCCAAAAACACCTTACATGGCATACTTTGCATTAAACAATATACAGTTACACTATAAGTGTGAACATGAAGGATACACAATACGGGTGTGCATGGGGTGCAGTGTGTCACAACTTTTTCTAAGGACAGGGGCCCTCCATGGACCAGAAACCCTGTCTATTTGCTAGATGATGAAAAAGGCCCTGAACCTGTTTAAAATCAGGCCATTTATACAAAAATCCTTTCTTTCTCTCTTGGAACCTGAAGAATCCAGTGTAAACTGCTCTACATGAACCTTTCCGAAAGGTGCCTTTGTTGGGTTAAGAATACACTTGTGTTTGTTCTCCCTATTCATTCCTAATAAAATTACTCATTTAGAGATTTGTGTTAATTAATAAAATGAAGTAGGGTAATCGCCATTTTGAAAAAGTGAAAGGACATCTGAGACTCCATCTTGGAGGTTGTCTTCCCCAGTTGTTCCTGCCCTTCTTGGGTAAAGATGGGAAAGGAAAAGGTGGGAAGGAGTTGTAATCTGTCCAGCAGCAGAACTATATAAATTGTGACAAGTCAGACAGTTCGTGGCTGTCCATCCTAGAAGCAGCAGAGTGATGTGACGCATAGGAGCAGAGGAGAGGAGCCTCTAGGACAGGGGTGTTCAACATTTGGCCTGTGGCCCAGATACAGCCCACTAACCTTTTTGGTCTGGCCCCTGGTGGCAGCGTGCATGGCTGAGAGATCTCGCAGCATTGAGCGTTGTCACCAGAGAGTACAACACAGTGAGATGTCGTGGAATCACGCGCTGCCACGAGATCTGTGTACTCTGGCAGAAGTGTGTGAAACACTGTGTGCACAAGACACCACGCTACAAAAGGCAAGAAAGGGACAGTGTGGTCTTGGGGCATTGCTCAGTACTATAATTTTTAATCATTGATTGATTCTTTTAATAGTAAAATAGTAGTAGTTATAGAAGTGAATTTACTGCGGTTTTTATATCACTGATATCTAGGAAATAAAATATAAGTGGTTGTGCCTCATATTTCGATTATGGTATGTATGCTTGCTTGAAGCTAGGATTCAGGATGTGATGGAGAGACTGCCGAGACTCATCAAGCCATTAGACTGATACCTCTTCCTACTTCTCAAGGCAGGCACCAATGACACTGCAAAGAATGACCTTGAGCAGATCACTGCAGACTATGTGGCTCTGGGAAGAAGGATAAAGGAGTTTCAGGTGCAAGTGGTGTTCTCGTCTATCGTACCTGTGGAAGGTAAAGGCCCAGGTAGGGACTGTCGCACTGTGGAATTAAATACGTGGTTATGCAGGTGGTGTCAGAGAGATTCTGGATTCTTTAATCGTTGGATATTGTTCCAGGAAGAAGGATTACTAGGAAGAGATGGGATTCACCTCAGGAAGAGAGGGAAGAGTATCTTCTCAAACAGGCTGGCTAACCTAGTGAGGAGGGCTTTAAATTAGGTTCAATGGGGGATGGAGACCTAAGCCGAAAGGTAAGTGTGGAAGTGGGACACCACAAGGAAGCAGAAGGAGGAGGGTGCAACAGTGGAGGCCGCCTCATTTGTACTGAGAAAGTAGGGCTAGTTATCTCAAGTGCCTGTACACAAATGCAAGAAGCCTGGGAACAAGCAGGAGGAATTGGAGGTCCTGGCACAGTAAAGAAACTATGATATGATTGGAATAACTGAGATTTGGTGGAATAACTCACACGACTAGAGCACTGTGGTGGATAAGTATAAGCTGTTCAGGAAGGACGGGCATGACAAAAAGGTGGAGGAGTTGCACTATATGTAAGAAAGCACTATAATTGCTCTGAGCTCCAGTATGAAACTGGAGAAAAGCCAGCTGAGAGTCTCTGGATTAAGTTTAGAAGCAAGAACAATATGGGTGATGTTGTGGTGGGTATCTGTTATAGACCACCAGACCAGGAGGATGAGGTAGATGAAGCTTTCTTCACTCAACTAGGGAAAGTTTCCAGTTCACAGGACCTGATTCTCATGGGGAACTTCAATCACACTGACAGCTGCTGGAAGAGCAATACAGCAGAGCACAAACAATCCAGGAAGTTTTTGGACTGTGTTGCGGGTAACTTCCTGGTGCAAGTGCTCGAGCAACCAAATAGGGGCTGTGCTGCTCTTGACCAGCTGCTCACAAACAAGGAATATTTCGTAGGGGAAGTAGAAGTGAGTGACAACCTATGCAGCAGTGACCATGAGATAGTCGAGTTCAGGATCCTGACAAAAGGAAGAAAGGAGAACAGCAGGATACAGACTATGGACTTCAGAAAAGCAGACTTTAACTCACTTAGGGAGATGATGGGCAGGATCCCCTTGGAGGCTAATATGAGGGGGAAAGGAATCCAAAAGAGCTGGCTGTATTTTAAAGAACCCTAATTGCGGGCACAGGAACAAACCATCCCGATGTACAGAAAGAATAGTAAGTATGGTAGGCAACCAGCTTGGCTTAACAAGTCATTGGTGAGCTTAAACACAAAAAAGAAGCTTACAAAAAGTGGAAGTTTGGTAAGGATCACTAGGGAGGATTATAAAAATACTGCTCAAACATGCATGAATAAAATCAGAAAGGCCAAAATGCAATTGGAATTGCAGCTAGCAAGGGATGTGAAGAGGGACAAGAAGGGTTTCTACAGGTATGTTAGCAACAAGAGGAAAATTAGGGAAAGTGTGGGCCCCTTACATAGTGGGGGAGGCAACCTAGTGACAGAGGACATGTAGAAAGCTGAGGTACTCAATGCCTTTTCAGCCTCTGTCTTCACAGACAAAGTCAGCTCCCAGACTACTGTACTGGGCGACACAGAATGGGGAGGAGCTGAACAACCCACAGTGCTGAAGGAACAGGTCCAAGACTATTTAGAAAGATTGGACATACACAAGTCCATGGGGCCAGATGCAATGCACCAGAGGGTGCTGAGGGAGTTAGCTGATGTAATTTCAGAGCCATTGGCTATTATCTTTGAAATCTTGTGGCAATTGGGGGAGGACCCTGATGACTAAAAAAAGCAAATATAGTGCCCATCTTCAATAAAAGGGAAGAAAGAGGATCCAGGGAATTACAGACTGGTTAGCCTCACCTCAATCCCTGGAAAAATCATGGAGCAGGTGAGCACTTAGAAGAGAGGCAGGTGTTCAGGAGCAGTCAACATGGATTCATCAAGGGAAAGTCATGCCTGACCAACCTTGATTGCTTACTTTGAAGAGGTAACTGGCTCTGTGGATGTGGGGAAAGCAGTGGATCTGATATACCTTGACTTTAGCAAAGCTTTTGCTATAGTCTCCCACAGTATTCTTATCAGCAAGATAAAGACGTATGAGTTGGATGAATGAACTATAAAATGGATAGACAACTGGCTAGATCATAAGGCTCAATGAATAGTGATCAATGGCTCGATGTCTAGCTGGCAGCCGCTCATTAGTGGAGTGCCCCAGGGGTTGGTTCTGGGGCCGGTTTTGTTCAACATCTTCATTAATGATCTGGAGGATGGGGTATATTGCACCCTCAGCAAGTTTGCACATGACACTTAGCTAGGTGGAGTGGTAGATACCTGGAAGGGAGGGATAGGATGCAGAAGGACCTAAACAAATTGAAGGATTGGGCCAAAAGAAATCTGATGAGGTTCAAGTGCAGAATCCTGCACTTAGGATGGAAGAATCCCATGCACAGCTACAGACTGGAGACCGATGAGCTAGGTAGCAGTTCTGCAGAAAAGGACCTGTGGGTTACAGTGGATAAGAACCTGGATAGTCAGCAGTGTGCCCTGGTTGCCAAGAAGGTTAATGGCATATTGGTACTGCATTAGTAGGAGCACTGCTAGCTGATCAAGGGAAGTGATTATTCCCCTATATTTGGCATTGGTGAGGCCACATTTGGAGTATTGTGTCCAGTTTTGGGCCCCCCACTACAAAAAGGATGTGGAAAAGTTGGAGAGAGTCCAGTGGAGGGCAACAAAAGCGATAAGGGGGCTGGAGCACAGGAGAGGCTGAGGGAACTAGGCCTGTTTAGTCTGCAGGAGAGAAGAATGAGGAAGGATTTGATAGCAGCCTTTAAGTACCTGAAAGGGGGCTCCAGGGAGGATGGAGCTAGGCTGTTTTCAGTGGTGACAGATGACAGAGCAACGGTCTCAGTTACAGTGAGGTAACTTGATTGGACATTAGGAAACAGTTTTTCACTAGGAGGGTGGTAAAGCATTGGAATGGGTTACCTACGGAGGTGGTGGCATTTCCACCTTTAGAGGTTTTTAAGCTGTGGCTTGACAAAACCTGGCTTGGATTATTAATTTAGGTTAGTCCTGCTTTGAGCAGGGGGTTGGACTAGATGACCTCCTGAGGTCCCTTCCAACCCTAACGTTCTAGGATTCTATGGCTCGCTTGAAGTACGTTTAATTCAAATCTGGGCTGCAATAGCAAATGAGTTGCACACCCCTGCTCTAGCATAACATCACGGGTAGCCCCCACACAGAATTACCTGTCTGCAGTGGTTCCAGAGTCCATTGTCAAGATATCATTGTCCTGGGAGGTCATGGACAGCACCTTATGAGGGAGGAGAGAGACTATAAGTACATCTCATTGACTTTGGGCCTGGGTAGTTTTTGGTTTTAATTTGGGAAGGACTTGGAGTTCAGCTCCACCTTGTTAAAACTCTGAGTTACCCCTTTGTTTGTCATTTATCCCCAAAATAAATTGTTCCTTGTTTCACTTTATTTTGAGTTTTTGGTATTTATCCACTTAACTACTCTGACGATAGATGTGGAAGGGACACCTGGACACTTACCTTTTAATTGTTGGCGGGACGGTTAAGTGTGTCCCATAGAATCCTATTTATTTTTCCCAACAGCTTCAAAGGGTTGATAAATGAAGGAATTATATTACATGCAATCTCACTCTAACACTGCATCAACTGCATTTTTAATACCATGAATTTACTTAATTTAATGAGGTTTAACTTAATTCATTAAAGTTTTTCCACGATTTTGTGCTCTGCCACAGGGTTTTAAGCCTTTCCCTAGAATGTGAAGTATAACCACTATGCTGTCCAGCCAACTACTCTTCCAGCATTATACAGATTGTTTTTTATATAACATTCTGCAAAGCTTCATTTCAAAATGTTACAGCAGTTTCCTTTCACACAGAGTAATCCTTAACAGACTTTATCTTTAAATGACTTGCTTTTTTCCTGCATCAATTTGTAAGACCTCTTCAGTTTGATCTCTCTCTCTATAGACATTGATACTATGCTTTCTGAAGGCGTGGGAGTGTAATCCCCCAAACGGTATCAACCAAAAGAAATTGCCTGAGATTATCTGTAAAATGCACAATGGTTTCTATTTAGACTAGTGATTTCTCCAAGCCAACAACTAGGGTCTCCAGAAAAAGTGGCAGCTAATGTTATGGATCTTGGATGTGGAGGAGTTGAGTGAAAGTGACTCACACTTTGGTTGCTGATTCCACAGGTTTTCAGTGCTGTGTGTTCTGCTATCCATAAACACAGTGAATTCATCATACTGATGAATGATCAGGCCATTAGTCGTCAAGTCCCGGATCCTCCCTTCCAGCAGTGATCAATATATGATGTGTGTGTGTGTGTGTGAGAGAGAGAGAGTGTGGGGTAGGGACAGAGGGTGGATGGGTATGGGGCAGGGACTAATTCAGTAAGTCAAAACCATGTGAGATTAGGTATAGAACAAAGGGTTGATGGACTCCCTTTAATTGCTCAATTGTTTATATAACCTACCATATCAGTATTTGGTACATAGTGCTGAAAAATTAACATGCCTTCTAACTGCACGCCCTACTCTCCACAGCTATATAGGAGGAAAGCTCAATCAAGTCATTGCCATCTGCCTATTATATCTGTTTTTGATGTGGCAAGTGTGCCTGACTGTGACAGATGGGGATTATTTTATTCCACCCCACCAAGTTGCCTGGCAAGATGTGGAAACTTTTAATAACATGCTGTTATATTCATAAAATTCCCACATGGCAATCTATATAACAGTCTGTTCTCTTTTTACAAAATGCATGTGGTGACACACCTCTGCTTTATCCACACCTCTGGGGACTAGCCTTCCTCCTGGTAAATGTCAAGATTATTCTGAGGGAGAACTTTTACTTGCATCATGATTCAAGGTGCCATTAAATGAACTCTTCTAAATCTATAGCGGTTTCTTCACTATGTTCAGGTTGTAAATTACTTTCTATTTATGCTTCCACAGAGCAAAGGATGAATAACCATTTACTGTTAAAGGATGCTAGATAGAGAGACAACCATCTATTTACTGCTCTTGATATTTTGTGTGACTATTGTGTCTCTTCTCCCTCCCCCTCCCAACACACCTTTCTTTAAATCTCAATCTTCAATACTTGTGCCTTTAATGCTTTAAATGAACAAAGACAGAGCAGGAATATGGGCAAATGTGATACTTGCTAGGCTATCATTGGGTAACAACTAATATCACACTCTCAGCATTCCGTTATCAACTGGTACTTGATTGCCTCAACCAGTTTTATGCATTGCGTTATCCCATCCATCTGCATGAGAAATGAATGTCCTGCCACATCTATGTTCACTCTGCCTTTGTCTGAGATGCTCAAGGAACTTCAAAGAAAAGATGCAATTTTTCTGCAGAAATTACCTTACGCAATTGCTTAGATCTCTATCTAATTCAAGTTGTCCCTCTAAATCAAGCCATTTCAGGAATCTGATTACAAGAACAAATAGAAAAAGGCTTTGTCATGTATTGAAGCAACACCAAACTGAAAATTAATTATTCTACATCAGAGGCTGATCCCATCCAACTTGCAACAAGACTGTAACCAAATCCCACAGCCTCAGAATCACCTTCCGTACACAGTCATTCTAATTGACTCATTAAATCTGACTGTGACATTCTAGCCACTAAAGGAAAAAATCTGCACTCCCAGAGCGCGAAGCATATTGCTAAACAAAGATCCTTGCCCCTGAGGACAAAGAGATTCTTGTACTGAGGGATAGAAATCAATGGGTCTGGTCTCCCTAATTGGTTCCAGCTGCAGAATGAAAGGCTCTGTATGCCCAAGGAGAAGGGGGCATAAAAGATAAGATGGTGGAAATATGAAATTCTAGTTTTGCATGACACTGCCCATCATACACTATCAATAGCCACAAAGAGCACTGCATGTGATACAGCAGTGGCTTTCACTTCTACTGGTTTGGACACACTTGTTTGGAGTCTTTTGGTAGGTAGCTGCTAATTGCCTTCCTAAGCTGATCACATCTTGGCTATGTATTAACATTAAACTAAGCAAAACTGGCCAGAAATAACCTGAACAGCTGAATCCATATTGACCTCTACCAACCTGAATCAAACACAAATTAAACTTAAAAAATGTAGGTTTTATGTGGTAACATGCAATAATTTTCTGTGAAATCAGAAATGTGTAATAAATGTTTTATTGGAATTTAGGAAATGATTTTCAGTTACAAAGGGGATGTATATGCAAATAATGTACAAGGGTATATGTGTGTATTTATACATGCATACGTACAGCTCTAATCTACTACACACTTTGTCCATGAAACTGTATTTACTTACTTATGGCTAATAATTTTAGCTCCAAGGGCATGATTTACAAAAGTACAAAGGGGACATAGGTCAGCTAGCTGGTTGAAAAAATGGAAACTCTGAAATGTTTCTTTTTCTAAATTTCCCCTGACAATTCTTGTGTGGCAAAAAAAAAAAATTTTTTTTTTTAAAAGATTTTTTTGAAAACAATTCTTAAGAAACTTTTTTTTTTAAAGGTTTTGTTTTTTGTTAAATAACCAGACTCTCAACCGAGGCCCAAGTACTCCAAATACTGTGAGTAAGTGGGGCAATCAGCACACTGTATATTTACCTAGTATATTTATCTTATTTAGCAGATCCTCCGGTAGACACTTACCTACTCCTTCTCTGTAAAATGCCACAGCATAAACAATGACCTCTAAGTATCTGAATCTGTGCCCTTTTATTTTTCATTTACCAAGCAATATCAGTTTACTTAGCGATGGAAAAAACATAAGGAAGACAGTCTTGCTACAAGAAGTGCACATTCCAAACTGTGCAAGCAGAGTTCAGGTACATAGTATGCTAGGTGAGTAAGGGTAGGCCTGAAAAAAAAGTGGTACAATTTTTTTTTTTTGGTAGTGCCAAACTATGATGGGATGTATAAACCTCATTCTGTAGCAGCCAGAAGGGGCTAATGGGCAGAACAATTACTTCCCTAGTTGTGACTAAGTGATTGACCAGCAGCAGCCATGAGAAAAGGCTGCTTATAGAAAAAGAAGTTCCTTAGAAGTTCTAGCGAGAGGAGAAACTCTCTAGAGGGAAGATACTCTCGAGGCAAGGAGCTCTCAGGAAAAAAAGAACTTAGTGGGAGAACTATCAGATAGTTGGAAGGAGGTCTAGCCTGTGAAGTGCTACATGCAGGTTCGAGGACTCTGCATCAGCCTGGAGATAGGAAATGGCCTAGGGAAATGCCAGCAAGTCTACTGAAGCAGACCCTAGCTCTAGTAGGTTGGAATCTAGAGTAGATGGAAAAACTGACTCTTAAATATGAGATTTATAAAAAAATCTGTCACAAAGGGGGCAAGATGGGGTTGAAAAGCTTGGGACAGTGTCATTAGTCTTTTGGTTTATTGGACTCTTTATGCTTCTGGAAGGAGTGGCACTGTAAGCAGCCTTGCCAGTGATGAGTCATGAAAAGAGACAAGTCACCCCAAGATTGGAATGACCATTGATGGAGGGGTAGCAGAGCCAAAGAGGCTTCAGTGCCCTATTTGGACAGGAGGGGGTGCACCAGGTAGTGACCCTCTACACAAACACTCAAAGGCTAAAGGCTTTGGTTAACTCAAAGGTTATAAGGCTTGGTGAAAGAGGCTGCTACCTCTAATGGATTTGTCATCACCCTGTCTCCCCCACATGCATGTTGGCAGAGATAGGAGCCTCCAAACATCCAGCTCACCCAAAAGCTGCTGCTTTACATCAGGCACGCTGGTAGTAGCTGTGTGGGAATTTCACACTCTCCAGGGTTTGTACTCATTGGGCTAGATTTACAAAAGACTTTACATGTCTAACTGCCACTTTATGTGCCTAAACCCTAGAAGATTCCCCTGGGATTCACAAACCCCCGACTCCACCTCTGCAGATGCCTAAACATGCTCAGCACCTAAAGTTTTGATGTACGAAATCTATAGGGGCCTCTGATCAGGCAGCCCCATGCCAGCTGTCCAGAGATCTAAGCCCCAGAGGGATTTGTGAACAGGAGGTAGAAAGATGTTCCTCTGCTTCATTTGTCTGCAGGGCTCAATCAGGTAAGCATGCTCAGAACTTGCCTGCCAGATCAGGTGCCTACAGAGCTGCTGACGAAATGTGTTGGGCCCTACCTTGTAACGTTTTAGCTCAGTGGTTAGAGCATTCATCTGGGATTGGGCGGAGCGGGGCAGGCCTCCAGGTGGAAAGAGAATTTTGGATTTGAACTGGGATCTTTCAGGTTAGTGCCCTAACTGCTGAGTTAAGGGATGATCCGATGGAGGGGTGGGGTCTCCTCCTGAAGCTGTTCCTCTTGTGGATAAATAATGACAGAATCGTGAGGGGAGGAGAGAGAGCTTGTGCGAGCAAAAGAATGAGTAAATCTGTAGCTTAATGGTTAGAGCACTTACCTGAAAAGGGGGAACCTAGAATTGCATCCCCCTGCTGTGACTTTAATTATTTACCCATGATGGAACAGCTTTAAGAGGAAAGATTGAAGGAACTGCTGCCGCCCTCCTGCTGTCAGAATATCCTAGAGCCCAGCGGCTAAGGCATTCACCTTAGAGATGGCAGATCCCAGTTCAAATCCCTTCTTCCCCTTTGGCATACAGGACATTTGAAACAGGAGTCTCTGTGAGTAGCCTTGCCCCTAAGTTAAAAGTTATGAAGGCAGTTCTCCTCCCCCTTGCTAAAAAGGCATAGGTGCCTTATTCCAAAGGTTTGCAGCTGAGGCTCTCAAGCAGACTGAGGTGCCTCTCTGCAGCCCAGACTTAGGTGGGCTGGGAAGCCCTTAGGGAAGGGGCAGGGCTTAGCCCACACTCCTCAGCCTGGCATTTCCCATTGGCTTGCTTAAGTGAGCAGGTGCCTAGGGTGCTGGCTTTTGTGATCACATTCTGAGTTCTCTCCCCCCATTGCTTATATAGGGAGCCTAGGCAGTAACCTCAGGTTTTGTGAATCGCAGTGATTTTCTGCAAAAACAATGAGTCCTGTAGCACTTTAAAGACTAACAAATTTAATTTTTGCAGGCATAAGGTTGCATAGGCTTTATCCCACTTCGTCAGATGCAGGGAATGGAAATCAGATGGGGATATATATATACAGTCAAGGGGAAGGTACAACAATGGGTGGGGTAGGTAATAACAAAGTCCATACAGTTAGAGTAGCTGAGGCCTATTCACAACCATTGATTAGAAGGCGAGAATGTGTGAACAGTGACAATTACTTCTTATATAACCATATATACTTATATAACCATTCCAAGTCCCTATTCAGATCCAGTCTGATCGTGTCAAGTTTGCAGATCAGTTTGAACTCTGTAGTTTCTCTTTGAAGTTTGTTTTTGAAGATTTTTTGTTGGAGTATGACAAATTTCAAGTTGGCTACAGAGTGTCCTGGGAAATTGAAGTGCTCTCCTACTTGATTATGGGTGTTTTCATTTTTTATGTCTGATTGTCACTATGCAAAAGAATAAATGGACACCAGTCTGGTTTGGCCAATGTACATGGCAGAGGGGCATTGCTGGCACATGATGGCATATATTACATTAGTAGATGTTCAGGTGAATGAGCTCCTTATGGTGTGGCTGATGTGGTTAGGACCTGTGATGGTGTCACTAGAGTCCATGTGTGGACAGAGCTAGCAATGAGGATTGTTGCAGGCATAGGTTCCTGGCTTACTGTTCTTGTTGTATGGTTGCTGGTATTGCTTCAGGTTGTGCGGCTGTCTGTAAGCAAGGAAAGGTCTGCCTCCCACAGCTTGAGTGAGTGAGGGATCATCTGGCTAGGACAGTTTGTAGATCCGTAATGATGTATTGGAGAGATTTATGCTGGGAGCTGTAGGTGATGGCTACTAGTGTTCTGTTGTTTTCTTTGTTCGGTCTGTTCTGTAGTAGGTGACTTCTGGGTACCTATCTGGCTCTGTCAGTTTGTTTCTTCACCTCTCCAGGAGTATTGTCATGTCCAGGAAGTGGATTTCTTGTGTGGCCTGGTCCAGGCTGAGGTTGATGGTAGGATGGAATTTATTGAAATCCCGGTGGAATTCTTCAAGGGACTCTTTCCTGTGGGTCCAGATGATGAAAATGTCATCAGTGTAGCATAGGTAAAGGAGAGGTGCCTGGGGACAAGTTTTGAGGAAGTGGTGTTCTAAGTCACCCATGAAAATGTTGGCATACTGTGGGTCCATGTGGGTGCCCATAGCTGTGCCGCTGACTTGAAGGTATAGATTGTCTCCAAATCTGAAGTTGTAGTGGGTCAGGGCAAAGTCACAAAGTTCAGCTACCAGGAGTGCCATATCATCATCAGGGAAAGTGTTCCTGATGGCTTGTAGTCCATCTTTGTGTGGAATGTTGGTGTAGAGAGCTTCCACATCCATAATGGTTAGGATGTGTTTTCTGGGAGATCACTGATGGATTGTAGTTTTTCTCAGGAAGTCAGTGGTATCATGAAGATAGCTGGGAGTGTTGGTGGCATAGGGCCTGAGGAGAGAGTCCATGTAGCCTGATTTTTCTGGACACTTAAAGGTTAGGTATGGTGACCCTGAACATCTCCATGCCTATCTTTCTTGGTTAATTTAGCCCTCAGGCTTTTTAAAAAAAAAAATCAGTCACACTGTTGTATTTAGGGTGGTATCTGACTGGATTTTCCCTAATCCTACGCATGTCTACAAGTGAAAATTTTAAAGTACAATAATTGTACAGGTCATAGTGGTATAAGAGTAAAATACAAAATAAACTATGATGCATGTACAATATTTTCTATGTAGCATATGCATGAATATAGTATTTGTAGCCTATTAATGTTGCACGTCACATGATTTACTTTTTTTTATCTTTAATTTGCTATTTCTACTACACACCTAACTATGCTGACCAAGTTTTTGAAATCTCTGTCTTTCTCCTGAGTTAGGAATCCTGGCTTTCAGAGTTGACATAGTATCTTTTATTATTCCACATAGATGAGGCAGTTTAAATGCAAATGGGGCAGTGAAACACCCTCCTGGGTTTATGAACAATGTCCTTAAAAATAATTTATGGGTTTAATATACATATATAGGTAAATTTTTTTGCTTCAGTAAACCTTCCAAAATCAATGCAAAAATGCAATGTGGTGGGTTTTTTTTCCTGGCATGCATTCTTCCGTTACTAAAATGAATTGATTTGATGCTAATCCATTGGCACTTCACAACAAGGCCTTGGTGTTAAGTAGCGTATATTTCATTACCAATATATGGGGCATGTAGGAGCGTGCAGACATATTGCATGAGTGTATTGACCTGACTAGGAAAAACGTTCATTTTAATAACATCTGCTTAAATTATGAATCTGTTGATTTAACTGAAAGTTTTAAGGAGGTTGATGAGGTGTACAGTCTGAAACAGGAAAGTTGTATGAGTTGTTTTAAGAGGCTGTTCTCAAAAAGTATGAGACCTCAAGTATGATGTGGGAAGGACATGAAAGGGAGTGTTGCTGATTCCTTGAAAAAGAATGGCAAGTTCCATTTTCTCTGAGGAAGTGGAAAGACATGTTAATATAGTAACAATCTGGCAGATTAAATGCAGAAATACAAATTGATATGGCACAAATTCTGAGAGGTGCTGTTTAGGGCTGATTGGGAAATTTTCAGTGAAACATGTTTTGGGTTTTTTTGGTCAGAAAATGCTGATGCACCGAAATTGAAACTTTCTGTGGAAGCTTATTTTTCAACAGAACTGTCTTGGGTTCCCAAAGACACCCCAGAGTAGCCAATAGCTTGGTGTTGAAGGCATTCAGCTGGGATGTGGGAGAGCAGGTTCATGTCCATGATATGCCTGATGCAGACCAGAGAATTGCACCCTCGGATGCAGGAGTGTACCATAACCACTAAGCAATTGACTGTTCTGGGGTGGATGGTCTCTCTTGTGTGTCTTCATGGAGGAAAAAAAATTACACAAATTCTGTTTTTGTTCTGATGTGCAATGAAAACAAATACGGAAACTTTGAAATAATCCATGAATGCAATTTGTTTTCTGGCCAGTTTTACTGCTGAGAAATTGCTGTCCCAATAGAAATTGCAGGAGCTTAGGGTCTGTTAGTATCTGGCCCAGGCAGAAGAATGGACACATGATTCATTGGTTGCATTCTAACGTACGGCATATTCTCATCAAGTGGCAAAGGTCATAGGGCCCCTCTGCTAGCATGGCAGCTGCCACAGTGGTCACGTAGCACAGCGTTTGGTGTATGTTTATGAGTGGAGGATGTAAATCTGTTACAACCCCCACCTGTGCAGCTTGGCTCTTCAGCTCAAGCAATGCAGGCTAATGGTCTCAACAGTCCATGGCTCGGCTTCCAGTGTCTGCCAGTACAGTGGCTGTCACTGTAATGCTTTATCTCATCTCCTTGCCCACCATAGACATAGACATGTATTGTCAGAAATAAATTAGAACACCTTTAAACAAACGTGAAGTAAGACGCTGAAAGGAAGGGGGGGAAAAAGAAAGTTGACAGCATGAACTTCTTTAAGGTCTGTACCTTTGTCAGCAGCAAAATACATTGCCAATACCAGCCCAGTACTCCAAGCATACCGAGTCCTAATGGATGAAGGGGAAAAAACACTCAGTTAAACAGGCAATTGAAAAATTAATGTCAAGAAATGACAAGCTAGAGAGGTCCCTGACCTTTCAAGAGAAGTCCTGGCAGCTAAAATGAGTACAGTGGATAAAAGGGTAGTAGACAATGAATCGAGTTTGGGAAAAATATTAATGAGGTAAAAGAAAAAAAATCACTGGAGAGCTCTCCTCAAGCTTAACCACTAGTAAAGTGTAATCTAATGATGGATTAAGGTATCAAGCACATGGAGAATCAAACTAGATCCAGAACTGTGTGCACTTAAGATGTCAACAGGAAAAGAAATCCATGATTCAGTTGATTTTTAGAAATGTTTCATAGCCGTGGTTCGCTTAAATGTGAAAAACGACTCCTTTTATATGAACAAATTGTGAGACAAGGGCTGATGTTATAATCCACATCACTGTACTTAAAGGGACTGGATGGTTTAGGGTATTTGCAATGGAACAGAGAGCCTTTCTCCTTCGGTACCCTGGTATAAAGCTACACTACTGTTGTTATTTGCTGGCTTATGTGAATCAAGTTAGTGCACCCAGTTTTTAATGGAAAGTCGTCCATATGTCATGGATACAGAGCTAGCTGCACTTCTGTTACCCTTCTAGTCTCTCAGAGTGCACCCTCCTTGGGTATTTGACGTAACAAGGGTGGTAACTAGGAGGGTGGTGAAGCATTGGAATGGGTTACCAAGGGAGCTGGTGGCATCTCCGTCTTTAGAAGTTTTTAAGCTGCAACTTGAGAAAACCCTCACTGGGATTATTTAGCTGAGGTTAGCCCTTCTTTGAGCAGGGGGTTGGAATAGATGACCTCCTGAGGTCCCTTCCAACTCTAATATTCTATGATGCCCTAATTCTGGGCAGCAACGGAGCATTCTTTTTCCTAAGTGTACTCGACATATTAGTTTCTTTGTGTAGAACACTCACCACAGAAGAATACCTATTGCTACCCATCTGACAAAGTGGGTTACAGCCCACGAAAACTTATGCTTACAGAAATAAAATTTGTTAGTCTTTAAAGTGCTAGAGGACTCTCACTGTTTTTGCTGTACACAGACTAACACCTTGTCTCAGTAATATAGAAAAGTCAAAAGTTATGGCAACACAGTTTTAATATTTTAAGTAAATGGGTGTGACTGTACTTACCTACTTTGGATGCTCTCTTTTCTCTACAAAAAAGATCCTTTTCTGACAAGCAGAAACACAATATATTTTGATTATACCTATTGACCATGACAGCACTGTATATTTAAAAAAAAAAATTGAAAAGGCCATTCCTTATACCTGGGGCAAATAAAACTGAAAAGACATCACAGCAAGAAATGCTCCCTTCTCCACTGGGAATGGAAAGCTGGTAACCACTTGTCTGTTGCCTACTCAAGTGTGAAAAGATAACTGGCATCTAGTGAGGTTTTTCTCTCTAAATTATTTTTGAGGGCCACATTATATTCTTGTGGCAAACCACACAAAGCCTAGAGGTGCCTAAAACTCTGCTGCCTATTCCACTGCAAATAATCATCTGCCATTCATTCAACCATAGGTCAGTCATACCCAAAAGGCGCATCTGATCTTCTGTTCCTCTGCCCTTTCCTTTCAATGATCCTTCTTATGCTCTTTGCCACTGTCTCTGTCTCTGTCCTGATTATTTCCTTGGAACACTTTAGTGCTTCTCCAGTCCTTTCTGTTCTTCTTTGGCTCTTTTATCCTATTATCGGTAATAAACTCAATTGCTTAGTTTAATTATCTGGAAAACGCTTAGTTTTGTTTCAGATGTTTGTAGCAAACACAAAACAAAAACACATTCACACACACCACAAATTGGTTCTGGCCAGTGCTAATGGGTGTTTCTTTTTTTTAATTTAAGTCTGAGACGGGGAAACCTGATAAAGGCATAATCCCTATTACTCTCTTCTAAAATCCTGTTTCTAATTATCAGTGTTTGAACATGCATGAAGCAAAACCCTTAATATTTTGGAAACAAACAATATTTTTAAATCTCATTTATCTCTCAAGCATTAATTTTGCTTCACATTTTATATAAGTTTGAGACACATTCTGAGCTAACATTACTACTAGTCTATCTCAAACTGGGTTTGGAGCTCTTCCAAAGAGAGGGGTGGACAACGGATTTTCTTTAGTTTGAAGATGAGTGGACAAGTGCAACCAAACTGTCAAACAGATTTTATAAGCAGAGGTCAGCACAACATCTGCTTTGCCTATCATGTGCCTGCCTGATACTTATGTACACAGTTTTGATGTTCTAAAATCATTGAAACATTTAATAATAATAAAAATAGTCCATTGGATAACAATCCATGGCTTTTCACTGTGTGTAGGTTTTGTTTTTATCTTTTTTTGAGTCAGGTTGCTAATGCATATAAAGCACTTTCAAGATGTTTTTCTCTTTCCTTCCTTCAAACCCCCAGACAAATATATCTTCACTACAGCTGGTTTTTTTAAAAGCCAGTTTTTGCAGGAAATTTTGAAAAATGTGTGGTTTAAATTTGTCAGAGTTTTCAGCTGGAATTTTGTACATTTTCATTGAAAAATTGTTTAATATTTCCCTTTAAGATTTTCAATTTCCAAAAACTTGATATTTTTAATTTTTTTCAGGAAATATTTGCCTCTTTAAAAAAAGAAAATTTTCAACAAATAGTTTTTCTGCAAAAATACTTGTGTTTGGGTGGGAGGCATCTTTGGTAAAGTTACACTTTGAAAAATGTAAAATAGACATTTTTGACCAGCTCTAATATTCAGTGTTCGTAAAAGAGTGCAAAATCAAATGAGAGCAGAAAAACAACCTTACTTTGTCTAATTAGATTAGCCACCTCCTTAAGACATATGTACATATATATATACATACACACAGATAAATATATATAAAGGAACATATTTGTTTCAGCATTTAATAATTCCCTAGCTCCTAGGGGAGTATTTCCCACTGTGAGAGTTATGCTGGAAAATATTTTAAACTCTAATTTATTAGCATTTAGGAACCTGGAGTTGGTTGCCATAATTCTCTGGAAAAGAGATTCATAGCAGTAGTAGTATGAGGGCCTCAGATTGTAAACAAATCTATATGCATCAGAAGAGCTTTCAAGGCCATATTGTGATCTCAGTTACAATGGGACAATCTAGAATGACTTCATTGGCATACTTCTAACTTTTGCCGTTGTAATAGAGTCAGATTGTGATCTCAGTGTTTAAACATTAACTGTTTTGTGTAAATATTAAATAGATGTTTCTGTAAACTGAATCTCAGCCAGATGAGAGCAAAAAGGTAATGAGACTGTCTTTAGGAATATTCAGGGAAAGTTTGCTGAATAATGGCAAAATCTCATTTAATTTTAACAAAATTAAAGACCTTGGAATTCTGATAATGTAAACATTATTTTACTTTCTGGACTAGGTCAAAGAAGATGATATCTTCATAAAACTCCATCAGTTGTAATAAATTAGAAGTTTGCTTCTTTTTCCACTGTGAGGTAATGGGGAGGGCAGGGCCTTAAGAATATTGCATGATGGTTTTTTTCCTTTGGTCAGTGACAGAGGTTACAATCATTTCATTGTAGTTCATATCTAACATACATGGGAAAAATTAATTTGACAACTTTTTTGTTGGGGGAGGCCAAAGGGTGTCAGCAACTTGCTAATTATTTTGTAAGTCATATGTCTCTCTTTTCAGTTGTGGGGTGGGGAAAACCCTGGAGTTGGTTAGGGGGATTCCAAATTCCATGCCTCTAATAACCAACCCCCCTCTGGGGAGGAAAGAGTTAATTCTCAGGGACAAACACTGTACTAAACAATAGCACAATATCTGTACCTAGATAGAGGTCAACCCTCAGTCAATACCATGCGTATATATTTTCTAACAGGAATACAAAGCTACCTCCCTCCCTATATGGATGGATGTTTTTTTCTGATCCGATGCTGTATCTGAACAGCACAATTGCCCCTCACCCCCACACAAGTCTCTGTCCTGGACTGAGGTACTTTCCAACCTCTTTGTGTCCCATGAAGCTAGGGTGCCAAGTGAGCTCAGATGGCAGAGTCACTGCTCCAATTCCAGTTGCTGGGGCTGCTGAGTTTGCCTGGATTGTCCTGCTGGCTTCAAACAGTGTCTTTGTTAGCCCTGTGGAAGTATGGATGCTGCTCTCCCTGCTTCTATCTCTCACCACTGAAAGAAAGTTCACCCAGTCACAATTGCTTCTTTCCAGCCCTGGGGCCAGCTGACTAGCCCAGAGTCACCCAGGTGACCTCTGCCAATTGCCTGTTTGTATTAGAATGACATCCCTCCCCTTCAATGGAACTTAAGTCTCTGGCAACCAATCCCCTGTCTTAGTTTGGCAGTGACACCCCATCCTCTACCCCCATGGAAGTCCATCTATTAGCCTCTGATCTGCTGCCATCCCTTCCTCCCCACAAGAGGGGGTGGCCCTGGCAGGAAATTTGGAGGGAAGTGACCCCCCCATTCACTCATCGTTATCAAGAGCTGGCACTACCGCTTTTCACAGCTGTCATTCTTGAGCATGCAAAGCAGATAGTCCTCCTTTCTGGTTGCCACTTAATGAAGGGCATGATTCTAAATCTCTTACTGGTCGTTTGGCTCCTATCTATCACATTAAAAAAATCCTTTTCTATGTAATACATTATTATTTATACAGTCAAGAGCAGTGAACCCTTTGTTTTGATTAATTATAAATGCTTCATTCATTCAACTGGGCTGTTTTGCTGATGGACACTTCCCACTGTTATTAAACTAAGCGTTACAGGCCTCATGTTACCTTCCCTTACATGGGGGCAACACCCATTGAGTTAACCTTTTGGGTTCAATGGGAGTTGCACTTACCTAAAGAGGGGGAAATGGGGCAGCAGTGAAAGAATGTTTCTCCAGTTCAATTTGCTGGTGGCTGCAGAAACCTAGATATGAAGACAGCAGAAACTGTGGCAGTTATTTTTCTGTCACATTAAGTTTCTTGTTCTATCATGTTTATATTTGAGTCAAAGCTTCATCTATATTGAAGCCTGTGGCAGTTGACTAGAAAAGATGAAAACATTAGACATTAATAGGACACAAAGGGAAATGTATGATGAATGGAAATGCTAGGTTGGAAGCCTGTGGTGTCGTGAAATGAAAAACCTGTCCAAATTTGTGCCTAGCTTGTACAAATAGTTCTGAGAAAGGCACGTTATGATGGACATGCAATCTTCCTCAAGGCATTCAATATGAAAAGCCCAAGTGTTTGATGCATTTAATTTCGTAGATGGCAAATTTACAAAAATGAAAGCTAAGCAAAATAGTAAAAGTGCAGATAAGGTTACATGATAATTCTAAATTACCCACGTTTAGGTTTACAAAGTCTTTTCAGTCTCCAGTTGTATCACTCAGATTATGTAACACTAAATTGTTATCTGGGAGCTGGGGGCTGAAATTGCTGATTTTAGCAATTTAAAAAAAAAAATTTTAGGCAATTTTTTAACACAGGGTAGCACCCTTTCTGCATTATATAGTGGGATTGTGTTATCTCACAGTTTGGATACAAGAGGTGCATAGCTTTTGCTTCATGGTTCTCATACCAGTTACACATGCAATGTCAATGTGGTGATTATTACATTGCATTCTTAAAGCAGCTGATGGTGGTCACAGAGCTTTTACTGGCCATTATAGGTCTCAAAAGTAGCTTCTAATTTTAGGTGCTTTAGTGGTCAACTAAGGACTCATTAGGCCTCATGTTTTCAGGGCTGCTGAGCACCACAGCTCTTGATTATTTCAGCTGACATTGTGGGTGCTCAGCCTTCCTACTAATCAAACCAATGGTGTCTCAAGCTAGCTATCTAAAAATTGAGGCACCCAGCATTGGAACCCAGTGATACTGTATGCTCTTCCTTCTTTTCCTTGGTAGCTGCTTCTACAGTTGTGCAGTGACAGTGAAGAAAATGGACCCCAGTAGAAGCAGATAGTCTTACTACTTCTTACTATCAGCCCGCTCTCAGGCCATTGCAAGCAGAAGATGATCGGGAGAGGGAGTTCAGTGGCAAAAACCCACGGCACAATGGCAAAAACAATGCAACAGCAAACCCTCCAATGGGGCCAAAACTGAGAGCTGTTTCAGTTGGGGATTTTTAGAAGAGTTTTAGAAGAGTTTTTGGAGAGTTGAACTGGGAAAGAAAGCTGGAGACTGGGCAGGCAGTGGGAGTTGGGAAGAGAAGAAGAAAAAGATCAGACAGAGAAGAGGTGCTGAGGCTTGGAGGAGGCTCGGGTGAGCTGATGGGCTAGGGAGTGTAAAGAAAAAAGACAGTGGGGTTCCCTTCCGGAAAAAAAGAAAAGTAACAAATTTGATTGTAATGGTTGCCACAGACCTACAGACCTGTGTTTTGCCCCAGCTTCAAAATACCACTCCTTCAGTGTGCCAGACCTGCACACTGAAGGGGTCCCACTCTTCCACAAGGGTAAGTCACAGACAGAGCTAGACTTCGTGGCAGGCAACTGCCTGGGGTGCTGGGTTCAGGGGGCACCAGGCACAGGGTGTTGTCTTTGTTGTTTGTGACAAAACGGAAAATAGAATGTTTGAAGTAAGATGTTTCAGGTATTCCGTATGTGGATTCATGTTCTGGACCTTTGTAGAATTTTGTGGAACCTTCCAGACTTTCTGAGAACTGCATTTTCCTCAAATCTCAAATGGACGTGGATGGGGGAGGTGCCGAAGATGCTCCTTTTCTGGGGCACCATTTGCTCTAGGGCCGGCCCTGGTCACAGAGCTTCAATGCCTCTGAAACTCAGCCTCCAGCTGCAGCACTCCTCTTTCAACAGGTGAGTTCTGCCCAGAAAGTCCAACTGAACTCAACCTTCATTTGGAGACTTTTCCCCACTTCAGAGATCAAAGCACCTCAGCAAGTATTTGCATTAACACTGCACAGCCTTTCAAAACAGAGTAGGGTTTATTAGTCAACTGGAACACAGCATTGGGTAGTCCTTAGGTTAGCATAGAAGAAGCAAAGGTTAAGACATACTCCATATTGTCCAACAGTAGGGCTCTTTGAGCCATGCTATTGTATGAACCACTTTGGTTTCCCTCCCCTTTTTTTTTTTAAATTCATTCCAGGAGAGCCCCTGTGTCTCTCTGATCCCAGTTCTTCATACTGCCTCCTGTCACCTCCCTCCATTGTCTTTCTCCTGAGTTCATGTGTGCTCTATGCAGCCCTGCTGGGAGACTCCCATTGATAGATGATAATTGTTCAGTCATTGGGGTTTCACTGTCTCTGTAGGGTCACAGCCAGTCCTTAGTGACCCAGTCTTATTACCCCAGGACGTTAGATAACAAACTCATTTCTCCTTTTCTTTACAATCAGTACATAGCAATAACATACAAAGAAGAAAAATGTGATGTGTATTGAAACAAAACAAATATTACCACATTCAGAACAGTGACATTAACGGTCTGCATACAAGCTTACCAAGTACACTTGCTTCAAGGAGGGTGTGGGTTTGTGAATGGGTCCATGACTGGGAGGATTGGTGCTCAGAAAAAAGATAAGATTATTTAAGAATGATCCAGATCACAATACAGTTTGAGAAACCCTCTCCTGGTGGTATGTAATAATGATGCAGCTACTGCTGCAAATTCCTTTCTAAAACTTCTTCCTTCAGGAGAGGGGAAAGGGGTTACATTTCCCAACCTCAGCCATTTTCTTCCTTGATGACTATGAAGATTACAAATCGGTATTTCTGAAAAATTGCAAAGCTAATATCTTCCAATAAAATGACAGAGTATGTCTTCTCATCAGTTGACCTGGGAAGTTGATCATCTGAAAATATAATTATATATTTAAAAGGCTATTATAAAGATGATTTGGTGCATGCATAAGAATAACTAAATCTTTCACTTTGTTCCCAGAGACACTCATGTTGTTACAGCTCAGTGCTGAAAGCCGAGAGTAAAAAGAACTTGGTGTGGTTTGACTAGAGGAGACCCTCAAAGTTTCAGATGTTCAATCAAATATTTGGATGCTTATCTGAACATTATCCAAGATTCTGCAGAAGTCTTGGCTAGAAATCCAGTGAAAACCAGGAAAGGCAGAGATAAGTATTTTACTCATTTCTAAATTAACCAAACCTTCTCATATCCAAAGGCTTTGTTAGGTTCCAGTTTCATTCAAATACTTGTATTTTTATCTGTAGTGTTTCACAGACTGTCCTCAGCTCTGGCATGCAAATCAGCAGATCTAGTAACCCTCTTTGACTTACCTCTGGATTCCAATTCTATCAAAAGAAGCAGCAGAGAGGAAGAAGCTTGGGGGCTAGTTCTGCACATCTTTATTCATGAAGATGGGTTTGCTGGCTTCAGTAGGTTTCAGAACTAGGCCTTATGGGACTTAAGCTGACCTATAAAAAACTGGGGTTGTTGGCCTGAAACAATAATCTTTTGTGCTTTGCAAATGAACATTTTGTAAGACTTTTTAATCTGTTGTTTAGTCTCTCTCTGCAGTTCCTTTTTGGGTTTGAAAATGTATTAAAACAATGAAAGCCCATTGATTCAAACACTTTGTCACATTCTATTACTTAATTATGTTACTACATTTTTAATTTAAAATATTTAACATACCATACACCAATATTCATCACAGTGCAACTTTACAAACAAAACATGCCACACCAGAGCGGTATAGTCCATAATGGAAAATACTTTTTGAAATCTCATGAAAACCAGTGAGTTAGGTAGAGGTGACCTGGATCCACTGCTGACCTAGATGAAAATAATTCAGGCCCTTATTCAGGAAAC
Source organism: Mesoclemmys tuberculata (assembly GCA_007922155.1). NCBI lineage: Eukaryota > Metazoa > Chordata > Testudines > Chelidae > Mesoclemmys > Mesoclemmys tuberculata. The sequence goes on from ML675610.1 coordinate 45,455,972, forward strand.
CATCCCTATTCAGGGAAGCTCTTAAGCATGCGCTTAAATCCCATTGGAGTCATTGGGACTCAGGAACAGATTTACATTCGAACATATGCTTAAGTGCCTTTCCAAACAAAGGTCTCAAAGCAAGCCATGTTCACTTATGAAATGTTCATACACAGTTCCAAATAGTTTTGATGAAACTAGCTGTAGGGACTGGTGTGTGGGCAGTCATGCCTAATGGTTAGAGTCAGAAACCTGGCCCCACAGACAGGTGCCAAGCCAGAGCCTGGAGCTGGGGTCAGTGTCAGAGTAGGGCATAGATGCAGGGACTTGGAGCAAGGCAGAAAAGCAGGGACTCAATACAGAGAGGGTTCTGGGATAAGGAGAACAGGAACAGGTGGGAAGGCAGGGTTCAGGAACCATGAAAGCAGGCAGGGTCCATAGCAGCAGCCAGTCAAGGATTTGCCTTGTTGCTCAGACAACTTCCTGTCATTCTTTCTGATTTAAGTAGTGCAGCCCAGCCAATCAGTTGGGCTGGGCATCTCCCCCGATCAGGAGCTTCTATAGTGGAGTCCTTGGCAAGCTAGAGCTTTATTGCTTCAGGTTTGCTGTTGGGTGATGGCCATGGTCAGAGCATTGTCTGGGCACCCATAGGCCTGGCTTTGAGACCTGTGATCCCTCAAACAAGCAAATTTTAGTCAAGGACAAAATTCTGACATTTTTACCAGTAAACCTAACTTTTTATGCTGAAAACTGCCTTTTTAGTTTAACCTTAAATTATCCGACTTTGGACAAAACTAATGAAATCATTATCTTGCTTTTTTGTTACCCCTTGTTTCTAGTTGCTTCCTTGGAAAAATCAGAGACCGCTCTGTTTTTTAAAAGAAGCAAACCAAAAATCCCATTACATCATAAGAATGCACTTAGTCATATTAGAAATTGGAGAACAGTGGATAAGTGATTAAAGATATAAACTCTTAAATTTTATACATATATATATCTGGCTAAGAACTGCATATTGTAAATGAAAAAGAAAGTTATCTAAATGTAAATGTTCCCCAGAAACTCACTTTGCCCTGTTTATAATCTCCAAACCAAGATGAAAAAAATGTATTGGAAAGAGCAGACACATATTTTATTAATATTTTATGAAAGGAAAGTGAGAGTCAGCCCTATAGTAACTGTTGCTGCAGTTCTAATAGGCTAATAGATACATTTCAGCTTGGTAATGGCTGACTGCCGTTCGGGGAGCAGGCGAACTGGCAGTAATTGTGTACTGCATTGCTGCCTCCTCCAAAGCTAATTTATTGAAAACAAAAGTCCACAGATTTTGAACTCACACCTGAGTCAGCCTAGAAGAAAAGCAACGATATGGATCTGTCTGCAAGGCTGCAAAGGGATTGGAGGGGAAGGAGAATGAAAAGAACTCCCAGAGCCTTCAGAAATACAATCTGCCACCAGAGGGAGCCCAGGCAGCACCATAATTACTGCACAATATAACTCCTCTTACAATACAAGTGACTTTAGCAGTGCGGTTAATAACCGAGAGATCAAGCATTTCCCAGTTCATACAAAGTTCCCTGTTGGAGCCCACAGTGTGCTATGGAAATGCACCTGAATTTAGTTGGCTATGTTTTCTTTATTCTGTTTGCTTATCTTAAGGAGGATGGGTTGTTTTTAGGATTTTAGGGTTTTTTTTCCCTTCCATCAGCTGTACCAGTCCTGCATTCAACCTTGTTCCCATGACATTTTCCTAATTTACCTTTCTGCCTTTGCATAAAGAAAGTGTCTTAAATTTTCTGCTTCTGCTTTGGATTATAGAAAATGAAGGAAAATTAAAAAGAACACACATTCCGCTCTTATTCGCTCTCCACGTCACCTAGAGCCATGTGCATTGAGTCTGACAGAGATCCTGTCCCCGTCTGCCCATCAGCCCCCTTCCTATCACTCACCAAAAAACACTGCTTTACTATTTACCCTGGCCCCCTTTTTGTTCTCCAGTGCTGCTCTCAATTCCTTCTTATCACATGACCTTCTTATCACCTGATCCATAGCTTCTGGGGTATTTCTTTTAAAAATGTTACATGCTCTGGTACAGCACGTCCCCAGAGGAAAAAAATCCCAAAACAACCAATCAACAACAAAAATGCCAAAAGGTAGTGACATGAGGTATGGGGAAGAGGTGATGTTGAGGATCAGGATTGAGTGAACGGGGAGCAAGAACTGTATTGAATGACAGGACAAAGTATGGAACTGGAATGGACTATATGGGCCAGTGGAATAGAGGAAATGACAGCCAGATATTAAAAGGCAGTGGAGAGGACCCAGGTACGTCTACACAAATGGTGTCAAAGTCGCTGCCATCAGATCGACTTATCTGAATCGACTGAGCCATCAGTGTAGACACGCTCAAAACCATCTCCTCAAGTAGTGCAGTGCAGTGCAATGAAGACACCGTGCAGAACAGAAGTACAGCAGTTGTCGGGAGTTATACAAGCTACTCTGTGACTGCCGCCAAATCACCAGGCAATGACTAGGCCCAAATCATTTGGAATCTGACTATTAGGGCCAGACAGGACCATATTCAGGTTATTTGGATTCTCTCACACATGATGGCAGTTCTATAGACAGCTAGCTTCTCTGCTCAGATATTCTCCACAGTCCTCTAATTTTCTTGGTAATGTCTCATAGACATTGATGAAATGTCCTTTATACCTGTACATATTCAGTAATCTTAGAATTCGTTTAAAATAGGCTCACAATATGAAAAGGAGAGTTTTCTGATAAGAGCATTAAAGGAACCATGAACCAAAACTACACTTGGTACTGTAAGAGAACATTCTAATGGGTAGTCACTAAAATGTATCTAAATGGTTATTGGAGCAACTGGAGCAACACTTGCAGTTCTAAAGCATCCCGTGTATTGCAAAACCAAACTATTAATAGGCACTGACTTTTTAAATTCTTGGTCTGGGTGGGATCATGAAGGAATGGTTGAGGTATACTTAGGGGACTATGCTGTAGACCAAAGTCGGATGTATTTACTAAGTGGAATTTTGCCTGAGTAAAACTTGAGAGAGGATTTCGTTCAATATTTGCAGAGGCAGCAAGAGTTTTCTTTTTTATTTCTCTTATTAAAAGAAAACATATACAGCACTCTACAATTAAGGGCATCAACTACAGTGAGATGTAGTGCCTTGTGTCTGAGTGAGAGAGAGAGAGACAATGATCCAACACAAAGCAGCAGAAAAAGAGAATATGATTGCTGGTGGTGATACTGTTTTTATTTACAAGAATTGCTCCCTGCCTCTTTGCCTTAAAATATTCTAATTTCAGATATTAAACTGTGAAGAAAGATTATTTTTTGTCCTTAAGCCTTATGCTGTTTTTCACTTGTAATTTGTATGTTCTTTGTGTGGTAACCATTCAGATGCTTATTAATTGCCAGATGTATCCTCTCAGCTAGCATTTTCTTCAAGGATTCTGATGGAAGCATTTTGGTCGAAAGGCAGTAGTATCTAGAGTTGTGTTTTCTGCATATTTCCTAAACCCACAGGATTTGTGATCCTGCTCTAAGAGCTAATCTATACTGTGCATGGTAATGAATCCTGAACTAGGGGAGACATAGTGGTACTAAACAAACTTTCTAACTGGGAAGAAATAATGTAAACTGTCTTTTTTTATGGGAGGATGACATGAAATTTGTGCCCTGTTTCTCTCTGTAAACGTCATACTCTATTATTTCCTAAGAGAGGAAAGCTGGAATGAGACAAAGTAGATCTGATTACATTTTGATGTGGGGAAAAGATGCAAACAAAATTCTCATCTGCTTTTGATTTCGAGGGTTTTTTCCATCCTTGATTTCTGCTCTTTTTTTTTTCTCGTCCATTTCTTTGTTTGCCCTGCTGCCTCAGGTTATATTGCAATTGCGATGGCAGTGACACCATGTGACGGTGCTGATGGAGATGATAGTGTTGCCCTTGTGACTTCTGGTCTCACTGAGCCCCGCCAATTCCAGTCTGTGATTTGTTGAATATGGTTAGCCGCCCCCACTGCACAGAACTTCTTTGGTTCCTTCTCTCTGGAACAGCTTCTCAGAGAAATAACACCTTGGTAAAGCTCATCATAATCCAAATACTCCATTCTTTGTTATTGTGCTTGTGGCCCCTGACTTTGTGTCCCCAAGAATTGAATCGATGTCCCTTGAACAAACCTAGCAGCACAAACTAAGCTCTCAGTTAAAGGTGTGATCACCAAAACCTGACTGGTTTTTAATTTGGACCATTTATTCATCTCTAACTAACAGTTGAAAGTATTTCTTTTTAAAAGCAATATAAATCGAGGAATGCAGAATAGCACTCATGTTAAAATGAACATGATTCAAGGCCACCTTCGTGTAGCACTCCAAGTAACAGTGCTTCAAAGAGAATTTATAGCAGCACAGGGTTCATTTTTATTGCAACAAGCATTAGTATGAGTGCCTGAAAATGTTATGTATATAAAATAATACCAGTTGAAGCATACATTTTTAACTCTGATTATACAATATTTAAATGCTAATATAATTTTTGAAGAAACCGTATTACTTTTAATGCCAGCATTATGCATACTGCTATGTAGAAACCAAGAGGAGAAATGAGAATAAAATATACTTTTTTATACCTTTCTTGTGTGTATTTTGACATGGTGGGATTTTTTGTTTACAACAATAAAAGTTCATATTTGGGATTTCTTGTGTGTGCATCAGTCTCTGAAGCTGAAAGAGTAGATCTGGGCAGGAAATGGTTTTCCTGTCCTATGAAAATTTTCACAATTTCAACTTTTTCCTGTTCTGCATCAGGACAAAACTGAGACTTTTTTGGGGAAGAAAATGAGAGAAGATCCCAGAATAGCCAGTGGCTTGGTGGCATTTACCAGAATCAAGTCCGTAACCTCCCCAGTTCAGACCAAGACACAAATGTGGGTCTCCCACATGTCCTAACTACCAGGCTATTGGCAATCTTGGACATACTGTTGGTTTAGAACACAAATTCCATCCTGGACCTGAGAAACCTATCATGACAAAAGTTCCATTTAATGTGGTATGTTTCTGTGAAAAGATTTGATTTGGATGAATCGGCATGTTCCACTGAAATTTCTAAGCAGCTCTTTGCAAGAGGCCTTAAATTATAGCCTATAATTAACCAAGTTACATCTTACAGCATCAGTGACTTCCTAACATCCCATAGAGTCTACCAAGTTTCACCTTATTCTGCTTTCCTTGGCTGACTCTCTTGCTTTTATTCAGTGTTATTTTACAGAAAAGAGAGGTTACCACTCACTAAGCAGACAAACGATCAGCACTTTTTCACAAAGAGCCTGAGAGTTGTAACAATCAGAATGTACCAGACATTGGATTTGTGGTTTATTACTCTCACCGTATAATAGCTGCTTCTAAAAAGAGTTCCTAAAGTAGAGGGGCAGAAATGGCCTGAGTGGGCAATGACCTAGCTAAAATCCATAGACTCCTGTCCTATTTATCTGTATAACACAGCTTCAGACTTCTGTGAGAGAGTGAGACTAGTAGCAGAGGGAGGGCTGAGAGTGTGAGAGATGTGTGCTGCTTCTGTGAGGAATGTAAATAAGATTTAGTGTTTTCAGTCCCTGCTGAGGGGAAAATTTCCTTTCCAGAAGCTGTACACACCTTTACTTTTAAATAGGCTCTTCATTCTTGGTGACTGCTGGTTTGCATCCATCTGCCACACTTAAACCCTTCACCTTGTAAGTAATCTCTATTCGTGGAGCTCAGCTATGACAAAACATGTAATATTCTCTTGTTCTACAAGTCTAAGACCTAATCTTATCTTTACAACAAACTTCTGGCCTGTCAGCTTGGGTTCATTTTCTTTTCTCTTTTTTTTTTTTTTGTGACAACATAGATGACAACAGAGGAATGCCGAAATTGGCATTAACTGACTACATAAACTATACCCAGCAGCACATGCAGTCAGCTTGTGAGCACAGATAATTGTGTCCTGCTTTATTTCTGTCTGGTGTACTTTTTTTTCTGCATTTCTGATTAAAAGTGATAAATGGTGGTTGAAACCAGTGTCAGACGTGTTGAGACTGCCGGAGCTCCAGTTAATATAGGTAGTGTTGGTGGCCATTAGTGCCTTTGTAACCTTGAGATGGGACTACTTCAGTATGCTCTGCAAGCAGCAAATGCTTGGTGATGTTGGCTGAAGAAGGCATATGATAAATGTATTGGTTGTCATTTGCTTCCCCAGTTTCAGTTAAAGTGTGCTTATTTTGTAAAGAATTACTTGGCTTGATCCCCAGCTATCTGAGAAATTTGCCTCTCTTAACATTTGCCACCAAAACTGAGATGAACTGAGGCATTCAGGTTAACTCTGGAATTTACTTACCTGCTGCACTTTATTTGGTATACATAATGGAACAGAACAAGGCCCATCTCTTTTCTCTGGCTTTTTGGGCTCGGAAGGATTGGCTGAAGTTTGAGAGAGTTTTCTTGTTTTTAAAAGTCATTTGTTGGGTCAAACTCTCTTTTTCTTTTAACACAACTAAGATTTTAGTAATGGGGTGCATTTATAAATCACCCCAATCAAAAGAAAGTAAAGAATATGAAAAATTCAAGAGTTGACTCCAGTGAGGGGAAAACAAAATGAAAAATGTTTAACATGGGAATCTCCCAAACTGCAACCAAGTTAACAACTATCTAACAACCAGTACCAGCCACAGGAGTAGAGGGGGAAATATCAAATGTGAACTCTTATAGTTACTCTGTGTGTCAATAGTACAGTTCTCCCAAACTTCTACTCAGGAGTTGCTTATGAAAGGTGCAGATAAAGTATTGCTTGCTCTAAGGTGTGAAATATTTAGACTATCTAGAACCACAGGTTCCAGTCCCCACTGGATAAACTTTTGCCTTATCAAGGCACACAAATTGTGTGTGTGTGTGTGGTGGGGGAGTCTTGGATGAGATCTTAGAAAATGTGACTCTGTTGGCTCTATAGGGCCAAATCATGGCCCATTGAAATCAGTTGGAATCTTACCACTGATTTCTGGGAGAGCAGGGATTTGCCCCTACAGATCTTTATAGAATAATAGGTCTATGTAGGAGAAGAAAGAGTTAAAAGCTGAATAAGTGCTCAGGCCTAAGCTACAGGGAATGGGGTCAAGGCATGGGCAAACCTTGTTTCTGTGAATTGGTGTGAATTCTAGTTAGTCTATCTCTTTTTCTTTTCATCCCTTCCTGGCCATCTGTGCTGGGAATGAGGCTAATAAAATGACTTTTGCTATTCCTGTGCAAGGCCTTTTGGTGGGAAGAAAGCATTATCTTCCTTCTCTCCCTGGCATACCTTTACTTCAAAGAATGTTAGTGTAAAATTTATAGGTTTTAAGGTGATGTGCCTGACCTCTGTATAGTAATCCTGTAAAGAACAAACAGGGGCAGCTATAATTATATTAATTCTGTAACTTTTGATATTCATTTTATAGGTGTCAATGTAACCAAATAAGGTTCTATGGGGAGTTGCTGAAAATGGATACATTTACATACTGTTATGGATAAAAGAATTGTAAAGTAACCCCCTCGTTGTTCACTCATGGCATCGAGGTGGAACAAGCAGGCAATAAAGGGTTCCGTCTCCTCAATCCGCCCCCGAGACAACCTGTTTGATTATTTCTAACAGTCTAATTCTGTGAGGTGCTGAAAATTTCCTGACAGCCTTTTAGGCAGGATTTAGAACTAATTCCTTTGGCCAAAATGTCCAGTCTTCCTTTTTGTGCTGGATGATTCCTGCCATCCAGGAGCAATTTAGTGCTCATGATTACAGGAGATTTAAAATAGCTGATTTGAACCAGACATAGCGGGGGCAAATTTTCATACGTTTCCTTGCACAACTCAATTATGACCTGCAACGCATCTACTTCTGAATCTGTGATCAGAAAGTGCCAATCAAACAAAACGTTTGTACAATAGAACCTCAGAGTTAGGAGTACATTGGAAATGGAGGCTGTTTGTAACTCTGAAATGTTCGTAACTCTGAAAAAAAAAGTTATGGTTGTTCTTTCGAAGTTTACAACTGAACATTGACTTAATACAGGTTTGAAACTTTACTACGCAGAAGAAAAATGCTGCTTTCCTCTTAATTTTTTAGCAGATTACTTTAACACAGTACTGTACTGTATTTGCTTTTTTTTGTTTTTTGTTTTGTTTCTGCTGCTGTCCGATTGCATACTTCTGGTTCCAAATGAGGTGTGTGGTTGACTGGACAGTTTGTAACTCTGGTGTTCATAACTATAGGGTTCTACTGTAGTAGTTTTGCTACACACACACACACACAAGCCATGAGTGTCTGGGACTTTACTACTAATCTTCTATTTCATTTGTGATTTAAACCCATGTATTCAGAGATGAAATGCTAATACTCTAGCCCTCTACTTCTGCACAAATTCCTATCAGGTTGTAACTTAGTCTATAAGAAGGATTAATCCTTTCTGCTGTGGGCCAAGACTAAAAATGTTGCCTTCCCTGGATCCACTACACCTCTGGGAAGGATGTTAAAATTCTTCTTGCTTCTGGTAGTGGTAGAGAGATGTAGAAATTGTCACTGTCTATTAATACTGAACAAGAAACTTTATTGTAATGAGGGAAAAAGAACTATCCCTGAAGCTACTCTGTCCATCTCTACTTCACTGTAAAGTTTCCGCTTAGAAACTTTCACACACCATCCTGCCTGATTTCATGCTACAGATTTAAAGACAGCTCACACATCATCTTATCACCCTGTCTAGAATGCCAACTTTATTGGTGCCCAATTCAGCGCTGCCACATCCATACTACCCCACTAGAGCACAGTTTTGGCTCAGGGTAGCACCTGCTGAAATTGGAAACACTGGCTGGGTTCATTCTCCGTTGCCTTTTTTCATCTGTATGGAAATGTAATTCATCCTTCAACATGTGAGCAGCTTTGTCATTCAAATATTCATCACCAGATGGAGCAACACACACAGAATAGTGTTACAAATATTTCACTTGTTTAGTATGCCCTCAGGGTTTAATTTTGCCCTTCCTAATAGTCACATTTTAACACAATAACGAGACAAATCAGTAGCACAGTGAACTCATTTTATTTGGATTACTACAGGTGGGTAACATTCCCTACAATTTGGGATCCACCTTGGAAAGGTCCTCTGTTATCAAAGGGTGTCAGGAGGGAGAAGCTAGTGGAAAATAGTGAACTAGACAAATCCTCTTTTTGAGCATACACACACATAAACTCAATCATAAACAAACATAAACACCTTCTCCCCCTACCTGCAATAGGCTATGTCATCCACTTTACATTAAAAGTGTATAGAGGAAAGAAAATTCAGAACAAATTATTCATGCACATAGCAGCATAACATTCACATTAGCTTCTCATTAAGTCTAAGTGGAATTAGGGACTGAGCCAAAGCTTAGTGAATTCAATGGGAGTCTTTCCACTGAGTCCAAATAGGATTTAAATCTCAGTGTTTTAGTGAGTGGAAGGGTCACATTTAAAAAAAGAAAAGAGAAGTTTCCTAACATGCAGTGAAAGCATCTGCATTTATTGTTCATGGACACGCCACCTACAGCAGCCAAATTTAATCACAACAACGATTTGTGTGGTGAAAGATTCCTGTTCTGCTAATCAAAGAGTAAAGGTGTAAAGCAGCTGATAATATTGGCTCAGACAGGCATATAGACTGCATGAGTATGTAATGATCGTGTGACAGAAGCTTTGTGTCTCATTAGGGTGAATGATCTGCATGAGCAGAGTTGAATCAGAAGTGATCAAAGAGTTGTATGTGTTCTCAATAGAAATATCAAAAAACCGAAAAGAACAGAAATCCTAACCAGAAAGACATTATCTATTACAATAAGACTCTGCCATGGACATGGTACCTACACTAACTCAAATAAAAATGAGCTCAAGTAGATTTCATATGTCAATAGGAAACCAATCCATTCTGCTAGTGCAGTATCCCCTCAGGAGTTGAATCCACAGTATCACTACTAATGGCTGTGCTCTCATGTGTGGAGGAGAAAAGAAGCACTTCTTTTTTTACGGCTTTGGGCAGCTTTAGGTTGCTTGCTCTTAATTTACTTTTTTGAAATGCTGTTCCTAGCAGGACCATTTGATGCAAGGACTTTAGCCTTGACAGTGTTTCCTTTTTAGGTGGCCATGCTCGGTATTGTTGTTTGGGTAACTCCATAGATGTGTATAGCTCTTTTACAGATATGTATAAGGATAGTCATTTGCCCTTATGGGTTTAAAAACAGACAACAATACAAAAACAAAAGGAGTGGGGAGAATGCAACATAAGATTTTTTTAAAATCAATTCCTAGTTCCCCTATTTAGTGAAGGTGTTTTAACCTCCACCTATTATCTCCAACCCTCACCTGTTTGTTTCACTTTGTGTATATTTATCTAAAATTTTAAGCTCTACGGCCAAACTCAGTAATTGGGCTGTAGGCTGGGTATCTCCATGAGGGAGAAGTTTATTTCACAATCCTGGAAGATTCCCATTTGTTCCTTATCTTTGTTATGGGATAAACTAAAAACTTGCATATTAACACCTCCCCACTTCGTCTCCAAGCTCTGGAGTACTGAAAATCTGCATCCAAACTGGGGGCAAAGGTAGCAGCATTTTAAGAGGGAAAATTCCTGAATTAACAGGTATATTTCACTGTAGGGGGAAGGAGGATATAAGAATTGCACAATATTTTAAAATCCTTATTATAACATGAAGCAATTATTATAATTGTATAGATTGTCTCCTTAAACATATTAAAAATTAATTGAGTAATTAGAGAGGAACTTTCATAAAAATCTATATAGTTGATTCTCCTTCTGGGATCACTTTCTCTTTCATCTCCTAACTTCCATTTTCTTTGATTCCTCTCCTTGGCATTTGGGAAGCATGTAATCTTGTTCCCTTGCCCCTCTGTTAGCTTTGTCTCTTAAAATAAAAGGATCACATAACATTAAATAAAATATGAGTGAATATAAAAATATCACTTGCTATTTCACAGCATTAGCTCAGCCTGATAGAGATCAGAAAGCCATGTGGCCTTGATCTAGTACAATGGCATACCCACAAGATATCATTCCCAGCTCCTTCGAATGAAATTCTCATGCATTGGGATAAGGAAGCAAGTTTGCATCTAGGACTGGATTCATATTTCTTCTTGTCCTTTCTATTCGTTTTTTATTCCACTCTCTCTTGATCTCTCTATTAATCTGATCTAGTTCCCCTTCATGTTAAAGGAAGTCTTGCCATTAACTTCCACAGTAGCAGGAATAGGCCTCCTTTCTTTTTCTTTTACGAGCCCTTAACCAAAGTGAGGAAATCATCAGAAAATGATTAAATAATACTTTATAGCTAGCTTGTCCCTTTAGTTACAGCTTTGAATAAGAGGTAATATGTAAACTGCTCCACCACGGGAGTAGCCCTTGGAAGCATTATGACTCAAATACTCCTCTGGTCCTTAGTTACTTCCCTGTTTCCTCTGTGGACTTGGAGGTAGTGATTTACTGCTGTCCTATACCAGCAGAAAGCTACCACTCACTCCTGCACCGAGTCAGTTATTCCTGCCAGCAAGTAAAGCGAGATGGAAACAAGGTTCAGCCCATCTGCTCCTGGGAGGGAATAATTTGTCAAGTTGCCTCACTTACGCCTAGTTACCTGAACTCAAGTGTGGGTAGCACTCTAAGTAAGGTTCACGTCTTACTTCTCTTTATTTCCTTTATTAGACACTTAGTCTAAGTCACAATCTAGATCTTCTATTGCATTTGAAACCAAACGGACCACTGTAAGGTCTTTTCATCCCTGATAAACTTTCAGATGTTTTTAAATCAGAAAGGTTACTTGCTGGATAAAACAGCATAGTCTCATTTCCCTACAGAAGACAGAACGATGTATTAAAAAACAAAACCCCAAACCCAGCAACATTCAAATTCATCTCACCAGCTGAACAGAATGATGCTTTTTGCTGCTTAGATATTCATATCAGAGAGCAGTTTATTTCACAGCATCAATAGCCAGTTAAAGATGAAATGGAGTGAATTGTAAGAGAAGATGCACATCTCAAAAATTACTTTTGCTGTCTGTGGTGGTCATCAAACTACGTGCAGGGTATTCAGAACAATAGTAATAATAAATGAGAAAATAATTATAGAGCCAGGATGGCAACTCCATGATTAAGGTTGTGACAGTTTTCCTTAGAAATATAATACTCTCCTCAGCTCAGTGACAAATTGTAGCTCATGAAAATGGACTACTGATGGTGCATGTTGTGTTCCTTATTAATGTGGAGTAATATTTGTGAGTCATCCAAGCCTTGATAGTGCTTATTTTGGCTTCTGATTTTCTCAAGTGATCATATGGCATGTTCACTTGTGGTGTTTGTTGTGAACCTTTAGAGTGACCTCTTGGGGGCATAGAGCAAAGAGGTAAGAGTCTGTGTAAACGGAAGATAAAGGCCTGGTCTACACTGCTGGCAGATTTTGTAGCTTGCATATCTCCTGTTGACTTAACTAACTTCTACTTACCTCGGTGTGCCCACCATACTGCACTGACCAGAAATGCCTGCCAGTTGAAGCAGCATTACTCTTCTTGCAGGGGTGGATTAACACTCTCGACTTCTGGGTTTGATTGAGCAGGTCTCCACTGCTGTTTTCAGTAGTGGCAGATGACAGAAGAAGGAGCAACAGTCTCAAGTTGCAGTGGGGAAGATCTAGGTTGGACATTAGGAAAAAGTTTTTCACTAGGAGGGTGGTGAAGCATTGGAATGGGTTACCTAGGGAGGTGGTGGCATCTCCATCTTTAGAGGTTTTTAAGCTGAGGCTTGACAAAACCCTAGCCGGGATGATTTAGCTGAGGATAGTCCTGCTTTGAGCAGGGGGTTGGACTAGTGACCTCCTGAGGTCCCTTCCAACTCTAATATTCTTTGATTCTATGATTCTATGCTGCTTAATCAACCCCGCGGAATCGATCCATTGAGCCATTGGCGACAATGCTGCTGGCAGTATAGATATACCCAAAGGGAGTCTTACATTCACCTCAACCCTGCTGGGCTGGGTCTCTGTAATCTATAGGTGATGTCAGAGTGGGAATGAATAAAGATTCAATAGATCACAGAATACCCCTGCAAAATGGAAAAAGGGGGAGAGTAAAATGGACAAACAAGTCTTCTAGAGCAGCCAAAAAGCTGCACAAAGCTAGCTGCAAAACAAGCAGTGAAGGGGCCTCTTTAAAAACACAGAAAGTGCAGCGAGTGCTGCTTTGATCAGTCCAGGCTGCAACAGGGAGTAATAATAGGAAAGTAAGGAAGACTGAAACTATGGTTTGCCCACAGCAACACCAGTTTGCTTCCTTAAAGTGCCAAACCACTTTACTCCATGCAGAGGAACAAAGGAAAAAAGTGTATGGAGAATCTATGGCGTAGTAAAACAGTAGAGACTGCTATATCTGACCCAGACTTTTTCCAAATACCACCCCCAGCAGAATTTGATTTTCAATGTCTGTAGTACACTCTGAGTAAGCCAGTTCCAGAGGTTCTTCAGGCATCTAGATCAGATCAGCAGTCTGAGGAGAAATAAATTAACCTGCAGCTTAATACAACGGGACCTGCTGCAGACGACTTTATCCCTTCCCAAAGCCTCACGGCTGCTCAGATGAAACAGTTCGATACAATTAGAGAAGAAATGGATATGCGTTTCCTGCCAAACTGAAATGTAGCTTTTGGAGCAGGCACGATTTCACTTATGGAAGCAAGAGAAGAGCAACTCAGTGAAACATCTCATAATACCCCTGTACAACCTAAACTTCACCTGAGAGGATGTAAGTAAAGAGCTTATCAGAGACAGACTTGTTACAGCCAGCTATCAGATCCCAAAATTATTTTAACCTCTCATAGGGGACAGCCGAGAACATAGTCCTCCAAAATCAACACACACAGAAAGCAACAGACTCGTCTCAGGAATAACTTTGAGGAGGATCAAACTGTGGAAGCCATAAATATAGGAAGGAAAATAGCTCAGGATGTCCAGAAACAATATCCAACCAAACTAGTATCAGCATAAAGGGCTATGTTAACACCATAGAAAAGAAAATCAATAGAACAAGAGCATGAAAGAACACTCATGATGAAGCAGACCACCCCACAGTTAACAGCTTTGTCCAGGAAGGGACACTATATACAGAAAAGATCTTTAAACAGCTAAGACACTGATATTGCATACCCAGGAGCCATAGTAATGACCACAAAAAAATTATCTATTGGATCACCATCATCACCTTGGGAAAGTTATAAAATGGACACAGGTGCTGATATAATTGATTGCAAAATCATTCTATAGGAGGATGAAATCACCAACACTTCAAGAATGCTCCCACCTCCCAAAAATTTTTATAAAAGTGGAGTGGGGGCTAGGACAGTCCTCATAAAATGTGAAAGGAAAAATTTTGGCTACTCTAAAACTCAGAGTAGACTATATCCAAAAAAGGACAACATGATAGATGAGATAAGTGTTAGGCAGCCAAGCAGAGCAGAAATCATAGCCCTAGGTCTGAGATAAGGATAGAACCATGGACCTATTAACTGAGATCAGGAAGAGGTTCCCAAAAGTCTTCCAAGGCCTGGGGAAATTAGTGGGAGAATATCACATTAAATGTATAGCAAATGCAAATCCATTTGCTCTGTTAACACCTAGAAGAGTCTCCCTCCCCTTACTGATCAGGGTAAAAGCAGAGCTCAGCTGAATGGAACAGATGGGTGTCATTTCCAGAATAGACAGTCCTGATGAATGGTGTGTGACATGGTAGTGGTCCCAAAACCAGATTGTGATGAGGTGTACAAGGCATTTGCCTGCTCGAGAGCCTGCTGCTTTGGTGCACCTCACCCTTTTAGTAGTCCTGCAGCTGGAAGCATTCAGAGCAGGCAGAGACTAATCAGAGCCCATTAAGCCAAATAAAAAGGGTTGGCTGCTCTATCCAATGGCAGTTCTGGGTGAAGCCTGTAGAAGACAGGAAGGATCCTCAAACTGTTTTAACTCAAGAAGCCAGGCCAGATCACAACCTAATTCTGACTGTCCTCTGTGTTCAGGCCAGTGATAGACTTTTGATTGATTTTGTGGAGTATAAAGTGCAGGCAGGCCATCCTGAGTTAGACATCACTTCAATTTTCTAGGTCATATCATTGATGGATTAGGTGTCAGAGCAGATCTAAAGGAAGTGCAAGCAATTATCCAGATGAAAGACAGCTCAGTGCCTCAGTGAAGTACATCAATTCTGGGCAAGGTGACACATCTGGGAACTTTGCTACCTGACCTGGTGGAGAAGTCAAAGCCATTCTGACATGTCCTGAGTCCATATTCCTGGTGCTGAGGAAGTAAACAGTCAGGCATTCAGAGAAATAGCAAGACCTGAGCACTCTACCATTTTTGGCCCTATTTTAGTCAAATAAAATCACCACACTGCCTCATCCTATGGGATACGGATAGTCCTCCTTCAGAAACAATCAGCTTCACTGTGGTGCCCAATAGCATATGCCTCACAAGCATTATGCACCAATAAAAAAAGAAGCCCTAGCTTCTACAAGGGCTTATGAACTACAGGGGCTTTTGAATATTTCAGCAATTTTCTAGTTTGCATAAAACTTCATGTGCAGCTAATCTTTGTCTTCCATAGTTATTGATTTATCATAATACTTTGCATTCCTGTAAAACATTTTATTCTTGGATGTTTACATTTTTTACAAACACTTAAATTAGCCTCCCAACACCTGAAGGAGTTAGGTAAGTATTGTATTTATGTACAAATGGATAAATTGAAGCACAAAAAAGCTATGTGATTCTTCCAAGATCATTCACTGAGTCAGTACCAAATTGGAATATAGCCAAGGGGTCCTGACTTCCTACTCATAAACACTCAATAGCTGTTCTGTATCGCCAAGCCCAAATACCAAAAGATGGTGAGATTGATTTAGAATTTATGAGATTTAAAAACAAATTTTTTTTTATTTGGCTTCTGGATTCTGGGTCGTTCCCACATTCAGGTTCTTCACTGGAATCATGAAGGCTAGAAACTCAATTAAGAGTGAGGATCTCTGCTTTCACCTGTTAACTTGACTCCATCAGCTGTGTGGGCTTTAGAAACAAGAAGTATTGCAAGACTCATGAGAGTTGGCAAAAGTGCTCTTTCCTGAAGGGCTGGAGCACCTGTTTCCCAATAAGTATCAGGTAGCTAGTGCATAGATCAATGAATTAGGTCAAACTGCCATAATCATGCTGCTGCTTGATAGCCTCAGATGGAGACGGTGCATGGGAGCAGGGTGAGTGTGTGGAATGGCTATGACCTTTGATAAAATACCCCAAGCTATTTAGCAAAAATCCAAATGTTTTAGCAATGGAGCAAATATCGGATCTGATCTGAAAAGTACTTAAATCCACTCAACTCATAATTAATAAGATTTGTTAAATCTTGATTAAAATACATGAATACAATATTCTATATTAACATTTTATTTTAACATCGGATTACAATTAGACATTTAAAATCCCACAGCCTACTGAGTATACCTTTGACTCATTATAAACACTATGTAAGCTTACAGAGGTTCATACGTGTGTCCATATTCTGCTCGCTGGCACAACAATAATCTGTCATTGTGATTAGGTAGGATTGGTCTGCTGGAGGAACGGATTGTGTACATTTATGAGTATCAGCGAGTAGGTGCATGTGTGAAGGTGATGAATGTAGATACATATCCTGCAGCAGGAGGAGGGGTCTGCGTTTGGTATGACTTTTTCTTAGTAGACTTAACCAGTTTTCATAAAGAGTTTTATCTGGTGATTTTTTCATATAGACTGAAAAAAAGATATAGAAGAGTCTTTTTCTTTCAAATAAGGTGGTGGTTTTATTTTTGTCCCATAATATTACTCAATTTACCTCAGTGAGAAATGACCCAGTGTAAATCAGAGAGGCTGCCACTCATGTACTTATTGCATGTGGGACTGAGGCTGTTCTAAGTACAAATGTCCACAGACTCCCATTGCTCCTGATAGGAGTGAAGACTTTGGTTAAAATGCCTGTCATTTCCTAACAGCCTCTGTAAGTGGAAATGAGGCTTCCTTTAGAAAACATGGCTGCTGTCTCCCATTATTTGCAAAGGAATTAAGGCCAAGTTAAACTTGATGAAAATGGCCACCCCTGGGGGCATTGAGGTTAAGAAACTGGACAGGAAACCATGAAGAAATGTGAATGTTGACATTCCACGTGACTCATCAATCCACTGTCATCTTTGCTGTACTGATGGAAACTACTTTGACACGATTCTGTAAAGTCAGCTATTAGTTAATTTTGTCTCTGCATTTTATATTTTTTCCAGCTGATTGTTTGAACCAAAATATTTTTGTGTGTATTTTCATGACTACATACAGATGGTTGAGGGGGAAAAAAGACAAAGTTTTGTGAAAAAATTCACACAGTTCCTTTTTTTGGTTGAAAACTTTTGAAATGTCAAAACTTTTAGCCATTTGTAACTATCTTCTGACATTTTTCACAGTAGTAGTATTTGGGGAAAAAAAGGTGATCAATCCAGTAAAATATCTGAAAAAATAAATTTCCCTCCAGCAACTTTATTACGTTACAACTATTTAGCCTAAAAACCTCAAAGTGTGTTAGAAAACTCAGATGTGATCATCTGAATTATTTCCTTTATCTTTTCTGCCAAAAATATTTAGATCTGTACTGAACTAGAAGGTTACAAAGGTCCCATTTTCTGACTGCTGACCCATTAGCTGACCCTGTGGGGACAAATTCCATTTATATTTTATGTGCAAGATTCTTTTTAGTAATATAAGATAGCTGAAATGCAAGCAAGAGCACATACAATATGAGCATTTAGGTTTGGCAACAGGCAGAGTCCTAAGCAAAACCTGGTAGAAGCTTAGTACAAGTGCTTGACCTGAGGTCAAAAGATTTTGCAATATGTAGCTTGTGGTAAACAAGTATACCGCAGCTTAAATTAACAGCTTTCTAGAAGATTTTTGGATATAGGTATTCATGGAGAAACCACATGGGAAATGTATGATGCAAATAGCTTTTGCTAGCAATTGGAAGCTAAATTATGATCCCCTGGCTTTACAAACATGGGCAGGGGGCTAATACATAAATCAAATATGGTCCCAGATGTGTGAGGGATATAAGGAAAAAAAGTATAAAAATATGAGTAAATCAACCCTCAGTTGAGTCACCAAAGATAACCGAATGGTAGAAACCTGAGTATAAATAAGTGGTCTTGTGGTGATTTCCACTTACCGTTTCTTCTGTCTTTGCTGTTGCCAGTTTCTTTAAGGTTGTAAGTATGCTAAAGACTGTGGCCTGGTCTACACTTACCTTTGTGATTCGGCGGCAGTCGATGGGAGATATGCAAGTGACGTAAATCACTTGCGTATTTCCTGTTGACTTTGCAGCGTCTCCTCCGCACGGCGTCCATACTGTGCTGCGTCGAAGGGAACAGCGCTCCCTTCGACGCAGCACTACTCCACCTATCAGGGTGGTTTTTCTGCATCGCTTCCTGGATCGACTGAGTGCATCTATACAGACCGCTCAGTCGATCCAGAGCAATTGATGTGACGGCAGCAAATTTGCCGCCATCAGTGTAGACCCAGCCCGTAAGTATGTCAGCATTGCGGGATTACTTGATCTTGTACCAGCCTAAGGCTGTAGGTGTGCATAATCCAGGGAACGTCTTGTTATACGTAGCTGGTTTTATATAATTATGCTTACACTTGGATTTACTTGGATCTTAAGTAAAATCATCACGTTTCTATTTGCGTGCTCCCCCCCAATCTCAAACTCAATAAAATTTCTTAGGTAGCTGCTGAGTAAAAGAACCTCTTGTTAGTGACTAGTGTTATTTATACTCTAAACTGATCTAAGGCTACACATTAAAAGAAAAATTCTGGCATAACTGTTGCTATTGTGGTGCTAGAGCAACCCCCCACAGATGTGTATGCACACATACCTCCACAAACAACCTACAATGAGTTCCCCTTTATTCCCCTACCTTCTCCCATGTCCAAGCATTGTCTTTGCCCTAACAGCTGGTCAATTCTCTTGAAATAAAACCATATTAGTTAGCAGCAGGAATTCACGGTTCTAAAAGACATGCTCCATGTTGCTCTGGCTACTGCTCTGCTTCCACTGTTTGCTTCCCTCTCTGAAAGAGAAGGGGCCAACCAAGGCCATTCTGTGGGAGAGTGGGGCTGCCGTCCCACGTTGCTAGCTGTGAAAGAATAGTAAAGTGAGCTCTCCTATCCATTCATCTCTTGCGTGAGCTAGAGGCCTGCTCTGGCAGGAATAAACAATCTCCATTGCTTATTCAGACCCTGTAAGAGAGAAATCCATTTAATGCCTGGACATATGTGAAGCCAAATGAACACTAGTCTCATTAGACAGGCACTGATACCATTTATGACAAGTTCTTGGACCAAACTAACTCCTAGCAGAGATAATGGTTTCATAATCCAAACCTTTAATGGGGGGCATCAGCCTGGTATTACTGTGCAAAGAAAGTGATTTAGATGTTAATATGTCTAGGCTCGAATATTTAAGAATATTAATCTATGAATTCATGACCCCTTGCAATAAATGGTTAGAAGCATGAGATAATAGACCAAAACAAAGGTCCCTAAGAAGTATCATAAAGGAAAGAACATAAAAGGTGTTCCCAGGAAATGTGTCTTGTTTGTTCTGATAACAAGATTTCATATCCTCTGAAGCATTATTTTCTCTCTAGTTCATTGATCTCAATGCGTCTAAACCTGGAAGCCCTGGAAGCCCAGTTCAGAACCAACATGGTAGCAAAATTTTGTGGTAATATTCACAAGAAAGAATAATCGTTAACAGAAACTAAGTAATCTACAAGAATGTCCATATTGCAAATTACAGCCTGCTTTGAGTATGCTGGGTTTTTTTTAATCTGTCTTTAAAACATGATTATATTCTTAGTAACTTAACCTTAGATGAAAAAAACAGATGCAAGAGCAGAACTATAAAAGTTAATCAAGAATGCAAAAAGGCCAATTTTATTTTTCTAACAAAGAACAATCATCATTATCGTTTCCCTTCTTCAGGGAAAATGTTGGTTTCCCTGCTATCATATGCTCATACCATTTTTGTTAGCAGGTTTGGAGAGATGGCGGGGAGGGGGGCGGGGAGAGAGAAGTCTGTTTGCAGAACTTTCTGACATAAGACAGGTGATTATATACTAAATCTGCCAGAGATGATTGTGTCTCTTTTCCCTGGGGAACACAAAGGACATCTGAAATTTATCCTAACTTGGGAGGAAAGAGTGTTTACAGATTGAGTTAACAATTGGGTCTATGGACCAAGTTCTGCTTGATATAACTGGGGGAAAAGCCATTCACTTCTGTAGAGTTATAGGATATGTCGACACTGCAATTGGGGATCTGATTATAGCCCAGGAGGTATACCTGTGCCAGCATTAATCTAGCTAGCACGAGTAATGATAGCTGTGTAAAAGTGGTAACTCAGGCTTCAATACAGGCTAGCAAATCGAACTCAGGCCCCCCAGGGACTCTGGGTATGTACTCTGGTTGTTAGCCTGTACTGAAGCCCACACTGCTATGCCTATACTGCTATTGTTACCCATGCTAATTAAAGCCGGCAGAGCTTTGCCTGTCACACACTACCATCACATCTTCAGGATATATCTACAGCACAAGTGAAGGTGTGATTGTGGCATGGGACAGGCAAACTAGTATGCTAGCTAGAATAAAATTATACTAGTATGCCTACCCCGTGCCACAATCACACCTTCAGTTGCACTGTAAACATACACAAAAGGTGTGATGGTAGTGTGTGGTAGGCATAGATGTACCTAGCATGGGTAACAATAGCAGTGTACAGGGGGCAGCATGGGCTAGCAGCCAGAGTACATACCCACTGTCTCTAGCGGACTCGTACACAAGCATCTAGCCTTGTTTTCATTGTTTTGTTACCCGTTTTAGCTAGATTAAAGCTCATGAAATTGTGCTACAATCACACTTTCACTTGCTGTGTAGACACTTTCCTCCTCTAGTCTTGAATTTGTACCTAAGGTTTTGATATCCACCGAAGAACTATTAAAACTTCTTTCATGATTACCTGGGACCATGGCTATGTAAATGAGAGTGCTGGCAATGTGTTAACGCTGAATAACAATAATAATGCATTTCTAGGGCTAAGCCCGAGTTCCTTCATATGTAAAATCACTTATTTATAGCGAAATAAAATTTGGAGGTCAAAAGATTCTAGTCTGGGGATCCATATACAGTCAACGGAATATAATTTTTTTTTTAAAAAAAAGACTTCTTTCATAGTGTTATGGGATCTTTTGATTTGATATGGCACTTGCTAAATCAATATCCTTCAGAGCTGTATGGGAACTCAGGAAACCAACAAAGGGCTTTGAAAGTGTTCATCTAGATTTTTACCACCAGATCTGATATCCAAGCTGTGTGTGTGTTCCATCTTGTTTTGTAATGAAACTTTTTGCTGATGGAGTTAAAAAATAAGTGTCAAGGATAAGGCCTTTGATAAAAATTCCTAAACAGTGGAAGGATCAAAATGGAAGGACCTCAGGTCCCCCGTATACATCCACAATAATTTCAGCCTTAAAACAGCATGGTTCAGATCAGAATGTGGCCCAGTAACTCAATCTTATTTTATGTCAGTTTGAAGTTTCTACATTTTATGGACAAAACCTTGCTTTTATGAGTCACATGGTAGGAGGAAAGGAGCAGTCATGACCAAGTTAAAGGATTCATGCTGCTGCCCCAAAAAGAAGCTATTGTGAGCTTTCCTCTAATGTTTGTTATTGATGGCAGCACTAGTGAAAGGAAGACTATTGGCCTAACCACGTTGTCAAATCCATTGGTCACCCCCCCTAGGTAGCCTCGTGTGCCCCGGACCATGTTACATAGCCTCTCCAACTAGAATTCAAGAAAATACTGGAGTTAAGGAAAATCTCACCCCTTCTCCCCTCTCACCCAGGCCCACACATGCAAGATAAGTCAGAATTTTATTCTCACATGAAGTGTATGTAAGCTATTTCTTAAAATTCACACTCTACATTAATACTTTAAACAAAAGTCAAGAAATGAAAAAGTTAAGCTTCTCATAGTAACATCTTGCTTATATTCCACAGAAATATCTTTCTGAGTTCAGGACAGATTTGTAAATGTACACAATGTGTTTGGTGTAGGTGAGCCTTACATTTTCATTCCTTACTTCTGTGCAATTTAATGATGTAATTCTAATGTTGCATTCAATTTTATTTTGCTTTTAGTTTCCTTATCCATTCTAAAGAGAGTGCTGTACTTTACCTAACTTCAACTATGTTCAGATTTAAGTTGCTTTCATAGGTTTTGAAGCTCACAGCTCCATGAAATTAACAGAGTGGGAAGTTCACCCCTTTCCTGCTGCTGCAGTGATGCGACAAAATGAGGACAGACACATGCATTGAATTAAAGGACAGGTCACAACTTTTATTAAATTTTAGCACTGGGAGGGGGTGCTACCCACCCATAACCTATACTCGCCTATACCAGGCATTTAATTGGTTCCAATGGTGGGAGGCGGGTAAGAGGTCTCCCTATAACCCATAAAGCATGTGGCTGCTCTGAGCCTACCCTCTGGGACTCAGCTCTCTCTCAGTCCTAACGCCTCCCCCCACAAGGGAAACAGAAGGTGCAGAAAGGTGAAAACTTCAGCCTGTGAAGGTTACAAGGTCTCACCCATGAGGTCAAGGCCCATCACCAAAATCCCAGGTCTTTTACCTCTGGGAACTGTTCATTTTATCTATTTAACCACAGTCAAAACCAGCTGCAACAAATAAACAACTTAACTCCAGCAGCTCAGTTAGGTACCAAGTGTATTCCTACTTAACCCACAGCAGATTGAAAGTGCTGCAAGGAAGGTAGAAAACTCCCTAGTCGTCTGCCAACTGGCTCATGGGAGAAAAAATTTCTTCCTGACCCCCAAACACGTGATTGGCTAGACCTGCAGCATCTGTGCAGCCGGATTCCCATTCCTAGTTTGGGTGGGTTGGATGGAACTGCTGTAATTAAACCAGAAAGGATCGTCCTGGCCCCTGTACTAGGTTAAATCCTGGCAGCTGGAGAAAACAGGCCGATCAGCACCTTTCCCCCATCAGGCCAATGGGTGGCTGAGATTTATGGGGGAAGAGCTACTTACTTTTCCTTAGTGAGTGTCTCTGTCCCTTGCAGCAAAGACCGTCCCATTTCACTGCTGGCCCCATCAAGTTCCCCCACCCGTTGAAGCAGGTGGGTGGCATTTTTTGTGAGATTGGGCGCATCACATCAGTTTAGTTCATGGGAACTATTGAAGTGGAAAAAGTAGTGGAAAAAGATGGGAACTACTCTGCTATCAAAGACCCACTGCACAGCCACTGGATAGTTTGGGACAGCTGACATGGGCTCGCAGGGCTCAGGCTGAGGGGATAAAAATTGCAGTGTAGACTGTTGAGGCTCAGGCTGGAGCCTGGTTCCTGGAACCCCACGAGGGGGGGGGATGGTGTCAGAGCCTGGGCTCCAGGCCAACCCTGGATGTCTGCACTGCTAGTTTTAGCCCCACAAACCTGAGTCAGACCTGGACTATGAGACATGGTGCCATGGACCTTTTATTGCAATGTTGATATACTCTTAGGCCAAACTTTTCAAACTGGGAAGCTTAAAGATGGTCACTCAACTCCATGTTATGCATTTTAGGCAGTTTGATATTCATTTCTGCCTTCACTTGGAACAGCAGATGCTTTGCATCATTGAAAATCATGTAATTTATTTAGGTATGTAACTTCATATATAGTCTCTTATCTTTAGGTACCCAAATCTGAATTTTTATTGTATTATTTTTCATTCCAAACTCAGAATTTGCAGGAAAAAGTAGAAAAAAGTTGCAGAGAAACACTAAACACACAGAATTTGCTTTTTTTTTTTTTTGTGCTCATGAAAGTATGGTACATTGTGGGATGTACTGGTTAATGTGATCAATATTTTCTTAAAGATAGAGGGCTAGATTCTGACCTTACTTAACCACTGATTTACACACAACTGAGAACAGAACTGGGTCTGAAGAGTCTGACTTATATATAATTATTATACCTGGTTCTTGTATTGTGTCTTTCATCAGTAGATTTGAAAGCACTTTAGAAAGGAGGTTGCTATAGAATCATAGAACCGTAGGGTCATAAGGGACCATTAGTGTCATCTAGTCTAACCCCCTGCCAAGATGCAGGCTTTGTTGTGTCTAAACCATTCAAGACAGATGTCTGTCCACCCTCTTTTTGAAAACCTCCAGTGAAGAAGCTCCTACAGCCTACCGGGGAAGCTTGTTCTACTGTCCTACTGTTCTTATAGTTAGAAAGATTTCCTGAGATTTAATCTAAATGTGCTATGCTGTAGTTTGAACCCATTGCCTCTTGTCCTGCCCTCTGTGGAAATATAGGGCAACTAGTCTCATCTTTTTTATGGCATCCTTTCAAGTATTTGAAGACAGCTATCATATCCCCTCTTAATCTACTCTTTTCCAAACTAAACATACCCAGTTCCTTCAGCCTTTGCTCATATGGCTTGCATTCCATCTCTTTTATCCCCTTTGTTGCTTCCTTCTGGAACTTTTCCATTTTCTCTACATCCTTTCTATACATTGGTGACCAAAATTGGACACAGTATACCAGCTGAGGCCTAACCAGTAGCAACTAGAGTGGTACTATCACCCATGCCTTGCACGCTATGCTTCTGTTAATCCAGTTGAAATTGTATTTGCTTATTTTTTGTTTTTTTGCAACAGCATCATATTGTTGACTCATGTTGAGCTTGTGATCCACCACAACCTCTCAGATCTTTCTCAGCAGTTCTGTTGCCAAGCCAGTTATCCCCCAATCTGTATTTGGTTTTTCTTCTCTAAATGTAGCACTTACATTTGTCTTTGTTGAATTTCATTTTGTTGTCTATAGCCCAGTTCTCCAATTTATCAAGATCCCTCTGAATTTTAGCTCTATTATCCAAAGTGTTGGGAAACCTGCCTTAAAATCATAGAATCAAAGAATGTTGGTCAGTTAGTCTAATCCCCTGCTCAAAGCAGGACTTACCTCAGCTAAACCATCCCAGCCAGGGCTTTGTCAAGCTGCAGCTTAAAAACCTCTAAAGATGGAGATTCCACCATCTGCCTAGGTAACCCATTCCAGTGCTTCACTACCCTCTTAGTGAAAACCTTTTTCCAAATATCCAACCTAGACCTCCCTCAATGCAACTTGAGACGACTTCTCCTTGTTCTGTCATCTACTACCATTGAGAAGAGCCTTGCTCCATCCTCCCTGGAACCTCCTTTCAGGTAGTTGAAGGCTGCTATCAAGTCCTCCCTCATTCTTCTCTTCTGATGACTAAACAATCCTTTTCCCCTCAATCTCTCCTCATAAGTCTTGTGCTCCAGTCCCCTAATCATTTTTGTTGCCCTCCACTGGACTCTCTCCAACTTGTCCACATCCTTTTTGTAGTGGGGGGCTCAAAACTTGACACAGTACTCCAAATGTGACCTCACCAATACCAAATACAGGGGAATAATCACTTCCCTCAATCTGCTGGCAATGCTCCCCCTAATGCAGCCCAATAAGCTATTAGCCTTCTTGGCAACCAGTGCACACTGCTGACTCATATCTAGCTCCTTATACTGTAACCCGATGTCCTTTTCTACAGAACTGCTGCCTAGCCTGTTAGTCCCCAGTCTGTAGCTGTGCATGGGATTCTTCCATCCTAAGTGCAGCACTCTGCACTTGTCCTTGTTGAACCTCATCTGATTTCTTTTGGCCCAATCCCTCAATTTGGTTAGGTCACTCTGTATCCTATCCTTACCTTCCAGGGTATCTACCACTCCCCCTAGCTTAGTGTCATCTGCAAACTTGCTGAGGGTGCAATCTACCCTATCCTCCAGATCATCAATGAAGATGCTGAACAAAACTGGCATCAGGACCGACCCCTGCAGCACTCCACTTGTGACCGGATGCCAGCTAGACATCGAGCCATTGATCACTACCCATTGAGCCCTATGATCTAGCCAGTTCTCTATCCATTTTACAGTCCATTCATCCAACCCATATGTCTTTAACTTGCTGATAAGAATACCATGGGAGACTGTATCAAACGCTTTGATAACGTCAAGGTACATCACGTCCACTGCTTTTCCTACATCCACAGAGCCAGTCACCTCTTCATAGAAAGCAACCAGATTGTTTAGATATGATTTTCCCTTGGTGAATCCATGTTGACTGCTCCTGATCACCTTCCTCTCTTCCAAGTGCCTTAAAATAGATTCCTTGAGGACCTGCTCCATGATTTTTCCAGGGATTGAGGTGCGGCTGACCGGTCTGTAGTTCCCTGGATCCTCTTTCTTCCCTTTCTTGAACATAGGCACTATATTTGCCTTTTTCCAATCATCAGGGACCTCCCTCAGTTGCCATGAGCTTTCAAAGATAATAGCCAATGGCTCTGAAATCACATAGTCAACTTCCTCAGCACCCTCGGGTGCATTGCATCTGGCCGCATGGATTTGTGTTTTTCCAATATTTCTAAATAGTCCAAAACCTGTTCCTTCAGCACTGAGGGATGTTCACCTCCTCCCCATTAGGTGCTGCCCAGTGCAATAGTCTGGGAGCTGACCTTGTCTGTGAAGACAGAGGCAAAAAAAGTAGTGAGAACCTCAGATTTCTCCACATCCTCTGTCACTAGGTTGCCTCCCCCATTCTGTAAGGGGCCCACACTTTCCCTAATCTTCCTCTTGTTTGTAACAAACCTGTAGAAACCCTTCTTTTTCCCTTTCACTTCCCTTGCTAGCTGCAACTCCAGTTGCGCTTTGACCTTCCTGATTTCATTCCTGCATATTCAAGCAGTATTTTTATAATCCTCCCTAGTCATCTGACCAAACTTCTGCTTCTTGTAAGCTTCTTTTTTGTGTTTAAGCTCACCAAAGGCTTCTTTGTG
Source organism: Mesoclemmys tuberculata (assembly GCA_007922155.1). Classification (NCBI taxonomy): domain Eukaryota; kingdom Metazoa; phylum Chordata; order Testudines; family Chelidae; genus Mesoclemmys; species Mesoclemmys tuberculata. The sequence continues at coordinate 45,483,044 of ML675610.1, forward strand.
AAGCCAAGCAGGGTGCCTACCATATTTGCTATTCTTTCTGCACATTGGGATGGTTTGTTCCTGCGCCCTCAATAAGGATTTTTTAAAATACAGCCAGCTCTCTTGGATTCCTTTCCCCCTCATCTTAGCCTCCCAGGCTAATCAGCTGCCTATCAGCTCCCTGAGAGAGTAAACATCTGCTTTTCTGAAGTCCATGGTCCATATTCTGCTGTTCTCCTTTCTTCTTTTTTCCAGGATCCTGAAATTGACCATCTCATAGTCACTGCTGCCTAGGTTACCACACACTTTTAATTCCCCTACCAAATCTTCCCTGTTTGTGAGCAGCAGGTCAAAAGGAGCTCGTCCCCTAGTTGGTTGCTCCAGCACTTGCACCAGGAACTTGTCCTCAACACAGTCCAAAAACTTCCTGGATTGTTTGTGCTCTGCTGTATTGCTCTTCCAGCAGCTGTCAGGGTGATAGAAGTCCCCCATGAGAACCAGGTTCTGTGAACTGGAAGCTTTCCCTGCTTGACTGAAGAAAGCCTCATTTACCTCATCCTCCTTGTCTAGTGGTCCATAATAGACACCCACCATGATATCACCCTTATTGCTTTTACTTCTAAGCTTAATCCAGAGACTCTCAACTGGCTTATCTTACATACAGTGCATCTCCTTCACCCTTTCTCCTCTGCCTGTCCTTCCTGAACAGTTTATACCCATCCAGGTCAGTGCTCCAGTTGTGTGAGTTACCCCAGCAAGACTCGGTTATTCCAATCATGTCATAGTTTCTTGACTGTGCCAGGACTTCCAATTCCTCCTGCTTGTTTCCCAGGCTTCTTGCCTTTGTGTATAGGCACTTGATATAACTGGCCAATTGCCCTACTTTCTCAGGAGGCCTTGCTTTATACCATCTGCAAATTTGATCAGAATGCTCTCTATTCCTATTCATTAGTAAAGATGTTAAACAACATCAGACCCAGAACAGATCCCTATGGAACCCCATCTGAGCCCTCTCTCTATTAATAGTTACTCTGTTTGCAGTTGTTTAACCAATTATGTATCCACTAAATGATAGTTCTGCTGAGGCTGCATTTCTCCAACTTACTTATCAGAATATTATTATCTCCTGTGACAAATGGGGAAAGTGAGGCACAGAGAGGTCACCTGAGTTGCCCAAGATTACATGGAAAGCCAGTGTCAGAACCAGGAGTAGAATCCATGAGAATAACAGTTAGCATGTGTGCATATTTAGAGCATGATGCTGCAAGCTGCTTGCTGTCTTTCACAAGCTTTTGAATATCCTCAACTGCCATTAAAGTCAATGCAACACTGATTAGGCCCTTAAAGAACAACAACTTAAAGATCATTGAATATTATTTTCTGTCACATTACAACTTTTTTGCTCAAAGGGGCTGTAAGAAAGCTGAATGCATGTAGCTGAGAACTCCCACAGGTGTTGGGGAGCTTTCAACTGGCATGGAATTGGTGCACTTGGCATGTCAAGGATGGGAATATGGCACTTCGGGACTATAACCAGGTGGCATAAGCAAGAGCAGCCACCAGGTTGCTCTAACCTACAGCAGGGCACAGAGCAGTGCAAAGCCACCTTGAAAATCAAGGCGCTGTATCCAGCTGCTCGATACCCCACTGCCACCACTTGCTTCTCTGAGCATGAGCTTGACAAAGGAGAGAACAACTAATTTTTTATATAAATAAGTCTTAGACATATAAAAAAAGATATTAAAAGTGTGGGGGACTATTCCTGGAATATGTCTGACTAAAATCTGAGGAATGAGAGCCTATGTGCATACTTAGTCCCACACAGTACTGGACATGAATGCTGCTGCATTTAGAATCTGCACTTCTTGAGTATGCACAATTGCAGTATGCAGTATGCACAAAATGAATGTAGTGTGGGTGAGGGTATAGTAGAGTTATTGTCTGCATTTGTCATTCTCAATAGAAAATTGTATGAACTTATTCTGTTGTGCCTGGGCAAATTTAGATAAATGGAAGGGTCAGCTGCATAATTATGTATACCTATATATGTGAATAAATCAAAGCTGGAGAGACTTTAGTCTGCCTTTGTGATTTTGGATTAGAAGGATGATCTTTATAAGGATCAGAAAGCAATATATCCCTGGGAAAATGTATAGCTTGTAATAACAATTCCTTTTTTGCCCTCTCACATGGGATTAACATTTAGCTGTATATCCAACAAACACATCATTCTGGAGCTCAGCAAAAGGGATCGGAAAAGCCAAACAGAAAGGACCCATGCTTTGCCTGTAATGGCAACAATTGCCTTGTCCAAAATCTTTTCAGCAATAGGCTTCTTACAAACAGCTGTGATTTACTGATAACAGTCTAAAGAAAACTAGTTAATCTTCAAGGGCTTCTTTGCATTCCTATTTATGGGATGGGATGCCCTCGGGGTCATGTTGCATAACTGCTTTGAGAAGCCATGTCCACTGGGGACTGTAGAGAGATTTCATGTGAGGGCGATGTCATCACCACCTTTGGCTACCACCTCAGAGCAAACTGAACCTCGCTTTCATGTCTTCAAGCTAGATCATCCCTTAGCTGAGCTGTTTAAAATCATTTTATTGTAGCTTTGTGTGGTGTAGTGTAGCATTGGAGAACTCAGTGTAGCATGTATTTGTAGCTATTAGGTAGTAGAAAGCATGCAATGGAAAATAATATTAAATATATTACAAGGTATGCAGATAAATCATTGGTGCTTTCCTATCTGGTAAGTATTCTGTGTTTAGTTCTGGACATCAAAACAGGATAGAGCAAAAGTAGAAGAGGTGCAAAGGCTGACAACAAATGATTGGATGGGGGTGGACTTCCATATAAATAGAGAGTGAAAAAACTAAAGGTTAATAATTTAGAGTTGTCATGACCCACAGGTTTCCAGCTTAGGCCTGCAAGATTCATGGGAAGAACCACATGTCAACCCTCCACCTGGCAGTCTACTAGCGATTCCATTCCATAGACCTATGCTGCCCACTCCCAGTGTGAGGCTTCTCCTCTGAGGTCTTAATGGTGGAGTCCTAAAGTGTCTGATTGGCCCCATGGGCCCTACTTAAGCCAGCCGCAGGAATGGGAGGGTGTCTGAATTAGGTTCAGCTCTGTTCTGGACCTGTGCTTTCTGCTCCAGATACCTACTACCTGCTCTTTCTTCACTGGTTTAGACTCCTGGCATTCTGACCCAGCGTGACTCCTAGCATTTGACTTGTGGTTTCTGACCTCCAGTTTGATTCCTGCTTCTGATCCCTGGTATACTGATCTGGCCTGACTCTGGTTCCTGTCTTTTGGTTCTGATCTCCAGTTTGTCCCTGTTTCTAACCTCCATGGATCCCAGTCCAGCTAACTTGACTCCTATCTCGTGACTATGGCTCTGACTACTAGGTCTAGCTGCCCACAAGGCAACTGTGACAAGAGAAGAGATAAGGAGGAAAGTAGATAGATGTCTATAAAATAATGAATGGAATAGAGAAGGCAAAAATAATCCCCGGCCTCTTTCCCCAGTAGACTTCCTTTGCCATCACTAGATTTCACTTAGCTGAAATCCTGTATCTTGTTCAGGATACACATATTGCTGGCTTGCATGATCCTAATCATGCTGTCCAAACTCTTCTCCTCCAGTCTGATCTCTGAAACCTTTATTTTACTTTTCATCTTATACTATAAGCTGTTCGGGGCAGGGGTTTTTGTTTATACGGTGCCAGGTTTGTAAGGTGCTTTAGGGCTAAATAAAATAAAAAATAAAGTATAATTTTTTTTAAATAAAATAAAAACTCACATGCTTTGTTAGCATTAGTATTCATTTTTGTTTAATGGTTTGGGCTCTGTAGGTTAGGCTGTTCAAGCTCTTTTTGGTAGATAGCAGAACGTGAATCAGAAATTCTTGTGGTTACTGTGACCTCGAAGCATATAAGGTTCTATCACATCCCCTGCTGCGAATTGTATGTCACACTCTTGTTTTGTTCCAAAGTTAAGTCCAGTTTTAACTATATTATTTCTTTTTCTAGGAAAGAAATTTCCAGTTTATTTAATATAATTCATGTACAAGCTAAAACTTCAATGTTGTGCCTGAGGTTGAAGTGGCTTCTCTAAATTCACATTAAAGCCTAAAGCAGAGAGTAAATGCTGAACAGTCTGAACATGAACAGAGAAAGTCTCCTGTGGCTTCACACTTATTAAGATATTGTCTAAGTATATTAATCTTACTCCTAAAGTTCTTAGTAAAGACACTAATTGTTTCTCTAACATTGTAAATATCCTTGGAGCTATGAAAGGACCAGAAATCATGGCCTTCCATTGGTAAAGTTAGTTTTCCCCAATGAACCCTTGGATATTTTCTGTAAGGTTGAATCACTTGGAAGAACATTTTTTAAGATGTATTTTTGCCAAACACAAGAAGGAAAGGAAAGTGACCTTTAAATCTTTCAAAGCATCCATTTTAAATGATTTTGCATTTTTAATGGATTTTCTTGTGCCTATATATGGCCTGGTTCTTCCAACTTGATTTACATCACACAGCTGGTTCTCATGCTAGTGGCTTGCAAGGGACTTCTAACATGAGTAACTGTTACTCAACATGATTGTTATACAGTTGAATCAAGGCTCAAGGTTTCATATTGCATGATAATTGCCTGAGTACATTTGTACTGGAAACAATGCACACAGTCAACTTTTTTAACAGTTTAAATAGAGAATAATCTTTGGGACTCTTAAGGACTTTGTCGTTGATGTTTGCCTCATTAACACTTCTTTTATAACTTGGTGTTTATATGCACTGTGTGACAATCACTATTTAGTTAACTTTTTATTACAGTAAACATTCTAAAATCCATGACAATTCTATATCATCTGGCATATATCTATCTTTCTTATTGCTCTGTCTTCATTTATGAAAATGTTCCTATTCAGAAATGCCAGTGCATATATGTGATGGGGTGTGTAAAGCCTGCACTGGAGATGGAGAGGTTAGAGAGCTGCTGAGGGCTAAGTTGTTCTCCATATGTCTCCAGACCTGCCAATCACGTCAAGGGTGGACTAAGGGCCTAAAAACAGTTGCTTGGCAGCTCTTGGAGAGAGCAGATGGTGGCTCTATAGGTCCCAAAAGAGACTCCTGGAAGCCTTCAGGAGAAATGCCTTCAGAGAAGCCATTTACCAGCCCCTGCTGTGCCTACAAGGAGACAATGATCCTAGTGTATGGGCTGGGTAAGATAGGGTTGGCAAGCCAGTTAGATGGTTGGTGTTGCTACCCTCTACCCCTTTTGGGGTTAGGGAATCTGAGAACAGACAGAAGGGATTAGTTGAGTGGGACCTACGAGCTCCATCCTCATCAATCCAAAAGGATTATCTAATGCAATTTGTATCATAAAGACCCCTAGATTGGAGGCACCTTACACACCATAAGTCCCCACTCACTAAGAGATGCCTGGCAGCCGCCCAAGAACTGTTACAATATACAATTCAAAAATCATGTTGAGAAAAAAAGTCAATATATCTGGAAAAATTCTGGCATCTCATCTCTCAGATCTGACCAAAATGAACATTCTCACTGCAATTACACCGCCTTCAAGTAAATGTGGGAAAATCGATGTTCTGTCAGACCAAGAAAGAGGTAAATTCCAGACTCCAGAGCATGCTGGTAAGAATGCTGTGGCCCAGCAATTGTGAAGTATATAATACATATTTGAAGATACACAATGGAATATACATGTGAATATACATGGAGAATAACTGATAGCTTCTTCATTTTATTTTTATTAAATCCTCTTTTTTTTAAGTTTAGTGGCACCCTCCTAGTTGGAGGATGCTGATCTTAGTTATGTTGTGGTCACTATGACTTGGTGGCTCAATTATAATGATTTTTTGAATCAGCTCTCGTGTTGAATTTAGGACTAAATTGAGAATGGCTTCTCTTCTTGTGGGCTTGTGATTTAGGTGTTTTAAACTCAGTCACGTGAAGTATCACCTTGCTCTTCTAAACTTTATCCCAATGTGACTTTAGACCAGTCTGCAAGTGTGTATCTGACATCTCTCATTATTAACATTTCATTAGATATAGTTGCTTGGTTTGATCTCCGTTGACATTATGCTCTTAACCTCTAAGAGCATCATAGCTAAATACAAGATTGAATGGATAGTTTTGCATATGTAGTTATGTATTAGTAGTAATATGTGCTAACTACTTATGCTAAATTCTGTTCGATCTTATGTTTAGAGGTGACACTCTTAGTATCTTTCCCAGACATGAAGAAGAGCTATGCGTAGTTCAAAAGTCTCTCTCATCTACAGAAGTTGATCAAATAAAAGATATTACCTCACCCACCTTGTCTCACTGTATGCCTTGGGCACCCAAAACTCTTATTCACTTCTGAGAAAGTTTTGTGCATGCAAAGTATGTGAAATCAGGCCCTTTTTAAAAATAATTTGGGAATATGCCAGCTTTACTTTGCTAGAATCTACAAATGGAAAAAAGATTATTTATCACCTTGTTCTTGTCTCTGCCAATACAGGACTGTGGCCTATTCAACATTTAAAGGGGTTTAAACTTTCCTAATTTAAATGTCCAAAGTAATGGGTTTCTAACTCTTCCTTATGGAGATTGTGTTCCTAAATTTCTTAATTCATAGAGTAGCTCACATATTCTCCAGTCTCTTTTTTTGGGGGGTATATTTTGAAATTATATCTTGCAGTAAGTGAAGGCGGCTTCTAATATTATTTTTAAAAAATCATTAATGTGAAATATCTGTTTAACAAAAAAATTAACTGCTTGCATAGTGTTTTTCATTGTAACAGTGTGGCTTTTTCCAGAGTGAGGAAAAGGGTACAAGACAGTCTGTAATAATGAGCTCTGAGAAATGGCACAACTGAGCCAACCATAGTCTCCTTGGGAACATCTGCTGAGATGGCAATTTAGTTTTAGAAAGTTATGAGGTGGAATATGTACTGCGCTTATGGTTGAATACACTATAATTTAGGAACCTCACTCATCTTGGGGGACTGATTCTTTTTGCCTGTATAGAAGAGTTGTTGAATAGTCCCATTGTCTTCAGTAGGCTTAGTCATGAAATAAGGTGTGACCGATCTGTGCCTAGGGTAACACACTTGAAAATGCCAATGTCAGGGCAGGCTACAAAATTAGAGTAGATTCTCCCAGAATTGGTGTATAACACTGAAGTTAGATTCCCCAACCAGTCACAGTGTTCCTGATTTCCCACACTGGTTATCAAGAAGCTATAAGAAGAAATACAAAGCCCCCTTTATTGCATTTCAATCTCTTGCTTCCAATCAGTGACTAAGTCCAGTAAAGAAATTAGTTATTTAAACTCTATTCCCTTTACCAAAATGTTCTCCTGATCTCCAAAGGGTCAGACACATTACCAGATAAATATTGATTTAGATCTTCCAAAATACCACACTGCCAGGCAATCCTTTAGTAACTAAAACTAAAGGTTTATTATAAAAGGAAAGAAACAAACAAGATGAGAGATGTTGAATGGTCAAAGCAATCAGATGCATACAAATGACTTCAAAGTCCAGATTCTTAGCAGTACTGGAGTTTGCAGGCTTGTACAGTTCCTCTGGAGTACATTCAGTACCTGGATGGGTTTCAGTTCTTTGTTCCACAGCTTCAAATGTAGAATAGTTGATCCAGAGGTAGGAAGGAAGCAGGAATGAAGACAAAATGGAGATGGTGCAGCTGCGTTTTATAATCTCTGGTCAGCCATGTTCCATATTTCAAATGCAATCTTTAGCTCAGAGTACACATGGGCAGGGACAAGCACTTGCAGTCCCCCTGACCACAGGCATGTCCCTACATATCCTGATGACTCATAGGTGGAGCTCTGGTTTCTTTCCCTGGGCTATTTGTAGGGTGATGGCCCTCAATGAGTCATCAATGCTGAGCTAATCTGCCTGGGGGGTATAACCCAGTAGCATAGCAAAAAGATTTGGATACAGATATATCACACATATCCATAACTTACAGTACAAAGACGATACATACACACAAACAATATTATCCTACTTAACAAATTATAATCTTTCAAATGGTACCTGATATGGCAGATCTTGTAAGAATCATTGCAATTTAGTCATATTGGTATTAAATAGTGTTATAAATGGTCACTCTAATCTGAACAGCATCAGATAAGGTACTATGGGTCAATAAGCATAGCAGAATCTGGATTTCATTTGGGTCTCCACCTCTCAAATACATATGGAGAGATGTAGCCAACCAAATTGCATAGAGAGCCAAAAAATAAGGGACCATCTTCATCTCTGATGTAATTCCATTGGGTTCAACTTCATGGACCAGATCCCTAGCTGATGTAAATCAGCTCTAACATCAGTGGAGCAACATCTGTGTACATCAACTGAGCAGCTGACCCAACATTTAAATTAGCTAATACTAAAACCTAGGAAAAATGGTTTAAGGAAAAAATTATACATAAATTCATCCAACCACTGGGTGAGAATGAAATGAGTTAGCAAGAAAGGCCTGCCTTCTACTGCAGCCCTTTTAATCGGTGATGGTATTGTGAAGTTTGCTCAGCTGGGGTTTTGAAATAAATTAGATGGTTGTCACTTTCTCTTTCTTCTCCTTATGCCATCATCCCTTTTATTTGTCCTCAGGGCTGGTCGACACTTGAAAGTTAATTTGGATTAAGGTAAAGTGTGAGTTTTAAAATGCAATAGCTATTCCTGAATAACTCCAGATGTGGACAAACCCTCACACTGGAATAGTTATCGGTGAGATTTTGTCATAACCCATTCTTTCAGGATTAAATTTTTTGAAACATCGTTGCAAGAGCAAGACTTGGTAGTAAAAATCAGTTTATTAAACAAAACAATAACAAAAGAGAAACAACCTCTGCAACAAGTTAGGCTTAAACAGTTTATTTTAGCCTTTATTATCTATACTTCAAGACAATGCTATTATCCCCTGTGAATTACATATCCATGCAAAAACAAATAAGGCAAGAAAAGTAAATGATGAAGTTACCTTTTTGGGGACAGGCCACTCTTTCCAGATCTCTGGTCTCTTTTATACTTGGCTATTCTTCCCCCGTTTCTTCCCTGCTCTCTTATTACCAATCATCTATCTTTTATTCCGTCCCATAACTTTGCACAGATTCTGTTTAGCAAGCTACCTCCTCTGTGTCCATGTCTATATCCATTCAGCTCTCGTCCCTCAACTAAAACGTTCTCATGCATATATCACAGTAACTAACCTCAATTAAAATATTTTTACTTTTCTTACTAATACTTACCTTTGTCTGTCTGATCCCTAACTTATCTATTCTTTAGTCTCACTCCCACTGGATCCATCCACTTGTTTTTATTTTACAGCAGTTGTTCTTGCTGCTCTCCTTTTGGGCTTTGGATTTTTACTTGTTAGCTTGTCTTGTTGGAAGGGATGTGTGTACATTTGATTTACTGCAAAACTGACAGCTCTCTCTTGATCCTCTGCTTTACCTTGCTACCTGCACAAGCCAAAAATTTTACAGATAAGAGGCACAAACCAGTTTTCTGATTTACAATCTAAGCAAAATGTGAAGTGTTGTATTAGCAGAAACACATACAAAATGCAAAAATGCCTTCATGTTTTCTTATACAGTATATAATCATTTATTTAACATTTAGTATATATTTGACTAACACAATTTATTACAGACTTCTCTAATAAAAAGTAACTGAAAATACATGAAGCATTTTCATCTGGCAGCTTTTGCAATGATTGCCTTTTGATGTAGGCAGCACAGTGTCTCTTTTACTACAAGGTCTCCCTCCGTCCTTGATCAGGATTTTATAATCTTTCAACAATTCATCATTGAAATCAACAAGAGCTAGGTGCCTAACGTGCTTACATTAGCAGTAAGTGAGACAGTCAGAGTCTGCCATGCCTCCTCTTCACCTCAGTCCAGGCCCCACCAGAACATCAGATGCCATGTTTATGGACACCAAATATAAGCCTAGAGCGTCATAACACCAGAAAATGAGTGATAATGAGGGGTGAGCCCTTCTCTCCTTACAGAATCGCCAAAATATATTTTAAAAAACTTTCTGTGGAAGAGAATATGTGGGGCTTTTCTACTGATCTGATCCCATTTTGTTATGGCAATGTAAATTATGGTGTGATTGGATCACATTGTGACGATAGCATAAAAACCACGAATAGTAGTTCTTTCTTTTCTCTGCTCACTGAGCTATGAGATCATTCAGGTTTCCATTGTATCTCAAATAAAATATATATCTACTTAAAAACTCACATGTGAGTTCAGGTAATAATTTCTTACAGAACGGGGGGCTAGTTTTATTAAAGAAGACTAAAGAAGGCTCTGCTCTGGAATGCTTTGCATAAGCTCTGAAGATCAGCTTTATTGGCTTTTGACTCCGCCTCTTTTAAGTTTCTGCCAATCAGCCATTTAGCACCGGTTTTCACCCTTAAAACCAAATCCACCATCTTAGTTTTCTCTGGCCAGCAGGAAGTATGAGGTGCCAACACTAACTGTCCGTGACAACTTTCGTGACATATCTAAGAAAAAGAAGGCAAACATCAGCTAGTACCTTGCAGTGCCATTCATCTCCATTGGAAGCTGCAATATAACATTCCTGCCACGCTGGAGTGCTGTGTGAACCTATAAATCAGCATTACTCCTAGGCTCATTCATTCAGTTCCAAGATAGCACTCACCAACAAGGACTGTTGGCTTCTTCTACAGCTAAAGGAATGAAATATTCCTCAGAAGTAAGAAGGCATAAAAGAGTGGAATGGAAGAAATAGCTGTGTTGTATGCACTCAGTGATGTGGGTGTAGATGCTGGTGGTGGTGATGGCTACTTTCTGCGACCACCATGACCAGAAGCAGAGAGGTCCCTAGACAAGAAGCACTTCAGTTTTGGAATGCATGTGGTCATCCAACTGTGTGGCCAGGCAGTAAGGACAGGGGAAGACTGCTGTGGCACAGATGTCCTCTGGCATCATCCAGGAAGGTGGCATTCAGAGGTGTATGTAGTGGTGTGCTGTCTCCCACTGGTAAAAAGTCTGATGAAGACCCCAACCATTGCTAGAATCACAGAGATGGGCAGTGGTAGGTAGTGGCAGCGCTGAGTAGGAGGCATTAGCAATCATGGTTGTGGAGTGGTGGCTATACGCACAAACACTAGATGAGTAAAACATGCCCATATAATATGCATTCAATCATATGTAGCATGTGCACAGTTTCAAAATGCAGGTGTAATTTTTTTCTGAAGACTGCTGCAATTTCTGTGGATGAAATGTCAGCATTTAAAAGAATGCTGACACTAATAGAGGATTGTTGGTTACTTAAAGGACTTACCAGCTACATTTGGCAGCACTCAGGCAGTTAACAAGTAAAACACAGCAAAAATTAATATTAAATAAAATTAATCTTTGGATGCAGTCCTTAGTTGGGATGGGCTTCTTTTTTCTTTTTTTAATATCCAGGTGTGATATAACTGACATCAGATGTGCATGGTGTATAAAACTAACGAGGATGTTCAATTTTAGAAGAAGATCAAGGATTGTATTTTGATACAGTCAAGGAGCATGAAGTAGAGAATTAAATTAGAGGTAACAGACTGTGAGATGAAGGACTCTGGCTGGGTCTATACTGACGGTGGCAAATTCGCTGCCGTCAGATCGATTGCTCTGGATTGACTGAGCGGTCTGTGTAGACTGGCTCAGTTGATCCAGCAATTGACGCAGGAAAACCACCCCGGTAAGTTGCGTAGCGCTGCATTGACGGGAATGCTGTTCCCTTCAGCACAGCGCAGTGTAGACGATGTGAGGAGCAGACACAGCAAAGTTGACGGAAGATATGCAAGTGATTTATGTCACTTGCGTATCTCCCGTCGACTGCCATCGAATCCAGAAGGTACGTGTAGGCTGGGCCTCTCTCTGCCATTTGTGTGCCTGTGTGTATATATGACTCATACTGGAAATTATAGCTTTAATCGTGCATATTGGTCTTCCATTACTGTATTCCCCTTTCCTTCTCTTCAGTTTCACCTTTCAAGCTTTTTTTTAAAGGCTATTTTCATGAGGTTTTTTAAAAGTTTATAGGTTTTCCTAACTAAGTGTTAGCAGTCATCATTAAGAAATTAATTAAACCTACTGCCATTTGGTCTGATTGATGTGAAAAGATAATTGAGTCCTGAGAGGCGAAGATTTTCCCCCAATGAACTTTACAAAGGAACAAGATAGTTGAGAAGCAAGCATAGCTTGCTTGTAAAAACAGCCTAGAGTTATGAGTGAAAGGAAAATATACAAATCCTTAGTGCTCATAGTAAAGGATTTATCAAGCCTTTTGTTTTTAGAAGAAAGTACTAAAACCTTTAGAAGGGTGTAAAAATAAGAGGTTAGCGATTATGTGGGGTTTTCAGAGTTGGGACAAGAGGGCTGCTCTGAAAATTATCATGATTTAGGAGTTTCCTATAGCTGGAGATAGTACTGAGCTTCAAAAAGCAACCTAAAACTTGCTGCAAGGTGGGCATTGGTTGTCCCAGAAGAGATTCACATTGAATCAGAAAGGTAGAGAGAGGACACATGTAAGAGTCCTAGACAGTTACATTGCATGAGGGAAAAGTGTTAGGGAAGACTATCCATGTAGCCAATTCACAGGCAACAGAGTAAGTGGTCTTAGGTGTGAAGGAGTTTGAGTTCTATTGTTTATCCCAATGGTCAATGAATTCTCGGTCTGATTTAAAGAAAGACAATGTGACACGGTGAAATGCATAGAAGTGAATGGGGATGAATTATTATAAAGATGGGGTGAAAAGATGAGGACTTAGGGTTTGTTCTGAAAACTCCAAGGAGCATCGTGTCATGACCAGCTCCATCCTTATGCCTGATCCACCTGGCCAGTGACTTGGCTCGAGCAACACAGAGGCTGACAATTATATCCCTCCTGTAGAACTCTATGTGCGTAGGCAATTGGTTTTTTTGGAATCTCTGCATTCACAATAAACATGGCGTATTGCCTTACCCCTCCTGAATAAGATCCTGCTGTTTATTTCATTTATAAGTGTAACAAGCCTCACATACTTGCAGCATGAGGGCTGCTCTAAATTATGCCCATGGGATCAGCCCACATGCAGCCACCTTTGAGTTCCCCCATGATGCCTTTGAGATGGGCTATGCACTCCTTTGTATACATTGGGCTTCACTGTTAAAAGTCTAGTTGAGTCAGATATTGAAAGTTGCAGTGACAGTCACTTCATCCTTGTAACCAGAACTAAGAGTTACAGAGCAAATAGTGAGTGACAACTGATGTTTTAATTAAATGAGATGATTCAATAGTGCAAAGTGGTGTCTACAAATTCATCTGTTTTAAACAACTTTTTCAATCTAAACTTCATTCCAGGATCTGTGAATGAAGAGCTAATTTCTAATTCATAGAACCAATTATGCCCTTTGAAACTGAAGGATGCTAAAAAGGCAGACAGCTATTTCACTTAAATTCGTGCTGAGCCAATATGCTTAGCCAATGTCTCCTCCATTGATTGCAAATTTGCAGCAAGTCAAGACACATCTTACAATTCTATTCCAGATCTCATACAGCTTCAATTCACCTTCCAGTGCAGTTAGGCTAACAAACAGTCACGTGTCAAACTAGAAAAATGTCCATTGGAATCTCTTGACATACTACAGTGACTCCCTCAAGGATAAGGATATTTAAGGGGTGGATGGAATTTCCACACCCTTCCTATTGAAAATCCTGCAGAAATGGAGCCTAGGGAATGAAAACTCAGAAGAGTACCTTGAAGAATGTTTTGGTGAAAAAAATCTATGAGACACGTATACTTTGCCTCTCATGACAGAATAAGAAGGACATTTGCCCCACAGAACCTATGGGTCAACTGAGAATGTATGTAGAACTTGTAGTATCTGCCTCCACAAAGATTATAGCATTCTGTCTTCCCACTCTCCCTCTATTGTAAAGTTAATGGAAGCAGCCCACAGTTAGAGCTGTTTCTACAAGCAGGTGTCCCAGGGAACTGCTTCAAATGACTTTCTCTTCTAAGTGTAAATGGATGTCCATTCATGCTCACTTTAGCCTTCAAAATGGTGGCAGTCCATACAGAGTGAAATATAGGGGACCAGGGGACTTGAGGGCAGCCCTGTTCAATTTATCAGACCCACCTGAGGGTGGGTTACATTCTTTTGTATAAAGGACGGAGGGGGTTTAGTTGAACAGGAACTGCAGGAAGGAAGTTGATTCTTGTACCTAGCCCTGAAGCAAAGAGAGAGGGGAGCAGAGTGAAAGACCTCTGGATGTAGGCAGAGTGATTGGCAGAAAATGTAGGCAGGTGATTGGCCCCTGGAATGGACAGAAGCTGAGGCAGTGGCTAAACTGAAGCTGGACCAAGTAAAAGAGCCCTGTTACAGAATTATTATTAATAACACAGATGCAACAAATCTATGTGGTGTTTTCATTCGCCTATCTTGAGTTGTGCATGAAATAAAAATAGTTAAGCAGTGGTACAAAATAACAGGTCATTATGAAAATATCTCATATTAGAAGTAGAGCTGGGTGAATGATGGTTTGCTGGCATACCAAAAATTGAGGTAAAATTATTTTGGGTCCAAGGAAATATTTTGTTTAACCTGAAATTTAATGAAAGTTAAAGGAAACTTCAAAATAAAATATAATTTCAAATTGAAATGTTTCATTTTGAAAATATCAGAACAAAATTTTTTTTATCTTCCAAATTTTGTTTACTTTTATTCAATTAATACAGTTTGAAAAAAATCTACATGAACTTGGAAAATGTTTAGGTTTCACTGAATCTCATTTCCCCCCCCCCAAAAAAAATGTTGATGTTAAAAAATTTTGCTAAGCTCAAATTTGAAGTATTGTAAGCAGGCCTAAAAATATAACTTCTTAAAAGAAATAGTTTTAATATTTTTTTAAATTTATATTACTAAATGATAATAGAGGTCAGCACTTTACCCGAGTTGGGTGATATCACTTATGCAGTGCTGGAATCTTTACTGGGGAGAAGGTGGTTTGTGGAGATGGGGATGAAAGGGAGGAGATGGAGATGAATCTGAGTGGGGAAGGAGACACATCTACTTTGGGCTGTGAACCAAGTTTGTCTACCTCTGTGTCCCTATTATGGGGGAAGGTTTAGACGCTGGCTCCTTATCCTGGATTAGACCATTCTTTTTCAATGAAGTAGTCAAAGAAAATGTGATCAATGCGGATCAAGCAGAGGTAAAAGAAGAAGAATTGTTGTTCCCAGCAATCTCTAAATCCACACCTCTCTAGCCCGCAGGGGTAGTGGAAATCTAAATAGTTTCCTGGAAACCTTTGGCCTGATGTTGCAAGGTAATGAAACCTCACAGGTTCTGGCCCAAGCTCTGTGCATGAAAAGGAAAAAAACCTCGAGCTGGGCCAGGGTTGTAAGGATGACGTCTGTTTATTTACAACAAATCTTTTAGCCCATGGCAAGAGTTTGTCAGACTCTGAGGAGCTTTCACAGAAATAGCAGTCTATTAAAAGCGGGGGGGAAAAGCATTTAAAAATATAGTAGTGTCACAGTGTTGGCTGGGTCTTGAAGACAACACTCTAGCTGAAATAGTGTGACCTGAATTGTTCAACATGATTAAGAGTTATTTTATGGGCTGTCTGCCTGCCTCATTGGGTTTATATGTGTACCATGGGCTGCTGCAGTGATTCTGGGGAGTAAATAACATAGAGGATTGTGGGGAGAATATTCCTTTCTCTTCTCTCTTTTTAAAGGGCAACTGCAATACTTGTACATTATTTTGATCACTTAATTTACTTATAAAGAACAAAAAAGTTCACCTTTTAAAATGGCCTCAACTCTAATAGAAATGGCAAGAAGTCAATAAAACAAGAAGCTGGGTTCACTATTCTGCTGTTGGAGTGTATGATAAAGCAAGTGCTGACAAGGATATGAATACATGCAAGAATAGGAGGAATTTCAGTTGGTTCTGTTTTAATAAAGTTTTATATAGATACAAGTGCAACTGAAAATATGGAGTCAATGTAGTTAAATACATCTGGGTATTTGGGAAGAGCGGGACAAAGCTATCCCACTGAGTCCTATCCATAATTTTTAAAAATTTGCATCTAGTTCTGAAGAACTAGAACTCTATTGTACTAGTATAAACAAATCCAACTCTTACCCCCTGCTTTAAAGGGCTGTCAGTCAGAGAATCAGAACAACTAGTATTCATGGAGATACAGCACTCCTTTTTTTTGCTATGACGTGTCCAACCCAAACAAGGCAGAACAGGTTAAACTGGGTCAATTAACCTGATAGGTTGTATCTGGGGAAAAGCCAGGGCTTGAAAGGCTAATTAATGATAAAGTGTGGCAAAGGGAAGATTGTATAAAGCCTGGAAGCAGAGAACAGAAGAGGGCTGTGAGGGAAATAGTCCTCAGTGAGTCTCTTCCTATGAGTAGAAAAGTGTTTTTGGGCTATAAAGTTAAGCAGTCTGCAGTTAGTCCCTGGGAGGCGGGAAAATCCAGAAAGGAGGGGAGCTAGAAGATAGAGCAGAGAAGTAGTAAAGAGTCCAGAGAAATAGCAACAGGGTCTAGGAGCAAGCAGAACATAAGTGCTGGACATAGGGTCTGTGGAGTGAAAGCTGGACTAGTGGGTGGTCCTGGGTGCTGTGGTCAGCCCCCGGGGATGTGGCACAGCGAGGACAGTTGATTTGAAGATTTTTTTCCCCCTTTAGATTAACAGGAAAACCATCCAAGGCAAATAGAGAGAGAGAGAGAGAGAGAGAGAGTGTGTGAGTGTGTGCGCGTGCCCTGAATTGCATAGGGAGGCTGTGGAGTGTATGAACAAGCAACTGAAGGGTATGTCAGATCCAGAATGAACTAATCCCCATAGAACTCTACTGGTGAGTGGACCCTGTGGCATACCAAACTAATACCAATCAGAGGAATCCAAATGTTTTTAATTTATGACTTATGAATGCTCTTTATCTAGAAATTCAGTAACTAGCCAAATTTCTAAACATTTTTTTCCCTGACTTTCTCTGGTTTTAATCTGATCTATCAATTACTGCCACCTCACACTTTTTTTTGTATGTAAGATGCCGTTAGTCTGGAAGGGGTTTCTATTTCCAGTAATTGGCACTTAAGCAGCTAGCTTCCTCTGGAAGATGAGATGAGACACTACGTAGTTTAAATGAACCTTTTCCCACAGAAATGAATCCAAAGGCAGAGCTAGAGGGTCATTAGGGACAGAATGGTCTTCTCTTTAATATTGTTTTGTCTGGCTTGTTGACTGTCTTGTTTACATAGTTGGGGGTTATATGCTTATTTATATGAATCGGGTCTGCAGTTTTAACTATTTTATAGTGTTTATGTTAAATTTGTGTAACTGTACCTAGGGCTCTAGAGAGAGGTGCTGTTTGTATAAATAAAAGTAAATTAAATTGTATTATCTGCCTTAATTGTTCATAAACTCACCTGAGAGCTCCTGAATAATTTACTGGTTTCACTGCATACGGAATAAAGGTCTCTGCTTTCCACATGCTCTCTAGCATAAGTTACTTTCCATGGTGCACATTTTTTTTTCCTTTCAGTAGAACAAGAAGCTTTTGCCATAAAAATTTGAAATAGTTGTCTCTTATGAAGGTATATGTGGACAGTTCTGGTCCACTATTCTATAGCTGAAGCTGTTGTCATATTAGTATTTCCTTTCCAATATACCTGTCCCATTCTTTTCATGCAGGTTATATGTCTTTCCCCAGCATTAGCACTTTGTAGAGCGTGAGGATGTAATCCTGGCCTTACTGAAGTCAACTGGAGTCTTGTCATTGACATCAGTGAAGCTAGGATTTCACCTTGAATCTCTCTCTCTACTTTCTGGGTGCACACTATATCCACCTTTATATCCGAGTCTGCAGAATCTGAGATGTTTACTCTGAGCGGGATGTTAGCATTCAACACCAAATCTATAGGGGTGATGAATAGGCAGCAGTGGGAACCTCTAAGGGGTGGAGAGGATTTCTTCTTCAAAACTTATAAACTTTTCAAGAAAGAAAAGTTTATTTTTACCATTCTTTTTGATATGAGTGCCTCACAGCTGTGAAAAGAAATAGCTAGGGTTTTTATCTACTTTTTTTCATTCTCCAACTTCAGAGAAATATTTGTATGTAGTTAATGCGGGTATGGTAACGTGCCCTTTTTCAGGGCAGCCCTGCAAGCAGCCTGCTTCGCTTTCTCCTCTTCCAGATTCCTCAACTCTTTCCCCCAGATACTCAGGGCTCCTTACTGGAGCCTGTTCATTCCTAGCAGCCATTCCCTGGTTTGGAAAGTCTCTTCCTAAGTCTCACTCCAGCTTCACTCTGGCTGTCTCTCTGCACCTTGCTGCTGCTTTTTGTAGGGGAAGCAGGGCCTCTGTACCTGGCTAGTTCTACTAGCTAAACTACAGACCCTATCTCAGATGGGGTGGGTAGGTTTAGTTAGATGGGGCTGGCCGGCTCCAGGCTTCCAGCCCTTAAAGGGACAGGCTACCTCATTGCAGGAGAAAGATGAACCAGAAAGGTGTTTCACATTTTCTCTTTCCCATGGTAATTCCTATGTGTTCTGGGGATGAGTGATGTGACCCGTCTATGCCCAGGGTAGCCACCTGAAAGTGTCAAGGTCAGGGCAGCCTGCAAAAGGAGAGCAGATTCTCCCAACACTGGTGGGTGACACTAAAGTCAGACTTTCCAACCAGCTACAAATAGTGCTTCTGATTCCCCGCACTGGTTATCAAGAAGCCAAAATACAAATACACACAGCCCCCTTTACTGCATTTCAGTCTCTGGCTCCCAGTCAGTCACTAGGTCCAGTAAAGAGACCAGTTATTTAAAACTTTATGCTCTTTACCAAAAAGGTTTCTCATGATCCCAAAGGATCGGTCACAGGACCAGATCAATATAAGTTTGGATCTTAACCAAAATACCATGCTGCCAGCCAATCCTTTAGTAACCAGAGGCTTATTATAAAAAGAAAGAAACAAACTATAAAGGAAACGGTAAAGGATTAAAGCAATCACATTCATACAATTGATTTGAAAGTCCATATATATCAGTTTCCTAGTAGAAATGTGGAGTTTGCAGGCTTGTATAATCCCTGTGGTATACATCCAGTACCTGGATGAGTCTCAGTCCTTTGTTTTACAGCTGAAGTTCAGTTCGGTTGTAGATGAACTGATCCAGAGCTGGGTGAAGACTGAAAGACAAAATGGATCTCAGGCAGCTGCTTTTTATGTCCTTCGGTTTTTGTCATGCTGCTTGTGGAATCTTACAGGAATAAGATGGAGTCCAGAGTCACATGAGTAAGTCCTGGTGACTCATCAGGTATATCCCTGGCTTCTCCCCCTGGCCCATTGTGCCTGTGAGTTTCCTTAATGAGCCATTAAGGAGGCTAGTGCTGTAGCCAGCTTGTCTGGGGTGTCATCCAGAAACACAGCACAAGTTGAAATATAGATACACACCTAGCCATAACTTCCCTTACACAGATAACACATGAACATAAACATTATCATCTTATTTAGCACATTATAACCATTCTAACAGTACCTGACATGGCATATCGCACATGAATTACTACGATTTTGACATTGATGTTAAATAATATAATAAATGCCCTCGCCCGCCTCCAATCCAGCCAGCGTGACAAGTGATATAGAGTTATTGCCTAAGAAAGGATTACAGGATTTGGCCATGAGTCTGCAAAAGACTTATTTCAGTCCAGAGCTTGTTTGTCACAGCTGACAGAGCAAAAGGTTATGCAAGTAGCACTCTGACGTTCACTACATGCTCTGCACCTCTTAGTTCTAATAACTGAGTTTAAGAGCTCAAAAAAAACCAATGGGCCTTTTTAAAGACTCCCAAGTTACTTCTGATTAGGTGGATTTTAGCCTGTTAGACTAAATTCTCATAGATTATACAGCAAAGGCCTGGTCCAAAGCCCACCAGTGGGCTTTGAATCAGACCCAAGCTGTTCAGTGCTGTGATGGTTTTCTTTCTTGAGTGGCTGGAACCAGCTGTTCAACTTCAATAAATTTCCATAAATATGTAAGACATAAACATTTGTGACAAATAACTTCTATATTTGAGCTTCTTTATTTATAAACGTTGCAGAATTTCATTGTTTCTTACAATAATGAAAAGAAAGCTTTTGGCAGGAGAAAAACTGGCTTTGCAATAAAAATGGTGAATGTCTAAGGAAATGTTATGCCTTCTCCCAGGATGGAAAATAGCCACTTTTTGAAGCAAAACACATTTATGATTTTGCTAAGAATGGGGAAATTTTGCCCTGGACTTGATTGTGATGGTGCATCCACCCCACACAAGACTGAAAGAGTTTAAGGTGGACAGCTAGGCCTATGAACTCCACAGGTTGCAACTGGAGGAGGAGCCAGGGAGGACGGAATTGACTGTAAGCAGGTTCAGCTGTTCAGGAACAAGTGGGGTCTATAGAACCAGGAAGCTGGCAACAGACCGGGGCAGTTTCTGGGAAAGGACAGCTCCTCCTGTGGAGGGAGAGGTTTGGAAGTGGTATATCCAAGGTAAGGAGTGAAAACAGGAACTGTAGGAAGCAGCCCAGGGAAGGAGTAGTGAGGGCTGTGAGAGGAAAACCCAGAACTGCTTGATGTTGGAGCCTAGAATAGAAGGTGGCCTTACCTGCTACAGGGGAAGTGGTGTGGGGAGCAATGAACTGGAAGACTGCCTGGGTCACAGGGGAATGACTGAGAATCTGGAGGATTATACCTTAGGAAGGTGGAAAATGCTTAGTCACCTAGCTGGAGGACTGAGTCATGAAGAGGATGCTGAGGTTCCTGTGATGACAGAGATGCTGCAGACCTGATAGAGAGATGGTATGATGGTGTTGCTCTTGAGAGCTGATCCCCAGAGTGACCAAGAGGAGGTGCCATATGAACGGTGAGTGATGTACCCTGTCACACTGATTGAGTTTTTGTTTTTGTTTTTGTTTTTTTGCTTAAGATTGTGAAAATCTCATGCTTGGCAAGAAAAAACTTCACAAAGCACTGATTTTTGTGAAAGGCATAGGTAGGGCCTGAAGCTGATACACTTAAGATGGCTGTCCATGTGAAGATAAAATTGTACCAAAGGGTTGCAGCCCAGTTGCATTAGAAGCCATCCTATCATGTGAGAGGTTAAAGTAAGACGTGTGTGCAATAAGAATGCTGAAAATAAATAAATTGGAAAAAGCAAACTATTTCTGGTTTTGGCCCTACAAGCCACATACAACGCTCTGAAGGTCCCTGAAAAAGATTTTTGTGAAAGAAATCTACTTGCAAACAGCGTGAACTAAGCCTCCCATTTTTAATGACCTCTCTGAAAGGAAAACTTAATGTGGTGCCCTTCAGAATTTATCTCACCCTAATTAATTAATCTTGCCTTACATATCCCTCATTGTATGTCCTGGCATGGGAAACATGCTGGGTTGTGGTTAGAGTGTGCTGGTATTTGGAGGGGAATCCTCATAGTGCATACTGCTCTAGAATAAGCTGAGGGTTATTTGTCACCTGTGTCACCCCAAAATAGAAAGCACAAAGATGCCCGTCACCCTTTTCCTGGGACTGCATGTTGTGGACTGCACCTCCCAGAAGCACAGGAAAGAATCCCACTGCATTTGTACAGAAAAGAACTATGGCATTCAGATAAAGACGTCGAAGGAGGGACCTCAGAGGAACTGATTGTGAAGGTTTTCTAATTTCTAAATATTTTATCAGCATATTGTATATCTTCATTCAGACACTGAGGCATCTATTTAAATGTAATTACTTCTCCCTATGCCTTTAGAACAAGCACAGCTGTCACCAGGAATGACATACAATAATTTAAGAGTTCCTAGACTAAGATAACAGGTCATCTTCATTTTTTTTTAAAGCAATATGCTAGCTAACATGCTTTTAAACCTGACTTTGCATCTTGTAGCTGTAATTTAGCAACCTTTAAAAATCTGGTTATAGTCAGCTCTGAGAGGTTGCCCCTACTCAGTGTGCTGTGGTAATCAAAAAACAAACTAAATATTGAGGATTCATAAGGAATAATAGAAATAAACATAGCTACCATTATATACCTACACTATGGCCCGGTCTACACTTGCCTTTGGGATTCGGCGGCAATCGACGGGAGATACGCAAGTGACATAAATCACTTGCGTATCTTCCGTCGACTTTGCGGCACCCGCTCTGTGTGCCGTCCACACAGCGCTATGCCACTTACTGGGGTGGTTTTCCTGCATTGCTTGCTGGATCGACAGAGCGGGTCTACACAGACAGCTCAGTTGATCCAGAGCAATCGATCTGCTGGCAGCGAATTTGCTGCCGTCAGTGTAGACCCAGCCTATGTCTTCAGCTGGAATAGCATGTTTAGTTTTGATTACCTAACTGAAGAAATATACAGCAGAAATAGAGACACTTCAGTGATGGGTTACAAAAAGACAGAAGGCACATGCAAATTCCACAAGAATAGACTGAAAAGAGTGGGATTGTTTCGTTTGTGGAGAAGATAAAGTAATGAATGCTGTGGAGTGGGTAGAGCTTTGAAGGATTCAGAATAGGGCTGGATGCTTCTACAGATGAGAATGTCCACACTTATACTGGGATAGAAAACAATCTATTTAGCCTCTCCTCACCCTTGTGAGGTAGGGAAGTGTTCCATTATCCAGCTGGGAAATTGAGGCACAGAGAAATTAAGTGACTTGCTCAAGTTCTGACAGGAAGTCAGGCAGAGTACAGAGTTGCACCATGATTAATGCTCTAACCACTGGACATCTCTAAATTGTCTGTGCCTTCCTGTGATGCATCTACTGTTGATCACTGTTGGAGACAAGATACTGGAGTAGCTGGACTGCTGCTCTGTTGTGGCCTAGTAATTCTTATGCTGTTACTCTGGGCAGTCTCTTTCAGTGTAGGTGGGAATTAATTCCTTATAGATTTTTAGAAGCTGTGAAAGCACCCAGAATACTGGCTGGGCACTTGTAAATAAAACAGGGAAAAAACTGTTCTTTGATATGCATGTTTTTTGAGAGACCGTATCCCCAGAAATACTAGAACACTCAAGGGAGAAGAGGGGGGAAAACATTCAAACATCCTGTCACTCTTAAGGATAATACTATAGATGTGTGAACACCTGTAGGGCACTGAAGTTTGGTAACCAAGTATGTTAATGGGACAATCAAATCAGAGTGCAATTAGATCTTTAAACCAGCAAAGCTAGGTCTTCAGGTGTTAAATGTGACACCATATGGTTTTCAAGCTTGTATATTTAGTTCAAATGACTGGAAAGATCATCTATGAATTGCTACAATAAAGCATTTTCCAAACACAGCATTGTTCCCTGCCTTTCTCAGCATCAAGAACTTAAGTGCACTGTGTCTTCCTCTGTAATTATTTTGGGGATGTAAAGTGCTCTGTTTTCTGATAGCTGTTGGGAAAACAAAATGAAAATGACCTTTAAACAAACAATTCTTGTGTTGGTTTCATGTCAGTCTTCAATAATGCCTCTCCTTTTGGAATAAGCACTTAAAGATTCTTTTCCTTAGTTGATTGAAGAAAATCAATAAAATATTCTCAAAGGTTTTTGTGTTCTAAGTATTTTAGAGAGACTTACTGCTGACTTTTTTTAAATGCATATGTAAAAGTGCTACAACTAAGTGAATCTGGAAGAATTGCATGATAGAATGAAATTTAAGTAGAAATAAAAGAAAAGAGACAATATAAGAATCTGTTCATGTAGGAGAAATGTTAAAGTGGAAAAGCTAATGCAGCCCATTAGGCGATGTGTCCCACATTATCTTCATCTATAGTATTGTGGTACATACAACAGAGAATATAAAGGCCACCACGTGGCCAGATCAATATAAACCTTTGCATGTTGGAACAATGTTAACTCTGGCCTGGACTGCAATTCCATTACTCATCTCAGGACCAATTACACACATGAATAACATCAATGAAGTCCCACTGTAATTCTAATTCAGAAAAGCATTAAGTATGTGTTTAATTAAAAGACCAAGATATTTAAGCACTTGCTCCAGTGTCTTCCTGGATAGGGGTAAATTGAAGTACATCCTTAAATGGTTTCCAGGAGCAGGTTCTCCATAAGCAATTGGTCACTTCTAAGGGAGGGAGGATCACAGAAAGCAGAAGTTCATTTTATTTTATTTAGGATTTCTGGATTCTGGCAAGTTGCCAAAGTAGCCTTCACCAGATGAAGTTTAGGAGTCCCTGCTTTAAAGATGGTGAAACTGTAGAATGAATGGAAGAAAAGGAATTTTTTATTTCTGACCTGTTTTAGCCAGAGAGAAATGCTTTAAGGCTTTTTGTGTTTTAACTGCTTTCTTCTGCTCTTCATAGTTAGAGGATGAGAAGACAAAAAGCTGTAAATAAACATGACTGAGAATATACTTGAACGTGGTGAAAGACACCTGCCCCAATCCCATAACGACTATAGTGTATGTTTACTGCACTTTTAGTAAGGAAAATATCAGGCTTCTAAAAGTATGCTGTTCTCTCAATTCTCAGTTATTGAAGTGTCCCTGGTAAATATCTTTGTAATCTGAAACTTTTTTTACTGTTTTTTACTGTGACTCCTGTAAAATCCATGTCCATGATGGTGGTTGACGAAAAATGTGATTGTACAAGCAGAGAAGATGCCAGTTGGGATTTAAATTGCTTCATGTAGTAATCTATGCACCATATTAAAAATGACATGAAAAATGTTGATGGTGCTAGTCTCCATTTTCTTTTTGTTTGTGTTCCTTTCATCTTGTGGATCCTCTTCTCAATTAGCTGTGTTATGTTAATGAACTAACTCAAGGTAAATTAGAAAAAGAGCATCACTGTTACTACTTATAAAGGAGCAAACCGAGCCCAATCCTGTCCTAAATCAGTTTTCAAATTCAATGCTGGGATTTTCAAGGAAGCCTGAGAGAATTTTCCTATTGACCATCAATGGGAGTTGGGTGCTTAACTACCATAGGCCTCTTTAAATGTCCAGTCTGGTACTGTGAAGTAGAACTGGTAGGAATTGTCCAATGAAACATTTTTCTGAAAAAAAAAATTGTTGAAACAATTTTTTTTCTGTCTTTTGATAAAATATTAATCAGGAAGGCTACTCAAGTACATGATAGAGTACTAGAGAAAGGTATAACCAATATCCCAATGGTCTCAGTTTTATTTTGTATAGGCAAGAAAGCAAATTCTAAAACATCAAAATATTTCATGAAACAAATATCACTGCCAGCCAGCCCTACCCTTAGGTTTGCAGAGCTTTCCTGGCTTTGCCAATGGAGCACCTCATCTCTTTGCTCCACAGCTGTTTTCAATTGCAAGCACCTCTTTCAATAGCTCTTCGGGTCAAGAGCTTTGAAGTTCCTGAACCTGCCAGCATATATTTAACTAGGAACAAATGCAAGTGCAGCGCATCTACTTTCAAATGCATAGCTACAGACTTAAGAACACTTTTTATGACACATGCTAAATATGAAACTTTCAAGTGGCCCTACCTTTTTACATAAAACCTGTTTTTTTTCCCAAGTTAAGAACTTTGCTTAGGCAGTTTTAAGGTCCAAATTATAGCTATTTTGTCTCTAAAAGAAAAGGATGGCTAGAATGTTTTCAAATGGAAAAAGTGTTTCTTTACTCTCCCTCTCCCCCACTCTCACGACTTGAACACTGATGAAATGATTTTGCTCAAACTTCCAAAAAAAAAATCAACTTTTGGCCAACTTTCCCTCTTTGAAATCAGATATGGTTTTCATGGCACCTTACATCAATCAAAGGCTCAATATATTTTCTGTTTTTTTTCAAAATAATATAACTTTCAAATTTTCCCTATTCCTTCCTCTCCTCCCTAACCTTGTTGACTAATCATGTTATTTCTTGGTCTTCTACAACCTTATGACTTCAGTCCTTTCTCTAGCACCGTCCCACCATTAGTCTGCGAAAACACACCCTGAGCAAATCAGGAGCATGAATAAAGGCCTGAAATGTATCAATCAGTTCTGAAAAGGGCTAGCTTCAAAAAATCCTCAACATTTCTTGGATGCACTGCACTGGATACCAGAGATAATGTGACTAGTATCAGAGTAGGTGAATATTTTTTTATACCAATTTAGTTTCTAAGAAGAGTATCTATATTGAATGTATTTTACCTAAGAACATTTCAGACCCAAGTCTAAAGGACAACTGCACACTTTACCTACTTTTGGCTTTTGTTTTGTATTTTCATACCAGTAGTGCATGTAAACCACAGAAAATGGAAGCAATGTGTAGTAAGAACTCGTATTGTTGGGTGAAATCTTTTTTAATAATCAATTTTCATAAGACTGAACACTTTTTGTTTCACAAATTTTAGGTTTAATTCTGTCAGATTAGGAATGATTTCTTTACCTTCAATAACAAAAAGGAACACAGAACTGGAAGGAAGTTCCTAGGTCATGGAGTCCAATCACCAACAAACCTGCTGAAATCCCATTAATTTGTCAAGATCCATCTAAAAAGGTGAATCTTCTCTTGAATGTTGAGTGTTCCTGAAAGATTTATGTTCTTTTAAAAATCATAATAGGCTTTGTATGAGTGCTGACAATTATATGAAGAAAATTAATGAATCCCTTTTGTGCTACTTCTAAATACATTAAAAGAACATAGCTTGAAAGATTGACTCACTTTTCATGATGTGCTGATAATGATCAAACTGAAGATGTTAAGAGTTTGGTAAACAGTTGGAAAACACATTTCTTTAATCACTTCTGATTTTGGCTTGAGCATGTGGAATTTCAAATTGAAAGCTTGTCCGGTTTCCTATGGCAGGTTTTTTATTTTAAATTTTGTTTATTTTCCAACATCAGTCATATAGAAGATTTGTTTGGTATTTAAGTCCCAGATTCTCTGTGCTGCTGTCCAGTCAGACTTTGTACTTGTTTGTCAACATTATTCATCTTCCTCAGTCTAAGAACTAAGCATTTTTCTGGAAAATTTCTCAAGACCTTAACTTTAGTACTGTAATTGTTTGGTAGGAATCATGTCCTAGTACGTGCTGCTACATTCAGCAATGGCCAAGGGCATTTTAAGTTGAAAGGCAGCTTTTTCCTGAGTGAAAAGATGTACTATTTCACATGTGGGATCAAATATTTGTAGACTTGATGGCATATGGGTAGAGGGAAGTGGGGTGGTCTTAGATCAAGTTGAGAGATTTCCTGAGACATTTGAATTCTAGAATTATAGAAATAGAATGTAATTAAATCTATTTTTGGTACAGCAGCTGGCTGCTGTTCAGTAGTAAAGCTCCAACAAACATGCTATATGCAGACAAATTTACAAACGATTTGAAATATGGAGATATTAGTAGAGCATTCTGGAGAGGTCTGCATTGCTGCTTTCTAGAATATGCATTACCCATTAATATGATTCAGTTTCAGTAGTATTTTTCCTTTATATAAGAGACCGAGCTAACAAGGAGAACAAGTTAATGTCTGATACACTCCTGTTCAGATTCCTTTGCAACTAACATGTAAGAGATGTTTAGATGTTGGGGAACATCAACAAAAAACCCTCTATTGAATCCATGTCCAATAATAAAAATATCCAGTTATCCCTCTACGGATTGTGAAATCTTTTCTGTGGGGAGCCTACAGTTTGAGTTAGTCCCATTTGTTAGCAAAACAATAGGACTAGTAGAATATTTGTACATATTTCATTCTTCCCTGCAAAAAAAGTAAGGAAAAACAAACCCCTTCATTTAAAAAACAAACCTATGCAAGCCATGCCTTTATTGCATTGCCTTCAGTTCTCTCATATTGTAATTGGGGATTGTTTTCCCAATTTATTTTTGTTTGGCATCCAATTAAAAGACAGCTATACTTTTCTAGCTGGCAGTCCACCAGTTATAATATGAATGTTCAGAAATTGATTGAATAGCAGTGTCATTTAAGGGAACTAACTAAATCAGAAATGTGCTTTTCTAACTGTTACTCTTTTAACTTCCTTAGTTGGCAACCAGTGCACAGGAAACAGTTCCCAGGCCAATTAACTGGGACACAGATCTTTTCAGAATGCACTAATAGGTAAAGGGCCCCTACAAGGGATGTGCAACACCTGTGGCACTGCAGAGTTGTTCAAGCCAAAACCAATATACTCTTTGAGGTTTAATGGTCTAGGAAACAGAATTTAAGTGAAAATTCAGCACTCTATTTTCGGTGTTTTGATTAGGAAATTAGCAAGTTGTCTAAAACTGCTTCTTGGAATTCAATTAAATTATCTTAAGAGTAGCAAACATTATATAAAACTGCTGATGTTAATTACAGGGCTATGATATCATTAACAATTATTTCATTATTGCAAAGTGCTAATCACAAGTTTTTAATGCACTAATTATCTGCTAAATTCTAGGTGCTGAACATCTGGTCAGACTCTTGGTGTATTCACTGAACCTTTTATGTGGGTGGAAAACACCAGCATGTGTTTGTGACAAAAATGCTACTTTTATTAATGATAGTGGTGGGTTTGAAAAAGGGTCGTGATGCTACTAACGGCTTTCATTAACACATGTAGCAGATAATTGTATATTCCTAGCTAGCTTCAAATGTTCATCACCTGCACATAATCAGGCTATATACCAAATTCCTGGCACTTCACTTATGCATTAGAGCTAAACAAACAAAGCAGGGTTTCTTTACATTGAGCTAAATTACTTTTTCTCAGCAATGCTAGCTGGATTGCTGGAGTGATGAGGGGAAATCTCAAAAAAAGGCCATCTCATTAGTCCTCATGCTCTGTAATCATAAATGAGTTGAAGTAGCTATGAACTTTTTTTACGTCTCAATTTTTAAATGCATATTAGAATATGTGCTTATTAATTAGTGTAGGCTTACTCTTTATTTCCATTTATTTAATTTGTTTCTTTTTCCATAACATGTTTCTATCCTCTTGCCTTGTGGTTCCTTCGAACTGTGGTTATGTCCATTTATATTGGACTGATGGTACACTGGCTTTTGGTTTGCTGCGTGTACACGTTGTTTGTGGAATCCGTAGACTACTGATCTCACCTTCTGGTTCTCTTCTTGCTTCTACCACTGGGTTAGTGACTGGTTGATTGTTTTCTGCCTACCCTTGTCCCCCATTACCTTTCTTTTAGAGTACTGACGTGAGCAGTGCTACATACAATGTATAATGTAGAATTTTGGTTTATTTCAGAGGCACTGCTTTTTGCCTAAAGAATAAGATACTATAAAGTTATCAGTTTAAAAATGAGTATTTTGACAACCCTGAGGCTGATGGAAAGACAACTGAGCTCTAATATAGGGATGCAACAGTGAAGGTCAGTTCTGAAGCAGCCATGCATGTAACGACCTACCAGCAATGTTGACACTCTTTTGGCTCGAAGCTAGCCACCACAAAGTAGCTTAAAAGAATAGAGGTTGAATCTTGGCCCCATTAAAGGCAATGGAGGTGTTCTAGGGCAAGGATTTAACCCTTGGTGAAGACAAGAGTATTGATTCTCTGGTTTTGGAAAGACAGGTTCGGAGTGGTTTTTAAAACACTTTCTTAGATCCATCTTTGAGATAGAGCAAGATTTTTTTCAGAGACACAAGCCACATTTGAAAGCTGAAGGAGCATTTACCAGAATCCCCAATTGATTTGTTTGTATGCTATCCCTCCCTGCTTTTGAAACTATGCGTTAAGATTGTGTGAGCTCCTGCAGTTCTTACGCAGGCAAAACTCTTCCTGAAGATATTAAGGAATTTTGTCTAAGGACTTCAGGATTTGGCCCATGTTGCATTGGATGAAATTTAAATATGTGGTTTTCTTTTCTTTCTGAAAAATTTGAGATAAATGGTAAAAATAGGAGCATCCAGTTTACCCAAGATGTGAAACCAAGAATCACATAATCACAGTGTGTTCTGCAGTTTGGGTGGTGAACTGATGACTGATTGAGAATCATTGATTGTCTGCCAGAAAATTAGTAATTTAGGCATCAGTAGAAAAGTGAATCAGCCACATAATAGAATTTTCTATTTGCCTAAGTATAGTGTAATTGGTAAAAGGTATCTAATCCGTACCGTCATGTAATAATAAGCCTCAATCATTTCACAGTGTTCCTTTTTCTCATTTACAAGACACATTCCATATAAAATAACCATACTAATTCTTTTTCTTTTCAGCATTTAACAATTAGAATCTCATGTACACAGCAGCATTGTAGTAAATACTTACTGGACTACTTAGTAATAATAGCAAGTAACAAGGAGGCTTTACATGATTTATTCTAACTTTATTGCTTCATTGAATGTTCACTAGCATCATTTTGCGCAACATCTAGTTGCCAGGATGACAAGCATTTTAGAAATATTCTTGATAGATGATTCTCTCTAAAGATAATGGCAAGAATAATCTTGACATTTTATAAATAGGTGAATTGCTTAAAATTGGTAACACTTGGGATGAATTCTGCTTTGCTCCACTCTGCAATCTAAAACTTATTTTTGCACAATTAATCCAAACCAGCTTGCAGTGTACATACAGTTACATCCATAAGGATGTCCGCAAATACAATGAGTTACTAAATAGTTTTAGCATGAGTGTTTCTAGTATCAAGTATGACACTTGCTATGCCAAACTGTTGGCTAGTTTATAGCTTACTCTCAGCCTATAGTTGGAGTGACTTTTGGAAGCAACCTTTCCTTTAGTATCTTAAACACATATTAAGCTCCTTTGAAATCACTACAAAATGGGAAGCTATGCTGTCTCTCAGGATCTGATACAAACCCCTGGATTATTTCTATTTGATTTAATCTTGTGTGCGTGTGCATGAACAACAGCTGGGCTCTTACATCAGTTTTACTTTTATGTTTCCCACCTCATAAAAATATGACTTGCTGGTAAGACCTCACAAAAGGGCTATATCCCCATTTGCAGGAATATAGCACAGAAACCATTTTTATTCTGGACTGTTCAGCA
The DNA here is from genome assembly GCA_007922155.1 of Mesoclemmys tuberculata. Classification (NCBI taxonomy): domain Eukaryota; kingdom Metazoa; phylum Chordata; order Testudines; family Chelidae; genus Mesoclemmys; species Mesoclemmys tuberculata. Next base: position 45,514,038 of record ML675610.1, read on the forward strand.
AGTTTCCTCCCCTCATGTCCTGCCCCACACTTACATAGTGCTGATACAATGTGTTGAATTTCCACAAATTCAAATTTAAATTGCAAAGAGTGGGGTCTGTCTGGGTTTAATTCTCTCCTGCAGATCTGTAAAGATGTATGGTGAATCTGATGGGAAAGAACACCAAATGGGAGCACATTTTTCCTTTTCCCCATGTATATGGATAATTTTTTAATTTCATCCCTTATTGCAGTTGTGAAGTAGGCAGCATAGCAAAGTGTATTTCTCAACCCTGGAGTTCAGTAGGCAGCACTGCCACATTGCAAGGCTATGGGTGAGTGACACTGACACTTTCATAAGGGGGAAAAATAAAGCCAAGAGTTATAATGGATGAAGGTGGCATTTTGCTTGCAGTGAAGAATGGTTCAGAGAAATGTTCACTTCAATTATTTCAAGACCAAGAGGTACTTAGGGACATCTACTGCCACTAACCTGTGTGTGCATTGTGACATGCAATCAAGACCGGTAAATGGTTATTTCATTGCCTTCTCTGTAGCGCTGGGGGTCTTAACTACTCAGCTGTGATGGTTCACAGCCTGGACTCCTGAATGCCGTATTCTGTGTCTGTGTACTGTGCAACTCTAGTTCAACACTCTGACCCCAGCTGCCTGCCTACAATACACCAGCAGTACTGGGTATTCTCACCCAGTTACATTATGTAGGGGGGGACCCCAAACATGCTCCCAATCCTGAATTTCCCCAAAGCTATTTGCCCTGAAGTGTCCAGCCCTCTCCTGGAACACCAAGAGAAGTTAGCAAATTTTGCTGTTACCTTTAAAGGAACAGTCCATCAGCAACTTACCACCTTATTGGAGTTAGGACTTTATTTTAACCAAAGCCCTGGGCTGGCTAACAGTGAAAGGTAAAACAAGGTTATTAAACAAAAGTAATAGAGGAAGTGATACCAAGCAGAAGGAATAAAGATGAGACTGGTTTAAAAACAAACAAAAGTAGGAATTCGCTTCTAGGAATAAAACTTTATTCCAAACTTTGTCTAAGCAGGTGTCTCACTTATCACTAGTTTCCCAAGACTTCAGCCCATCTTTCTGTGATCTCAAGAACTTTGGATTGGGACCCCCTTGTCCTCTGGTCTTGGGAGGATGTGAGTATCTCAGCAGCTCCTGCTGATTTCAATGGGAGCATGAGAGTCAAAGGCAGAAGCTCTCTCAGAACTGCCTTTCCAAATTGGAAAAACATACAAAGAAAGGGGAATTGGGGCAAGGGGGAGGGAGAATTCACTTTCCTCCCAAAACCTTTGTACCTATTCAGAAGGTTCAAACAAGTTTAGATATTTTGGAACCCCTTGTTTCTTTGCCTCTGAAATTACTCAAAAGTTAGTAAATACCCACTTCTCTTCTAGCCCCCTGAACAACAGTTTAGCTAAGGTGAAGCTATGGTTGCAGAAATACAGTTTGAGTGTATTATAGCTTTAAAAATGATGAATAAAGTTCAAAAATACAAGGAATTCAGTGTTAATGCTGAACTTCTCAAACAATGCACCAACTTGCATACCTAACAACCACAGCCTTAACTCTGGTCAAGCAGAGTTGCAACCAGGTGATACTCTCAGAATACAACCAAATATTGTACACAGAGTACCTTCAAGAAGTTTATTTGCTCATTTGGGTACCTGAAAATGTGAGAAGCACATTAAAAGAGGTGCAATCTATTATTGACAGGATTTACAGTGTACATGTTCCTTATAAGCATTTAGTCTTGACTACCAATTAGTGAGTTCAAGCTTCAGGTAGTAATGTGTGGGCATCTTTTAGTTGTGAAATGACTCACTGTAATCTATTGCAGGGCCTTCTTTATGATCAGGGGGAAGTTACCCATGAGACACAGTACAACCGATTTGCAGATCAGTAACTACAACATATCATACCCACTAGACCCAAAGAATTGTGTTCACTCAAGAGGCTGTACACAGGAACCGCTTGCTTCAGGGGCTCAGGCCTACATTATCTCCAGTGGAATCAGGTGGCAATGAAGCATGTCCCCTTACCCCCGGGGTGGCTTTTTATACTTTTTTTTTGTATATTTTTCTTCACTTACCTCAGCTGATGTTCTTACATCCTTCACTTTCTCTAATACTAACTACATAGTTATATTGTTACCATGATAATTAAAGCAAAACCACAGCTGGTAGTGGAAAAGGCAGTGGGAAAGAACTCTTCTTAATGTAGAATGTATAAACTCTTGTCCTTGTTTATCTTTATCTATATACAATTCTAAACCAACTATTTGCTGTGTTATACAAAACCCCCACTGCTTACTATGTGCTGTGCAGAAACTGAGGTGCCACCAGGTTAGCCTATCTCTCGGGGTCTCTGCCAATTGTAAAAAGTAGTCAGGCTGCTGAGGCTACACCTCAGATAGTGGTCAGGCAACTCGGACCATCAACTAAGGCCAAGCTAGGCCTCCAGCATAATCCATTGTTTGTTTGTTTGTTGCATAACTTAGCCCTAACAATAAAGATCTAAATAGCAGACCTGTCCTGTTTGAAGCCTTTTGCAATCACAGAGTGTGTGGCTAAGGGATTTTTTAAATTAAGAGTACATGATGCTTCTGCAAAGTTTCTCTGGAAAAAGCAACAGAGCCTATTTCTACTTTGAAAATGGTTTTCCCTCCTTTTCTTCTGCATTCCTCTCTCACAAGCTCTAGCACTCATTGCATAACTGAAAGGTTAAAGCATTTTATAGCTTTCTCAGTGGAGGTTCCCATTTTCCTGATTACAAGAAAGGGAATAGTAGAAATCAAGACAGCAAATAAACTCATGCTGCATGGAAGTTAATAAGGAAAACAATAGCTCTTGAATGCTGACTTCAAGTTTCAATAAGTTGTGTTTTTTTTTTTCCAGGTGAACATAGTCTGGATTTAACTTCTGCTTCTTTATTCTATACTCTGACATTAATGCCCAGGATTTCAACTGAAGTTAGGTTGCTGTGCCATCTTATCTTTGCAAACTAGCATGAATAAGTTAACTGTTAATTCTCAAGAACACTAAGCAGCATGATTAAAGCTCCTTTGAGTTTCACAGGAGACTGAACGCCTTGTGTCATGCTGCCTGGAGTGCCTCATGCCTGTGAGCGCCTACTTCAGGGCAGACTGTCAAAAATGGGACAGACACCCCAAATTGGTGGTGTGTTCTAGAGGTAGATTTTTATCAACCCAGTAATAAATCACTAGATCACCATTGTAAGACTACTATAGAGTCACAGAGCATCCCCTTTGGCATTCCAGTCTCTCTTGTCCCCAAGGAAAGTTGGAGTTAGTGAAGAACAGTCACTTACACCAAAAATCACAAAATAAGTCACTTACTCCAGGTCAATTTGAATCTCCCATCTCACACCAAAGGAAATACTCATAGCCAATCATGTAATAAAATAAAGGTTTGACTAGGAAAAAGAAATGAGAGAATTATGGCTTAAAACAAGCAAGGAGAGAAATACAAATGAGTTACCATCTGTGGTTCCTAAAGATGACTGATATGTAGTAATCTGTCAATTCAAAATGTCTGAATCAACCCATTCAGTTTAGTGGCTCTGGCCCTCTGAGGGTTCAAACAGCCAAGAGATGAAATATTTGAATCTATGAGATGAACTCCCTTGGATATAGCATTTCCAAGGTGTGATTTTGGCCACTCACTAGTCCTTTGTAGTGTGATGTTCCTTGGTGGCCTGTTTAATCTTGATAGGCCTCCTCAATGGTCAATTCCCATTATGGGGTTTGGAAGTTCAGAGCAAACATTTTCAAAGTTATAAAGCAAAAATTATTATATATTTCTTTATAGCATGGCAGACAGACATTACAAGTGAAATTAATGAATATATAGCAACTTACAATCATTTCATAAAACATATTTAGTGTTTAGACTTTATAAGGCATACATATTTTGAAGAAAACTAACATACAGGTGAGCTGGTTTGGCTTCTTGCCATGAGTTTGCCAGTGCTTAGCTGATGTCTATAGACTTGGTAAGAAATGGCACCTGGCTTACCCACATCACACCTGCACCATCAAAACACCACATCACCTTTTCCACAAAGTGATCATTCTCATGGGACCCATCAGTTCTCAGCTTCAAAGGAAGCCTGTACAACACTTTCCAAAACTAAGCCTGGAAGCTTAAATTACTAATTTTGCTAGACACTAAAAATCACGGACTGAATAGCCACACTGAATTTATGGCTTATTACAACAGTCTATAACCCACTAACAACCTCCCACCTCCCCTGCTTCCATCCTGTTTCCTTTTCTCCCTATGAAAGGTGTTAATGTACCACTTCATTTTGAGTGGTTCATGGAAATGTGTTAACTACTTATGCTAAACAATCTCTCCCACTTTGTATTTAGCAATGATCATAGGCAGCATGAGACTCCTGGGGAAGGTAAGGGGTGAGGCTGGCCATTGGTGGGAGCACCAACATGTTGACTGTGGCCCTGCCCCCTGCTCCAACCCTCTTCCTGAGGCCACACCCATGCTCTACCACCTTTCGTGCCAGGCCTCGCTCCCTGTTCTGTTTGTTCTTGCTGCTTCCCTTTCTTAGCTGTCAATGTAATTTTAGGCTGAAAACCTTGTGTATGGAAACACAACACCTTTGCAAGCTAGTCACTGCAGAGGCTTCACTGCCTTCCAACTCCAGCATATAACAGTTGGGGCTCCTCTTGTATCAGCAACACATTTCCTAGTGTAGTGATTTCAAATAAATGCTTGTTTGGAAAACCCAGTGTATCTTATGGGCAATGGAAGCTCTCAGAACAACATTATTCAGTCAGCTAGCACAATAGAATATTCATCTGAGACCTTGAATTTGCTTTCTCTATGCTGAAGTACATAAATATAGACGGGGGTGGGTTCTTTCCCCTATATATCTCTGAAAAAGGGCCGTCCCTTTTTATATATATATATATATATCTCAGCACTTAAGGGGAAAAAAGCCTGCCAATTATCCTCATTGTTACACTAATTGCAAACATACCTGGCTCCATGCATGGTACTGCCCGTTTTATGCCAGGCCCTGGAGCAGAGCGGAGCAGGGAGGCGGGGCACCTAATCTGCATCCTTAGTCCATAGCCTTGTTCCTGTTGTAAGAGCTGAGAGGAGCCCAGCGCAGCCTTGACGGGTCTCGTTTATCTGACGAGGGGGGAGAGAGAGCTGTCTCTAAGGTTATGTATGTTCTGAGAAAGATGATGCATTTGTAGGAAAGGAGGAAGGCTAGGAGAAAGAAAGGCAAAGGCTCTGCTAATTTTGGCCCTTCCCCATCTCTAGAAGACAACAGTATAATTGTTCCCCTCCCCCGAAGCACCCCCCCAGCACTTGCACCCCTAAGCAGCTGCTGGCAGTCACATGGTGCCAGGCCCATGGGCTCCAGTGTGGGCAGCAGCAAGAGGAGGGAGAGGTAGCCACAAACGGCCCCTGGAAGGAGCATCAAGCTGATCTCGTAAGGCACCTCCATCCCAGAATGAGCTGCGGGTTGCTTCCCCCCCCAGCTTTGTGTCCGGCCAAAATGGAACCCCTCCAGCCTTCCCAGCAGCTCCTACTCGGCCCCTCCTGCCGTCTGCGGGACAAGGTCTGAGCTTTGCCAGCAGCAGTTAGAGTGGGCAGTGCTCAGTACCACTGGCTACTTGTTGCACTGGTTCAGCAGGGGGTGCTGTAGCTGCTTGTTGCAGTTGACTGGACTCAATGTCTGTGCAGGACCTGCCCCTCCCAAGCCCATCTCCCTGGCCAGAGACTCCATTTAAGCTGCAGCCAGCTTCTTACTTCCCCTACAGCTCCATTCTGGCCGCCCTCCGTGCCCAGCGGGGTTCACAAGCGGCTGGAGGGAGAGCCACAGGGGAGGGGGCCAAGGGCCTGGGGTGGAATGTGGGTGGAGCATAGGCAGAGTGGAGTGGTGGGATGGGAGCTTCCAGGTGATGGCTGTTTGGGGAGGCTTAGCCTATTATACCCACTGCCCTTGGCAGTGATTCTCTGAGTTAGTTTCCCATGGCTGAAGAAGAGCTGTGTGTGCCTCAAAAGCTTGTCTCTCACCAACAGAAGTTGGTCCAATAAAAGATATTACCTCACCCACCTTGTCCCTCAAATAACTCTTAGGTTACTAGTCACATCTACAGTTGAGCTACCTTGTGCTACAACCCCACTAGGTATCTCAAACCAAGAAAAGTTGACTTTCATATTACCTGAAGGGAGACTTCCAAGGAACATCATAGCACCTCAAAAATGACAGTGATTCAGTAGGTGGTTGTCTGATACTAAGTCACTACATGGTCACAGTATAGGGGGTGGTAATGGGCCTGTTTTACCAATGAGATCCAAAAACAAGGCCACTTCAGGCTAGACTGCAGTCTTACAATCTGCCCTGATGAAGAGGCAGTGTATGCTTGCAGCGCTCTAGGAAGCGGGCAGGATCATAACGCAGTATCTGTTTCCCCTCTATGCTAGCTCAGCTGTGCAAAGTGGGAGGGAGTGGAGCCAAGCCTCTGCCAACCTACATAGGAGTGGGAGCAGCTTTTCTCCTTCATCCCCTTGCAATGTAGCCTTTGCAGTGAGTAGGGGGTTCCTTGTGCTCTCTCAGTCCCCTGTGTAGCACCAGCAGGGCTCATGGCTGAGATCTTTGTGCTTTTGAGGGCCGCATGGCATTTAAGAGTGAGAGGTGGTGGGTTGCTGATGTCATGAGCAAGCTAGGGGGGGTGAGTACACTTTAAATTCTCTCTGCAGCTTCAGTTGAAATACAACATTCTTCACTTGCTGCCTTGTGTTGCTCTGCACTGGTAATGTTTCTTCCCAAGGGCAATCCATTTCACGAGTATATAAAATGAGCATTGTGTATAGTTTGTGTCTCTCTCTTAAATGTGGGAAGTGCTTCAGGATCTATCTGGATGAAAGCACCTGGGCTGAATTATGATACCCTTACTATTGCTAAGTATTTCTTTACTCTGTGTGAAGTTTTGTTGAAATCAGTGGGACTATTTAGAGAATAATGCACTACCAAATGTGAGTTACGGTGTTTGTGGTCTGGGCCTCTATCTTGTCTTTGTCAGGGATGACTGTTCTTTTGTGACACACACATACTGTATGCTATCCAATTGCCTTTTGCTATATTTACTGATTGGGAACTTAAAAATAAAAAATGTAAAATATTTTATATTTATTAGATACATTAACTTTAAAATTAATTTCTTTTTAAAATAATCACACACACAGTCAGTCATGGCAAGTTTTACTGAACAGGGAAAATCCAAGAGGCATATTCATGCTATTTTTGTTCTGCTTCAAATTAGTGCAGAATGATCTCTAAGAGAACCCAGTCTGGAAGTATTACTGAAAAATAATGTGCAACTTTTGTGCTAATTTTCTCTCACAGCAAGGCTCAAGAATGTCTAATAGCCCAAATAATAGATTAATAGAGAATAATTTTAATAGTAATGTTGCCCACTAAAAGCTAGTTGAAATGAAAGTTGGAAGAAACAAAATTTTTTCCTAGTTTCCATTCCCCCAGTTACCTGATTCCATCTGTAGCCTACATGATATCCAGAATTGGATTTTTAAAATGATTACAGTATGCAACAAAGGTCTCAAAACATTATTTTGAATAAGATAACAATGGCCTGCACAGTTAGTTTGGTATTTTGATTTGTGTTCACTTGAACAGATTTTAATACAATATTGTAAAGATTTAAATATAAAACACCCTCAGTGATTGTAATTTAGAATCATCATGAACTGGCAGTCAAGTGTAACTGGTATATAGATGCTCTAACCGCTCAATAATAAACCCTGTTAGATTGACATAGTAGATTAAGATAGTTGGGAAGTTTCTGATCTCATTTCAATGAGAGTTAGTCCTAAATGGAGTGCAGAATCTGGTCCAAGAAGTGAATATAGCTCAACTGCTTGGTAATAGCAAACATAATGTAACATCCTTCTGGGAGAAAAATACCAGACAATCACTCCACTATAGCATTTAACTTCAGACAGGGGAATTACACAAAAATGGGGAAGCTAGTTAAATGGAAATTAAAAGGTACAATCACAAAAGTGCATAGAACTTGCAGGCATTTCAAACTTTTCAAAAACTCCATAATAGAGGCTCAAACTAAATGTATGCTCCAAATTAAAAAAAAACATAGTAAGAGGATTTAAAAGAAAGGGGGGGGGCACAATGGCCAAACAACAGAGTAAAAGAAGCAGTTAGAGGCAAAAAAGCATCTTTTAAAAATTGGAAGTCAAATCCAACTAAGGAAATTAGAAAGAAGCATAAACTCTGGCAAGTCAAGTATGAAACCATAAATAGACAGGCCAAAAAAAGAATTTGAAGAGCAACTAGTGAAATACTCAAACTAATAGCAATTTTTTTAAAGTACATCAGAAGCAGATAGTCTGCCAAATAGCCAGTGAGGCACTGGACAATTGAGGTGGTAAAGGATCATTCAAGGAAGACAAGGCCATTGCAAAGAATTTATTTAGCTTCTCCACATCTGTCTTCACTAGAGAGGATGTGAGGCACTTTTTAAGTGACAAATATGAGGATCTGTCCCAGACTGAGGTGTCAGTAGAGAAGATTTTGGAACAAATTGATAAATAAGACACCAGGACGAGATGGTATTCACCCAAGAGTTCTGAAGGAACTCAAATATGAAATTGCAAAAGTACTAACTGTGATATGTAACCTATCACTTAAAACAGCTTCTGTACCAGATGACTGGAGGATATCTAATGTGATGCCAATTTTTAAAAACGTTTCCAGAGGTGATTCTGGCTAGGAATGTAAAAGCCTAACCATTTAAACAGTAATCAGTTGTTTAAACCTTTTAAACAGCTGATTACCATTTAAACTGGGGAGGTGCTGGTGGGCTCCCCCAAGCCAGAGCAGCTGAGCAGCTCTGGTTCTCAAGAGGGGTGAAGCCCAATGGGGCTGGGCGGGGGTAGCTACAGCTGGGCAGGTCTAGCTCATGGGAGGTGCGGAGCCCAACATGGGGGTGGGTAGATGAGCAGAGCCCAGTGGGGGGTTAGCTGCAGCTGGGCAACTCTGGCTTGCGGGAAGTGGACAGCTGAGTGCAGTTCCCCACACAACTTCAGTACTAGGCAAATTGTTTGAAACTATAGTAAAGAATAGAATTGCCAGACACACAAATTAACACAATTTTTTGCAGAAGAATCAACATGGATTTTGTAAAGGGAAATCATGCCTCATCAATCTATTAGAATTCTCTAAGGAGATCAACAAACTTGAACAAGGGTGATTCAGTGAATATAGTGTACTTGAGGTTTCAGACAGCCTTTTACAAGGTCCCTCACCAAACGCTCTTAAGCAAATTAAGCAGTCAAGCGATAGAAGGAAAAGTCCTCTCATGGATCAGTAACTGGTTAAATGTCAGGAAACAATGGGTAGGAATAAATGGTCAGTTTTCACAATGGAGAGTAGAGTGACCAGCTAACAAGTGTGAAAAATTGGGGCGGGGTAGGGGTAATAGGCACCTACATTAGAAAAGGCCCCAAATATCAGGACTGTCCTCATAAAATCGGTACATGTGGTCCCCCTAATTGAGAGAGTTAAATAACAGTGTCTGTACCATTACATGTGCTGCTCTATATATTCAGAAATGGTCTGGGAAAAGGGGTAAATAACCAGGTGGAAAAATTTGCAGATGATACAAAATTACTCAAAATAGTTAAGTCCAACGCTGGCTGCAAAGATTTACAAAGGGATCTCACTAAACTGGATGACTGAGCAACAAAATGGCAGATACTATGTAATGTTGATAAATGCAAAGCAATACACATTTGAAAACATAATCCCAACTATATATATACAAAATGATGGGGTCTTAATTATCTGTCACCACTGAAGAAAGAGATCTTGGAATAATCTTGAACAGTTCTCTGAAAACATTCACTCAGTATGCAGCAACAGTCAAAAAAGCTAACTGTTAGGAACCGTTAGGAAAGAGATAGAGAATAAGACAGAAAATATCATAATGCCACTGTATAGTTCCATGGTATCATTAGACCTTGAATATTGTGTGCAGTTCGGGTCATCTCATCTTTAAAAGAAAACTAATTAGAATTGGAAAAGATGCAGAGAAGGGCAACAAAACTGATTAAGGGTATGGAACAGCTTCCATATGTGGAGAGAATCAAAATAGTTGGACTGTTCTACTTGGAAAAGAGATGACTAAGGGAGGATATGATAAAGGTCTATAAAACCATGGCATGGAGAAAGTGATGGGGGATGTTCTGAAGGCCAAAACTATAATGGGGTTCAAAAAAGAACTAGATAAGTTCATGGAGGACAGGTCTATCAATAACTATTAGATGATCAGGGATGCAATTCCCTGCTCTGGATATCCTAAGTCTCTAACTGCCAGAAGTTGGGAATGGGTGACAGGGATGAATCACTCAATAGTTACCTGTTCTGTTCATTCCCTCTGATACACCTGGTATTGGCCACTGTCAAAAGACAGGTTACTGGATTAGGTAGACCAATGGTCCAAACCAGTATGGCTGTTCTTATGCTATGTTCTTATGAGATTTCATGTCAATTATTTGAACACAAAATGTTTTTCAGGTGACAATAGTTTCAACAAAACTTCTGTCTGGAAGGTTTTCTCAGTTTTAGGGTGGAAAAGAACATGTGAGAGACCCCAGAATAGTAAATATTCAAGTGGTTAGAGCACTTGAGCTGTGAGATCCCGCTTCAACTGCCTGTCTGTGTCAGAGAAGGTAGAAACTTAAACATGGGCCTCCCACATCCCAGGTGAGGGTCCCAACATTAACATCCTTCTTGAACTATGAACACCAGAACTGGATACTATTACAGCAGTGTTTACATCAGTGTCAAATAGAGAGGTAAAATAACCTCGCTACTCCTATTTGAGATTCAGGCTTTTGGCCACAGCATCGCACTGGGACTTTGAGTTCAGCTGATTACCCACCACAACCCCCAAATCTCTTACAGTTGCTGCTTCTCCAGATAGAGTCCATGATCTTGTAAGTATGGCCTATGTTCTTTGGCTTTAGATGTTTTCATTTAGCTGTATTAAAACACACATTTGCTTGTGCCCACTTTATGAAGCGATCCAATGATCTGTCCTCTTCATTGTTTACCATGCCCCCAATTTGTGTCCGCTGCAAACTTTATCAGTGATTTTGTGTTCTTCCAGTCATTGATGAAAATGTTAAATAGCACAGGTCCAAAAATGAATCCCTGCGGGACTTCACTAGAAACAAACCAACTCAATGATGGTTCCCCATTTATAATGACAATTTGAGACTTATCAGTTAGCTTGGTTTTAATCCATTTAATATGTGCCATGTTAATTTTGCATTATTCAAATTTTTAATAAAAATGTTGTATGGTACTAAGTCAAATGCCTTACAGAAGTCTAAGTGCAGTACATCGATATTACCTGTACCAACCAAATTTATAATCTCATCAAATGAAGATATCAAGTTAATTTGACAGCATCTGTTTTCCATAGACCCAGGTTGATTTGCATTAATTACATTACCCTCCTTTTGTTCTTTATTAACCAAGTCCCTGTATCAGCTTTTCCATTCTCTTGCCCGGGATCTGTCAGATTGATAGGCCTATAATTACCGGGGTCATCCCATTTACCCTTTTTTAAATATCAGAATAATGTTAGCTTTCCTCTAGCCTTCTGGAACTTCCTTGGTGTTCCAAGACTTATAAAAAATTAACGTTAATGGACATACAAACTATTCAGCCAGCTTTTTAAAAAATCTCAGGTGCAAGTTATTCAGACCTGATGATTTTAAAATGTCTATCTTTAGTAGCTGCTGTTTAACATCCTCCTGAGATGCTAGTGGAATGGAAAGAGTGTCGTTGTCATCCATCATCATCATGTGGTATGACTAAATCATCTTTTAACCCACATACAGAACACAAATATTTATTGAACACACCTGGCTTTTTTGCATTATTATTAAAAATTCTACCATTTCCATCTAGTAATGGATCAATACCATTGTCAGGATTCTTTTTGTTCTTAATATAATTTTAAAAATCTCTTTCTCATTATCCTTAAGTCTGCTGACCACTAATTTTTCTTTGTGTCCCATTGCTTCCCTTATCTTTTTTTTTACAGTTCCTAGTTTCTGATTTATATTCATTACTATTTTTATTTGTTACATATTTGTTTTGTTTTTGTTATAGCTGCCTTTACTTTTCCTCTAAGCCAGGTTGATATTTTTTAACCAGTATTTTTTAACCTTCTTTCTTGATTGTGGCTTTTAGGCATTGAGTAAAGTAATCTTAAACAAATACTATGATTATTCACACTTTTTCTGTTTAAATTCTTCCTCCTAGCTGATTTGGCTCATAATTGTTTTCAGCTTTGTGAAATTGGTCCTTTTAAAGCATCAAGTTTATATATTCCTGGTTTATTCTGTTTGCCCATTATAAATGTAATGAAGTCACAATCACTTCTATCTAAGCTAAAAGTTTAAAGAATATTCAGCCATGCTATAACTTTCTATAGTAAGAGTCCTAACATGAAATGAACCTTAACAGGTGTGTTTCAAAGCAACATTACTTACCATATCATTTTCAATTTGCATTAAAATATTAGTTAAATATTTATACTGCCCTATAAAGGATGTGCAATACAAACTACACTTCTGCATAATAAACTAACAAAGGAAACCACTGTAAACTGAAAGTGCAAAAGTGTATAATGGAGATAAAGTAGCCAAATTTAAATTTTTGGAAAGACTGACTGACTCAGATGATTGTTAACAGGATATGGAGCTTTTTGTCTGTTCGAGGTTCAGTCCAAGTTGACAGTGAGTTGGAGCCTGAAATAATCATTTAGAGTTTGGCTTATATCAGATTAATGACTGTTCTCTAACTGGTTCCTAACAGACAGGGTCCGCATTTCAAAACCACCGCTATGAATTAAACCAATAACTAATTATGTTGGAAATCTCAGTAAAGTGGCAAAGATCAGAAAGGACATGGTGAACAAATTTGTTCTCTTATTCCAGTGTTGCTTTCTCCAAGGCATGCTGGAGACAACTTGACATTGTAATGAGGAATAGTTTAACCTTAGTGAAGATCTTCAGGGCAAGGATTCCATCTTCATAACTTTGGTAAAGCTCCATGCACATCTGTGGTGTTAAATGTCCCCTCTCCATGTTGTGTAAAACTTGGAGAGGACTTCACCCTCCAGCTAGTAATTTAGTATCTTTTACAACCACTGGAATTAATTATTCTGTTAAATCCAAAGCAATCTTTGGGTATTTAATGTCTGTATGAAATTATAACATTTGTAAAAGTGTTATAATCCTGAATTGGAAACAGTGAAGATTTCTCTTCTGATCTGTCAATAGAGACCTAGGCAGGAATTAATAATAACATGGTGATTGTCTAAGTAAACTTTCATTTCACCCATTCATGCATAGTTTAGAATCCATCATAATGCTAACCCTAATTTAAATGACTTACAATACAAAATCTGTATTTCCTCCTCCAGAGTTATAAAGTGGCTTATAATGAGTATAAATCAAGACTGGATTTTTTTTTTGTACTTGAGGAGTTTCTGACCCGCATTCACTCTAGGAACTAAACATCACATTTCAAGGCAGCCCATTATATATCATTTATCTATCTTTGGGACTTTTATGAACAAGAAAAGTGGAAGGGTAGACTCGATCAAGGCAACACCTATAGAAAGAAAAAATGCAAAGTCAACATTAGTTCTGCTCTGCTGGATGTTAGGCATTGCTGTATTTTTTTCATCAATTGCATTTCACTGTATAAATCCTAACATCTAGTATTTTTTTGATAAATTGGAAGGAGAAAAGAGCATGACACTCTGCTTTCATAATCTGCAAACTGTTTCTCTGTCGTCTGTGTCAGATTTAAAATAGGAGATGACTTCAGACCTCTCTGGGTTAGTAGAAGTGGCATTCTGTCAGCAAGCCAAATCTAATGATGGTAAAATTATGTTACAATTGAAATGAACATTTATAGTTTTAAAGTGAAAAGAAAAAGTATTTGGTGACTAAAAGAACCTCTGCATTTAAAAATCTGTTATAAAGGTGACTGGAGATATGAAAAATGCAGTGGACAATGACAATACACTTAGGGCCAAATTATGCTTTCTTGCATGCTCATGCAATAGTCATTCTAGTATTTATTTATCTCAAGGAATCTGATAGGTCGTCCTTCCTGGGAGCATATGTAAAAATAAAATCCAGGAAAGTGCTATCCAGGAAAGTGCCTGTTTTGTATCTTCTGCAGAATAGTCTTTGGAAGATGAGGTGAAATAGGCTAAAACCTATATTCAAAATTTGCTCTAGTGGCAATAGAGTGGTGAAAAATTGGACTCTGAGGTGACCCCAAATTTTCCATTTTATCTAAGGCATGTGGGATTTGGGTTTTTTTTTGGGGGGAGAGGTAGGGGGATTAGATTTTTGTCCTTTTTAAGCAAAATACTATACTATACTAATCATATAGTGAAGAGTGGACACTATATGAAATGAGCGGTAGACAAAACAAACTATAACTTTACAGTTAGCACTTTGTCAGAGTCCATATGCAAACTGCTATTAACTTTTTCATATTTTAACGAATCTCCAGTAAATATAAATAGTTGGCAGTATTACAAGCTCAGTATCCATCCCCACCACCTAAGTAACTCTGATCACTTCCTGCACTTAGAATAAGAGATCATGCTGTTACAATCCCTGCAAAGTGTCAAACATTGGGCTTTTAATTGGGCCTTCCACATATAATGTACTTCAAAATGATTTAGCATGGATTGTGCCAATGTGAGAAACAGCTATCTTATAAATACACTCTACAGCTTTCTGAGAAAGCAGCTGAGTGACTAACCTCTAAGCAAGGGATAAGGCTTGTGACCCTCTTCTAAGTGAGGGTTTCGGGAGACAGACAAGATCTGAGTATATTGAGTTACTAGAGTTAACCAACCATCTCTTATATATCATGCTGATCATAGCATAATATAGTTTCTCTGTGAAGAGGGGTCAGTAATAGAGAAGCTAATGCAAGAAATGCAGTTCGTGAACCTCTTTGTTTTCTGCTCAGCTTGCCCTTTGAAAGCATTTCAAACTCTTACTACTATAAAGAAAATAATATTGCACCAACCCCTCCAAAAGAATGTAGAGTACACTGTGTGAAACCTATAACAGCTACAATTTACACGAAATTGTACACACCTGCAGAAAAGTCAAACTTGTGAGGCATGTGTTGATAGTACTCCCAATCCAAGCACTTCCTACTTGACTGCAAATGGAGGCACGTAACTTTGGTTTCACATAAACCACGTTCTTATTAAATAGAATCCAGATATCCTTTGAAAAGGAAGATATAAAAAAGAAAGCAAAACTTGACAGTATGACACTTGTTTGTCGTCTAATAGCAGATCATTCCATTTAGCTATTTCCAGAAATCCATCACAGTAAGCTGTACGTAAAAAAACAAAAACAAAAACATTTTTTAGTTTTTTTTCTGGAAAGATAAGCTAAGGGAGCCACATGAAATGCGGTGATTACCTAATATTTTTTATTAATTCAGAGCTGTACAGCAGGGTGTTTAAAGGAAACAAGTTATTAAATTACAACTATACTCTGTTTGAATTTCCTTTTAGTGTGTCAGTGCCTGTTTGCTGGCAGAGGTAATTACACCACAGGTTTAATATTGTTTAGAATCAGGAGTACATAAGATGCCTCTTAAAGTTAATGAAGAGCTTAGTCACCGTCAGTGGAACTTGATTGACAATTTCATATATCAGCAATAGTTACCTATTTATTTATCTTTTGTCCTGACTTGTATCATATTTTTAATGATGTCATTTGCTGTGATTAATTTGGAATTACATTGAGATACAGAGTTATTACATCTCTAATAATGTGTATGCATATATTCATTTAGTACTAATGTATGTTTGCTTTGTTGATCTTTCATAATGAAAGAGAATAAATTATAATTGAGAATCTTCACATGCACATGCTGCCTGATGCTTATTTTGGGGTTTACAATCTGGGTAAGGCCTCCCCAGTAGTCACTCAGATCTGTACCAGTTTCATCAGTCATTGTGAAGCTGCTCATGTCTCCTAATGTTGGGGCTAAGAATATTTCATTGCAAGCGTCATTCTCAGCCAGACATAGGATGATGAGAGGTATGCCATGGGACTGACAACACTGGTGTAGAGCTGAGTGACGTCAGTTTCCTGCTGGCACTGCAGCTCAGTCTAAATAATGCTGGTAGTGGCAGGAAAAATGATTGAACAGAACCCACATAAGAGCTATCAGGACAACCGAGCATTGTTCAATGCTTCTCTCTGAGAGGAGTTAAATATACCATATTTACAAGGTACTTCATAATCTGCTGCATTTGTGCATGTAAGAATTTCTGTCCTTAACAATTATATTTTTTCAACTATAGAACGTCCTGATTTTTTTTTCTTTTTGGGGGGCATTGGCAAGGTTAGAAAGCTATATGTAGATAAGCAGAGAAGAATGCATATTGTTTTCACTTTCTGGTTTCTAACAAATTCACTTTTTTAAAAAAAAATATATAATTGAGATCTAGTAAACTTATGGGATTTATGGGTGTAACAGACATTTAAGCACCTATGAATATGTGCAACTGGTAAAGGAATTTGCAATATATGTTTGTGCATACATGGAGATAGAAGTTTATTTATGGAGACCATACTGTGTTTGTTACTGGAGTATGCAGAAATGAACTACTATAGTAATAATGACATAATACATTTCTAAATTGCTACTAGGGAGCAATGGCTGGGGAGTTGGTAGCAAAGATACAAGAATTTTCCTATAATTGGTCTATGGTCAGATAAGTCTGTCTCTTCTAAGGTCAGTGAACAAGTAATCAACTCAAACACTTCTAAGCCTCTGATTCCAGTTACACATTGTTGTTTTTTTGGTGCTAATAATATGATACCTACACATGAAATGCTATTAATTTTGTGCACTTCTTCAATTAACTTGAAGAAATTATCTTTAGCTAAGTCATTTCTTGGAAGAGGGTAAGGAGATATTCTTCCTGTTGGGAAACTGGAGATGAGACTTGAAACCACAGTAGCCTTAGCTTGTGCAGGTACAAGCTATTTTACAGGAAGAGGTTATCAGAAACCTGGGAAAAACTTTACATTACTTTCTTTGCTCATTGATGCCATGAATTGTGGTAATACGGACACCATACTGGATTTCTAGGTATTCATAGAAAGTGTGTGCTACTGCCAATACATAGCACTAAATTCTGTCAACACGCTCATCCAAAGCAATGTCAAACAGTAATCTCAGAACTTGTTCCATACATTTTCCCTCTGTCTTTTCTCTACATTTCTTTTTTCTTCCCCTCCTCCACTACAGTCTTTCTTTCTGTTCACCACTATTGGCCCTCTCATCTCATTCTTTTCCCATTTCAGTCTTTTCTCCCCAGCAGCCTCTTTGGGATTGGGGTGAAGGGAGGGGAGTGCTGCACATCCTGCAAATACGGATATGTGTTTAAGAGAGTGAGTAGATGGGTGTCAAGTGTGGATGAGTCTGCAGTCTGTTTGGAAAATGTATGCAAGGCCATGAACTCCCTGTATCTCTCTCCATTGGTCAGTATCAGACATTTCTGTATGATATGGAGTTTGCCCTATAATTGTGCGATCTGCTGGGCATTGCAGTAAAGCAGATTCTCCTTACTGTCCTCCAGAAGACAGTATTGAGGAGTACTTTAACTGTACGCTGAAGGATCATCTGGCAAACATTTTGTGTGAAAAGGTCCCTACAATGCTGAACCTCTAACCTAGGTGCAGCTGGCCTATAATATGCGTATATAATGGCACAAGATATATACCTCATTTTTTAGTACCAGGGCTGGTGACGCTGTTTTCCAGTTCACTAGCTCAAATTTATTCACATCTTCTGTATGAAGTACCATAGTAGCTTAAATATCTAATTTACAGCACAAGGTGGGCTTTTCACTTTCCATCGTTACAGTATGCCAAGGATTTATCATGCATGTCAGAAACCATTAGGTAGAACTGAAAGCTAAAAGGAAGTTAATCCAACAATAACTGCTACTCATTATTCACTATGTGCCAAACTTGACCAATTGGTCTACTGGCTCCTGTAATATCTGAGAGTAACAAAATCCCTCAGTTTTGCAACTGGCAGCAAACTACAAAAAGAGATGTACAAAATTCAAATACTTTGTCAAGGTTAAGGTGATTTTTAAACCATCTGCATTCTAAAATTTTTAAAACATTATCAAAACATATAGTGACTCTTATGTATCTTCCTCAATAAAAGATGCCTCTGCCCCAATTCCTTTTCCTTTCTCCTAATGGCTACATTTCCCCTTCCTATCACTAACATTGGCCTGAAGTCTGTTTTTCTGATGCTTCTCCCCTACAGAACCTTGCAAGGCAAAATCTTGGTCTCATCAAAGTCAGAG
This sequence comes from Mesoclemmys tuberculata, assembly GCA_007922155.1. NCBI lineage: Eukaryota > Metazoa > Chordata > Testudines > Chelidae > Mesoclemmys > Mesoclemmys tuberculata. Next base: position 45,532,536 of record ML675610.1, read on the forward strand.
TTTTGTTATTGACTTCTGAAGAATTTGGCCCAGGGAGCCTCCATAAATTGGTTTTGGGTTTATGTATTTTTTTATTTTGGAGTGCCAAACTTGGAGGCTTTATGTTGAAGCTGGAAGGTAATTAGTACCAATGGCTGGCCAGGAGATGGCTTAATTAGCAAATGATAACTAGCTGCCTAGATTATGCAGGTGAATAGAAGAGAGAATTTTTGGAGAAAAGCAGTTCACTCTTTGAATGCAGGCTGTTTTGGGGGGGATAGGGCTTGTACAAAAGAATTTGTTGGATGAAATAGTTTCAGTGCCCCTTCCCCATAGAATAGGAATACTACAGGGGAAAGGATCTGCATTGCTGAAAGAGAGCATCATTACACTCCTTTCTCCACTCATTAGCCCTGAATGTAATTTCCTGTGTTTTAATTTCAGCTTAATTTAATTAAAACTATTTTTGGTGGTTCTGTTTCCTTGACTTCTGGAAAGGCTGTGAGATATGCTGTTTATTTGTATTACAGTAGCAGATAGAAACTTCAGCTGAGATTAGGGCCTCATTGTGTTAGTGTAGAAGATGGTCCCTTCCTCAAAGAGCTTCCATTCTAACTAGATAAAACAGACAGACAGGAGGGGAAACAAGTATAAAACAAAGATAGTTATGATTTGAAACTGCTATGCTAGTTGAGTGGGGTTTGTATATATATTTTTAATTGGGCAAGAGGAGAAGAGAAGACAGACAATAATTAACTGAAAGACAAAACAAAGGAATTAAGGAAAAGGGATGAAGGAATGTATGAGAGGGACTTGGACTGGCTGAAATGAAAGAACTGAGGGAAAAGTTAGAGCAAGCACCCAAGTAGCAGGGGAAAGGAATGCTATATTATCATCAGTGTTGAAGGTCACTGTCTAAACTGCTTCTGCAGCTGTTCCTGACATCTTAAGTCTTTAGCTGGCTCCATTCAAAATTATATCCCAGCTATGATTTAAGTGATTGTGTGCTTGAGTGTGGGACTTTCTCCCATAACCTTGAGAGTGCCAAGAATTCTAAGCTGTCTTCCAACAAAATCTAGGCCAGGGAACCTGTTGGGTTCAGTGATTCACCTAACTGGAAAGAACACACGTTGCTATTGTGGTACAAAAAGAGTGATTAAATAGTCATCAAACATTTTTAGATGTTGTTAAAATTTTTCTAGTGCTTGTTGTTGTAGATATGATTATTTGTTGTTCATGTAGCACCACGATGCTTTGTAGCCAGGAAGCAGTCAAGTGGTAAAATTTTCAAGAATGCTTAAGTCCCATTTCTCAGAAATGACTCAGGTTAGGTTTACACTACTAGGTTTACAAATAGGTATCAACTTAAGTCACTTGACATACAGCCACCACAATTATTACATTGTTTGTGCGTGTTCACACTATGCTTCTTGTGGTGGCGGTGCACTTCCTCACTCAGAGTATTTATTTCAATGCAGTAAGCAGCGTACTGTGGGTAGCTATGCAGCATTCTAGTAGTAGCCCCCATGTAGTTCAGGGCATTTGGGAAGGTTTTGCGATGCCTCGGGTATGAAACAAGCTGTACAGGGGTGACTGGGATCTAGTTTCAACTTCCCATAATGCAGTGTTCTCCATCTTAGAATTTCATCCACATCCCATAATGTTTTGCATCACTTTTCAAAATCACCTGGACAAACCCGCACGTCGTCCTCACTGTCCACCAAATGGGACAAAAGCTTGTAGCCTGCATTTCTCTGCACTATTTTCATCAGCACTGTGAGCATGGGCCACCTGATCCTGCAATATTTGCAGAGCCATGGGGAACTTGACAATTCTTTGGAGGCTAGGTTGCTGTGGGACATAGAAAGAAACAATTCAAGGTTGTTGGCAGCATTCACAGAGCAGCTGCAGATGGTGGAGCACTGGTTCTGGGCCTGAGAAACAAGCACTGACTCGTTGGATCACACTGTTATGCAGGTTTGGGATGACAAGCCATGACTGCAGAACTTTTGGATGTGCAAGGCCACATTCTTGGATCTCTGGGTAGAGCTTGTCACAGTGCAAGCAACACCAATACGAGACCCACACTGACAGTGGAGAAGCAAGTGACAATCACACTATGGAAACTTGCAATGCCAGATTGCTACCAGTCAGTCAGGAATCAGTTTGGAGGTGGGAAATCCAACAATGGAGCTGTTGAGATACAAATGTTCAGGGCCATTTATTGCCTCCTGCTACAAAGGACTGTGACTCTGGGCAATGTGCAGAACAAAGTGCCTGGTTTTGCAGCAGTTTGCAATAAACTGCAGTGGGGCAATAGATGGTATGCTTATCTCCATTTTGGTACCAGACCACCCAGGAGCTCCTCCAATTCCTGTATACTCCAGGCAGGAGTGCATCTACAGTGTGCAAATGGCATGATCAGCTGGGCAGCTGCTAGGTGTGCACTAGAATTGCTAGGTGAGCTCTCTAAGCCAGGCAACCAGGAAATGGAATTTCAAAAATTCACAGGGATTTAAAGAGGAAAGGTTGGGTTCCCTGGCCAGGTGGCTCCTTGGCAGCGGAGTTTACAATGGTAACCAGAGCAGCCACAATGGGGTATTTGGAGGCCACTAACAGTCCATGTAAGTAATGCCGTGTTTACACTGAAACTGTGTCGACCTAACTACATTGATCTTGACTCTGTGCCACTTGGGCAGGTGATGTTATTAAGTCAGCGTAATGGGGCAGTTATGTCAGTGGGAGTGAAATTTAAGTGTTGACACAGTTACATCAGCATAAGCTGTCTTGTGCTGACTTAACTGTGCAGCATATACCAGGCCTTTGACTCCTCAGGCCCTAACTGAAAACATTGCGAAATAATGGCAGATTGTCATACTATGACTTTGTGGCTCTGTGACACTGTTCAATACAATATCACTCTTCTTCACTCCTCTTGCCATGCACAAACAGGAAGGAGGTTCTTCCTCCATTTCCATGCTTTTTCTCTTCATAGCAGCTGGTAAAATCAAGGTTTTCTTTTCTCTCCCTTCTTGCTATCCTCTACTTTCTGACAGTTTGGAGAAATTCCAGTAATTCATCTGATTGCTCAACACTGTCCCCACAGTCCTGGGAATGCCAGATTCACAGTGAGTGCTTCAATGCTAGCTGCTCTACTGCCTCCATTCTAGTCTCAGGTGTAGTAAGAGTCTGCAGAAGAGAAAAATGAGGGGGGATTTGATAACAGACTTTAACTACCTGAAAGGCAGTTCCAGGGAGGATGGAGCTAGGCAGTTCTCAGTGGTAGGAGATGACAGAACAAGGAATAATGGTCTCAAGTTACAGTGGGGGAAGTCTAGGTTGGATATTGGGAAAAGCTTTTTGACCAGGAGGGTGATGAAGCCCTGGAATGGGTTACCTAGGGGCCTGGTGGAATCTCCATCCTTAGATTTTTTTAAGGTATGGCTTGACAAAGCCCTGGCTGGGATGATTTAGTTGGGGTTGGTTCTGCTTTGAGCAGAGGTTTGGACAAGATGACCTCTTGAGGTCCCTTCCAATCCTAATCTTCTGTAATTCTATGATGATTCTATGAAGAGGATCTTACATCAGACATACAGACTCCATGACGGCTGCATGCAGGATCCTGAGCTAAGCCACAAACTGAATACCCCTGATCCAGTGGCACTGACTGAGGAAACCTGCTGGTGTGTTTATTGCACATAACCTAATAAGGCTATTTAGTCTTTTGAATGCATAGAGTGAGGCTGCATTTGATGACAGAAATTATGACAATAGATACACTTCTGACTGAGAATATCAGCGCTTTTTTGTTACTATTTATTGTTGTATTACAGTAGTGCTTAGAAGCCATAGACGTGGAGCAGGACCCCATTGTGCTAGGCTCTGTACAAACAGAGATCTCTAGGTCAGGGGCCCTCTTTCGACTATTTTTTGTTGATGTTGTGTACATTTACCCACATAATAAGCTACAGCTTTATATTATGTCCCCTTGTACTGTATACAACATAGTTAACCCAGGTTAAAAACACCTGAATTAGCTTAACCTGGATGTGAGCATCTCCACAGCAAATCTCCACCTGAGTCCTCACTCTCCTACCTCATGTGTGTCTGGGGTCATACCCCATGGTGCTCTATGCTGAGCCGCCTAATGATTCTTTACTGGTCAATTGTGCCAATGGCAGGAGAGCTTGTCTGTCCTTGGGGGAGGGGAGGAAATATAGGAAGGGCATTGGAGGACTATGGTTGCCTACATTCTCTTGGCAGGATGGATGGGTTCTAGCCAAAATGAAAACAGGAACCAGGCTCTGACATATACCTTACAGGTGGGTAAACTAGCCAGAACTTAAAGCACCTTCGAACTTCAGTTCATGGTTTTTCTCTGTGGTGATGGTGTTTGGGGAGCTTTTTGTTAACCCAAAGAGCCTGGGTTAACTGTGCAGTAAAGATGTACCCTTAGGGAGCTTTTTGTGGCTTGTTTTTCACTGAAAAAGAAATGAGCCCAAAGCCTCCTATCTTTAACGACACTACAGAGCTCTTCAGATAAAGCAATTGCTACAAGCTTGAGTTACCAAGGGCTTATTTTTCTTACCTTCAGGCCGAAGATGTATGCTCTTTGATTTAAGACAGTGGAAAAGCAAGTAGCTTTGCCTGTGACTGTCTATGAACAACTTTGTAAGTTGGATTTACAAAAGTGTTCTGACTGCTTCATCCTCCTTCACTTATTCTACATTGCCAGGGACTCCACTCCCTAAAACAAACAACTGAAGCCCACCAGGCACAGCTCATCAGTCTCAGCCAAGGTCTAATATGGCCACGATTTATATACCCGGCCAACAGTGTTCAGCCACTGAGAGTTATATTCCTGGCTGCTGAGGTCATATTGCACAGAACCTGTGCTTTAGGAACACTTTACTAGCTTACCTCTGAGTTTTGATTTTTGTTTTTTTTAACTGACTTGTAGCTTTACTTGTTGTGGAGATGAGAGAATGTAGTCTACTCTATCTACTGATGTCCATGCTTTCTTCTACCCCCTTTAATGCACACTCCTTCTTGTACATATATTCAGACAAAATGCCTGTCCTGGTGGAAAAGGAACAGAGTCTCTCACTAAGCATTCTAAGGATGCAGATAGCTTCTATGTTTTTGTTTTGCCCATGGATATTAAACTTTTAAAACTGTTCAGATTCATCAGGGCAGCAAACAGATTCTGCTTTTTCTTTTGTTTGACTGACTATATCAGATGTATGTCTCCTAACCTTTATACATGCTGTCTGCTTTTGGTTCTGAATGTCTTTAGAGTTAAGTAGTTGCTAAAGTCTGTAGATCGCTGTGGCCTTATCAAGAGATCCTTGCATAACTCCAGTAAAAATACCTTTTCATTATATTTCTCTTATTAAATATGTGGCTCTTTGTAACTAGCTTATATTTTATACCTTCTCTGATACTGCAGTGAGAGATGCTGATTATGAAGGTAAAAAAAACCCTGTAAAGCAAAGAATAGAACAGTATGTGGAAATATTTTCCAATATCTTGCAAGAAATATATTATATCTTAAGGGACCAGCAAAAATCAGTTGCTTAATAGAACTGGTCTGTAAAGTCCTGAACAAAAGTGTACTAGAAAACTAGAGGATGCCTTAAAAAGGTTGCTTATGAATGCCAATTGCCAATTTGATTTCAGGTTGTCCTCAGAGCAAAATTTACTATAGTTTGTTTAGAAGCTGCAGCTTCTATTAAGTTTACATATATCTCCTTACAGATTTAAAACAGGGTTGGTTTTCAGGTGGGAGTGATGTCTATACTAAGTTTTACTTTCCCTGGCACCTTGCCTAGTGAAAGGTACATGATAAAAATGCAGCTTCAATGAGCTGGTGAAAATGTGACTACTACATTTGAGGGTTTAGTAATTAAAGATGGTTTCTAAGTGGACATCTGTGGCTTATTTCACAATGTGTAAGATATGATTAACTTGATATCATTTAAAGACTAGGAAAATTCTACCAATGTGTAATGCTGTGTTTTAAATATATTCCTCATAGTACTAAATGTTTCTTAAATGTGTGCTATACTTTTGTGAACTATGTATTATGTATATATAGATAGTAACACTTGCATTTTTCCAGTAAATCTGTTTGTCTTAATTAGAGGACTTTGGAACTGAACCTGGCCTGTTTCTTTCCATGTTTGGGGAAGTGAAACTATATTTGTACAACCTCTTGTCATTAGGGGCCAGTTCAGGCATTTTAATAATATAACCATTAATATCTAGATCTTCTATAGAGCTTTTCATCCCTAGATCTCAAAAGGTTTTTTCACAAAAGAAGCAGCCTCATTATCTCCATTTTACAGAGGTAGAAATCGAGGTATAGAGAGGGGGAAAGTGAGGTACCTAAGGTCATTCAGCAGGGTAGGGGCACAACTGGAAGAAGAACCTAGGTCTGCTGAGTCCTCACCCAGTGCACTATCCAGTAGGCCACATTGCCTGTGGCTCCCATGCTGCCCATAAACTTGCTATTGTGCAAATTATATTGCTTTTTATAAACGTAATTCTCTTAGCATTTTAAACTACATTTTAAAGAAAAATAGCAAGTGAATTGAGTTCGCAAAGTGTGGACAAAGAGCATCTGAGTTGAGTCAGGTCTAATGCAGGCAGTTGGTGCTCAAGCTTCTCTACATGGTTCCGCTAACGCACCTCAGTTTTCTAAACGATTTTTCAGTGAATCTGCACTGTCAACTCCCTTTGAGACACTCACTGTAGTTCAGTAAGACTTCCCATCCCATTAGGGGTCTTTCTTTTAATTATTTTGATAGATTCCAGATGAGTCAATGTTCGCACCACAGGGTGCTTCTGGTTTATGGAGTTTTTTCTGCTTCATTTCTCCAAATAACTTCAAAAGAATCAAAGCTCTCAAAAGCTGGAAAATAAAGGAAGGGTTTTAAACTGATTTGGACAATAATGTGTGAAAGATTATTTGTATTTCTGTAATTTCCTTCCTAATGCGGTTCTCAGAATACATTCTGGAAACATAAGAAAGTGTCTCACAAATGAGCTCAATAAAGCAGGCACCCGGTCAGAAATGAACTACAGATGTTTGTGTGGCATTGTGAGAAACTTCAAATAAACAAACAGGTACAACTAAAATGCCTGGCAGTGGAATCTGTTCTTGACATGACAGCAATTACAGAAACATGGTGGAATGACAAAACTCAAGATGTTGCTATAGTATGTGTCTATAAACCGTGCAGGAAGCACTGATTAAACTATGGAGTTAGACGAAAGGACTAATAAAGTTGTGAAGGTAAAGGACTAGCAATATATCTAGAAAACCTGTAGAATCTTTCTGAATTCCAAGGATCATACAGTAGAATCTGTGTGAATACAAATCCCAAGTTACAAAAGTATTTATAGAATTATACCATTGACGTGATCAGGAAAGGGATTTTACGTACACAATATTGATAGAGACAAGAGTCAATGAGATCTAAAAAAGCAATAATTATGGGTGACCTTTGTATCCACATACTAATTGGCCAAATGTCTCAGTAGTACAAGGTCTAGAGAAAGCAATTCATTGACAACCACTGGACTGATCAGGATGCCGATTTCTATATTCCTTTAAGAAGGAACATCTAGTCAAATGCTATCATTCACATTTTCCTTATAATGTTGCCAATGCATCCACAAAGTCTCCAAGAGTGTCATGCTGGATACCAGTACACACACATTATTTGTGAACAAAGGGGGGAAAAATGTTGTTGTTTTTTAATCGGAGCTGATCACTACTATATCAATTGTGAAATTTAGTCTCTCGGATCACATAACATTGTCCTGGATTACATGAAAAAAGATTTTTGAAACCTTTCAGGCATTAATATTTTGTAAATGTAGATACTGATGTTGTTGTATGAACGTTATTTAACGTGAGTTGCAGAGCTTTAATGTTTAAATGCTTCAAGTGCTGATGTTGGAAATGTTCTGTACAGAGAAGAAATACAGGAAAAACTTAATTTAATGCTTCAAGCCCTCTCCATTTCCTTCTTACTTTAATAGTAGGAATTGGCATCTGTCATATACAAAAAATCTCTGGATTCACATTAGCATTGAAAAGCTTCAGAAGTCCCCATTTTTTCTAGTCTCATTTAAGTTTGCAGTACTAGGAATATAAAAAAACTTTTATTAGCTCTTTCTTGAAGCCATCCTTCCTTGCCAACAAAACACTTCATTTGAGTCGACCTGTGTTTTCTCATCACAGTTAAATCAGAGAAGTACATTTCTTTGATATGAACCCCATATAATTAGCAGAAAACTTTCCAAAGAGTTTATTTAGACATGTTAACTGGAAAACATCATTAAGCTTCTTACTTAAATTTTGTAAAAGCCAATATCTTTAAAGTTACTTTTCCTCCTTGTGATAGGTCTCGCTGAGCTAGCACAAGTTTAAATAGCAGTGTATTACCTACAGCCACTACCTCTACTGCCATGGCTACACTGCTACTGAGACTCGTGCTAGCTCAGTAGGAGCTAGCACAAGTACACAAACTGTGGAATCGTATCCCTAGCTTGAAGTATAGATAGGGCCTAACACTTGGAATCATAGAAGATTAGGCTTGGATGGGACCTCAGGAAGTCATCTAGTCCAACCCCCTGCTCAAAGCAGGACCAACCCCAACTAAATCATCCCAGCCCGGGCTTTGTCAAGCTGGGCCTTAAAATCTCTAGAGTTGGAGGTTCCACCACCTCCCTAGGTAACCTATTCCAGGGCTTCACCACCCTCCTAGGAAAAAGCTTTTCCCAATATCTAACCTAGACCTTCCCTATTGCAATTTGACACCATTGCCCCTGTTCTGTCATCTGCCTTTACTGAGAATAGCCCAGCTCCATCCTCTTTGGAACCGCTTGAGAAGTAGTTGAAAGCTGCTATCAAATCCCCCCCACACTCTTTTCTTCTGCAGACTAAATAAGTCCAGTTTCCTCAGTCTCTCATAAGTCTTGTGCCCCAGCCCCCTAATCATTTTTATTGGCCTCTGCTGGACTCTTTCCAATTTGTCCACATCCTTCCTGTAGTGAGGGGCCCAAAATGGGACATAATACTACAAATGTGGCCTCACCAGTGCTGAATAGAGGGAAATAATCACTTCTCTCAATCTGCTGGCAATGCTCTTATTAATGCAGCCCAATATGCCATTAGCCTTCTTGGCAACAAAGGCACACTGTTGACTTCTATCCAGCTTCTTGTCTACTGTAACCCCCATGTCCTTTTCTGCAGAATTGCTGCTTAGACAGTTGGTCCCCAGTCTGTAGCAGTGGAAGGGATTCTTCCATCCTCAGTGTTCGACTCTGCACTTGTCCTTGTTGAATCTCAATTCTTTTCATCAGATTTCTTTTGGCCCAGTTCTCCAATTTGTCTAGGTTACTCTGTATCCTATAACTTCCCTCCAGTGTATCTACCACTCCTTCCAGTTTCATGTCAGCTGCAAACTTCCTCAGGGTACAATCCACCCCATCATCCAGATCATTAATGAAAATGTTGAACAAAACTGGCCTCAGGACTGAGCCCTGGGGCAGTCCTCCTGATACCAGCTGCCAACTAGATATAAGCCATTGATCACTACCCATTGAGCCCAATGATCCAGCCAGCTTTCTATTCACCTTATAGTTCATTCATCCAAACCATATTTCTTTAACTTGCTGATAAGAATACTCTGGGAGACACTATTGAAAGCTTTGCTAAAGTCAAGGTATATCACATCCACTGCTTTCCCCACTTCCATCATTGAAGGCAATCAAGTTGGTCAGACATGCCTTTTTCTTGGTGAATCCATGCTGACCATGATTACCTTCTTCTCCTCCAAGTGCCTCAAAATGGATTCCTTAAGGATCTGCTCCATGATTTTTCTGGGGACTAAGTTGAGGTTGACTGGTCTATAGTTCCCCAGATCCTCCTTTTTTTGGAAAATGGGCACTATATTTGCCTTTTTCCAATCGTCTGGGACCTCCACTGATTGCAACAAGTTTTCAAAGATAATGGCCAATGGCTCTGCAATCGCATCAGTCAGCTCCCTCAGCTGCACTGCATCCGGCCCCATGGACTTGTGCATGTCCAGCTTTGCTAAATAGTCATGAACCTGCTATTTCACCACTGAGAGCTGCTCACCTCCTCCCCATACTATGCTGCCCAGTGCAATAGTCTGGGAGCTGACCTCGTCTGTGAAGAAAGGCAAAAAAAGCATTGATTACTTCAGCTTTTTCCACATCATCTGTCACCAGGTTGCCTCCCCTATTCAGCTTTCAAGAGATTTACAATTCCCATTGATAAACATGAGATCCATGACAATCTTTGGAGCTGCTGGGATATTTATCATTAACCCATGCTACTTTCTACATTGATGAAAAAGAATTAGAAGTCAAATCCTACAAGGGCCTGAGCATCTTCAATTCTCAGTTAAATTAATGGAAGCCGAAGAATTCAGAATTTCTTGCAATTGGGGCAATAATTAAAAATAAACTTATGAGGGTACATTCAACCCTGATATAACTCCATTTTCTTCTCAGATTTATACAAAATTAACAAACATTCAAAGGTGCTATTTTATTCTGACTTTTTTTTTAAGTAAAGATCCTTTTGAGCAACAGGAGCAATTAAGAAGCTACAAACTTTTTATTGTTTTATTTTTGCATTTCTAGCCAATCCAGAACAGCTATAGAAAACCTAGAAACTAATTGGGTCCATATATAAGATTTGCATACCAAATGCCTGCCTAGTCCAAAGTTGCTATAACAAATTATAAATGCTGGAAAAAGTAGGATTTTTGCATTGTCAATGATGATATACTCTGTGGCACAATGGGTGGCCCTATCATTACATCTCTTGCACCAGAACCCACATTGCAGCAGACTTGCATTCTCAACCTCAGTCTGTTCCATATGCTGTCAACTCTAACCAATCAATCTATACATATATTTATTATACATGCACTACCGCTGTGTTGTTGGTGGAAGACATGAGTTCCAACAGCTGCATAAATAGACAGACAGTAAATCAAGACTGCCCAGGAAACAAATCATTTTCCCTTTCTTAAAAAATAATAACCACTGCTAAGCTGCAGTGGAAAAAATAGGAGATCAATATAAGCTATTAATCTTTCCAGAATAACAATTATACACAGTCCTTTAAGAACATGCCTAAAGCTTGTGAATTATTATATCTGAAGTCCAAATGTAGATAAAAGTTGGAGAATGCAGAAGGAGGCATCTGGAGTGAGGGAGAGAAATGAATATGTGTATAAAGAGGGGTGGAAGGTAGCAACATTTTGATTTGACACATTAACGTCTTCGTATTACTGTAATGCCAGTAAAAAGCCTCTCTGGAGGTATTTGAAAGATTTTGCTCTTAAAATTAAACTGGCAAAATAATTTTCTTTGCTGTTTAGATTAATGGTAGGGAATTTTCACTTGCTTGCCTAGGGCAGTTCTGATGTTTTAAGCTTATGCAGAAGGTATCTTCCCCAGGCTCCTAAAACTGAAATGTATGCGTCACAGGAGGAGGTGGAGGCAAGGGTCAAAGTTAAAATAGAGCTTTGTGCCTCGCTTGCTCTCAGACTGAAGTACCATCAACGCTTACTGTCATCATAGGAAAATTGTAGGAGATAAAGCTAAGGGAGGTAGGAGATTCAGAAGAGTACAAATGACAGAGGAAAAAAGAGAGTACAATAAATACAGTTTGCAAAGATTCAGATGAAGGCAAATAATTATTGAAAAAACTTAGTCTTCTCTGATGATTCCATTTCCATTCATGACTCTGAACTGACCTTCCCCTTCCACATCTCCTAGATCAATAAATCTGCCTATCCCCATCTCTGCAACATTGCTTGTTTGCCCTTGCCCCCATTCTGCCTCTAATGTAACTCATTGTTTATTTGGACTGTCACAAATCCCCCTTTTTATTGCCTCCTCAAATCACATGGGTCTAGGTTCCAGCTTTCACAAAATACTACTTCCTCTCTTCCTACACATGATGAGTACATCCATGTGACCCTATGCCCAGACACCTTTGGTGACTTCCCCACTTATTTCAAGATCAAACTCAAAAGTGACTCACTTCAAAACATCCAGGAAAATAAGAATTGCCACATTTGATTAGACCCAAAAATCCACACAATTGATTTATATAATTGATGTATGATTTTCTGCATTATTTTTCTTCCCATTTTTATGCACTTTTACATCTTGTTTACTTTTTTGACCATTGTTTACTTTTCTGCCTGTAATTGCATATTGAGAAGAAAACTCTCTGAAGTTCCTCACAGACCTCTCTGGTCCAGACTACTTAAATAACTTTGTGTCATCAGTAAATTTTACTGCCTCACTACTCACCCCCCTTTCCAGATCATTTATACAGTAAGCAACACTGGTTTTAGTGCAGAATCTTTAGACATCTTGCTGTTAACTTCTTGCCATGATGAAAATTGAACATTTAATCATATTAATCGGTCTTGTAGCCAGTTTTTGATCTGTGATAATACTTTGCTCGCATCCCATTACAACTTAATTTCTTTAGTAGCCTCTTGTGAAGGACTTTGTCAAAGAACTTTTGAAAGTCTAAATAAATTCTCATTTGGTTCTCTGTTATTCACTAACTGACATTTGAAGAATTGTAAGAGATCAGTGAGACATTATTCGTTTGCAGAAAAGTTGCTCATTAGACCCTATCACAACACAGTCTTCCAGGTGTTTTATTGTTCTATTTTTAACTATCATTTCAATTAGTGTATGAGGTAGGGATGTAAGGCTTAATGGTCTGTAATTTAGTGGCCCACCTATAAAGGTACACCATTTGCTGCCCTCCAATCCTCTGTTACAGTAGTTGTTCTTAATTAAACATTGCATATTTTTCCTAGCAGCTCTGACACTTTATACTTACCCTCCTTCAGAATTCTTGGGAGTATCTCATCTAGGCCTAGTGACTTACTGCTTTTTAAATTATTATATTTTCCCAGCACATCTTCTTTTGACACCTCATCACTGAGAGTACCTCTTTTTTTTTTTTTTTTTAACCAGAAAAAAGCAGACCTGAGATAGGTATCTCCCTCTCATCCTCTGTGGTTAAGACTGCAACGATATATTTCAGTTTCTTAGCAATGTCCATATCATCCTTAATCGTTCCCTTTATCTTTATCTCCAGTGATGTGCACCCACCTACTTCTGATTTGTATATTTATTTTCCCCTTCAGTCACAGTAAAGCGTAACATATTTTTGGTTAAGCCTTCAAATTAATATTTTGTTCTGCCCTTCTCCTACCAAATATAGGTTGTTGTCTATTTCAGTCACACTGCCATACAAAGAGTCACTGTAATCTGATTGTGTTGAGTCAGCTGATGGGATTTCTGAAGGGGAGGGAGGGTTCTTCAAGGTGTGTTATAGAGGTGCAACAAGGAATCTGCTCATTTAAGTGTAAGGGATCTCAGTCCTACCACAAGGTCTTTCCTCACGGCTACTCCAATGTCTTTATAATACATTTGTAAAATCAGAAGTGTTCCTGAAAATCCCATGAGTCATGCATGCCTATCAGTGGATTTGTTCATAGATGTCCAGTTTGTGCGTGAACAAATGTCTGCATACCTGGATATTGAAATCAGGACTAGAGAGTTCATTGGTAGATTTGAGTTCTTTGCTCAGTAAAGTCCAGTGAAATGTATATGATGATTGGTACACTCATTTCTTAAACTCATAAACGATTAATCTAAATGTGTTTCTGGCTTTCCTCCTGGCTTTATTTGTTCCTTCCTGCTGATTTATAAAATTAACAATGATGCATGCTCACTGAACTGCCACACTCCCCCATGTGTATTGACTAAGTCACATGACACACATTTAATTTAGGCATAATTGCCCTAACGCTATATTTTAGTAACAGAAAAATCAAACACTAAAATGGAATTCTGTTTTAACTGCATATTTCAAAGGAAGAAAAATCCCACTAGCAATAATATCCACAACAAAATGTTGGTGTCATTTATAGGAAAAATACTTACTGGACAAGATTTTCAAAAATAGGTGGCTACAGTAAGGAAACATAGCCACAATTTGAAAAGAACATTTAGGTTGTCAGATGTTCAAATGAGAGCCAAACTCTAGAAAATCTTTTCCCAGTAATCTGAGTGATTTTGAAAGTCTGGACCCTAAGTCAGGGACTTGATTTTCAAAACTGTTGAATATCTGCAGTTCCCACTGCAGTCTTCTCAGAAAGGACAGCAGGATTTGGCCTCAATATTTATAAGAGATGTAAATATTGGTAGAACATTCTTTTGTAATGTGCAGCCAAGCCACACAGTTGCACATCACCATTTGCTGCTCTGTCTAAATTGGACCTTACTTTTGAAGAAATGGTTTAAATTATTCTTTCAGTGATTAGACTACCAGAGTGCTAATGTGGTGACAAGCTTTTCCTTGTCATCATCTTAAAATTATGCTATAGACTTTTATTTTTTTCATCCTCTTCAAGAAGTATATTGAAAGTAAATTTTCAAAGTAGTGACATTAATGGAACTCATGCAGCTTAAAGCCCTGTACACACTTAGAAAATTTACTTCCTAGTATTTTAATTAAGATGTAGGTTCTTGAATATTTAATAATTATGTTCTAGAATTTCCCCAACCATTCAACAGATGAGTATTTAGCTAGTGGAGACTTCAGTTCTGGGTTTATTTGTTTTTATGGCTTCTCACATGGGAAGCAAGTCTGATCCTGGATTTGAAAATGTGGTTGCATGTCTTACAAGTGTAATCCTTGTTCAGGAGAAGGTTTGAGGCATTGGCTATACAACAGGCTCTCTTCTTCTTCAGAGACCTCACACGCCACTCCTCAGAAACAGACATGGCCTTATGTCACAGACCTCTCCGTCTGGGTCCGTCCAGCACACACAACGTTTCCAGATAAATTGACTGAACAACCAGAGCTATGAATGGATTTAAGTGAGAGAGGATTGTGCAGAACCTTTCCCACTGTGTTCTGTGTCACCCAAGCAGCTGTTGCCAGGCTGGGGCAATAGATGCCACAAATATGGCAGCTGACATGGGTGCAGGAATTGTATCAAAAGTTATCTTTCTCCTAGATGAGCTGCTGACCTGAGCTAAACAGCTTCATCTGCCATGGGTTTAATGATTGCCCAATAACTGCTTATATAATGCAGATTGCCTTTATATGCCATCACAAGGCATATGCTTCATCGCCATCCTCTCCATTGACATTAATGTGCTCTTCCACGTCACCTGCCAATGAAGACTTAGTGGTGACCATAATAGGGAGGTTTAAGGGTTACTCGCACTTAACCAAACTGTGACCCCAATACTAGTGGATGGCAGGAATGTCTCTCTCTTTCTGTACAGACCTATCAGGTCTTCCCACTGCCCAGTAATTATGGTTGTCTCTGGATGTCATGAGTCTGTATCTGTTTTAATAAACTGTTGGGAAATTTTGTGTTCTTTCTTTGAGTTTTAAAGACAAGACTCCCATAAATAAAGAGCAACAAACTATGCATTTAAGTCACAGTAAAACAGCCTTACTCAACAATGCCATGCTATTTTTCTTTTGGTTTAATTCATTTGCTTGATATTCAAAGGTTCATGAAGTTGACTCATCTCTTAAAAGCCAAAAAACTATGTGTTTCACTTAGGAAAGAGCGTGAGATCAAGGAAAAGAAAAATTCTAATGCAAAATAAAATGTATTACTGTTCGAGATTTTCAAAACTGAATAGGGGGTATATAGTTTTACAGAGAACCATACAACTCTAAATAAAATTAATGAGAGTTCCATGGCACGAAATTTCCTTGTCACTTTCTTTGAAATTTTCACCATACTGAGACGGCCACTTGCTTGTGACAGACTTTTTCTTTTTTTCCCCCAGGGTGGTGGGAAGGATATATTCTTCTATCCCTAATTCATGGCATGGGCTTTCTTTTAACTACAAGAGCACATTAGCTGCTACAACCTCTAGCTTCTAGCATGATTTGTCCAAATAAGCACTCATAAAGTGGCTTCCGTGAGCATGTCTACTCCAATGTCCTCCTCTTTGACTTCTCAACCAAACTCCAGTTAGGAGAGAAAGCAATATCCAATTGTTTTTGCTGCATACAGACTAACACAGCTACCCCTCTGGAACAATATCCAATTGACTCCTTAGCAGATCTGTCATGTCGTCCTGTGCTGACCTAAGTTCTCAGCAGAGTCATCACAATACCTTCAGGCTCTCGCTGTTCTGTGCCTCTTTGCTATCTGTTTGATGAAACCAATCTACTAGCTATTCTGCATTTGCAGAAGGAAGGGAGACCTTTGTTCTAGGATCCTGTCTTTTAAAACATCTCTTGCTCCATATGTGTCTGATTGTTGTTCCATATCTCAAGTGTCTATTCTTCCCTCTCTGCACTTCTCCGAATACAATGAGAAACTTGACTCATTTATTAAACCAATTAACACTACCCTAGAAACTGTGGGAATAGGTTAGAAATGCACACATTAACGCAGTAGTGTGGCCAGTCAAAAGTTGCTACTTATGCCTGTTGACCTGATTTGATATTTTTAGCTTTCATATGTGAGATAGTTAGAGCTATCTAAACTATTGGGAATTTGATTGATAAGGGAGGTACCAGTGGAGAGAGAAACAGGTGACAAAGAGATAATGGTAATGACAGGCATTACTGCTCTTCCAAAGGTCCACAAGGTAAGGGGCCTTAAGTAGAAAGCTGTGACAACCTCTCAACTTTGCGTTGTATAAGTAGCAACGTTTAAGCCTTCATTGCCTTTTCCCTTTGGGAATATATTTAGATCTACTCTCAAAATGATATTGTCTAATAAAATCAAGGTTCCTTCATGCTAAGTTTACAAAAGAATAAAGAAATCGCATATGACTAAGCAACATTGATTTCTGTCTTGTTAGTGGATGACTCGTCTCCCTGGAAAATTGTAGATGTAGCAATGCTTACATTCATTATCATGAATACACAAAGGACCTGAAAGGAAAATGAATAAGAAGTGAAAAATGAAATCAGGGAACACAAGTTAACTCTATAAATAGTAAATGAGGTATAGCTGAATGCTACTTATTTTTATGACCAAAGGACCAATTAATATGAACAGAATGCTCTGATCTGTCCTCATGTCCATTAAATTCAGGGCATAATATTTCTTATTACATATCTTCCTCTTCTTTAATATGTGTTCTTGATTTTTTTTTAAGGGTAATTTGGTTGACTTTCCTTTCTCAAAAATTTGCTAAGAAATGGCATTTTAAAAAAGCAAATATTATCTAGCATTTTATGTAATTCCTTTAGAGATATGAAGGCATTGATCTGATTTCAAATTTAGCTATTTACGATACAGCATGTATCATAAATTTGTTCATCAGTGGAAGAGGAAAAATAGGAAAGTGATAGAAATTTCTACTCTGTGTAGTTGTTCGTTGCTTGTTATGAAAGCAAAACTGGCAGAAAATAGGAACATTGTTGCTATGCGTCTCATGGTCCTTGATCACATCCCCATGGTAACTAGCAAAAGTCATTCACATTCTACAGAAGTATCAGGGAGATACATGTGCAACAGTGAGTTGGGTCTTCTTGACCCACTGTATGCATGGTCAGTCCTACAGTTGGTATAAAAAGGTGATGCTAAAGCAGTTAATGTAACACCTATTCATACTAAAGTTGTTCTGAAAACAATACTGCTATTTTCTAAGAATCATTTGAGATCACTTTCTATTGACTTACCTTATATATAGTGATTTTTGAACCTCTGAAAGGTAGTGGCAGAACTGTGCAAAGTTTGTAGGCACAATCCTGAAGGGATGTAAATTGGCATAGCTCCACAATAGTAAGAGTACCATGCTAATTCATGCCAGCTGTGTACCCAGCCTGTGTTCATGTAATTTCATACAGAAATATTTACAGTTTAACACAATTTCACACATACGCACCCAGGAACCCAAAATCCTGTTTCATTCCTTATTTAAATGAAATCATTATTTTCATTGATGACCATCTTTGTTTTAAAGATTGACATTGGCTTTTTGAAAAATGGGTGTATTTTCACTGGAAAATTGGTCCTTTTTATCTGTATTACCCTGTGTACTTTAACAATTTTTTCCACAAAAGGCCCCATTTAAAAAACAATTAAATGTGCAAAAACAAAACAAAAAACAAAAAACAAAAACCAACTTTGCCCATTGACTAATTCTTATCTGTGTTACAAATACTCTACATGTTGGAGATTTGTATGAGTCTTGAAGGGACTGAGTGCCTTCTTTTTCTGCCTTCTTTTCTTTCATTCTTCTTTGTGCATCCCTTCCTTTTCCTTTCCAGATACTTTTGCTTAGATGTTAATTTCTTACCTCTTCCGGGCACCCAACTCCAGCTTCTTTTCCATAACCTCCATGCCCCTCTAGCTTCCCAAAAATCTTTAGTGGTACTTTCCTCAGAACATCCCACAGAACTAAAGTATCTCTGTTAAATTTAGAAGGATTTTTTTTTTAAATCTGGCATACCCCAGGTCTTGATTAGCCAATATTAATGGCTGATGTTAGCACTGGAGTACTGCTAACCAAAAAAAAAAAAAAGCAAATCGATATTGAAGGCCTCTAGCACACCATGGTACCTTTAGACTTCTTTTTATGGCAAATTTTAGCTCAGCTAAAGACACAAGATATACAAAGTGAAACAGAGCTTGGGAGTTCCTCCAGAGAGGCCTTCACCTCTTGCCTTTGTAAGGTGGTGCTGCTGCTGCTGCTGCTGCTGCTGCTGTAAAGGGGAAAGTAGCCTGTCATCAGTCTTCATCACCTGCCAGATCCTACTTCTGGTGAGAGAGCAAATAGCCTTCTGACTGCAGCTGGCATGAGATTCTGAATTGGTTTCCATAGTGGCAGGATGATGGAATAAAATATAATTACACTATAAAGTATAGGACTTCACTTTAAAATCTGCAATAACTTAAAAAAACTTCTAGCTCAAGAGAAGTGTTAAACAGGTATCCTCTAGCTGCCTGCCAGTTAGCAATAGCAATGCAAGCTTCCATACCAATGTGCCTTAGCCTTGACAATGAAGGACTACCCAGAGGGTGTGGGAAGATAGTTTGAACTTTATACTAATTCAGTCTTTGGTCCCTGTTCTGTGAATTGCAATAAGAGTGCCAGTCAAGACAGTGATTCATTGTTGATATTCTTGTGGTTTAGCATCACCTTCAGAGTGGGATTAGCTGGGGGTGAGAAAGGGGTTAAAAGTACAGCTAGTAGGGAATTTTCCAGTGAAATAATTTTTTTGTCAGAAATTGTCTATGAATTGAAACTTTTTAGCCCAAGAGATGACTATTACCCCAAAAATAGCAAGTACAGATGTTATATTAAGTACAATACAATCCTGACAACCAGAAATCTTCAAAATATATGGGGTTATGAACTGGGTGGAGTCCAGTCTTTGCTCAAGGTCTGCCTTGTCTCAGGTTATAAAGTTGACTGGCATCTGTAAGGGAAGCTTGTTCTTTAGGCCCACTTCTGTGGACTTAGCAGTTCCATGAGACTGAAGCTTGTTTAGCAGCTATGTTTAGGAGCTTTTCAGAGCTAAGATGCATAAGAGGTCTTATCCTACAGAGTTGATAACTACATTAGCCTGAAATTCTGCAAAGCTATGAAGTGCCACAGGACCAGAGGAGCTTCAGTCAAGCCTCACTGGACATATCAAAACTTCAGATACATGACAGTTTCAATTAACTAGGTTTTAGATAATTGAGATTTATCTGTTTTGCCTTACAGTATGACTAGGTGATAGTATATTTTTCTGAGAGGTATATGCAGAAGTTCCCAGAGGCTGGAAGCAAATTTAACTTGCAAGTTTTAATTAACTGAATTCAACCCTCAAAGTAGAATTCAACCTTTCTATAGCTAGCTCAACCCTGTTCAGAGGATCCTGTCAGCTATCCTAACTACCACACAGTACACTCCAGAACATTTGTTCAGATAAGAGGAGAGCTCTTTAGAGTCAGCAAGCGATTGGCTTATGGGGCAGAGGTTTGCCAGATTCTGAGTTACTGGAATAATTGCAGTCTGGCTTTGCTTTTTCATGATCATGGGTGAGATTTGCAAATGCTTCCAACTACCAACCCAAAGTGGCTTTGAGGTATAATGAAAATGTTTTATTTCACCAGCTCTGATAATCAGAGCCTGTTTGATGGCCACTGTCTGGCCAAGCCTGGAGCTTGAACCAGAAATCTCTACAACCACATGAATGAGTCTCCACAATTTAAGTTGGAGAGTCAGTTTGTGTAGTTTTAACAACTTTGCATGCTCAGTGGCTCAGACCCAGAGGGGGACATGTTAAACCCTCTTAACAGTGCATTACACTTGCACGCAATGTATTTGCATTACCATATCAAAGTACTATCTGTCTGAACACATATCTTATTATGTTCCAAGGGAACAAATATTTTATTTTATTAAACATACAAAATCAAGATTAAGCTAATTCAGTTTCTCTTTCCCCTGTGCCTGACACATATGTAGTAATAACTTGTCAAGTGGCAGCTGATAAAATTTCAGTCCATTTTGCAATGAGAAAGTTATTTTCTTTAAATGTATTGAATTAAGTTTATTACTACTGAAGCCTGTGGAGAAAGTGCTAGATATGACTGTTGTTAACCACTATGGAAAATCAATTTCCTTGTAATATGTATGACTATCTTTATGGATACATTTACTGTACTTAGTACTTGACTGTTCATTGTACACCTTTTTTCTTTTATACACAAAATTCAATAAACATATTGTTAATAAAATCTTTGCAGAATCCCTACTGGCTCTGAGTCGGTAAGATATTTTAAAAGGCATTATCTATATGCTTGACTGTGTTTTGATGGGGACAAATAAAAGTTACTGAGTTACGCTGAGGAGACCAATAGCAGTATTGGGTTCAGATGCAAAAGAAGGAGGTCTGCTGCAAATGATAATTTGATTTTCAAAACTGAGAGCCTTTTTTAACAAAGTAATTTTTTTTAAAATGGTAAAACAAGTTCCAGCACTTACATACTCCTGAGTAGAACTGGTTCAATAGTAAAATAAAAAGTCCCAAACATTTCTATGAATAAGAGCACCAAGTTAGCTATGGATTGTTGTCATAATTGTTTGTGAGTATTCAGACAACCACTGGATGTTGATGAAAATTTTCATGAACTCCAAATGACTGACCCGTTTTTAGCACGTTGGTGTAGTCACTGAAAATGCAGACCAAAAGTGCACTAATTATCTGTTTGCCAAATGTCATCCTATTGCTCAGCAAAAAATATTACCAGGCAGCACAGGTGCACAACCAAACAATGCAAATAGCATATGGGGAATACTGCAAGCGAACAGCTAACGAATTACCTACTAGCTGAATATTGCCCGTCAAATGTGTGCATCAAAGACTCCTGAATAATGGAAGTAAATCAGAATGATCCATGAATAATTTGCCAATGAAGAAAGATGAATTTCATAATGCACGCATAATGTTAGTAATGAATAGTTTTGGCTTCTGAGTCAAAGAACTTCAGGGCACAAAAGTGTCCCTTTTCTGCAAATTAAATTTCAAGTGTTTTGAACAGCCAGGTAGCCTCCTCAACATTCCCACTATCATGCCTCCCACAATCCAATCAGTTAATTAGGCCTTTACAATTAATTACAGTGACTCTATTTGGATCAGAATAACAGGAGAAATAAAATAATAAAAATGAACTCAGTTGGCTGCACGAGGACTGGGTTCTTCCTTCCAGTTCCACCTCAGCACGTGCTGAATGGTCACATGGAATGTTCCAGAGCCTAACATTAAAGCAATATACACCACACACAGCAGTTAGTATGTAGAACTATGATAGCAAGTGATGGCCCTAGAGAAGTAAGTGAGCGTTCCTTTGTGGATGTTTTAAAATAGAGTTTAATGACAACTGAAAAAGTGATTTACATATTTACAGTTTCAAGAAATAATGTTTTGTGAGGCACAGAGCTTATTTGCTTTTTCAAATAGAATAAAAATTAGTTGATTTCATTGTTTAATCATTCGAAGTGGGTATGGAGGATCAAAAAGTAAACAACCCCTCTCTCCCCACTTTGATCTTTAGATTCACTTATTGGTGCTAATTGATAGTTATAAAACTGTTTTAGAAAAAAACCCCAAACCATGTCATTAAATCCTTGTCATCTAGCAGCCCTCCACATTGGATATAGATGTCAGTGAGGAAAGGTAAACCCATCTGACACACAAGCATAATAAGACTTTAGGCTATATTCTACACTCACCTGTATTCTTGTGCAACTCACTGGCTTCTGTATGGCTTGCAGGAAGGTATAATCTATGGCAGAATTTGATTCTTTTGTTTCACATGATGCACATTATCAAGCCTCCCAGTTAGGCTTTCAGTTCAAATTTTGCTTGGAATGATAAACAGCAAGCTTAATTCATGGGAATTTCAAACTTATTCCTTCTTCAAAGCTGTCACAAAGAAAGGTCTCCTGTATCGTGTGACAAGTATCTCAGAACACTCCAAATTCTGCATATTATCAAAAGAAGGCAATCAAAATAGCAGTCCCCAGATACAAAATGTGGACTGGAGGCTGAAAAGCCTAATGGTCATGTAGGTTTTGGTGATGGGCAGCCTCACAAGGTTTCTTCTTGTTAATAATTCTTTTTCTGATTCAACCAGCAAGAAGCCCTGGCCAGCTGGGAACTCTGACTTATAAATCTTCAATCTTCTCTTTAATCTTTATGCTTCCTACTGTTTAGGGCCTGCTCCTGTAAGGTGGTGAAGTCAACGGGCATTTAAGTGCTCAGCCTCCCAGCTTGGGCATTTACTGCCATACAGGATCAAGTCTTAGTTGCTAAGTACATGCATTTTGGTTTGCCTGTTTTATTAAGTCTGTCGTTCATGCTCCTGTAAATTGAGTAAATTATGTTTGCTTGTTAAGCCTCTAGCAAATGGTCAGCACAGGGAGGATATTGTGTCTTTTCCATCATCTGAAGCTTTTGCTACCCAAATCTATACGTAAAGAGCAAGTTGTGGGTATGATTATGTCGTGGGTGTGGTGGAGCCACAGTTTCAGGACTTGCATTGAGAGGCATTGTTCCTAGCAGGCAGAGGCACTCAGCTGGTTGGTGTGCAGGAAGATGGCACCTATGATGTCAACTTCCCCTTTCTGGATGGTGTGTGCTTCAGGGGGTGTTCACAGAGAGCAATACCTGTGTGCAGGACTACAGCTGTGCCTAGACCTTGTACATATGTTCAACAGCAGGAGAAGGACCATGATATTGTACTTTCCCTCTGCTGCAAAGTCCTTATTCATTCACATGCAGGCACACATACACCTACACAAGAACCAGGCATTTGTGTAAATTGTGTGTAAATTAGAACAACTCTGCAGCCAGAAACGTATTGTAGGTCTGGCATAGCTGAGATAAAGATGACAGGACTGTTATAACTTAAGTGGCACATTTCACACAGACTTTCACATTTTCCAATTCTAGCATAATGTAATTTTTGGGTGGCTGTAGTGGCATGGCTATAAGGAGTCTTCAAAGGGTCTGCTGCCCCCTCTTTCTGTGCTAGCCGAATGGAGATGTATCCAGGATGGAGATACATTAAGGGGGAAGGAAACAAATTAATATAGGACAAAAAGCCATGGAGGCCTTCAGAGCTCTTTCAGGGACACCGAGGTCTTAGGAGGGAAATTAAAGCTACATGTTAATGAGTGTTCCAAAAATGAAGGCCATCTATTTTTGAAAATATCTTTAGCATATAAAAAGGGCATAATTCATTTAGTTACCTGGCTTTCACATCAATTATATTTGACCATAATAATAATAATAATGATATATTTATAGTATTGTTGGTCAGTGTTGCTATCTCATTTGGCTGCAAATATCATATACCAAATTGCCATGATAAATTAGTTTGCCCTTTGAGCTGTTAATTTTCATTTTAATGGCAATGTAACACATCTTGAAAAGCAAATATGGCATTGCAGATTACAGAAGGTTTCCAAAAGAGTAGCTCAATACAATTTCAGCTTTGTTTTGTATGCGTGTGCGTGTATTATATATATATATATATATAATTCTGAGCTGTGTGGAAAACAAAAGAGCTGACATTTAAGATTTTGAAACAGTCTTTTGTTCCTTAATTTTATGTATCTTTAAAGTTCTGATATGCAGAGTATCTGATACAAATTCTAACTATCTCTGTAGTTCTTAAAGTGTAGGGGAATTTCCTAACACTCACTGTATAATATAACAGTGTCTTTATTATGCTGACTTTTCCTGGGACGGTATTTTCCTGTTATTAGGCGCTCCCATCTTTTACTAATAAAAGTCACTGTCTTAGTAATACACTCTGTGTGTTTTCTACACACATTAGAGCAATATAAATCTCTATATATCCAGAGATAGATTCA
Source organism: Mesoclemmys tuberculata (assembly GCA_007922155.1). Taxonomy (NCBI): domain Eukaryota; kingdom Metazoa; phylum Chordata; order Testudines; family Chelidae; genus Mesoclemmys; species Mesoclemmys tuberculata. The sequence continues at coordinate 45,556,968 of ML675610.1, forward strand.
TATGACAATAGTAGGGATAAATATATAAAATGATCTAATATACAACTACACCAAAAACTTTATTGAGCCAATATGTGTTTCTCCTTACTTTATCTGACAATTTTAGCTCTGTTCAAATTCAATGAAAATAATTATATTAAATAGATATTTAATTTCTCAAACTTCAACCTTACACTACCTCAGAATGTAACTTCATCACATCTCACAAGGTAAACAAATTTAAAGTAGGGCATTATTTAGATAGGAGATTTCCAAGGAAAACTTTAGGTTCTTCAGGAAGGGTATGCAGATGGAGGCTCAGATACGGTAAGGCATCTAGGATTTGGAGGTCTTAGATCCTAGATCCAGACTTGAGAATGTAAAAGGATCTTCTTAAGAAGTTGGAACAACATGTGCTATATAATCTTGCCATTTGGTTTAAAATAATTAAAAACTGATCTTTTCTGATTCTAAGAGACTGGAACCATAACATTTATTATCTGTCAACCAACAAGTCTGATGTCTACACAAGATCTCGTATACCAAGGTAAAATATCTGGATCAGATTTTTACTTTGAACTATTTCCACATCACTTGAAATTCAAGATTAAGGTGCAGCATTTCTTTTGCTTGTTTGCTTTAACATGTGCACCACCAGAAAATCCTAAATACAGATTACAGGTTACAAGTTGGTGACAACAGGTTACATTGCAGGAAAACCTTGAACAGAGTTTTGTATCCATGTGAGATCCCAAACAGTGAAAATTCTGTAATTCCTCTGTGGAAGAGGGTTGGGTAGCAGAAAACTCCTGGATCACCCCAGAAACTTGTCATATAGCTGCATGGTGGTTGCTGCATATTGGGGCTGATGATCCCACCTCACTGAATGCCACATCCTGGCATAATATTCATGAGCTACATCTGGTTTACTAAGGCTATGTTTTCTTTTTCTAGGATTACAGGAGTTCTTAAATGTATAAAGTACCATGGGTTTGTGTAAAATGAAAGGGGCTATACAAAAAGAGCATATAAGATTTTGGTTTAAAACCAAAATCATAATCTTAATTTATGCAGCATTTTAATCACAATGACTATGTTAATTTATTTTATCTTTCTAATAGAATGATCTTCCCCTAGATAAGAGGAAAACAAAAAAGAAAACCAGTGAGTGGGTTTTGGTATCATTCCAAAGAAGTGCTCTGTGAATGTATTCAATCTGTGTTAATGGATTTTAACACATTTTTACAATCCTGCAATGGAGTGCTCATAAAGTTTCTAATTACTAATAAAATGTATCCAAACTGTAATATACACAGAATCAAAGGGGCACTCTGTTGTAGACATATCAAAGTTTATTTCTGTATAAAGGTAACTTTGAATCACTAATGTATGTCTACAGGTGACTGTTTAAATATTATAATAATAGAGGATTTGGTAGATATCTGAATGTCTTCAAAGAGATGCAGCTAAATTGCTGCTTACAAAACAATCTGCACTCATCATTTTTCAGTTTAAGATATTAAGAAACAGAATAGAGATCAAATACCCTTGCTCCTCTTTCTGTCTGGTCTGTCTAGCTTAAAGAGTCTCCTGAGAAAAACTGGGAAAAATGGGTCATTCTTTACATTAAGGTTATATTTTATAAATAGTTTATAAAGAGTTAGTAAATGATTAATGTTTTAATAAGTAGTTGATTGCTTATAACCATCTATAGTAACCTCTAATGTTGTTTATAATCATTTTTAATAGGTCCATAATATGCTTATAGCATAAATGTATTGACACATCATAAAGATAAAGCACAATATACAAATTATATGGACACAAATTTACATATATATATAAAATGTGTAAATGTACCTCTAATATAAGACATGATCAAAAAGGCTTTGTGGATTACTTAGCTCTGAGACCTATAGTATGGTAGAACAATGGGATGACATAGTGTGTTCAGTTAACAATGTCCTTTGTCACTAAGCAATGAAAGACACCAGAGGCCTCACTTCTTGTGTTGATTCCCTAATTATTTTTAAGAACTAGGAAATGGTATCTCAGCTGGGGAAAAAACACTAACGATTTGGATCTCTGATTCATAACTATGGTTAAAAAAATAAAATGTTCCACTAATAAAGTAGAACTTGTCTTGGCTAAGAGGTCCAAAGAATTAATGAAGTTAAAGAGGCACTAATGAAAGAAGCTGACCTGGAGTAGATATATCCAAAGATTTTAAGATCAGAAGGGACCTCATCTAGTCTGACCCTTACACTGTAGGACATGAAATTTTACCCTCTCACCCCTGTATTGAGCCCAATAACTTGTGCTTGACTAAATATCTTGTTAAGTCATTCAGTCTTGATTATTCATCCCCTGGCGTCTTCAGATCCACAACCTTGAACAAGGTCAGGATAGCCCTCAAAGAAACTGGTGCTAGCTGAGATCCTTAGATACCTCAAGTAGAGGTGAATCAAACCAATGCTATTTTTAGCCCCTATAGGTAGCTAATATGCCCTCCCAGGGTTGGAATCTGTGCTTGTGACCAGCATATAGTTTGATAACAAGAATCACAGAAGGCATTTTTGCTGGGAAATATGGGTCTGAGTCTGATTTCATTCACGCTTATAGAGTACCAGATATATGATATTTGAGTCCTGGCCCCAAAGAACTTACAATTTTGACTCAGACAAACAAACCCAGGAAACATTGTTCAGGTGCAAAAAGGCTTCCTGGAAAGAAGGAGTGAGATTTGAAACAGGAGGAAGATAAGCTGCTTGGCCGGTTGCTATTCAAAGCAGCCCGAATGACTTCTGGAGACAAGGAGAAGTCACCCCAGAGTGTGAATGACCATTTGGATTTTGGCTTCCTGTCTGACTTTTGTCAAGTCATAGGCCCAGATTTTCCAAGTGTATGCCTAAAGTTAGGTACCCAAATCCTGACAGGCTGAGACCTGGCAACAACTACAGTGGAATGGTCCTTTCCATCTCTTCTTCAATGCTCTCTTCAGGAGGTACCCATAATTTGGTTTCCAAGACAGGAAGGGGATTGGAGCAGCTTGGTTTCTGGCAGTGAGCACTGCTCTCTAGTGGATTTGTCTGGATGGTGTGGGATGCCTTCATGTCTTTTTAGTTTGCTCTTAAGCTATATGAAATCCATTCATGACTGATTAAAACAGTTATTCCTTTGTGTGACTAGGCCAGTGCTGAGTTATCTGTTTTGTCTCATCCAGTAAATTTTAATCTCCTTCCTTTTTAGTTTTATTTTTGTTTCCTGGTGACGGTGACTGAATTCTGCAGGAATTCTAAAAACAGGAATTATAGTCATAGATATGTCTTTCTGTATGCCAAGTGATAGTAGCCTGGAGGTATTATAATATATATACCTGGAGGTATATATTATAATGTATTAATTAAACTGATCTAATTATCTTTAAGATCTATACAAGGTTTTTTCAGATAACTCTTTGGATCAGATTCTAAGTCCTCCAGTGTGACAGTGCCCATTACTGTATATTTCAGATGTCCAGCTAGTCAATAGATTCATAGAAGGGGGAAAGGGGCGGGGTTACTTGTTTTGTTTCTTTTTCTGTCTGAAGATGTGGTAATGCATTTTGCACATCTAAGGTTAAAATTTGACCTGATACCTTCACATTCTACATGTTACAATCACTGAAGAAAGTTCAAAATGCAAGCCTTTCTTCAGTTCTCTGTGAAGGGATGTGTTCCTTTTAAATGTGGTGGTGTTCCTTCTAGATCATTACTTTTGTTCTGATAGTTTCTAAAAGCTGAGAATGTCGCATTGTGACAAAAAGTCATATAAATACAATGCAGCCTGGGGGCCTGCAGCACTATTGAATACACCCTTTGCTTGCTTGATTTAGTGCTATAGCAGTGACACACAGAGCATGTGCGGTTTACTGATTTATAGACTGGTACAGCTCAAAGCAGATGCCATTTTTAGAAAGTGGAGGTGTGAAACATTAAGCTACTTGGTCTGTGATGAAATTTACTGTCCTGCATTGGCTTCATAAACCCAAGCAATAGTTTTATTAGCTTATTTAGATCTCCTTTTTATTTCAGTCAACTTTCCTGGGTTAATTCAGTGGATTGCTTTGCCAACATGGTGAAAAAAGCAAATGAGCTTTCAAACAGAATTTTTGAAAAGTTAGACTTTTAATATAATCATACATTTCCTCCTAAACTTTACATAAGTAAAACTTCATCCATGACTGAAAAATAGCTAGAACATATCAGCACTGCATAAGTCTAGGACAGAACGTGAAAAATAACATGCCCAATGAATTCGCAAGAAGTTGAGTTTAGCAAAATGCAATCCTCTCAATGGGAGTATGGCCAGAACTCTTCTGTAAAGGTTCATACCCCTAAAATAAGTGTAATAGGATTTGTAATTGCCACAAGTGGTCATTGGCTCTGCTTGGTCTCATATAAAGATAGCACCATGGTTCCTAGCACTATGCTGGGGCACTAGCTCAGAGGACAAGTGTACCACTAAACCATGTCTCAGCATCTGAGTTTTCCCTGAGTACCATTCAAGTTCTGGTCATGCCCAACTCTGCTTGATTTTTTCTGTCACAGCTTTATGAGCAATATTTATTTGTTTACCATATATACAACATGGGTGAGGTAATACCTTTAATCAGAACAACTTCTGTTGGTGAGAGAGACAAGCTTTCTAGTCACACACAGCTTTTCTTCTTCAAATGCACAGTCATTTTCGATTCAGAGGCATTACTAAACTCACATTGACATGTACATTTATTTGAATGGCATCATCATCTAGCTGCTGCATCATTTTCATGGTGCATATGTCATGTGCTCAGCTGATCTTTTTCGAAATGGAATTTGCCCACTTGTCTAAAGAACTTTAAGAATAGAAAATCACTGGTAAGTGTGAAGCAGACTGCTTTAGAAACTTTGAAGGGTTTGGTTTATTTAGATGTCAAAAGAGGTTTTTTGCCTTTCATCGTCAGGGAGGGAGCTGGCAGCAAATTGTGCCACACAAGGAATTCCACCAAGCAACAAACTTGATAATACATGTTTTTGTTTTTCTTTTTAAATGGCTTGGTCACATATTTTTCACTCTATGGGTAGCAAAAGACCAAACATCACTCATAATACTTTGGATTATCTCTGCTGTTAATTTCCAGAGTTCTCTGCAATCTAACATAGCGCTTTGCATGTGTATAGCTGTCAAATTCACTTTTGTTTACCTTTACTGAGGCTTTATCATACTGGCTGTTTCCAATATTCTGTAATTTCATGCTGCTAATGTTTTCATGTAAACTCTGCTATTTTGGGAATATTAAAGTGCTGCAGTTCTGTAGTTCTGCAGTGCTATAATTGAGGGAATTCATGACCTCTTTTCTCTGAGCTGCTGCTCTTGAGACTGAAAGAGGAAGGGCACAAGCCACAAACCATACAGAACAAAGCTTCTATTTATAAAAAAAAAAAATACAGTCTGCAGGGTTATTTAAATGATAGCGCTTCATGTCAGTTGTAAAGTGTAGTGGATCGGAAGGGAAAATAGCAGGATTTTGCAAGGTCCTACTGGATCTCCTTCTTGATGTGGTGAGGCCCAAATGGGGAAATGTAATATGTCACCAATCCTCAAAGTGAGAGGCAATATACATTACAAAACAGGAAGCTGTAAGCAATATGGGTTTGGTTATATTAGCATAAGTAACATTAGCTGTAACCTGAGTTTGTGCTTCAGCATTTCTACTGTGCAGGATTTACTGTCATAAATATGCAAATACCAGAAGTGCTATGGAACACAGGTAAATTTGAATTCCATTGTAAAAAAGGTCCCTGAATGCCTGCTAACTGTTCAACAGACTGGTTCATGTGCCTAATTATCCCATCCATCTCTCCTACTTCAGGTAACCTTGTTTGCACTTCTCAATGTTTGACATTCTGAATGCCTCTTTTTAGACATTTGTAACTTAGTCATAGCAGTATGACGTATGTAGGGTGAAACTTGTAGACATTCTGAGGTTAGGGTGGGAAAAATTTAGGTGGCAGATGTTTCAGGTGTTCATTTCTTTCCTGTAATTCAAATTATCATCTTCTAAAACAATATTTTTTTAAGGATTAGGCTGCAATGTATGTTGTATGTATATAATAAGCTAAATTCAGACCTGGTATAGGCAGGTACAACTCCACTGATTTGTAGCATCTCTAAATATGGCCGAATGATGTAGCCTACAGGGCTATCTTGCCTTTATTATATTCACTGCCTTGCCTTCATTGTATTCAGCTTTTATTATGTTCAGCAGTAATGCAGGAACCAACAGTCCTGTATCCTCTAAGACATTAGCTTCAGCAAGTTATCATAAGGCTTCAGGCCTATGAACTTTGAACAGATAAATGGCCCAACGGAAATCACCAAGTATTGGGGAGCTGAAAATAGAGTGTTTAAAGGGAATTTCTGACCACAGGAACTTGAGTCCAACTACAAGAAGGCCATAGTAACTAATTGACGTATATGATAATAAGTTGATCATTGATATATTAATCTATAGGAGAAGGACACTCCAACATTAGTAAGGTGAGGAAACACAAATAAGTAAAAGGGGGAAAACCCCTACTAAATATGCAGCATACATAGTGGTATCAGCATATCATGTTATAAAAGTTGCATCCCAGCCTAGGCGCAGTAGGAGAAAGAGATGTAGTCCTTGGGATGTGCTAAAATAATGGCCACTGGGGATGAGGGGAAGTGATGGTGTTGACGAAAATGATGGGTAACATTTCAGGTTGTTCTGCAAGGGATAATGTGAGTATATGGATGTGCGATATCTCTAGCTATCATACTGAGTTGGGGTGTTTGTGAGTGTGCAAAATGTATTAATAAATTATTTCTAATTATAGAAGAGTTACTATGGAATGAGTGTTGTAACTGCAAATCGGAGTTCCCAACTGTATAATAATTTGAATAATACTGGGCCTGATCTTGGGACAAAAACCAGTCAATCCTCAGAGTGAAAACTGGGAATTCTTAAGTAATCAATATAATTAATACATAATCTATAGATCAGGCAACAATAGACACACACTGTTTTTACCAATGTAAGCAATGGCTAACTTAGAACTAAGAGAGTGTGGCCCAGATCCACAAAGGAACTTAGATGTTGCAATGACTAATTTACAGTTGCCTAGCAAATCATTGGAACTACGAGATCCATAAAACTTGAGTTAGGTGCATAAGCTCTCTATACAATGCCTGGGGAGAGATAGGTGCTTGATAATGTGATCCACAAAAGCCACCATACTAAGCAGATAGTTGCTCAACATAAGAATGGCCATACTGGGTCAGACCAATGGTCCATCTAGTCCAGTATTCTGTCTTCCAACAGGGGCCTGTGCCAGATTCTTCAGAAGAAATTAAGAAAACAGGGCAATATCGAGTGATCCATCCCCTGTAATCCAATTCCAGTTTCTGACAGTCAGAGATTTAAGGATACCCAGTTCATGGGATAGTGTTGCTGACTGTTTTGGCCAAAAGCCATTGATGGACCTATCTGCCTTATCTATCAGCAATGTGCCAAGCCATTGAATGGCGTCATCATCACCTAGGTGGAGAGCTGGTAGCCCATTGTCAAAATAAGTCAGTGGACACTCGACAATAATATGCGACATAGTCTGGAGTTGACTGCAGCCGCACTGCAGCTCATTAGAAAAATCCCATTTAGAGACTGGCTGCACAGTTGCCATGAATATCTAATTATTTGAACCTAGTTATACTTTTGGCCTTCACAGCATCCCCTGGCAATGAGTTCCACAGGTTGACTGTGCATTGTGTGAAGTACTTCCATCTGTTTGTTTTAAACCTGCTGCCTATTAATTTCATTGGGTGACCGCTGGTTCTCGTGTTATGTGAAGGAGTAAACGACACTTCCTTCACACTTTTTCCATGATAGACCTCTATCATAGACTCCTTTAGTCAGCCCTTTTCCAAGCAGAATAGTATCAGTCTTTTTAAACTCTCTACATGTGGAAGTTGCTTCATACCCCTAATCAATTTTGTTGCCTGTCTTTGTGCCTTTTCAAATTTCAATATATCTTTTTTGAAATGGGGTGACCAGAACTGCACCTAGTATTATAGGATATAGTGGCAGTATGATTCTGTCTTATTATTTATTCCTTTCCTAATGGTTTCTAACATTATTAGCTTTTTTGACTGTCTGTGCACATTAAGTGGATGTTTTCAGAGAATTGTTCATGGTGACTCCAAGATCACTTTCTTGAATGGTAACAGCTAATCTAGAACTCATCTTTTTGTATGTATAGTTGGGATTATGTTTTCCAATGTGCATTGCTTTGCACTTATCAACATTGAATATCATCTGCCATATTGAGATCTCCATGTCATCCAGATTTGTGTGATCTCTTTGCAACTCTTTGGAATCAGCTTTGTATTTAACTATTTTGAGTATTTTGTATAGTCTGCAAACTTTGCCACCTCACTGTTCAGCCCTGTTTCCAGATCATTTAAGAATATGTTGAACAGTGCAGGCCACAGATCCTTTACAAATCCCACTATTTACCTCTCTCCATTGTGAAAATTGACTTCTTACTCTTTGTTTCCTATCTTTTAACCAATTCCTGATCCATGAGAAGATCTTCCTTCTCATCCCATGAATGCTTAATTTGTGTGAAACCTTGCTTTGGAAACCTTACCAAAGGTTTTCTGAAAGTCCAAGTACATTATATCATCTAGCTCAACCTTATCCACATACTTGTTGACTCCCTCAAATGATTCTAATAGATTATTGAAGCATGATTTCCCTTTACAAAAGCCATATTGACGCTTCCCCAATATATGTATCTGATAATTCTATTATTTATTATAATTTCAACCAATTTGCTTGGTACTGGAGTTAGGCATACTGGTCTGTAATTGCCAGGATTTCCTCTGGAGACTTTTAAAAAAATTGTCATCACATTACCTATCCTCCAATCATCTGGTGCAGAGGCTGGTTTCAGTGATAGGTTACATACAACCGTTAGTATTTTTTCACTATCATATTTGACTTCCTTCAGAACTCTGGGTGAATAGTTTCTGGTTCAGATGCCTTAGTACTGTTTAATTTATCAGTTTGTTCCAAAACCTCCTCTATTGACAGCTCACTCTAGGACAGTTCCTCAGATTAGTCACCTCAAAAGAATGGGTCTGGTGTGGAAATCTCCCTCACATCCTCTGCAGTGGAGACTAATTTTAAGAATCAATTTATCTTCTCAGCAATAGCCTTTCTTCTTTGAGTGCTCTTTTGCTCTTTGATTATGCTCCTTTCTATTTTTCTCTGTAGGATTTGACTTCCAATTTTTAAAGAATGCCTTTTTGCCTGTAATTTTACTTTCTTGTTTAGCCATGGTGGCTTTTTTTCATCCTCTAACTGTGTGGTTTTTTTAAGGGGAAAGGCAGGATACATGTACTCTGAACCTCTGTTATAATGTTTTGAAATTGTTTCCATGCAGCTTGCAGGCTTTTCACTCTTAATTTCCATTTAACTAGCTCTCTCATTTTTGTATAGTTTCCCTTTTGAAATTAAATACTACAGTGGTGGGTTTCTTTGGCATTTTCCTCTCTTCCAGGATGTTAAATTTAATTACATGAGGGTCACTGCTACCAAGTGGTTTGGATATATTCACCTGGTGAATCAGATAATGAGCTCTGATTAGAACTAAATCAAGAATTGCCTCTGCCCTTGTGGGTTCCAACATGCTACTCCAAGAAGCAGTCATCAATGGTGTCTAGAAACTTGGTCAATATGGGGGATACTTGAAATCCCCCATTCTTCTTCGAATAGTGTCACTATGAGTGCTCCACAATAGGTGTATCTGTGCTTGTGCACCTCCAGTCAGAGATTTTAGATAGCAGTTCCCATTCAGCCTGCACATGCGCACTGTCCCACCTTCATGGTCTGCCTTGAGGCTATCAAGTGCTGCATGAGCAAACCCCAATTCCTTCTTGTCCACCTTTGGCCTCAGTCGGAGAAAACAGTTGTCCCTTTCTCATCTATGCCACCAGCATAAATAGTAGTTGTTTTTAGTTCCTTTTCTGAAAATCTCTCTCCTGAATTCTTCATTACTAAAGGTTGATAGCTCCCACCCCATGAGGCATTCCGACCTCGCTCCAATTCCAGAGGTACCTCTCCTGCAAGGAGTTGATTCCAGTAACGGAGAGACTATCTCTCTGTGTTTGATGCCTGGGAGAGTCCCATATCCCTCAGAAGTGCTCCCTCTGCCACTAGCTAGAGCTGAGGTCTCAAAAACTGGGAGCTGAAGTAAAAATGCCTCTTTATGGAGAAGGCGCTTCAGCTGCCAGGAGACTGCAGTGATGACCCCAGATCACCCCTGGAGCTCCACAACCTGCACTCCTCCTCTTTACTTTTGAGTTCTCAATATGGGGCTCTGTGGAAAAGGAACTGATGGCGGTTCACATATGTGGAAGCTGAACAGACACTGCTACCTAAAATCTCTGATTAGAGGCACAGGGGCACAGATACCCATATCCTGGAGTACGCGTAGGGACACACATCTCGAAGAACCATTGTTACTGCGCAAGGTGAGTAACTTCCTCTTATTGAGCGCTCTATTTTTGTAGCCTGTTTAATCTCCTTGAGCATTTCATTATCACCATCACCATCCTGGTCAAGTGATTGGTAGTATATTCCTACTGCTATATTCTTATTATTCATGCATGGAATTTGTATCCATAGAATCCAACGAAGTGGGTTTCTGCCCACGAAAGCTTATGCCCAAATAAATTTGTTAGTCTTTAAGATGCCACAAGACTCTCGCTGTTTTGCTAAAAAAAGACTAACACAGCTACCCCTCTGGAACTGTATCACTAGAGATTCTATGGTACAATTTGATTCATTTAACATTTTTATTATATTTGACTCTATGCTTTCTTTCACATATAGTGCCACTCCTCCATCAGGGTGACCTACTCTGTCCTCTCTATACCTAAAGAAGCTGCTGTATATGTGCTTTATGATACAATATATGGCGACAAGGTAAAGCTGAACTTGCAAGAATGAAAAAGAGAGAGAAAGAAATAGGTCTAGAAAGTCATCTAAAAGTAAAGCCCACGGACTCTTATAAATGCAGGGGAAATATCCGCCATCTTTGGGACTATTTCACCATTTAATCTGCAACAACAAACTTGAAAAGAATACTATAAAATATGCTATTTTTTCACAGCTAACAATATTACAGATGAAGGTAAAATTAAAGCTATCATTCTCAGCAGTGTAGGGGCCAAGATTTATAGTTTAAAGAGAAACCTATTAACCCCTGAAAAGTCTGGCGATAAAACTTTTGATGAGCTAGTAAATCTGATAAAAATCATTTCAATCCCACACCCAGTGAAATAGTAGAATGATTTAAGTTTAACTCTTGATCAAGGAAAGCAGGAGAGACAGTAGGGGAATTTGTGGCAGATCCGAGGAAGCTTTCTCGGGACTGTAAATTATAGTATGACCTTGACATTCACGCTGAGAGTCAGATTAGTTTCTGGCATTAATGATGACAAAATGCAAAGGAGATTATTCTTTGACACAGAACCACAGTTAATATTTGAAACAGCTTTGAAATTGGCCTAAACTATGGAATCTCAAAATAAAAATGTACAAGATCTACCAAAACAAGCTACATGAGCCTGGGGAGCTGGAAAAAGCATACAGGAAATAAGGTACAGTGCAATTTCAAGGCAAGGAAAATACCTAGTAACTGACCTAATCATCTTGCACCACCTTCCCACAATGGACTGCAGATTTAAAAATGAGAAATGTCACATTTGTGAATTGACAGGGCACATTCAAAGCGTGTGTAAATACAAGAAAGCAGACACAGAAAACCACAGTAGAAAGCAGCCTCATAGCTATGGTACTTTTCATGTACTTAAGGAGCAAAGTAGTGGGAAAAGAAGCTGAGAAAGTAACTTATACCATCTATAGTATAACAAACAACTATTCCTAAAGTAGTTTTCATTCATATTGGGCTGTCTGTACATGAAAAACAATATGATTTGAGCTTGACACAGGATGTAGCGTAATGATCATGAGTCAAGAAGCATATGAGAACTATTGGAAAAGTAAAGAACCACCTATATTGCAGAAATGTAGGATACAACTAAAATATACACTGGAGAAGCATTAAAGATACTGAGAACCACCAATAGTACCTCACAGACAAAAGCAGGGACAGCCACCTGGGGAGAGAAGAAGAACAGTGTAGACAATCTCAGGCATGGGCAGTAGGTAATGGCCCTCCCTCAGTGTCTCCCTCTGAGGGAGACCACACCTCCTGGCTTCTATGTCCTGCAGGGAGACTTTGGCTAGAGGGGAAATTAGCAGTTTTTGGGCCTCCTCAGCCAAGATGGGCAATCCCAACACTCTAGGCCCCAGCCTATAACCCCCCAGACTCTCAGGCAGAGTAGGACACCCAAAGCAAGCAGTCTATAGCCCAGGCCCTTAGGCTGGGCAGGGCAGGCAAAGTAGTCTGTAGCCCTCTGGCTCTCAGGTAGGGCAGGGGCAAGTAAGCAGTCTAGTGCCTCTAGCACAGGGGTTGACCAGGGAATCAAGTCTTCTGACCCAGTGGTAAAGTCTGCCACTCCAGGGGTGTTGTGGCAGAGGGAGGGGTAGGGGGACACACGCCCACCCGACTCCACTGCGTCCCAGCCCAGGGCCCTAGCAGTGGTGGAGTGCTTCACCACTGGGTCGGTGGGGCTCCAGCTGAAACACGCCAACTAGTGCTTCAGCATGAGCACAGCTGGATGGATGGTGGTTGGCTGTCCTTGGGCTACTTCCCGTACCATCCCAAGGTGTACCTGCAACCCAGGGTCATCCTTCGCCTTCTCGGGGTACTCAGCTGGTGGTAAGCCCAGCAGTTCTTCAGTGCAGGGCATCTCCAGTGCCTCTCGTAGCTCGGGATCATCCTGGATTGGCAGACGTCTCTGGTGGATTCAGGGTCTGTCTCCCTCGGTGTCTGCCCCCCAGCTGAGGTACTGGGCCGCCTCTTATACTCCCAGTTCCTGTCCCACCTTTTTACTTCCAGTCTAGTGGGCACGGACTTCCGGGTTCTGCCCACCAGGGGGTGGTTGTCCCTCCCTCAGTGTCCGTCTACGGGGGAGGCCACACTTCCCTGCTACAAGCAGCTTCTGGTACCTTGAAGACTCCAGAGGGCAGTGTTAGACCTATCTCATAGTTAAGGATAAGATTATGTCACAAAGGTCACAGAGGTCACGGATCCCATCACTTCCAGAGACCTCTACAACATTTGCTGCTTCAGCCCCAGAGTGGCGTGGCCAGAGCAGTCAGCCAGCAGGGGCCCCTGCAACTACCAGACACTGACCCTGGAGCTTCCAGCAGTGGTGGGTGATGGGGGACCCAGAGCTCCAAGCCACTGGCCCTGGAGCTCTAAGCTGCTGTGGGTGGTGGGGGCCCCCTTGCAGCTCCCAACTTCTGCAGGAGGCTGCTGCACTCTGAACTGCCACGGATGGTAGGGAACCTGGAGCTCTGAAGTGCTGCAGGTAGCAGGGGACGCTGGAGTTCTGGAACTCCAAGCCACCAGCCATACAGGGCAGCGAGGGACCCACAGACCCAGAGCTCCCAGCTCTGGCCCCACAGCTCCAAGTTGCCACAGGCAGAAGGGGTCCCTGAAGCTGTCAGCTGCAGCAGCGCACTAGACACTGCCCTGCTACTCTCATCCCCCACGTCCCCATTTTGTCATAATTATTTTTAGTAAAAGTCAGGGACAGGTCATGGGTTCCTGTGAATTTTTGTTTATTGCTCATTATTTTCCCATTAGACATTCTTTAAGCCGTATTGTGCACATTTTGTTTTTAGTTTTTCCTCTTGAGTCAGTTTTCCTATCTTGCATCACCTAACTCCCAATGAAATTTTATTTTGCTTTCTACCAAGCTTGTCACAGCTCCAGTTGCCTTTTTCCTCTATTTCTGTCATTGTCATTGGTGTTTTCATGACCTTGCCATTTAGTATCTTCTGCAAATGTTATTAATACACTGCTTAGCCTTTTTTCCAGATCATTAATAAGAAAGTACTGCAGTCTTATTGACACATTAGACCATAAAGTATCTTTTGCAGCAATTAGCATCTATCAAGTCAATGTCACATCTCAAAGTGGTTCCCTCCGTTAATCTTGCCATAGTAAACTCGAGTGGCACTGAAATAGTACTTTCAGATTATCAGATAAAGATCACCTGTCTATTAACTCCATAATAACATAGTTACATAATAGTATAATGAATGGTGGGGCATTATAGAACACTGAGTAAATAACATGTGCTTTACAAGGTTTGTTATTGCCTTGCTACATGTTAGACCATAATATCTCTGAAGCACCCATTATATACTATCCATTATTAGATACCGTAATAAATATTTTAGAAATTGCATTTTTAGGTTCACCTAATTTATTTTTAAAACAAAAAATATAGTGAAAAACAAAATAAACAAAGCTATAAGATTCAGACTAACACTATTTTCTTCACTTACCCCTTATGAATGGATACTGTATCTGTGAACAGTGCATGGCTTCATCATCTGTGTTCCAGTAATGACAACAGGCAGCAAAGGAGCATGGATTACAGGAAGTATTAGTCAGGCATTTTTAGCCTGAACCAAATTTCTTTGCATTTTATGAACATTGCTTTTAATTTATTCTCAGTTCTAATGAGATTATCTGTGGCGTTGGCTCTCATGATACTGATACAAGTCATGCCAAGTCTCAGTTTTAATTTTTTCACACTCCAGTGATATTTATTGTGCCTGATACTGAGTATTATTTGGGACCTGTGAAAGACGAGCCATAATACTGTGTATTGTCATAAACTTATTGGACAGAAGTTCCACACCGAATATAAAGGAGGATGACTTATGTTTTCAAATATTTTCCTTTTTCATATTTACCTTTACCTTTTTCACATTTAAGAGGGTTATTCTGAACTCTTCTTTTCACCAGCCAACTTTTATGTAAGATTAAAGGAGATTAACCGGTAATGAAAAGCGTTAAGGACTTGGTGCTTCTGAAATTACTCTGAGTGGAGACACAAGAGCAACAAATAAAATGAAATGAAACTTCCAAAATAGGAAATACATCTCAACCTCATGTGCTTCCCTTACTTTTCAGTCATTGCCACTGCTCAAGCAAATTTCATTTTTGTCGCTGTTGACAAAAGTAACAGAAAGGCTGCCAGACTTCTGAAGCCTGGGGCAGCGGGGGAAAAATGTATCTTATTTTTTTGGTTGGAGGAGATAAGAAAGGGAAAGGTATGGGGGCTGCACACTGAGTTAAGCATAGAATCTGGGCTACAAGAGAAGCAGGTTCTTCAACTAGTTAAATGATAGGATATTTATTAAATCTTTAATTGTTTTGGGCTTAGATATTTAAGGCATGTTTTAGACACATCAGTGGGATTCTGCATGGGTGCAGGAGTTTGTGTCAGAGGATGCTTTGGATCTTAAGGGCCTCAGCTGATACTACCTTGTTCCCCATTGCCTGCAGACTCCTCAAACTCTGCATTGCAAAGTTAGTTTGTAAATGTTTTCATTATCGTGTGTTAAATATGCTTTGCACTAAAATGTTCCATTATTAAAGTCAACGACAAAGCAGATAACCCAGGGTGATGACAAAATATTGAAAACCAAAAAGAAACAAACTGAGAAATCAAAAGGGCGAAACTTTTTTTAAAACTCCATAATTAATGAAGAATTAGAACAGACGAACTTTACTCATTGTTACACTAGCATGAATATAATGTGCAAAAATTTGTGTTAAAAGAGGATCAAGGTTGCAAAGTCAAGCACTCAAAAGTTAGGAAGTACCAGAATTAAGGCTGTCCGTACAACTTTAATTCAGCCCCCTCATAATATGCCTTACAATAAATAATTTCATTACATAATCACATACTATGTTTTCCACAGGATTCCTGATTCATTTGGCACACAGGATGGATGGTGCTCACTTAATGAGCAGTTATTCAATATTTTGTTTTATTCTTAGTGTTCAGTGTGTGACCTCATGCCTTCGTTACTGCATACTATTCAAACCTACTCTGAAGACGAAATTATTAACTTCATGTGCTTTTCTCTGGTGCTCATTGCTGCAGTATTTGACTACTTCACAAACATTAAGGAATATATTTTCACAACACCCTGTGAGATGAGAGGATGATATTTTAACCATTTTACAGGGGGAGAGCTGATCCATAGTGAGATTAAGGTGAAAGATACCCACTAATTTTGGATGCCCAATGTGAGGTGCCTGGGCCCTGATTTTTTTACTTCTAGAACTAAGCACTGTATAGCACTTTACATGGTTATAGTGCAGCTTCCATTGATTTCAATTGCACCAGTGAATGCTCAGCACTTCTGAAAATCAGGCCCCAGGGTCTCACGTAAGGCATTCAGGAAATGTGGAACACCTGGCTAATGACCACTTGTGAAACGTTTGTTTTAAGTGACTGAAATCTGTGGCAGAACAGGACTAGAATCTAGTTCTCTAGGGCAGCATTCAAGTGCCTTAAGCAACAGACTGTTGTTTCCCTTCCTGTGCTCTCCTGCTTCATTTTCTATCCATTTCCCATCTTCTCCAAAAAATGAAGCAGGAAGCCAACAGACAAATCTCCTTCACTACATTGATTCAGCCCCAGAGCAGGTCCAGCCTGTGCAATGAATGAGACAGTGGTCCTGTGGAAAAAAATAGTGTGTGACCTTGTAATTAAAGACAGTATCATGCAACAGGGTGAATTAAATTTGCATAGGCAACCTTAATTCTAGCATTTCCTAATTTTGAGTGCTTGACTTTGCAACCTTAATATTTTAACCTTAATATTTTAACAAATATTTTAACAAATTTTTTTTTGTTTGCAATTTCTGAGGTTTTAAAAAAGTACAGCGAAAAAACGTATTCCGCCACATGGTGTGTTGTCAATCACATGGGTCACTAGCAGGGTTGGAACCTTTAGATCCACCACACGGACATCTGCCACTTGAGTCAATGGAGAAACTTATAGCCTTCGTAGGTTGTCCTTGTCTGTATGGACCAGTGCTAGGCAGGAATTACACACACACTTTGCTCCTGGGTTTCACAGGCTTTTGCTAGCTGCAGAGTAATGGTGAATCTTGAGAATCTTGAGGTATATTCCAGGCTCTGAATGGGAGTGAATTCTAGCAGTAACAGACTCTTCTGCCCATTTCCCCCCAGTTTGACCCCCTTCTGCTTATCCTTCCAACTTGCCCCTGTCCCAATCCTGTCTCTTCCCCACCCCGGCTCCTCATCCTAGTTCCATTCTTTTACAGTCCCAGACTTCACTCCTCAGGCATCTACGTAGAGTCAGTCTTTTTGCCAGTCTCAATTCCCTGCTCCTGGGACTTCATCCAAACTGTGTCTTGGTTCCCTCTCCCCTGCTGGCTCCTGCCCCTAATCTCCCTCTCTGGGCTCCTCATCCAGACTCAGTCTTCCCTCAATTGCTCCCCAGTCCAGGACCTCCATGGTAACATTCTCTGTAATGCTTTCAGTTCTATGCGAAGGGCCAGTTAGATAGGCAGAACTGCATGGTCTCAATGTGTGGATGAGGCAATGGTATATGGAAGAGGAATTTAGGTTTATTAGGAACTGGGGAACCTTTGGGGAAGGAAGAGCCTACTGTAAGGAAGGGGTCCATCCAAACCAGAATAGAACCAGATAGCTGGCATATAAAATTAAAAAGTTCATAGAGGAGTTTTTAAACTAAGGGCTAGGGGGAAGCTGACAGATGTGTAGGAGGATGTGGTTAGGACAGAGACATCCCTCAGTGTGGGATCTATTAACAGGGATTCTCTATCTCCTAGTAAAGAGGAGAAGATTAAAGTTGATAAAGCACAGGCAGCAGCTGAAGAGAAACAGTCAAAACACGAAGACTCCAATTCAGTTACATCCCATAAAGGCAGACAACTAAGTATTGACAAATTTTATAAGTGCTTGTATAAAAATGATAGAAGTTTAAACTCTAAGATGGGTAAATTTGTGTGTCTGGTATTAAATGAGGATATTGATGTAATAGGCAGAGTATAAAATATATAGGAAGGACAGAGTAGATCGCACTAGTTTGAGTAAAGGTGAGTGGAGTCAAATATAGTAAAAATCTTGAATAAATCAAACTGTATCATAAGAGTATTGCAATAGGAATATACTACTGACTACCTGACCAGCATGCTGATGACTGTGAAATGCTCAGGGAGATTAGACAGACTACAAAAACAGAAAACTCAATAATAATGGGGGAGTTCAAGCATTCTCCCTGTTGACTAGGTACATGTCATCTCAGGACGGCATGCAGAAATAAAATTTCTTAACACCAATAATGACTGCTGTAACCCGTCCGTGCCCAGGGTAGCCCACTGATAATGCCAGGGT
>ML675610.1:45580383-45596667 GCA_007922155.1 Mesoclemmys tuberculata
CCCCCCCCTCCTAATGCAGCCCGCGTGACAACTGCTTCTTGGAGAAGCTAGTCCTGGAACCCATAAGGAGAGAGACAATTCTTGATTTAGTCCTAAATGGCACACAGGATCTGGTCCAAGAGATGAATATAGCTGAGTCACTTGGTAATAGTGACCATAATGTAAACAAATTTAACATCCCTGTGGTAGTAGTGGGAAAATATCAAAGAAACCCACCACTGTAGCATTTAACTTCAAAAATGAGAATTAAACAAAAATGAGAGAGCTAGTTAAATGGAAATTAAAAGGAACAGTCCTACAAGGAAAATATCTGCAAGCTTCATGAAAACTTTTTAAAGACACCATATTAGAGGCACAAATTAAATGTATACTCCAAATAAAAAAATAGTAAAGAAACAAAAAAATGCCACCATGGCTAAACAACAGAGTAAAAGAGATGATAAAAGGTATCCTTTAAAAATTGAAAGTCAAATCCTACCAGAGAAAAAGAGAAAGGAACATAAACTCTGGGAAGTCAAGTGTAAAAGTATAATTAGGCAGGCCAAAAAAGAATTTGAAGAGCAAAAGACACAAAAACTAACTAGCAAAAACTTTAGGTGCATCAGAAGCATGAAGCCTGTCATTCAATCAGTTGGGCTATGGCATGATTGAGGTGTTAAAGGTGCGCTCAATGAAGATAAGATTATTGCAAAAGAGCTAAATGAATTCTTTGCATCTGTCTTCACTGCAGATGATGTGAGGGAGATTCCCACACCTGAACCATTCTTTTTAAGTAACAAATCTGTGGAACTGTCCCAAACTGAGGTGTCAATAGAGGACAGTTTCGAACAAATTGATAAATTAAACAGCAATAAGACACCAGGACTAGATGCTATTCACCTGAGTTCTGAAGGAACTCAAATATGAAACTACTGTCTGAGGTATATAACCTATTACTGAAATCAGCCTCTGTACCAGATGACTGGAGGATAGCTAATGTGATGCCAATTTTGAAATAAGGCTCCAGAGTCAATTCTGGCAATTTCAGTCTTGTAAATTTAACTTCAGTACCTAGAAAATTGGTTGAAACTATAATAAAGAATAGAATTATCAGACACATGGATTAACATGATATATTGGGGAAGAGTCAACATGGCTTTTACAAAGAAAAATCATGCCTCACCAATCTATTAGAATTTTCTGAGGGGTGTCAACAAATGTGGACAAGGGTGATCAAGTGGAAATTGTGTACCTGGACTTTCAGAAAGCCTTTGACAAGTCCTTCACCAAAGGCTCTTAAGCAAAGGAGGCGGTCATGGGATAGGAGGTAGTACCCAAGAAATTCTCCAGTCTCCATTCTGCTTTTCTAAATATTTATTCTGAATAACTAAAATTCACTCCACCTTGAGATGAATACTGCAGACCTTGAGCATCTTCAGTAAGAACTTAGGATTCCTAAAATGGTTCCCTGGCAAAGAGTCACGTATGTGTATGTGAATCTGCAGAATCACAGCTCTGACATAAATGACCACAGTGAACATGTACAAGATTGTGGCTACTGAGCATGTGCATTAAGGGGTGACAGAAAGGTCAGTTAGCTACTTAGCTAACTTGACATAGCCCTCTCATACCAGTCCCAACCTGTTTTAAAGGTCAGAATTGTCAATGATAATTGTGAGGTAATGGTTGGTACTGAGCATGTGCAAATGGGGTAATTGCTTAAGGTTATATAAGGAAGTCCCAACAGCACAGTAAAAAAAGCCAGACAACTGGAATAAAGCAGTCAGTCAATGGAGAGAGAAGAAGATCTGGACCAGAGAAAGAGAGAAATTTGATCAGAAGATGACAGGGAACTGGAAGCCAGCAAAGGCAAAGCTACTGTAAAAAGTCAGAAAAACTGCTGCAGAGAGAGAAAAGAAAACTGGAGTGGACCAGAGCAGAGCTGACTGACCAGGAACTGAATATCAGCAGCAGTGATTTTTAAAAGAAAATACCAATGAATTTATAGAGTAAACTTAATATTCTTTTAATTATAATTTTGTATAAGTATAATATAGGATAATGTATAGGGTTTCTGTGTGTGTGTGTGTGTGTGTGTTGGTAAGGATGCATAAAATTTTGTTATTAATTGCGATGTATCTATGTAAACTTTAAAGCACTTTAAGATCTGCTGTTAGCAATTTTTTGCAAACTGGCCACTTGCAACAAATTGCTTTGCTTAGAATCATTTAAACTATATGCTATTGTAGTGTAAGTGCTCTTAACTTGCAATAACAGATTTGTGTCTCAGGGATTTGTGCCTTGTTTCAGATTTTTAGATCATATCGTAGTACAGATTATTAGTTACATCAATAAAAGATACTTTGTTTTGGAAAGAATACTGCCTGTGTCATTTACTTTATCAGAAGATTATATCTGTGTCCTTTAGTATTTCTTTAACAACCCCAGAAACTTTTACCTCAGAAAGAACAGACTAAGGGGGTAATAGGCAGGTTATCATAGCAATGTCCCAAAATTTTTCAGGGTAACAGAGTGAGGGTCCTCTCATGGATCAGAACTGGTTAAAAGATAGGAAACAAAAGGTAGGAATAAACGGTCAGTTTTCCCAGTGGAGAGAGGTAAATAGCGAGATCCCTCAAAAATCTCTTCTGAGACCTGTAATCTGGCAAAAAGAGTGAACAGTGGGGTGGCAAAGTTTGCATATGATACTAAATTACAAGGTAAGTTCAAAGAAAACAGCAAAAAGTTACAAAGGGATCTCACAAAACTGGGTGACTGGGCAACAAAAGGGCAGATGAAATTCAATGTTGATAAATGCATATTGAAAAATATAATACGAACTATACATATAAAAGGTTGGGATCCAAATTGGCTGTGACCACTCAAAAAAGAGATCTTGAAGTCATTGTGATAGTTCTCTGAAAACATCTGCTCATTGTGTAGCAGCAGCCAAAAAAGAATATTAGGAAAGGGATAGATAATAAGACAGCAAATATCATAATGCCACTACATAAATCCATGGTACACCACACCTTGAATACTGCATGCAGTTCTGGTCACCCCATCTCAAAACAGATATATTAGAATTGAAAAAAGGTACAAAGAAGGGCAAAATGATTAGGGGTATGGAAGAGCTTCCATATGTGGAGAAATTAAAAGGACTGGGACTGTTCATCTTAGAAAAGAGATGACTAAGGGAGGATATGATAGAGGTTTATAAAATGAATGGTGTGGAGAAAGTGAATGAAGAAGTGTTATTTACCCTGTCACATAACACAAGACCAGAGGTTCACCCGATGAAATTAATAAGCAACCGGTTTAAAATGAACAAAAGGAAATACTTCACACAACATATAGTAAACCTGTGGAACTTGTTGCCAGGGGATTTTGGAAGGCAAAAAGTGTAAGTGGGTTCAAAACAAATTAGATATGTTCATGGAGGATAGGGCTATCAATTTGGTCAAGGATGCATCCCCATGCTCTAGATGCCCTTAAACCTCTTATTGCCAAAAGCTGTGGCTGGACAAGAGGGGCTGGATCACTCAATAACTGTCCTGTTCTGTTTATTCCCACTGAACAGTCTGTCAGCGGTTCTTGTTGGAAGACAGGATACTGGGCTAGATTGACCATTGGTCTGACCCAGTTTGGCCATTTTTGTGTTTTTATATTTGTATCTTTGTCTCAGGATCTTTGCCCAGCCAGTTCCAATTCTTCCCCTCCCAGCCAGGTGTCTTGTCAGATATGTCTCCCCACCATCAGACCTTCTTCACCCCCCTCTCCCCGCTCTGAATTCCAGTCTTAGTCTCCATGTTTGGCTAATTAAAGAGTTTTGGCTAAACCTTTAAAAAAAAATCAGGCTAATGCAGACACCCAGCATAGAAAATTTTACCCCAAATAGTTAAAGTTTTTGGCAAAGTTTTAAACAACATGAAGCTGGAACTTATAATGGAAAGTGTCAGAGAATCTTAATAATAGGCCGTCTTCCAGTTCCACCCATAGTAAAAGTGACATTCTTGCAGAGTTGAGGTTCAATTTTGAATTTGTTTCACATTCCAAGTAATAAATATAGCAAGGCATCTACATCTTCCTATTTATGGTAAATCCTAATGATTTAATATTCCCCATAAAAAGCTTTTATTTACTTAGAGTTCAAGTAGTTCAAGCGTATTTCCTAACTGAAAAGCCAGGATATCACCATTTGAGGGCATTTTAACATCCTAACCAATCTCAGTTTGTGGCCTTTGCAGCCCAAACTATGGTGAGGTGAGCCTAAAAGGAACTATTAGTTTATTAGGGGAACACAGTGCTGGGAGAATACCTACTTACATTTGTTGGAGATCCCCCAGCACCAATGATACTCACTACCTATGGAGCAGGATTTACCTATGAAGTAGAATCCCCACCCAGTGTTTATAGGGTTACAACTCTTTGGGTTGTGCTTCACTGCATCTTGCACATAAAAGTCAAGGATTGACCTTTCCTAACTTGGTGGAGCTGGTGCTCCATGTCAGAATCAAGAGGATAGGACAGGGGACTAGACGTTAGGAAAGCTGAGCTCTATTTCTGACTCTGCCACTGATCTGCTGTGTTGCGTTGGGCAAGTTGCTTCACATCTCTGTGCTTCTGTTCCCCTTCAACCTTTTGACTGTTTAGAGGACAAGTTCTTCAGATCAAGGGCTGTCTCTCACTACTTGTTTGTACAGTGCTTCACACAATGGGGCACTGAACTCAGATGGGGCTTTTAGGAACTACTGAATCAGGCTTTAGGGTTTTGACTCTTGTAGCCACAAGCTGCTTCTTGACTCCCCTACCTAACTTTATTTTCCTTATGTAACCACCACTAACGGTCCCTTTCTGCAGTTGTTCCTCGCCCCCAAGCAGTTCTTTGTCAAGATAAAAGGCAATACTCAAAACAGTGGTGATGAATAAGAGTAATCATTTTCTTGATAATTCTTGTTTTGCTTTTTTTCAAATGAGCTAATCTCATTAACAATGAAGTCTCAAGTGCTATATTCAATACGAAGCATGTAAATGTTGAAAAAAAAATAGAGTTTCAGGAAATAAATTCAAATTTGAATTATTTTAAGGTCACTCACATTTTCAAAGGAGGAGGCTTAGAAATTTGTCCTTCTTTCTCAAATAGTATAATTTGTCTACTGATTAGTGTCATATTTTCTGGTTTTAAAGAAATGTAAACCCGTCTTTGAGTTCAAAATGCAACATATCCTTAACTACAGAGCTTCTAGGATGCCTCTGTAATTTTTTTGTTGTAATCATTGTGAAAAAAAATTAAAGAGTAAACACATATTTTGACTACTAATACATTGTACAGGCCAAGGGTAAACGCTTTCAGAGAAGCAAGATTTCAAACTGTGCAATTTATGAAGAATTAAAGGGTATTGGGAAAGAAATTGTTCCTATTATTAAGTTAAATAACAACTTGGCCTCAGCATCATTAAAAATGATCTTTCACCTGCTGTTAATTTTCCTCAGAGTTGCAAAGTTCATCCTTTTGAAGGATAGGGAAATGGAGCTGTATTAGAAAACATTTATCCAGAGCAAAGGAAAGTATAAATTGGAGAGATGATATGTCTGTTAATTAACAACTGGGTGGAGGTGGTTGCCAGTGTGAAATAAAGAGCACAAAAGAAAAACTGTTTGGCAAAAACAAAGCACTACAGATGCTAGTATGTACAAAATATGGAACAAAATGAACAAATGGCACCCACATGAATTCAAGTGCAGATCAGAGCCAAAATTCAGTCAGAGATAATCCACTTTATAGTTAGTTTTTTACTGTAGTTCAGAAGGAAAATTTACCAATATTGATCCAAGGCTACTACAAAAGCAAAAATGTATATGTAAAAATGAAAGAAATCACAATTGAACCTCATAAAAGGGTGCTGAAAGGTGACTTCTGTAATGCACTGTCAGCTAATGGTTTTCCATTTGAATTATAATGATTTAATGTGATCAGTGCTATGAATTAAATTAAAATATTCCTGAGTGAACACTGCTGCTCCTAAACTTCTTCCAAACTAGTGACTGCAATCACCAAGACAAGACTGAGCAGCGTACTAAGATCATGAAAATATAGCCACTGCAGAATTATTATTTGGCACTTTTCAGACATTTTATGTATTACCTTAAAACTGAACAATGTAATTTTGGAAAGGATAACAGTTTTCCTTTATGTCTGACAACAGGATATAAAGTAGAGCTAGTTGGGAATTTTCCTTTGGTATTATTGGTATTGCAAGTTTCCAAGGGAAAATTTCATTTTTTCTAAAAATTTTTTATTTTTCCACTAGAAAAATTTGAAACTAAATATTTTGTTTTGTGTTGATTTGACCTGAATTAGAATATTTTGTTTTATTGAAAGGACTCCAAATGTTTTGGCTTGAATTTGTTTAACCCCCTCCCACCGCCCCTCCAAAAAAAAAGAAAACTACATTAAAATGTACTTCCCTAATGCATTGCTTGTGGTAGTTGTAATTTGGGTCCATTCCTATGGACCATGTTCCCTGGTGGACTAAATCTGCCATGATGCATTCAGTCATGCGACTCCCCTGATGCACCATGCAGCTCAGTCAAATGGGTTTGCATTGCATTTTGGGAAATGTGATTCTCCAGGGAGCCCGGCCCATAGGATACAATTGGGGCCAGAACCACAAATCCTCTGAGGCAAGAGAAATGAAGTTTAATGGTGATCTGACTCAAAACAAAGTATTTTGGGTGAATTCAACAAAATGGAATGAAATGTTTCAATTTCAAGAATATTGAAATATTTTGTTTTGATCGAAAGTGGCCATTTTTTGACATTTCTTATTCTTTTTTTTTTAATTCTGTTCAAAATTTCAACTTTTCATCCCAGTTCAGGATGTAAAGGAATGTTGAAATGTGGGAATTTCCCATGGGATGGAAGTGCTGAATTTTGCTCAGCTCTTATCTTAGCCTTGCTTTAAATGAAAAATTCAACACAACCATAACTCTGGAGTTGCTATTTATGGCATCGTGCAGAATGTTAAAATATAGGTCTTTTCTTATACTTTTCATGTTGATTTATTGTTGTTGTAACATAGTTTTTCCTGCCCTTCACAAATCGATTGTGTCATTAATGAGGGCTATCAGGCCTTCTGGTTTCTCCTGCCAATTCAATGTTTAGTCATTTTAATCCAAGTCATTATTTTTTCTGTATCAACACATCTACTAGTTGGTCTAGTGATTAAGATTAATTAATTTATTTTATCTATGGTACAATATGAGTGCATGGTAATTTATAGACAAATGTAAATGTCTTTCCCTTACCCCACTAACCTTACAATCTTGCTTAAACCTAACACAAAGGTGTTTTGGATATGGTAAGGGAAGATGAACATGAGAACACAGGAATGACTAAATTGGGTCAGATCAATGGTGCATCTAGCCCAATATTTTGTATTCTAACAGTGGCAAAAGGGAATGAACAGAGCAGGGCAATTATCAAGTGAGTCATCCTCTGTCATCCAATCCCAGCATCTGGCAGTCAGAGGCTTAAGGACACCCAAAGCATTGAGAGATCGTGAGATATGCTAATGTCATATTTCTGTATTACAGACAGAGCTGTCTTACTATAGGCAGTGTCTCCTCTACTTAAGGTTGCCCAATTTTTCCCTTGTAAGACTCTGTTTTCAGTTGCTTTATGGCTTTGCCATATATAAAGTATACAAGCTGAAATTTTCTGTTCCGCATGTCTCCCTCAGCCATTTCAGAGAGTAAGGTTAGGGGGAAAATATGTTTTTTTTTTTCCCATTTTAAAAAGTTCTTACAGCAGTTTCAGTGAGAACATCTAAACTCTCCTGTTTTGAAGCAGGGTCTTGAAATTTGACAAGACGTTGCCTTTGTGTCAGGGATGTGCCTTTTGCCATTCCAGAGGGACAAAAACACCCAAATTTGCCCAGTTAAGCCTCTGAGATATCTCTGTTCATGCATCCTTAGTAGAAGCATTTGGCAGCTAAATTCTCTAAAGTTTCCAACTTTATCCCAGAGTTGCAAGGACAGAGGAGGATTTCCTTGCAATTGCTCCTTCCAGATGTTGCAGGCCACTGTGGTACTAGGCACCAGAACAGAGAATAAGGAGTTCTAGGGAGAAGGTAAAAAGAAAGAATCTGAAGATACCAAGGACAGGACTTAAGAAATGCCAGTGAAGAACAGAAAGTAGGAAGAGGTGCCACCAACTGAGGTAATGAAGCTGTGATGGTATATGTAAGAAGAAAACCAACTGAGCTTGTAGGATCATGAAAGTTCAGGATGGAGAGGGAGTTAGAGAGAATAGTGACACTGGGAAACAAAAAGTGTCTAAGAAATGTGTCACTAATGACCTTAATGGTAGCAGTCTCAGTGGGATGTGTTTTGTGGAAACCAGCTTGCAAAGGATCCAAAAGCTATAGAAGAGGAAATGAGAACTGGCAGCATGCTCAAGAAGTCTATATGGGAATAGGAGGAAAGGAAATAGGCTTGTAGCTGGAGAAGCAGGAGGAATCAAATAAGATTTTAAGGACAAGAAAATAGTAGCATATTGACTGGAAGAGAGTAAAGAACCAATTTAGAGTGAAAAGTTGTCAATAGTGACAGGAAAATAATGGGAACAAGCAAAGTCAAGAAACAGGAAGGGATAGGATCACAGATCCATGTTGACGGATCAAAGGAGGATGTGATGCGGTTGACTAGGCCCAGAATCCCCCTGCTGGAGGCTTCAGGGTCCTGACACACCCATCCCAGGAAAAGAGCAGTAAGGAAGTCCTCCAAGTACCCTAGAGTGGTTGCAGAGAGCAGCCAATAAGGGCCCACGAGGGCCATATAGAAATAAGCTACAGTGCAGACCAGAGTGAGTTGGTTGCTGGAATCAGAGAAGAGCAGTTGGTACTCCTGGCTAGCCAAAGGAAACTTCATCTCCATGGACAGCTCGGTACTGGCAGAGACCAAGGGAGTGAGAATGAGCTCCTGTCTGGTTGCTGGGCCTGAATGTAGAAGAGCTCTGGGGAAGTGGCCTACAATCACTAGTGATAAACTCCAAAAAGGGGATCTGACATACTCACTGGACAGCTGGGGCCAGAAGAATGCAGAGAAAATGCAAACCCTGGGGGTCTGGCCTGATACCAGGATCGGGGCTGTTTAAAGACTGCAGACACACCTGGCCAGAAGGGGTGATTGTGAGAGGTAAGTGCCATGCTGTTACAAAGGATCTTTATGAGGGATATTTCCTGGTTTGCGTAAAGTAGAAAAGTGCTTGGAGAAGGAAGAGGGAGGAAGTTTCCAAGTATGGTAACCTCAAATTTTTCTTGCAGTCTTGCTAATCCAGATTTTCCCAGTCCTAGAACCTTACTGAAACATGGACTATTGATGTTTCCCATTTTGGTTGTAGCAGATGCTGCAGCATAGATAGGCATCATGCGATTTCAAATGTAACACTCTCTCTGCTAGTGATTCTGCATTGCAGACCACATTTTGAACATTTTACCCCATATGTGAGCAACTATTCACATGAATAGTCCCATTACATTTAGTTGAGTTATTGAGTTACACATGTGAGAAACTGCTCAATGATGTAAGTAAAGCATTCACTATCTGATCTTCTGTATAACACCAATTTATCATTGTTTGATTTTTGTCCTGTTATACATTGTGGATAATTTCCTAAAAGGAAATTTTCACGTAAAAAGATTATAGCAGAAGGGAGATGGAGGGAAAGAATGACATGAGACCAAGTGTCAGCCTTTGAATGAGATGTTAAGCTCTAGTGGCTGACCAGGTGAAAGATAAAGATTCCATAGCACATTTTTAAAGGCATAAATGATAACCTTGGTTTCCTAGGCTATATTTATTCTCTCTCACACACCCACTTCCACCTCCAATGTTGAGTGTGAGCAATTGCTAAGCACATAATTGCAGAAGAGCAATATGATGAATGTGTCAGTTCTAGAACTACCCGGTGAATCTACAGAAATAGTCTGCTGTCTGTAGCAGAAAATGCTTTGACTCCTGAAGTATGGAGCTGTCAAACCAAGTGGAGATTTAAAATTACATACAGGTAATTTTCTTGCTGTCTTCCACTGTTCACATAAAATTTCTAAATGAGGGCATAAAATACTAAATTTCAGGGAAAATGAAACTTTTTAAAAGTAAATTTTCTGCAGCTACTATATGTCAGACACAGTTGGAAGCTTGAATCTTCTGTTTGGCACAGACTAAGCACAACATGGGCAGTGGCAAAGTAATCGTTTACAGGCTGCCTCCTAGTTGTACACCATCTAAAGGTGAGAAGTTAGACTGTACGTTTTTAGTGGCAGGGACCAAAGAATCATAGACGGTAAGGGTTTAAGGGGACCTCAGCAGGTCATCTAGTCCAACCCCTGCTCAAAGCAAGACGAACCTCAACTAAATCATCCCAGCTAGGGCATTGTCAAGCTGGGCCTTAAAAACCTCTAAGGATGAAGATTCCACCACCTCCCTAGGAAACCCATTCCAGTGCTTTACCACCCTTCTAGTGTAAAAGCTTTTCCTAATATCCAACCTAAACATCCCCCACTACAACTTGAGATTTTTGTTCCTTGTTCTGTCATCTGCCACCACTGAGAACAGCCTACTTCCATCCTCCCTGGAAACCCGCTTCAGGTAGTTGAAAGCTGCTATCAAATCCCCCCTCACTCTTCTCTCCTGCAGACTAAACAAGCCTAGTTCCCTCAGCCTCTCCTCATAAGTCATGTGCCCCAGCCCCCTTATCATTTTTGTTCCCCTCCCCTGGACTGTCTCCAATTTCTCCACATCTTTTGTTTAGTGGGGGGCCCAAAACTGGATAGAATACTTCAGATGTGACCTCACCCGTGCCAAATAGAGGAGAATAATCACTTCCTTCCATCTGCTGGCAATGCTCCTTCTAATGTAACCCAGTATGCCATTAGCCTTCCTGGCAACAAAGGCACACTGTTGACTCATATCCAGCTTCTTGTCCACTGTAACAGGTCTTTTTCTGCAGAATTGTTGCTAACCAGTCAGTTCCCAGTCTGTAGCAATGCATGAGATTCTTCCATCCTAAGTGTAAGATTTTGCACTTGTCCTTTTTGAACCTCATCAGATTTCTTTTGGCTTAATCCTCTAATTTGTCTAGGTTACTCTGTAACCTACCCTGCTCTCCATCATGTCTGCCACTCCCCCATCTTAATGTCATCTGCAAATATGCTGAAGGTGCCCCATCCTCCAGATCATTAATGAAGATGCTGAACAAAACTGGTACCAGCACCGACGCCTGGAGCACACCACTTGTGACCAGCTGCCAACTAGAAACTGAGCCATTGATCACTATGTGTTGAGCCCGATGATATAGGCAGCTTTCTATCCACCTTACAGTCCATTCATCCAGCCCATACTTCTTTAACTTGCTAATAAGAATACTGTGGGAGATCGTATCAAAAGCTTTGCTGAAGTCAAGATGTCCACTGGTTTCCCCTTATCCACAGAGCCAGTCATCTGATCATAGAAGGCAATTAGGTTGGTCAGGCATGATTTGCCCTTAGTGAATCCATGCTGACTGTTCCTTGTTACCTTCATCTCTTTCAAGTGCTTCAAAATGGTTTCCTTGAGGACCTGCTCCATGATTTTCCTGGGGACTAAGGTAAGGCTGAGCAATTTGTAGCTCCCCAGATCTTCCTTCTTCCCTTATTTGAAGAGGACAATAATATTTGCCTTTTTCCAATTGCCCTGGACTCCCCCAATCACTACAAATTTTCAAAGATAATGGCCAATGGCTCTGCAATCACATCAGCCAATTTCCTCAGCACCCTCGGATGCCTTGCATCCAGATCTATGGACTTGTGCATGTCCAGCTTTTCTAAATCGTCCTGAACCTGTCTGGGATCTGACCTTGTTTGTGAAGACAAAGGCAAAAAAACCTGAGTATTTCAGCTTTTTCCACATCACCTGTCGCTAGGTTGCCTCCCCATACTTTCATATCTGTTAGCACAGGAGACCCTCAAACTAGATGGAGGTTTGTGGTACTGCAAAAATACAAATAAAGTTCTTCAATCCCCATGCACAATCAGTCTTTGGCCTCTCTGCTCAGGCTGCCTATTGAGATAAGTATTTTTTGTGAGATGGTCAGTTGCTCTATACTTATTTTATCTGAAAGACAAAGAAAGGACGTACCTTTATGTTGATTTACAATGTTCCTTGTTACATAGATCATGTGTTTCCTTCTGGGCGTACATCATTGCTCACACATGCCATGTTCAATTAAGTCTAATAGCACTATTAATTATTAACTAAGAATCGGCATGAAATTAATTCAGTCATTCAATGTAGGCTTCTTCAAATATTCAACAATTGTGATCATTGGTAACTCTAGCCAATGGGCTGTTTTGACCTGATGGTCTGGAGCTGAAAGCTTGCATATTCATGATCCTCTGACCCCTCCTCTCCACCCTCCGAACAAAATGAGTTAAATTTCCAAAAAGGAGAAGTTATTGAATGTCCAAAAGCTTCAACAACACTGAGTTAAGGTTACGTGGTTATGTCTCATGCCCTTCCATAATGTCACATTCAGTCACACCAAAAACTCTGAAGAAGGAACTTAAATGAATGCAAAACTTAAACTTCTGAAAACCAACAATACAAAGTTAAGGTACATGCCACACCTGCAGTGCAACCTTAGGTCTGTCTTTGGAGCTAGCAATAGCCAAAGAGAATGGTTCTGTAAGGCAGAGGGAAATGGGGGTGTGCATGAATAACTTCTATGAAGAAATGTCATTATTTGTGGTCTTCCCTGCATTTATCTGCATGCACTCCAATCACTCCAATCACCTTCGCTGTGTTAGGTGTAGTTGTATTGAACAGTGGATGGGTTATTTGGAGTAGGTTGGCAAAACTGTTACTGTGATAACAATAGATCCATGATACTTATAGATAATAGATAATAGATACTTCAAAGGCTCAAGTGTGATTGCTTCAATGCTCAATTCCATAGACTGTATCAGTCGCAGATGTCTTGTGAGCAGTCCAGTGGTATACCTGACAGTGGTCTCTGGATATTCTCTTTAGTGAGGGGTAAATGAAGGCAATGCCTTAGAAGGAATCCTCAGGGCAAGGATTAAAAGGCTGTAACATTCTGGAAGTCTATGGTGGTTTGTAGTAAGCTCAGTGTCTGAGTGTATGCCAGGTGTAGATATGTTATGTGTGACCTCAACCTGAGTTTCAGTTTCACAAAGAGAAGGGACTACACTGTCCAAAGTGCTCACGTGCTAAGTTACCATAGTGCTCTGCATCATCTTCCAGGGTAGATTGCTAGTATGGGTGTTATCAGTATGTTGGGGCATCACTCAGAGAGGGCAGGGATAAGTGGGTATATGTGTCACAGGGATGGTACATAACTACAGTTTGTATCGCCTCTTTTTGAGAAATTAGTTTGCATTACCTTACCTCTTCCTTTCCTGGTTTTCAAGTTTGGAAGTGATGAAGCCTCAGATGATAACACCCATTAGAGCTAATTTTTGTTACGCTGCTTAAGGTCAAGCCTGTACCAGTGTGAAAAGGAAGACAGGGCCCATTTCTCAGATGTGCTGCATACTCCCCACTATCACTGAAGTCACTGGGAACTAAATGTGCTCACCATCTCTGGAAATCAGGTCCATGTACTCTTATTGTTTTTTATTACCTCTTCAGGGAAGACACAAGCTGTTTCAAATTCTGTTATTTCTCACCAAAAGAGTGTTTTTGTTTGTTTATGGATCAAAAGTGTGAGCCAGAACCATTTCTGATTAAATTTTAGAATCACTGATTGATTTAGTCTCTATCAGCTCTGGTTTGGTTCTTATCTGGGAGCATTTTAGACTGCCAACTACATGTTTGTCATTGGCACAGGTTTGGGGTCAAATTTCTTGTGATTGAAAAGGTCTGAATAAGCAGGGCAGAATTACAAATGAGTTATGTGCACCCTCTCTGGGACTGTACAGATCATGAGTGGTTAGGCAAACTGCAGAGGAGACCAAGGATTACTTTTGAAACCAGAAGAGGGGTAGTTACAAGAATTATGTATCCTTTGTTAAACACAGATTAACGTGATGCTGTTGTGAAGTGAGAGGGTGTGTACATGCTAGTGAATGGGCAATTTATGATGAGGGATTTTGGAAAGGACTAACACAGGAGTGTCCAATCAGCAACTGCTGACCACTAAATCCATCCCTGGGAATGAGTAATGGCTGGACTTTGCTGGGAGAATAGAAGAAAGTGGTCCAAACTAACAGTGGTCAAAAGGACATGAGGAGAACCGGTAAAACATTTTTTATTTGAACAAAAAAAGTAATCAAACAATAGTGTTTCACAGAAAATGAAATGTTATGTCAAAGTGCTTATTTAAATTTTCCATTTTTCAAGACAAAATTGTGTAGAAAATGTCAGTATAATTATTTTGATTTTCTTTGGCCAATTTGACTTTATTTTTAAAAAATCCCCCTTCCTCCCACCCCCCTGAAAATAATTTTGCTACTTTAACTTTTGTTTGGTGGCTGAGTTTCATCACAGATTGCTATGTGGTATTCTGTAACTGGATGAGTGGATAGATAAGTAATGGAAGAGTGGACACTTGGTTCTCTTGACTTGAATGTCGAAGGGTGTGAACTTATATTCTGCTTTTGATCTGGAGGGAAGACCAGGTCACACTGTCTGATTGACCCTGTATTGTGCATTCCCCATAGGGCTGCGGAGTCATACCACTCTCCAGCTGAATCTTAGGGAAGGGGGATTAGGAGCTGGTGTATGTCACTGACAATTTTAATTTACAGCTTATTGGCCTTTTTTGTCCAGTTCAACAGGGATTCTGGGCAGGCCTTATGCATTATATATCATTTGCTAGTGGGTTTACCTGTATGGATGCCAGACTATATCTTCCCCCCATGCTTTTAATAGGAGGGAACAGGTATAAGGGGTGGTACTGCTGTAATGGAAAACTGCAGCTCCTGTCATCCTCCAGGGCCTCTCTGTCTTCCCCCAGAACTGCTCTTTCTTCTAGAGCAACTCCATAAAGCACTCCCTAGAGCAGCTGAGATGTGGAAATGGCAGCAGTCTGCTGAGAGTGATTAGGGACTACTTGATGGGATCTGCACTCAGAAGCAGAAGGGAGTGGGAGCAGGGGACCATGCCCTGTGTCCCAATATGTGCTGTGGGAGACAGGGCTGACAGATCCTTGGGCCCTTGCAGCACCATTAGTCTTTTCTGCCCCACAATACTTCCAGGTGCCTTTTCCAGAGGTGGCTCCAGGGGGTACTGGTCCCTAAATCCTGTCACTTGCTAGTCTATGAGCTCCCCTTACAGTGATTTCAGGAAGCAGCCTCCAAGAATATTTCTTGGAACATTTCTCAGATGGTACGGCACAGGCCTCTTCTTCTGCTACTGAAGGGTTGCAGCTGCTTCCCTCCCATCCTCTACTTTCTTCTTCTTCTTTTGCTCAGGAAACCGGGGGTTAGTTTTCATCTATTTAAATATAACAGCCAAAATACATTCTCAGCACTGGACTGCATGTTGCTTCTTCTGGAAGACCATATAAAGTGAAAATGGTATATTGCTAGCATTACTTTGTCTGATAATATATTTGCATTGCAAGTTTTATTACAATAAACAGCCTTTACTGGACTCCCTCTTAAGTACAGCACTGCATTTGCTCTAATTGGGTTTGGTGGTGGTGGTGGTACTGGAGCTTTTCCCCCCATTTGTAATATAATAAAAATAAACACTTTTTTAACTGGTCCAACCTCCACTGAACTAAAATTACAGGGACTGCAAGATTGTTTCTATATTTGCAAATCTCAGGTGACTTGAATCTGGACTTAATAGAGTAGCACCGTAGCTCAGAAGGTGACCGTATTCTTGTGAACTTTTATACTAACAGAGCGCAATGGAATGCAATGCTAATGTAATTCTTTGTAGGCTGGACCCAGTTAAAATACTCTGACAGGAAATGAGTGACTATATAGAATACACAATGAAAAATAATATGAATCAAATTCTGAGGTCATTAGTAAGGGCCTCATCCTGCAGTGTTGAGAGCTCTCATCTGCCATGAACTTAAAAGAAAAATGAGGGCATTCAGCACTTTGCTAGAAGTACTCACTATCTCACGGGATCAGACCCTCACTCATCTCTTCGGGGCACAATGCTCTTCAGTGAGTAATACTAGGCAGTTTTTTGATAGCCAGGTAATAAGTTGTTAGTCACCTGGAAGGCTTTGGGTTAGTGATAATAGTGAAAAGTGCAAGGTCATGCACTTAGGGATTAATAATA
>ML675610.1:45601667-45635814 GCA_007922155.1 Mesoclemmys tuberculata
TAGATGATCATATTGGTCCCTTCTGACCTATGAGTCTATGAGCACGAAAGAACCATGCTTAGGACTCTGTTGATGGAAGCCAGGGCTTCACCACGCCCACCATCCCTGAACTCCATCACCTCTCCCTGTCCCATTTTGTCTCTCAATCCCTTGAAAGTTCCCTGTGTGTCTGTGAGCCTGGTTCTTAATGCAGATTCCTGACTCCTTTTGTCTCTGTCCTCCAGACACAGCCATTCCACTCCCGCAGTCTCCTGTTAATGTTAATGTTTGGTCATTGTGGTCACCATTGTCTTTTCTGGATTCCAGCACGTGTGGATTCCAGCCAGCGCTGGATGGTTCATTCCTACCATCCCAGACATCTACATGACTCAAACTCCTCAGGCCATCTTCTGCTGAACAGATCAGTATTTTAAACCCTTTAAATCCAATTCAAAGTCAGATGGGGGGAATATTTTTCATAAAAATATGTAATAAAAATATTACTGAAAATTCTCACATTTGTAACAGGATACTTTTGACACTTGCCAAATCTGAGACTTTATGGAGTGTAGTTGAACAGCTGGATCTTGTGGTAGTTCTGATAAAAACACAGCTCTCGGACCAGTAAGCATCTTACTGAGGCAGAGTATATCACGACCACTTTCATTCCTTTAAGAGAATGGTAGGTTTGAATCAGCAACCACAGTTAATAATTCTGGTGTGACCACTGCAGCCATTACTCCTGATACAGCACCACAAGGAACTAAATTCAGCCGTGATGGCTGGACTATTTGTTTCCTTCCTTTCAATACTACTTTTTATCTGTTGGTGATCTGTTCAGTAGTTGCCATATAAATTGCAATGTGCGAATAGTGTATCCACATTAAAAGCAATATTTCTCGCTAGATGTATGACTTTCCTCACAGTGTCATCATTTAAGATGCTGTAGCTTTACAAGCTCAAAGCAATACACCAAATTCCAAATTAGCATTACTCAGAAGTGCCTGACAATAGGTATGGGGTTTTTTGTTTAGTTGGTTGGTTTTGGGGGGAAGAGAGAGGGATTGTTTTTTTTAAAGTGCCAGGAAAAAAGAATGGAACATAAATGTCTAGTATGACAACAAATATCTGTGTATCTATAGCTATGTCTATCTTATTTTCATTGGCTACATGTTAAGATACACAGTTCCTTTGATTTTTATCTCTGGGGGTAAACCACAATAGATACATAGCAACAGCTACCTGAGTAGATTGCCAAGGATAATATACAAAGAAATATAATGGTAATAAAGAAAAATATGTTCTGCAAACCTTGAGTTGTTATTGCTTATGTAACAGTTATGAAGGAACTCTTTCATTTAGTTAAAGTGCATTGCATTGAATTCTCTGCAGAACCATGAAAGTTGAATTTGAGATTTCTCAGTAAGATACAGCATTTTTATTCATAAACATTACTGGATAGAACAGTTGAGTGAATATCTCAGTGTTCTGCCAGCCATTTGAAAAGCTTCATTCACAGTGGAATACAGAGTCAAAGAAATATTAACTGTATGCAAACCGGGACTCCCAGGGCTATCCAAATCAAATGAATAGCTGGAATTCTTGAGCTCTGATTCCCCTAGGTTAATTACATTAAACCATGCTGTAAGTAGTCTTCTTCCTGTGTGGTCAGAAGTCATGGGCCATTGGTAGAACAAGAGGACTTACAAATTAAATTAGTCAAAGGTATTGGAGGTACATAAAGGTAATCATTCTGCTGGACACTGGGTAAGACTAGCTGTGATATGTGAACCAATCTAGAAATGGCATTGCAGAAGCAGTTTAGGGATTTGCACATGAAAAGCCAAAACTCATTTCTTGTAGTCCCCACTGTGTAACTGACATAAAACTAAAAAAATTTTCCTTAGGAAAAAAAATCAATTCATCCCTCATTATTTGAATTTTCCTATCTTTATTTTTGTAAAAGAACTACTCTGCAATAAAAATAAAAATATGCTCACAAGACTACAGGCTGGGAATTTGCTGTTTGAGTCATCTGTATCACCAGTAGAGTTCCCCAGGGGGAGGGAAGGGAAATGACTGTCATTTACAAAACAGAATGTAAGGGAGGAATGGAGCATGGCTTCAACCCATAACATTCTGGGCAGCCCAGATAACCCCATTATGACCACTTGACTACATTTATAGCAGAGAGAATTCATAAGAAGGAAGGGATGTTGTGAGAACTAATTAGTGCATATAACATGTACATTACATAGCAATCACCATATACAAACTTGACAACTCATTTGTAAGCAAAATTAATTTCACCATGGTAGCTGTGGTATTACTATGCTCGGAACACATTTAGAATGTACTAAACTGTTGTGCAGTGTTTCATATGTTGACAAAAAATACCAAGGTATTAGAAAAACAAGAATTTTTTGCTTGACAGAACAGTTTTTAACATGCTTTTATGATTAATTTACATCTATGATATGGTATATGTGACAAGAATAAGTAATGGCAGCAAACCAAACTTTGATACAAACAATTTTGGAAGCTTTTTCCCAAAAATTATGTCAGAAAGGTAAATTTCTTAAGGATAAGACAACCAGGCATTATATGGTTTATGATTCCATTCTTGGATGTAGAGTCCAATTTGTGACTAACACTTTCCAACAGGGGTAGTGCAGATATTAGATGTGACTGCTGTTTGTAAATGTAGCTGGCATTTCATTTTGCATGCACAGAGGTGATTATTTTCATACATTTTCAATCTATTATTTACTGCTAAGCCCAATCAGTTTGTTTGGCAGGTTTAGTTTCCCAGTGGTCTCTGTAAATATTACCTACAAATACTTTGTAAATTCCTTTTAATTTTGTCTGTTTTTCATCATCCAGCTGACTACTGATCAATTGCTGTCACATGTGTCTCATCCATTTGTAGAATATGGACAGGCCATCTGAGATGCATTATATCATCAACATTGCCTATAGGCTGCTGAGACCAGCACACAAGCTCTTATAAAGAGATGGAAAGCAGTGCTGTACTTTATACTTCTGTTCTTTGCAAAGAAGCAACGTCATGTTACTTCCAAATATTATCATTCAGATGGGAAAATGCAGAGCTAGTTTTTGGGATGTGACACTCAAATAGTTATTCTGATAAATATTTAGATTCTTCAAAGGCAAATAATTGCACTTTTGCTAAGAAAGATAAGTATGGGTTCTTTTAGCAACCATTGCTAAAATAATAAATAATAATAATAGAGTTGATAACAAATTGTATCTTAATACTATTGATTTAAAGGTTAGGCATTTTATTGGGACAGATTTGTCAGACCATGGCCTCATGGAACTGTCAGATAATGAAGATAATCTTATTATCAAGGCATAACCATTTCTTCAGTGTCCTTCAAAGACCACAATGAATGACACCAATGTTTTTGGTGTAATCTGTAAAGACTTTAGAAAGGTCCCCTATGGTCTTTACTTTGTTTTATGGACTTTTTTACAGTTGTCAAGTACCAGAACTGATAACAATAGTGCTATGGCATGACTTAAAACCCTGTTGTGTATCTGAATATGGTGCCTGTGGTATTATACAGTAATCAGTGAAGAGAACTTTTCCTAACTCCCAGAAAAAAGTTATGCTAAAATGTAGTTGTGACACATTGCATCCCATGTACACCTTTATAGTGTGATTGTGTATCATTCATGTTCAACTTTATAGGGTAACTATGTATTGTTTAATGCAAGGTATGTCATGTAAGACAAGCATTTTTGGAATGCTCATGACATGCTGGACATTATTGTTATAGTAGTATGCTTCTTGCAATGTCCTATGAATGGTTATGAAGCCCTGCATGTAATATTCCCAAATATCTGTTTCATAGCTTGAAGCAGATCTAGGTAAACATTAAAGGCAGAGAGGTAGTTCACGCTTCACTAAGGCATGCATAAAACAACCCAATTCTTCCAGGAACAATGGACTAGCCTAAGCATCTGATAAGTAAATGTTCATTAACTCAGGACGTGGAGAAGACCATGCAGGAATATTGTTGTCACCTGACCCTGAAGCAGGGATGAAACCCCAGAATAGGGCACAGAGACATATTGAAAAAGGGGGACATTTTGCCTGCTAGCTCGACTCTCCCACTTCCATCTACAGAGCAACATCAAGCAACTGAAGGACTCCCCACAAGGGGAGGGCCTGGTTAAAGAAGTCAGTCAGCCTGTGGTGAGCAGACTAAAGTTATTGGCAGTGTTCAGCTTAGTTAAAATGCAATTTGCTTTTATTTCATCCTGATCAAATCTGATTTATATTCCTCTGGCTTATAAATTCTCTGAGCAGAGGGGCAGTTCTCATTAAGGCTTGCATAGAACAACCCAGTTCAACATTCCAGGAATAAAGGGCTGGCCTAGATGTTAAAAAAGGAATCCACAAATGACCTCAGTGACTCAAGGCATGGGGGAAACCATACACGGACTTTGTGTGTTACCTGATCCGGAAGGGGGGCGGCAAAGCCTTAGAGGGGAGAAGGAACATTTTAAAAAGGGGAGACATTTTGCCTCTCTCTCTCTCTTCCACCCTCATCTACAAACACCACCGAGCAACTGAAGTGTTGACCTAGGGAAGGAGCCTGGCTGGAAAGGAATCCAGCCAACCTGGAATCCAGCCAAACTCATCTGAGTTTGTAAGGTGCCGGAAAGTGCTAAGCTTAGTTTAAAATACATTTGGCTTTTGTTTAGTTTGTCTAAACCTGAGTTGCCTTCCTCTGACTTATAATCACTTCAAATCCTTCTGTAGTTTAACAAATTTGTTTATTCATTTTACTTAAAACAGTGCATTTGGTTTAAGGTCTGTTACAGACTCCATTTGAAGTGACAAGGCTGGTGCTTATCAATTTCTTTGATAAACTGATGAATATATGAGCTTGCAGTGTGCAGTGGGTAGCACTGAACATTGTAACATGGCAATTTCTAGGGTTGCATCTGGGACTTCTAGGGTTTGCCTGGGGTCACTCTGTTGCATAACCGAAAGAGTGGCTGGGTAGAAGCACTCACTCACTGAGTTGCGTGAACTTACTTGACCTAATTTCCACTTTGTGTATGACTCTCTTTTTTGAGTTTCAGGTCAATGAAGATCTCCTGGTTAAACCAGAGCAGTATCTTACCATACTTCTTATCTTTCCTATACATTGGGATAGTTTACTCTTGTGCCCTTAATGTCTCTTTTTCAAAAACTGCCAACTTTCCTGAACTCTTTTTTCCCTTAGACTTGCTTCCCATAGGATCTTACCAACCAATTCTCTGAGTTTGCTAAAGTATTTATTCTGTTGTTTTCCCTCCTACCATTCATTAGAATCATGAAGGCTTATCATTTCATGATCAGTTTCACCCAAGCTGACTTCCACCTTCAAATTCTCAACGTGTTCCTTCTTGTTTGTCTGAATTAAATCTAGAACAGCTTCTCCCCTATTGCTTTCTCCACCGTCTGCAATAAAAAGTTGTGTCCAATATATTCAAAGAACTTGTTGGATAATCTGTGTGCTGTATATTTTACCAACAGACAGCTGGATAGTTGAAATCCCCTCTCAACACCAAGTTCTGTGTTTTGGGTGATTTTGTTTTTTTCAAAGCCTTATCCACAATCTTCCTGCTTAGGTTGCTTATTGTAGACCTGAACTGTGCCATCACACTTGTATTTTCCTCTTTTATCCACACTCAAAGACTTCAACAGGTCTACCTCCCACTTCTATCTCAACCTCCATGCAAATGTATACATTTTTTATATATAAGGCAACATTTCTTCTCTTTTTTCCCTGCCTGTCCTTCCTAAACAAGCTTTACCTTTCTATACCAAAATTCCAGTCATGTGAATTATTCCACCAGGTCTCTGTGATGCCAATTATGTCATAATGGTGATTATTCACTAGTTTTTCCTAGTTTTTTCTGTTTGTTCCACGTACTTCTTGCATTAGTATGCAGACATCTAAAATGTTCATTAGATTTCCCCTGTGTATACCCTGTTAACTGTCCTTTGTCCCTGCTATGATCACCCACGTTCCCCACAGATTGTGACACTTCGCCTTGATCTCCATGATTTTGGACTTCCTGGCGTGCTTTTATCTCCTTTCCCCATCAAACCTAATTTATAGCCCACCTTACTAGGTTAGCCAGTCTCTATCTGAAGATACTCTTCCTCTTCCTTGATAGGTGGACCCCATCTCTGTTCAGCAGTCCCTCTTCACAGAACAGCAACCTATGCCTGAAGAAGCTAAAACTCTCCTGGCAACTCCAGCCATGAAGCCATGGATTCATTTCCAGTTTGTGTCCACCTAAACCCCTACCCTTGGTGGGTTGGATGGAGGAGAACATCATGTGTGCAACCAACTGCTTCATCTTCGCTACCAGAGCCCTGTAGTCATTTCTCATCTGTTTAGTCATACTTTACAGTATCCTTAACGCTCACATGGATAAGCAACATGGGGTGCTAGTGAGAGGGC
Organism: Mesoclemmys tuberculata; assembly: GCA_007922155.1. Classification (NCBI taxonomy): domain Eukaryota; kingdom Metazoa; phylum Chordata; order Testudines; family Chelidae; genus Mesoclemmys; species Mesoclemmys tuberculata. Next base: position 45,608,138 of record ML675610.1, read on the forward strand.
CAGATGATCCTCAGCATTCCTCCTGTAATGTCTCAGTTACGGGCCCCTGGCAGGCAGCACATCTCCTAGGATGCCGTGTTACGCCAGCAGATGGATGGCTCCATCACCCCTTGGAAGGGAGTCACCAACTACTATCATCACCCTTCAATACCTCTTGGGAGAGGTAGCTGTCATTCTACCAGGCTTTGGGATACATTGCTTCTCCTCTTCCACTTGTGGGAAAGATTCCTCATCCCTCATTGCCAAAGCAGCATACAGAGTTTTTGCTTCAATAGCTGGTGGATTGGGAGCAGGGGTGGAGCACTGCAAGTTGCCAAAAGTAACTAGCAGCTAGCTTGCTCCTTGTGAAAGAGATTTCTCTTCCTACTCAGTGGTGGTCCTACAGTCCTTTCCAGCTGGATTGATTCCTCAACCTTGGAGGTCTCCAGGTGCTATATTCAATAAACTCCTCATGTGCACAGATACCCTGCAGCCAAACTACCTCATCTTGCAGCTCTCCCTCCTGCATCCTAGGAGAGTCTACCAGTAGGCACCTCTCACACTGGATGGTCTCCCCAGCCTGGGTTTCTGTGTACATTTTTTATTTTACATATGTTCCCTCTGTTATCACAAAGTCTGGGCATACAAGGGCACAAACTGATCTCTGGGTAGTGTTCAGCCAAATACAACGGTGTTAGGAACTTTTCCTATGCATAAGGGAATCACATTTATTTTAAGGACATAAATAAACTTTAAACATTCTAGTGTAAAACCCACTTTATACTCTGTTACTAACCAAACACATATTAACAAATTTGAATCATCGCCCACTAAAACTTCTTCAGCAAAGCCTGTTTTTGCTGCCTGGCAAAATGTTTCCTCTTTCCCCCCACCGCCCTTTCAAATGGAATTGTGAGACGTTCTGGGATATCGGTGTGGTATAGCAAGGGCAGAGGGCAGTAGGAAAGTTCTAGAAGGGCGCTATGTAAGTGTCAGAATGATCCGGGCTTTATTCCCTATAGACTAGCCAGAGTCAGTATAGGGTAATTAGTGTCAGCTGACACCAATTAAGGCCCCACCCAGGTGCCTATAAAAACCCTCTATCCCCCCTGAGAAGCAGTGTGGGAGTTGAAGGAGTAGGTCTATGATGACCACAGGAGTGTGTGAAGAAGAACAGAGTACAGTGGTGTCTGGAGTCGTGGAGAAGAACAGTACGGAGTACAACGGTGTGTGGAAGAGAGGTGGAGTCCTGAGGAAGGCACTGGGCTCAAGAAACCAGAAAGACAGAGGGGGGAGAGTAGCCCAGGGGGAAAGCCTGCAGCTGCAAGTAAGGTGCCAGCAGCACAGAGCTGCTACTCAGAGGTCCCCTGAGCTGGGACCCAAAGGAGTGGGCGGGCCCGAGTCCCTACCCCGCTCCCTGGGAAGACGGGGTAACCGGCGATATCCTGGCTCACTATGAGAGGCAAAAGTGTGAGACCCACTAGGGAGAAGCTGCCCATTTGCCACACCAGATATAAAACAAAATGATAAAATGTAACACTCTCTACATTTTAGGCAATGATTGCTGAAAAATACAATTTCTTGTGTAGCATTTAAGGAGTTAACTTTCTCACTACACAAGCAGAGAATAAACACAGGGTACTCAAGGTCAAGTACAAGCAAAATTTGTGCATGAGGGAGCAAAATTTGTGCATGGAGTACTTAGCTGAATTATTCATTGTGAATAAATTGAATTAGCCTTTTTATTAAAGAATAATAATATATTAATAATAATAATATATTATTCTTTAATAATAAACATCTTCAATTTTTACTAATACATTAGCTATATATAATTTCTTCAGATTCTTTTATACAAACAACTTTGAGACTGAATTGTTTGCAAACAGTAAATTATTAGTTTATTCACAGTGTATTATTAAGTTAAATGGCATGGTTCCATCTCCCTGAATGGATGACAGAAACGTTTAAAACAGGAGAATAACGAAAGTCAAATACTCTCGTTAGCAAATGACTGCCTGTATGTGCATATAAATATAGGAATTCACACAGAGAACAGCCATATGTATAATTTCTTCCTATCTTTTTTCTAATGAAGTGATTTCCAGTTATTAGCAACTTCTGGTGTCCCAGAAAAAGTTGTCATTATCCAAAAGTTGCCCATAAGCAAAAGGTACCATTTTCAAGTGCATATACTGTATGGAACAAAGATATACTTTTAATTATAGTGTATAGTATAGTTACAGATGTGTAAACATTAAATACAAGGAAAAATCCAAACATACAATAATAATTTCCTTTAAAATGGTAAATTTACCCTGTGCAGTTGCTGAAACAAAATAAACACAAAAAAGGAATGTCGGTGTGCAATACAGTACCACGCTTAAAGTAAGAGATCACACAATTTTAAAAACACAATTCTCCCAATGTTGTCTGCTTTTTACTATGTGCCACCTCCAGGTGTAAATCCCTTTCAATTTTGTGTGCAGCTTCATCTCCAATTTCAACACCTTTATATTGGCATATCATGTGGAAAACATCCACAGCATGTAACTGTTCTTGAAATGAAATGAAGGCTCTTCAGATTCCTCGTGTGAGGCCTCCTGTGACTCTTCAACCTCTGGGGTGCTTAGCAGCTGTGACCAGTGTATTCACGTGCCGTCTCCACATGACCATCAAACTTGACAATGGCCTCAAATTCCTCTGCTGTGAAATGATCAGGAATCGTAACATCAGCCAGCATGTCGATGTCTGCCAGCCGAAGGTTGTCTGTGGGGGATACAAACCCTCTCTTTCTGAAGCAGCTGTATGCAGTCTGAGAGGAACGGTGGCCCAAAATTCCTTAGCAAGATGAAGTACATCAAGGATTTTTGGATTATTTATTTATTTTGCAACTTCCACCACTCAAAGCTGTAGCAAGAGAGATAATGTTTCGTACAATCTGATGAGTGCAGTAGTGGTCTTTTTGAAGTTTTGAATTACTCCTATCTCCAGTGATTGCATGACGGAAGATGTGTTTGGGAAGTGAAAATTTCAGCATGATGTGCAACAACTCTACATTGAAAGAATGAGCTGGACAGTTGTCTTGTAGGTTCATCTGTTTGTTCCAATTCTTCAGCCACTCTTGAAATACAGAACCTGTCATCCAAGCATTAACAGAGTTCCTGTAGATCGCAGGCAGTTTTGAGTGATCTTTAGGGAAATAGTGAGGGATATTCTTCTTTCCGATCAGCATTAGCAGTCATTTCTCCACCCCATCCATGTTTACACAACACAACAATGTAATGTTATTCATGGCTTTCCCCCCCTTTGCTCAGCACATCAAGGCCTCTTCCCTGAAAACCGTGGTAGAAGAGAGCAGTTTCGTCAGCAATGAAGATGTCACGTGACTGGAATTAATTCAGAATGCTGAGAAAAGTGTCTACCTTCCATTCAGCAGCTGCCAGAAAGTCAGTATCTTATTTCTCACTGTGTTCCTTACACTGAACCAATGAGTGAGCCAACCATCTGACTTGTGAACTCCTTCTCCTGCTCTGCTGCCACGTGAGTCACTTTCTGTTTTAGATTCAACCAACAGAGCTGAGTACCTTGGCCAAGCTTATGCTGAAACCAGAGCCACAAGGCTTCACCAAAGTCTGCCTCCTTGCCATGATGTTGACACTTGTAGCCTCTGTTTGCGCTTCTCATACTCCTTCAAAATGTCGTTGTTTCTTCCTCAGAATGTGGAACCCAACCCAGATTTTGAGTCAACTTCTCAGCCACTCACATTTGCTTAGCACCAGACTCCCAGAGGGCCTCCAAAACCTGAACTTTGTCAGTGAGAAAAAGGTTCCACATGTTTTGGAGCCATGATGCACAGCTGTGTGGCAGTCTTCAGAGCACACTGGAGGCACACACACACACGTCCTGCCTTGGGCTCAAGGCCAGAAAATTCATTGCAAAGGGAAAAAAATTTTTGAATAACTTGTCAGTAAGTGACATGATATTTGATAATATCCAAAGTTGATGGGATTGGTTCTCAGGAAAATATTGCTAAAAATTGTCTTTAACGGGATTGCTAGCAGGTGGCATCCACTGTGCACTGAAGCCAGATTTTGGATTTCTTCAGAGCAGAAAAAGAAATGTTTGCCCAGCTGTTGCACCCATCTCCTTTAATCTTATTTATATGCTTTCCTTTAGCTCATTCACCCCTGATTCTATTGTACTTGTATTAATTTTGTTTATAAGGATAACACTGTAGAGATGAAACTTTCAAAACTGGCCCCGATAAAACAGACAGGATATTTATCATGGTTATAAATGGGAAGTGGTAAACTCATTGTATATATAATCTTAAAAATATGCAATTCAGTACAATTTATTCAACCATTCCTTTGTGTCATTCTCAGCCTTGGTACTTTGGGCCTAATGGTGTATCATATAGGCACATTCACTGCTAAGTGTTTCTGATTTGAAGGATTTAGTCAAAAGTGAAACATATTCTAAACTAAGTGGAGAAACTGAACCCTCCCTAGTTTTTTGCTGCCTTATATATCGTTTAGAGAACTAAATCCAATTTTTACCATTTTTCTTTATTTCAGGGTTTATACAAAGCTGGCAATTTACAGTATAGTTTTTAGAAGATGTAGCTCAAGCTTATGCCCCACCCCTGGCTGTTCTGAGTAGGAGTTAACAAAAACACTAGAGCAAATGAAAAATGATGAGCCCCACCCTGCAGACACCAATCACAGTTCCTTATGACAAAAGTTTATTTTCCTGTGACAATGGAAGCTGCTCCGAGTGCCTGTGTGAAGCAAGAGACCGCCAAGAGTGTTTACTTGTGTCTACAGACGCTGCTCAACACATGTTCCTTGATCAAGGTAGTGTGATGGGGTGTCCACCTCACACAAGGCCTGAACATGTTAAGGTGGCTGAGTGGGCCAATTAACAGGCTAGGCTGCATCTGGAAGAGAAGCCAAAAAGCAATAAGGGCTAATTAAAGATGAAACAGGAACAGGAGGGGCCTGTATACAGCCTAGTAGCTGAGCACAGAAAGAGGCTGAAGAAGGGTTTGAAGTTGGTCACCGGGTAACAGAAGACAAGGTAGGAAGTAGTCTAGGGATACAGCTGTAAGGTTTAGACTGTGAAGCTCTTAACTGCTTGTTGTTGAGCCCCTGGGCTGGAATCCGGTGTAAAGGGTGGGCCTGGGTTTCCCTACCAGCCACTGGGGCAGTAAAAGGGAAGATTGTCTGGGATAATGGGTCCTCGGAGGCTTTGATAAATGCAAATGCCTTGGTAGGGGAAAATTACGGTGAGCTGGCTGCAGGTTCAAGCCAGAAAGGGGGAGCAGTCATGTCCTGAGAGAGCAAGACAGAGTGAGCAACTTCAGGATGGGGTATCTGACTGGCAGAGCTAATCTCTAGACATGGCCAGTAGGTAAGCAGAGCACATTGTGATAGGGACCTATGGAGGCCTTACTGAAGACTGGGCATTAGTGTGTTGGTGATCTTCAGTAGACCAAGTAAAGCCACTTCCTGTTTATGCTTTCTCTGCTGTGGTGCCTTTGTGAGCCACCAAGTTGCTCTCCCAGACTCCTGCAACATAGGGTTTTTTATGCTAGAGGTCATAATATTTCAATATAACTCAGGATCTGTAGTCCCCTGATATTTTTATTGCTGGACATTTTCAAGTAACTTGTATCCAGTTTGCCCTAATACGCATTTATATTGGACAAGTCAGTTACTCATGCAAAGTGTGACCACATGATCATGTATTAATTAATCTATATTAATTCAGGTTATGGAGTGTATTATGGTGGTCTTTCCATAGCTGAAGGTAAAGAAATCCTTCTAATTTTTGTGACTTCTTTTGTGCCTCTTCCATGAGAAATATCAAAACAAAGTCATTTCTACTTTGATTTTTGCATCTCAGGCTTGTGGCTGGAGGATAACGAACTACAATAATATTGCCTAAAATTGAAGCGATTAAGACATTATTGTTGAGATAGAGAACTTAAGAAAGCAAGGTATTAATTGTGTTTTGAAATGTCTTCCAATGCTCTCGTAGTGCATCTTGCCTGAAGAATGGCTTGACCTAGACAATTCAAGTGGTTTATCTGAAAAATCTCACTGTGATCTAGTGCACAGAATGAATTTGAGGATGTGAGAGCACATTTGGAAGCTATTAACTGGCCGATTAGAAATGTCAGACTGGCCCACTGGGCTTCAGCAGACATATGGGGGTCTCAAATAACTGATGGAGAGCTATGTTTTCTTTTTAGTTTTAAAAAAAAAAAAACAATTTTCAAAAGACTGTTCCTCTTATACTGTCCTTACCAGCTGTGCTCCTGCTCAGTATGTCCCCCACATCAATAGTTAAAATGCTAAACTCAAGTACCTCTTCCTGTCATCTTCTGCCATCCCATTCCCCACTCCTTCACACTATCCTCATGAATCCAGGATGACTGTCCTTCCTTCTTCATGAACTCTTTTCAGGTATCTTGGCATCACTTGCTGGGCCAGACCTTCCAGCAAAAGAAACAGTCATGATTATTGCTTCCTTAGCACTTGAGCTCATCCCAAGGCCCTTTACTGGGTAAGTGAGATCAGCTTTGGACCTGATTACATTCAAATATTTCTGGTATATCCTATGGGACTGAAGGAAAAGTAAGTGAGTTTGAACAAGTCAAAATACGGAGCCTGAGGGTTTAGGGCAAAGATGAGGAATTAAGGGGATATTGAATCATAGAACCCAGGAATATGAAGAGCTACTAAGTGCTGAAAGGTTCCCTGACTCCCAGCATCCCATAGAATTCTCTTCCTTGCCCATCCACCTCCATTTCCAGTGCCTGCAATGGCATCCTGCACCCTACCTCTAAAACACTTCAAAATATGAATGAAGTGAGGGAGGAGGGGGCAGGCCCTCTTTAAAATCAATGGTATTGGAAATGCTGGCAATTCATAGCTGAGGTTAAATTTAAAATCCCACCAAGGTTGTGGGGATTAAGGTATGTCCGTACAGTGCTCTCAACTTATCCAGCACTTCGTATTTTATCAGGTGCTCACTGCCGCTTGGAACAGCAAAGGGCAGCCCAAGGGAGAGAATAAATATCCCTCTCTGCATTATAGGTGGACAAGGGTCTTCTCTCAAACACCAAGTGTGGTGAGAGATTGTGAAGGGAGGGAAAATATTTGGGAGAACAGGTATTTTCTGCACAGAAGGAGCTGATTTTTAAAAAGACAAAGGTAAGGAAAACAAGAGCATTTCTAAAGGGTTGCTGGAGGAGATGGTTTAGTTGTCTGATATATTTAGTCTCCCTGATGCTGCAAGTTCAGATGTAAGGAGAGTCGTCTCAGCCCTGCACTCTTAAGGTGAATAGACTGACTTCCATGGACTTTATGGTGTAGATTCTTCAGACAAGACCTTAACTGCATCCCTGTTGGCTCTGTGTAGATATTAGAGAGGCTGTGGGGCACATTTTGCCTGTGCAAATGCCATCCCATGTACCCCACTGTGGTATAGTGTGGTGTTTTTCCTTTCCATCAGTTCAGAGGTCTCTACAGTTCAGATAACTGTCATTTGTAAATGTGCTGTGAGACAAAAGGCATTACGTAAGTATTTATCTTTTACTCAAAGGGGCAAGACAAATTGGAACAGCTACTTTATTGGGGAACCTCCTAGGAAACAAATGAAGCTTGTTCACATGCAGTAGTTGGTTTATATTATTTCGAGCATCACTGTAAAAAACTCTGGCTGTCTTCAGCAGTACTCTAGCTTTGTTGCATCAAGATGGAAGTTCAGGTTAACATGTGCACTTAATCTGAGATTTGCTTTAGAGGTGCTCAAAAGAAGACTTTTTACTGAATTTTGCATTCAAAATGTAACTTAAAATTTCATGTAAAAGTTTTTTAAATAAAAATGTGGACAAGCCCCCTCTACTCAGTCAAACAAACCACAAACAAAAATGCAAAAATTGTTTTTGAGACCTTTATTGAAAATGAAGATTCAAATCTGGAAATTTCTTAACTGCTCTATTTGTATTAAAGTATCATCTAATGACCCCAGAAACATATCCATTGTGTTAGATATTATGCAAATTCTTATGAAAAAGACATTGTCTTCCTCAAAGAACTTTATTTCGTTCAATTCAAAAAATTTAAAGGCTCAATGATTCAAGTTTCTGCAAAACAAATAAGTATTTGATCTCTTTCCACACAATAATATATGTGGCTTGTAACATAGAAGGGGAAAGACTTTAGACCAATGTGTTGGGTTTTTTTAAGTCGACAATGTTCCTTTAAAGGTTTGAGTTTCATCAAAAGTCTTCTTTGATGCTGCTGCCCTCATGCAGATCATACTGGCTAGAAAGGTGCAAGCTTTTCCTTTCAATATGGACATTGCTAGTACTTTGGACCTTGTCAGCTTGAGGTTGGATTGCTGTAATGCACTCTACATTGTGGCTACACCTGAAAACTTTAAACAATTCAGCTAGTGTAGAATGTGGTGGTCTGCTATTTAATGTGTTCATTGAAATGCCAAATGCTCTGTAATCTGAACTGATGAAGAGCTTATTTCTGGGTGCAATGCAAAGTGTTTATCTGTAAAAACCTTAAATGATTTGAGTCCCAGTTATCTAAAGGACTACCTTGTGTGGCCTTGTCTTTTCAGTGGATGGGGCTCAGTGCCTATGTCTGGTGCTTGGATGAGCAACAATATACAGGCTCTCAGACAAATATTGTAGTGCAAGAGCTGCTTCTCCCTGGAGTCTCACTGATTGCTTGTATTTAGATCACTTTGGTCTTCAGCTGAAGAACTGGAAAGAAGGCTTGTGGAATTTATATATGGGATGATCTGTTGCATCAGAATACAGTGTACCTTGGTTTTTGTGATTGTGTGTAATAACTTTAGTAGCAGATGAAGGTTTTTAAAAAACAATCCTGTTAGGATGATAACTCTCTTAGGGAGTTCAGCTGGTTGGGAATTTTCTGTCAGTGATTTCTGAAGAAAAATGTTTCTGCAATGTGAGGGTGCTGGGACCTAGCAGGTGAAGCAGCACTCTGATCACCTAGGCATCAGTCAGTTCCCTGGACAAGGCTGATTGGGGATGTGGAAGTTTATTAGCTGATCAGGCTGGGAGGGCTAATAAACCAATTAGCCCATCGGCTGAGAGATACAAGAAGGAAGGCAGGGGGAGAGAATCTGGGCTAGCTGAGCGTAGTAGGTGCTGAGATCTTGAGGGAGACCTCTGTTGCTGTCTGGCCCAGCAGGAAAGGGCTAAAGGTAGAGAAGTACTGTAAGTAAGCTACTATATTGGCGATGTGACTTGTGGTATAGCGAGGGCAGAGGGCAGTAGGAAAGTTCTGGAAGGGTGGTAAGTAAGTGCTAGAATGATCCGGGCTTTATTCCCTATAAACTAGCGAGAGTCCCTAGGAGTACGGCGGTGTGTGGAAGAGAGGTGAAGTCCCGAGGAAGGTGTGGGGCTCAAGAAGCCAGAAGAACGGGGGGGGGGGAGACTAGCCCAGGGGGAAAGTGTGCAGCTACAAGTACAGTGCCAGCAGCACATAGCTACTACACAGAGGGCCCCTGGGCTGGGACCCGGAGGAGCGGGCGGGTCCAGGTTCCTACCTGCCCCCTCCCCCCCCCAGGAAGAAGGGGTAACTGGCAATGCCCTGGCCCACTACAAAAGGCAAAAGTGTGAGACCCACTAGGGAGAAGCCAGGCGTTTGTCACAGACTATAAATGAATCATATAAGACGCCACTTACTGGACAGAATCTAAGAAGTTTCTGCAGCCTCAGAAGACAGGGATCATGTGCCCTGCTATGCCCAAAATCAAAATATTCATGGGGAAATTTGATCTTGCCAAAATTTTTCTATTTTCCACTGAGAAAATTAAAATGAAATATTTCATTTTGGCTCATTCAGCTTGAATAGAAACATTTAATTGTTAGGACTAACTTGAAACATTTCCTTTTGAGTAAGTTTAAAAAAACAAAACAAACTCTAATTTCTTATAGCACATTGTCTTATGGGAGTTGTAATTCCTTCTCCTGTTCTCTTCTATGTGCCAGAATACCTGCAGGACTATATCATCCACAATGCAAAGTGGATTTTTCTCTGTGTGGTTCAGGGGACTCATGGCTCTGTATGTACTACAGGAGATAGTTCATTACTTCTGAATTTAATTTTTTCAGAAATTTTTCTTTTGATTTCCTGTAAAGGAAGATTTCAACTTTTGTCCCATTTTGGAATGAAAACAAATATTAAAATGTCAATTTCTTGTTGGATGCAAATTCCAAATTCCACTCAGCTCTGTAAGGGAGCAAGGAGTTAAGTGGCTTAAACAGTAATGGATGCTTATTTTGAACTTTCAGGAAATAGTCTCATTTGGAGCCATAAGGCATCCCTGTAAGAGACTCAGCACTGTTAGTGATTGAATAGTAAATTCAATAACTTATTCTAGAGAAGTTTCAATTATGCCTCTTGGGGAAATAAGGATTTTTTCCTCTAATTGAAAGAATTACTCTGAGGTTGAAAAACAGTGCTGCAATGAAGAGATGGAACCAGGAATTTAAATCTTGGTTTGCTTATTTACTTGCAGGGGGGAAAAGGAGAAAGTAAATATTGGCTTACTGATTTCTAACATTTAAGTTACATCTGCAATAAATCAGTTTTCCAGAAGCATGTGTAACTAAAATGAAAAATTGAAAACAAGAGATCTGTGGCTTACAACTCAGTCTAAAGAGGAACTATATTTAGTCCGGGGCATAGGGGAACTCTTAAGTCTTTATGGTGGTCTTTGAAAGCATCAGAAATATCCTTTGTAACTAAAAAACTAATTGACACATTGTGTACAATCACAAGGATTGGAGGACTGTTCCATTATTGACTATCTCAACTGAGAAGCTTTAACTAGCAGTCCTCTTTTAAAATTTAGCATTTTAGGTGGGAGCAGTAGTGGAGACAAGTTTTGAGCAGTGACTGGGCCAGCAGGTGAGAGGCTGATGGGTCACTGTCACATTGTGGGGTGCAATTCAGACCAGTCAGAGGTTGATATAACTGCTTTATATTCTAGCCCTGCATGCCCCAAAATGCTTCTACTATTTGTGGCTCCCTGCCTGGGAAACATGCATGCAACCAGCATGTACTCGGTGTTCTGTATGTTGTATGAATCAAACAACCTTCCAGCAGTTATCAGGAACTCTCTTGTTTTTACCACACTTGGTTGGTGTTAGCAGGTGACCCACCCAACATATCCCCAGCCATGAACTTTTCCAAACCTGTGTGTTCTGCCATGTCCAGCCCTCTCCTGCAACATTCAGAGGAATAATAAGGTCTTTTTGCTCCTCTAAAGAGACAAAACCTGATTGCTTATCAGTTTAACTGAGGTTAATCACAGTTTAATTCAAACACAGAACTTTTAGTTGAGACTAAAAGTAAAACAAGTTTATTAACAAAAGACAGGATTTTAAGTGAGTACAAGTATAACAAAAATTAAACGGTTTCAAGCAAATAAAAATGAAAACCTGCACCTAGAAAGCTAAAACTGAATCTAGCAAGGAACAGGCCTTTGTACAAGATGGCTTTATTCACCCACAGTTTTCCAGTAAAATGGCTGATTCCCTCCCCTTGGTCATAATCTCCTCCAGAAGCCCAAATTTCTGGTTCTTTTATAATTGTGAAAGACAATTTGGGATTCTCTGCCCCTTTCTTTTATACAGTCGAGTCTGCTTTAGTGGATAGCCTCAGGACCAGACAGATCTTATCCACTTATGCGGAGTATTCACTTATCCAAAGTCATTAACATGTGAAAATGGGTTACCGGACTAAAAATTTTTATCCACTAAAGGGGATTATTCACTTAAGCGGTATCCACTTAACTGAACCCATTTTACATTGAAAACATTATGATCAAACAGGACCATGGAAACAGTATCCACTTATGCAGATTATCCACTTATCAGGAATCCACTTAAGAGGAGCGGACTGTAGTCAATTAACCTTTGAAATGGATTTTTCTGAAGGTTACTCTTCAAAGTAAAGTTTATTCAAGCTGCAAGGAAGGCAATATTGAGTCTGAATGAAGTTCCATGCTGTTTTCTTCCCTTGTTTGCTAAAATGCAAATTGTTCTTCCTACAATCCCCTTCCCTTGTTAGTTTGCTGGCCCGGTTTACTACTTATGTAAATTGAGATAAACCGACATTCTTTTGAGGATGGACCTCTTTAACACTTTTACCTAGGTAAGGCCGTCTGGTCTTGCACATGTGCTAGTAACTTCATACAGGGAATTCATAACTTTACATATGTTTCTCCATACACTTTGCTAGTCAATAATGTCATGGTATGTTGTGAGTTTTCAAATGATATCTGAAGGCAAATTTTATACAAAGGCTATTACAATAGTGTATAGGGTGTGAATACAGGAGTGTTTATGGTCAATGGTACCACGTTTAATTTTAGCTATCTTTTATCTACTTGAAAAGGCATTACATGTACACCTAAAGGCCACCAGGTGGAATGGTGGCGCTCCCCTATAATCTCCATCACTTTTAATCTGTTTCCCTTCTTGTTCCTGCTGATCTTCAGGACATACTATAAAGCCAATGTGTCCTCTGTGGCTTTTAAGAAGAGTGGAGTTAAAGGAAATGATGTTAACCTTACTAGGTGGAAGGAATAAAAATGCTATGCTCTCGTCACTGGTTAATTGGGAGATCGAAGCATCCCAATGGGTATAAGTAAAATCACAGCAAAAAAAACTCTTGTTGATAACTACGAATTGATTAGATGAGAAAGGGAAGCTTTAAAAAGGGAAGCTGTTGTATAACCTAAATATTTCAGATTGGTATATGAATCTGAGTGATAGATATCGAAATGAGAAACCAGATAAATTTAAGCAAATATGAGCAGCATCCTGGAGATCTATTCCTAGTACTTGGTTGAGGTAATCCTCTAAATTAAAAAATACATATTAACTGGCTTTGGATGTACATGAAAGCCTTCTTCCAGCCTTAATGGAAGTGTTAAGCATGTAATTTAAAGGCAATATTTGGCTTTAACACAGTATTTAATTTTTTGTTGTTCTAGAAATAGAAAGCTTCCGAGAGAACATGGGTCAAATAAAAAGACGAACCAAAAGCTGTAAACATACATCACATTAAAGAGTATTCCCAGTTTCCCTGTCCCCTCTTTCTTTAATTTATCTACCTTTACATACTGTATATCACAGACTCCTCCAGCTCCCAGATGTGAAGTGCTGAAATGGGCTGTTTACTATCACAGTTTCAGTGATGTATGGCCATTGCCACTAAACAAAGGATTCATTGGTTATCATAAAGCCAAAAAACTGACGCATCAAAAACAATAGCTTTTAACCGAAACAGCCATTTTGTCTTAATCTATGAAACAATCTGAGTTGACTGTAACCAGATTTATATTACTAAATCATCGTGGGACCTAAATTCATCTGCACAACATCACCCCTTTATAACTTTAAAGTATTGTACCTACAAAGATAATGTGCAGTCTCAAGAATCTGATTTCATAGTGCTTTTCACTGATAAATGTAATTGTTTTTGAATTATTGATTTATAATCTCTTTGCACAGTATGATTCCTGTCCATGGCATCAAGTTGCACTGTTTAGATGGGATAAAACTTTAGCCATTAAAAAGATTCTAATTTTAGTTCGCTAAACTTCCTCCTTCCTTTCACTTCTCACATAGAGCTGAGTGAATACCCAGCAAACTGAAAAATATGTTGGGGATGAGTTGCTCATGTACCCCTTTAGCCTAGTTATTATGGTGCATGTTTGAGATATTGGAGACCCAGGTTTAAATCCCCACTCTAGAGCGGGGCTGTGAACTCAGGTTTTTCTCTCCCCCTAAGTGAATGTCCTAGCTAGCAAGCTATTCTGGGGTAAGTAACTTTCCATTTCTCCTGTTGAAGCTGTTTTCCTTTGCATAAATACTTAAATGTTCATTGGGGCAGAGAGAGAGAATGACAATATTCTGATACTAGCCTGGGAGGGAGGAGATGTGGATTTAGTTCTCTCTGCCTGATTCACTCCCGCCCAGGTGAGTGTCTTAATCACCCAAGATGTAGTCATGATCTTTTTTCTCTTTCAGCCCATTGTATAGCCTGGCAGGTAGATCTCCCTCTTGCCAGGTGAGTGTCCTCAGTGCTAGTCCCTCCTCCAATGAATAGTTAAGATTTATACACAGCTTCAACAGAAAAACCAGTGCAAGACTTGTCCTGGACTAGCTTGGTGGCCAGAATGCTGATCTGGCATGTAAGAGACCTGAGTTCAAGTCCCAGTAGGAGGATTCACAGGGTTGCAACTTGATTCTGCTGGTCTATGAATGAATACCGGGCTCAGACTGCTCTGTGGCAGAGGAGCATGATCTTAGTGGAGATAAGCAATGCTGTACAATCTGCCCCATGGCAGCCCTTGCAGGGCCCCTGTTTGGTCCGGACACGTTACGTAAGCCTGGAGGGGACCCCAGGAAGTTGTCTGTGCAATTAGGTGGATCCCCAGCTGGCTGTTATGACAGATCCTGTTCCTTTTGCCTTGTTTTGGTTCCTAGCTTATGACCTTAAATCTGGTCCTGGTGTGCAGCTCTGACCCTCAGCTTTGGTTTCCGATTCCAACTCTGGCCCTTGGCTCCAGCTGTATCTATGAGGTCTGACTTTGGCTCCACTCTCGCTAGGCCTGACCAGCCGTAATCCCCACTCCAGAGGGGGAGGATGGAAATCTGGGTCTTCCACATTCCAGGCAAGAACCCTAACCACTGGCTAAAGGCTATAAAAGGAAGTGTCTCTCCCTTCCTTCTTCCTACTGCCCTTCCCCACCCCCCAAAGCTGGCCCTGGACATTTTTTCAGATGAAACTAATCAGGTCAAACTAATGAATAGTTTTGGGTTGACCCAAAAATTCATTTTAGCAAATAAATTATTAGTATGAGAAATTTTGCCCAGCTCTACTTGGGGGGCCCCCTTGAAAGATGGATGACAACCTGCCACTACAGAAAATGACAGAGATACTACAAAAACTAGCACATTCAAAGGATGCATTTGGTGCATATTTGAAATATTTGTGTATTGCTTATATTTGTGCTCTTGGATTTTTCTTTCTGCATGAAAATCAGGTTCTGGCCACATCCCTATAAATCTGATACATCATTTTTTTTCCTTTCAGACAAAGGGCAGGTGCTGCTGATTTCTAGGTGTATCATGAGTCTAAAATTTCCCTCCGAGAAGTGGGTCTATGTCTTGGTTTGGGACAACTCAAAGGGCTCCTAAGCACTGTGCTCTTCCAAGGAAGCTAGACAACATGGTGGTAATGATCAAGCCCCTCCTGACCACCTATGACTAATGCAAAGAGTAGTCACTAGCAAACCACCAGCACACCTGAATGGTGGAAAAGGTGGGTACTTGTACGGGACAACTTCACTTGCCATTTCCTTTTTTTATTGCTTTCTCCTTAGCATGTCAGTATCTTTAAGGAGTCAGGTTCAAAGGAAGAGGCTCTCCCTGGCCTTGTAAATGCAACACAGCCATTTCCCTTGAGTTTGTACCTGGGATATATTATTTGTAGTACTGAATCAAGATGCCTCTGTGCTAGGTGCTGTACAAACACTGAAGAAAGGCACTCTCTGCCCCAAATAGCTTACAGTCTACAACAAAAGACACAGGTTGATACAGATGCACATAACAGTGCAGCAAGCTCACAGCAAGTAGCTTTACTAAGGCTAAATCAGGGCAATGAGGAAGCAAATGGAATTTCTTTCCTGCTACAGTGCATTCTGATGATTGACTTGATTGTTTGCAAGCAATCTTTTTCTCCCATCTTATCTTCCACATCACTGGGACTATGTGCCTTCGGCAGTTCCCAGATGAAGATGTGAATGTCTGTATTCCCTGAGTTGAGGGATTTTCCAGTTGTGCTCTGAGGCTTTTTAAGCTTTGCCTACCCTAGGAAAGTTTAGTTGGTTTAGGTTTAACTTGACCAGCAGAACCCTCTAGCAGATGCAGCTGTGTTGTACAGAATTGGCTATATAGATATGAGCGCAGTTATACTGCCATCACTGTATCTGCACTAGGGCTCTTAGCAACATAACTATGCCAGTAACAAAATTATACCTTAATTGACATAGCTCTGCCAGTAAAACTCTAAGTGCAGAAGAAGGCTTACTCATCTTTTTTTCTTATTCTATTTCTCTGTCTCCTTTGGAGCCAGGAGGAAAAGAATATGCGGCTTTCACATTAAATACAGTAAAAATCACTTCATGATTGTAATTCAGCTCTGTATAAAGAGAACTTATCAATTTAATTAGTAATTTCCATGCCCACCCTACCCCAATAGATCGTGAATTTGCCTATCAATGGTTTTACAGTACCTTTCAGAGCTGCTTTTTGAGAACCCTCTCCTTTTTTCACCTCTTGTTTGCTCGCTCATTTCCCTAACTCTTGGTTTTATGTATTTCCAGCATTTGAATATGTGAAACCTCAGAATCCTGCTGTTCAGATTCATTTCCACAATCATTATAATCCCTATTTTCCCTCCTGTGAGTGCTCCTTCCAGTGGGTTCTTGTACATGCCTAACTGTTCTGTAGCCTGTGATGAAAAGACAGTGAGAGCCAAGCCAGTGTTTAAATAGGAATTCAATAGTCCTTAGCCTGCTGAAGTGTACAACTATTACCACTGCTTCCATAATACCTGCCCTGTGATTACCCATGAGACATTCAGATTTGTGCATTAAAGTTAAGACCTGAGCAGACTCTGATGTTAACACGTTGATGACAAGCCAGTACCAGTTAAAAATAATGTAGATCAGATGAGTAATGGTTTAGATATTTCCCAGCTCATCTCAACTTTGTGCTATCCTACTTCAGAGTACAGCTTCAGTGGAGTGATTTCCTGTCTAGTTTATCTCTTGCTGCTCAGTTATATCTGCCACAAACAGCTTATAGAGAATTATGTCCACTAATGCAAAGCTGGGAATTCAAACCTTCCCCATGCACTAGAAGATCATTCTGCCATTAGATTCCATCATGCTTCTTATTTCCAACATAGAGATTCAGGAAACAGCACAATATCGGAGCAAGTTTTCCACTGATGTTTTTAATATAACTCATCTACTGTATGTCATCATGAAGCAATTCTGGGTTTGGCCTCTAATATGCTTGCACTCCCAGGCACTCATCTACGATTCAAGGATTGAAGACACAGTGGATTAGTAAGCCATGAAAGGATAACTGAGATATCCAGAACAGTAAGTATGAACATGTCCCATCTTAAAAGCAATAGAAACCAGATACAACTCTAGAAGAAAGTGAAACCATAGCATGACACAGATATTGAAGTAGATAATAGCCTCTCTTACGGTCTTTCTGAATTGGAAATGTCTCAGAAGGACCCAGGTGAGGAAAGTCATGAAGTCTACAGGATACATTAATACATAACAAATAGAATTTTATTTAATGGCATTTACAAAGTGTATTCATTCGCCTGTCCAAACAGAACCAAGCTGAAGGTTATCAACAAAATGAGAAGTGGATGCTAAGATCATCAGCGCCCAGGTTTGTACTTCATTTTTTTAGGAAAATGAATATTTGGTTTTCCCAGACAACTGCAGGTAACCAGGTGAACCATGGTGAACACAGCTGACAGAAAATACAAATCTAACAAAGTGATACTCACATGGACATCAGTAATTTTAACTTGAACTACAGAGATGTATTACCACCTACTTCACTTCTCTGGCAAGCATTTATGAAGCAGGAATTTTTCTTGGAAGAAACAAAGGCATAGCTGACTCCCCCACCCCCGCATGTGAGTTTATCCCACCCTGCAACCCTCCCAACCCTTTAACAAAGTGTGCTGTAATGTGTCCCTTCAGGGTATTGCCTGCCAGTTGTAAACCGATTGCAACTTGTAATACATTCCTTTCTGAAACTGTCAGCAGCGCATGTTTATGACACTGTCCCATCCAGATTACAATCCAAAGCATGCTAAAGCCAATTCCCTTATTTAGAAGAAGGACTAAACAGGATCAGAATCACTGCAGCGCAAACAGAAAGTGCAACGTGCTTCCCCTCGTCTCTTGTGTTTTCACTTGCTCAGCTTTTCGCCCTAATGCTTGTAATCACTCTAATTAACTGTACCTCTGTGGATAAAGCAGGCAAGAAAAATTTCAGAGTCTGTTACGAATTCATCAGATGGAAAGTTCAAGGTCCTTATTCCCAGTGTATGCAGAGATTGGGGAAAGGAAGCTGAAGCTGCATTAAGAGTTGGTAACAAAAGCCCCCCCTCTCCACATCTACTATAGGCAAAGGAGGGATGAAATCTTCCCTGGGCTCATCTGCTATTTGTATTCTTTGTCCCAGGTCATTCAAGCTAAGTAGTATAGAGTTGGTGTAGCATCATTTTAAAGCACACTGTGAGCATAGCTACTGCACAAAGAACCAATAAAAAAATCATTGATCATTTTGGTACATGGGATTGAGGCTGGACATGTCAAACAGATTTATAGACCATTAGTACAAAGCTTAGACAGTGGCAACTGAAAATGTAATTGCCACACTTATTCTTAAAAATAAATAGTGTGGGGAGGCAGTACGTAAAACTAGACTATAGACTGAGGGAGACCAGCTGAATGTCTACCCAGTGAGTGAATTATTCAGGTGGCACTAAATAGAAGATGCAGCACACAATTTTCTTTTCAATGTGCTTTTAGTTGCCATGAGCTGATTCATTCCTAGGATGTAACTTGCCACTTAAACCTCAAACTGCCTCCTCTGGCCTTCCTTATCCAAACTAATCTTGGGACCAGCAAATGGTTGTTTGTGAAGATACCTAAGCTGCTACGTGCCACTATCAACTCTCTCAGGTTGGCTTGGCGCCCTTTGCATATTCAGCACTTTAGGACAGACGGAACCCAACATTGCAAATCAAGTTCTTTTATTGAACTGATTACTTACAGGCAGCATTAGCAGCCACTGCACTTACTGCAAACTTGATTCCCTAGGGCTCCTGCAGCTCTAGTAGCAGTAACATGCACTTGAAAAAGCATAAGACAGAGCACGTTACTTAAAAACTAGACCTAACTGCACCACAGAGAGCCTTACATCTAGATTAGGAAGAGGAAAACAATACTCTAACCAGCAAGCAGATCCCTCCTGGTTTGAAGGCAGACTAGCCAGTTACTTTGTGCCTGTCTATGAAGCAGACTTACCTTTGTGTTTCTTAAAGAATATCAAATAACAAGCTGGTACATACCCTAAAGAGGCTATGAACAATTTAAGGGCAACTCAGGACATTGACAGTAATCCCAAATTGTAAACAGCTTCACTTCAGTAAACTCTCAGCTATTATAGCAATGCTGCCTGGCTTGACTGCAGTCTCCCGCTCTTGTGCAGAGTTTGTTTGGAAACTCCTTGGCGCCCCATCCTGTTTGGCTGTAGCATCGAGGGGGGGAAAATGAGGAGAGCTTATCTGCTGTCTCCACAGGGGAAAAAGGACTATGAGGGAACTTTGAATTATACAGCATACGTTTAAAAATCCTCTGCTCCAATTGTATAAGAAAGCTGCATTTGAATTAAAAAGCTAGTGTTTGTGTAACACACATCTAGTGAAGTTACAGATAATATCCTTGTAGAAGAGGTGAGTGGATCACTGTCACCAGTCAGAAGGGGAGACTAGCCCTTCTAACTTTTTTTTTAAATACTTGTGCTCTCTCATCTCACATATATAATTTAATAAAATGTTGAGAGAGATTTAATATTATTAACCATGTATGCAGGTTCTAGGGACGCTCATAACCTAAATTATTTTGTAGCCAAGTCTCATTTATCACTCTTAGGCATGCAAGCATAAGCCCTAACCATCCATGGTAAATAATGCTTCCATGCAGCAAAATTCATTAACATTTCCATCTTTGCTAAACAAATAGACTGATTTTTTTTTTCTTTGAAACCTGTATAGATTTGTATTGATGATCTACCCTCCACACATGCTGGATTCTGACAGATCAGAAAAATCCTGGAGAAGTTTGTGCATCCCCTTTTTTAGCTTTGTTTTATGAAGTCTTCTCTTCTGCAGATCTCAGAAGAGAGGTTGTTTTATTTTATTTTTTTTAAAGTAGTTAAGCCTTTAGTTCTAAGTTATACTAGTGCTGTGGTAATTTCATCCTATGGCTCACTCTATCCCTATGATACACAGGCTCCTGGGAGCAGGACATTGAGCTAGAAGGGGTTTGAAGTGGTGCAAGGACCCATGACTCACTTTTTCTGCAAGGGGACTGAAGTTGTAACCCAGAGAGCCCCTCAAATGCCAACACGCAGAGGGCACACCATTTCATGACTCCCATCAGGCCTGACACACACTGCCTCAAACTCACTGTCATTATCTGTAAGATGTCATATGCACGCTGATAACATACTAGGTTTTACTATTGTGATGCATGTATGTGGGGGTGTATAAAGAACTATAGGTACGTGGTGAATATTGTCACGCTGGCTGGATGGGGTGGCATTTATGATAGTGTTTGACATCAGTATGTCAAAATCATAATAATTCACGTGAGATATGCCATGTCAGGTACTGTTAGGCTATAATGTGCTAAGTAAGATGGTGATGTTTGTGTCCATGTGTTGTGTGTAATGGAAGCTGTGGATATGGTTGCTATATCTGTATTTCAAACTGTGTCTGGGCAACACCTCAGACAGGATGGCTGCAGAACAACAGCCTGCTTAATGGCCCATTAAGAGATTCACAGGTGCAAGGGGCACAAGGGGGAGAAGCCAGGGATGTACCTGATGAGTCACCAGGGCTTGCTCATGTGACTCTGGACTCCATTTTGGTTCCCGTGAAATTCCACAAGCGGCATGGCAGGGGCCAAAGGACATAAAAGGCAGCTGCACCCACATCCATTTTGTCTTTACCCTTCAGCCTGCCTCTGGATCATCTTATCTATAACTGAAGCTGTGAAACAAAGGACTGAGACCCATCCAGGAACCGGATGTACATCAGAGGGACTATACAAGCCTGCACACTCCACAGTTCTCCTAGAAACCTGATATATATGGACTTTCAAATCACTTGTATGTATGTGACTGCTTTAATCCTTTAACATTTCTCTTATAGTTTGTTTCTTTCTTTTTATAATAAACCTTTAATTTTATTTACTAAAGGATTGGCTGGCAGCGCGGTATTTTGGGTAAGAGCTAAACTTATATTGATCTGGTACTGTGGCTGACCCTTTGGGATAAGAGGGAACCTTTTTTAGTAAAGAGCATAGAGTTTTAAATAACTGGTCTCTTTACTGGATCTAGTGGCTGATTGGGAGCTGGAGACTGAAATGCAGTAAAAGGGGCTGTGTGCATTTGTATACTGGATTCTTGATAATCAGTGTGGGGAATCAAAAGCACTGGTTGGGAAGTTTGACTTCAGTGTCACCCACCAGTGCTGGGAGAATCTGCTCTCCTTTTACAGCCTGCCCTGACCTTGGCATTATCAGGAGGCTAACCTAGGCATGGATGAGTCAGAGATATATTCCAAAATTCTGTGTTGGCAGGTGGTGCTGAATCCCAGCCTCTCCTAGACAAAGGAATGTAGTTTTGCTGGCTTGACTAGTTCCTGTGTAAAACAAGCAAGGTGAAATCCAAGACCATGAAAAGGGTGTTGGACCTATTTACTTTACATGTAAACAGGTGAGCAAGTGAGGGAATATGACCTCTTAACAATCTCAGCAAGGGATGAAGGCTGCACCCCCTCAGGAAGTCTCCTTGTTTCTTGAAGCAGCATCAATGAACTTTGGGAAGATATGAGCAGAAGCAAAAAAGTCATTTTGTTATCCATCACTAGAAGAAAGCAAGTGGCCAGAGCTCTTCTAATGGGGAAAGTTGGATCCTTGGGGGGAAAAAGGCGTTGAAGTAGCTGAGAACTGACAAGAGGTGAGAAACCTGCTTAAAGATAAGTCTGAGTGTCTAGAAAGCATGGCTTTTGTTTTGTTGTTCTTGTTATCATATTTGTCTTCTGGTCTTGCATATTAACCCTTAAATATCTGTTTTGTTAATGAACTTATTCTTGTTTTATTACTAGACCAGCTCAGTGCTGTATATTAAACTGAAGGGTAAATTCCTCAGGCAAACTACCCAGCTGGTGATCTTGGAGGCAGTGAACTTGATAATTTCTGTGACTGTCTAGGAACAGGGCACTGCAGGGGAGATGGTTTGGGGGCACTTTTGGAACGGGAAGGACCGTTAGTGACACCCTGCAAGGACCAATCAAGCTGATGGAAGCCAGGGGAAGCCATTGTGATGTGAGTAGCTTCCTGGTATCAGGGCTCTGAGCAAAAGCAGCACAGCTGAGAAACACCCAGGTTACAGGGCTGGTGGTGATACAACCCCTTACTAGTCTGGCTGAACTCTCAAAGTATCACAGCAGGAGCTGTGGACAGATCAACAGGGGGATGCTCTCAGTTGGTGTGATTGCAGATTCCCATGGAACTCCAGCTGTACCATAGAGCTGCCCATCCACTGGGAAACAGTGGCAGTGCTAAACACCACCTGCACCTCTGCCAGCAATCCATCCACCTGGGTGGAATGCCCATGGGTTCAGAGAATTCCAATTTGCATTCCTCTGAAAGAATGGGAATGAATGAAGCCTTCCTTTGTTAAATTCTCTAGTCAATTACTGTATGTCATATGCTTGCTTACACAGTTACAGATGAAGTACAAGTTCATTATTGATCTTAATTGAGTTACACCCATCTCAAAATAGAAGTAACCAAATGGTGAATTGGGACCTATAAATACTACCTCTCATCATATAGCGGATCCCAATCTTTCCTCATTTCAATGTTTCAGGCCCCAGTGTTCACTCAGTTATAACCTGGAGGCCAGATTCGCAATGGCTTTGCATCTTGTGTAGCCATTTACATCTCTACCAAGTGGGTGTAAAACTCCATCACTGTGATTTGGCAGCAAGTTACACTCTGTTTGAATGGGTGTAAATGGCTGCACATGGTGAAAGTGGAGAATCTGTCATGTGAAGTATAATCAACATGTTCAATGCTCATCTTTTCAGCTTCTATTTATGACTTTTACTCTTGTATTTATTACAAAACTAAGAACTGTCCTTTGTATAGTGAAGATCTGAATTACAATGATCTGTGTCTCAGGGCAGGGTGAATTCTTCATTTGCAAGTTAATGAAGATCTGTACTGTGTTATCCTGACTCATGTAGCAAAGCTTAGAACTTTTCAAAAAGATTAAGTCAGGAGAAAAAGATCTACCTGAGGAGAGTAAAGGGAACAAGTTAGGCTATTCTGGGGATCACTGCCCTCTGCCTGTGCACTTTTTTTTTTCCTTAGGCAACACTATCTGGCTACATGTTTTCAGCTGCCACCCAACAGCATGTAGACCTTTCTTCTCTTCCATCCAGACTTGTACTTCCAGTTGTCTCTTTGACACCTCTTACTGCATATTCTGAAGTCCTCCTATTGAACCTAAAAAGGTAAAAATTGCAATTCTTTCCACCCAAGCCTGCCTTTCTTCAATACTGATGACAACTCCATTATGTTACCTATTTCTTAAGTCCACAACATTGTCACTTTTGAGTTCAATCTCCTTCCCCATCCTGCTTCCCACCCTCATCCACTGATACCACTAAATACTGCCAGTTTTTCCTAACACTATTTCCCAAAAGATGCCAAATTATTTTCCAGTCTCACTGTCAAAAGCTTTCAGCTCTACCTTGGCAATTTCCACTTCCTCCTCTCTGGCCTTGTATGAGGAATTACATCCAGCATGTTGGATGAAATGGTCAGGTGGTGTGTTAACTATCAGTCTTTTAGTAATGGTTCTGCTGTTGTCTTCTGTCCCTTGATATGAGGATGATGTCTGCCATCGGGGAAAGTCAGTGAGACTTAGGATGGCTGAGATGTCCAATTCATGCTCTACAGATTTGTCCACATGTGACAGGTGGTTGCTTGGAGAGAGCACAACTGCTGGCTGGGATGCTGGACACTTTCCTTCCTCCTTTGCTGTTTCTCAGTTTCTTGAGCAAGGCAATTCTCTTCAAAATGTGCTGTTGCTTGATATATGATGTGATGCCATTGCAGTCTATTGCCAGCTCTTCCCAATTCATGGGATCAACACCTCCCTTCTTCAGATATATTTTAAGGATGTCCTTGTAGTGTTTCTGCTGTCCTCTCTAGGTCCTCTTACCATAACTCAGTTGAGAAAAGAGGATTTGCTGTGGAAGACAAGTATGAGCCCTCCACACACAATGACCAGCCCAGAAAAGTTGATGTTTTATAATGTTCGCCTCAACACTGGTCATGGTGGCTGCAGAAGAAACGCTGGCATTGGTGTAATGGTCTTCCCATCTTATATGAAGAATCTTCCTAAGGCAGCACTGTTGGTACCAGTCCAGATGCTTACGATGGCTTCGATATGTCCCCCAAGTCTCAGACCCATAAAGAAAAGTGGTTGTTCTGCACTCAGTGCCACTTGGCTTTATTTCCTCATAACAGAAGCTATATAATCTTAAATGGCCTCCTTCCCAGACTGCAAACAGGGTCCTCATGTTGGCATCTCACCACAAACTCTCAAAGTCACTATCGGAATATGTGGGAGTAGTTAGCACAACAGTTTGCCATCATTCAAAGAATTAATCTTATGAGCCCTATTATTTGGCTGTATCTAAGATGGAGCAATATCACCTAAGTGGGCTCTCGGTTATTTACAGAAGTAGAATTGTCCTCTTTGCTGACTGGCATTGAAGGAGGGATAGAGTATGATGGGCTCTGGTTACAAACACTCACTGTTACAACTATGTCAAATATATGTTCCTATCTGCTAGAGAACAACCATGTTTCTGTAAGGGGAATGAACAACAACTATGCTAGAACCTTAGTCAAGAACAGTTGACAACTATGACGACAATACTCACACTGAGGCAGAAAGTTATCCAAGGAGACTGGTAAGTATTGCTTTTGAACAAGATTTTAATAGCATCTTGAGGAATTCTATATTACTAAATAAATTTGATTAGGGTACTATATTAATCCTGTTTCTGCTAGCCACTTATCTTTTAAAATAGATAGTCCACTTCTTAAGAATCTAGATCTCACAAACTGTGCATGCTACTGGTACAGTATTGTAAAATCAAGTCATTCTAATGGTTTGCAAATATAATACAATGCTGGGAGGGACTGTTCTTTTTTTGTTAAATCACATCTAATTGATTTTTTTCATATACAATAGACTAACAATAGGAGCCCTAATTCTGCAAGTACAGCTCTCAGGGCAATCTCTTGTATGAAGTTACTTTTGTTTCATTTTGCACCATTTCTTATATACCTTCTTGTAGCATATTTTCCTATGAGATTTTCAGAATCCTTTTTGGATTCAATCAAGTCCTGCCAAAATTCCATAAAGTAAATTTCATTCATATTCCTTTTATGGAATAGCGCTGTGAATGTAGGCAGACCATCCCCACTGCAGCAGTCAATAATAAGGTACCCTTCATGATCTCCTGCTCAGATTAAATTACATTTTCACCAGATTTAAACTGGAATGAGCTCTTATTATAGCATGAGTAAAGGGCACTATTATTTTTTCCTGCATTGGTAACTGACATATATTCCTATGCTGTCAGCTGTTACTCCTGACAGTGACAACACATACAAAAAATAAACATTTGCAAGATTTGGCAAAACTACAACACACCATAAATGTTAATAGCTTTATTCATTGCAGATCTGGAATGTGATAAAATGACTCATGCTTGAGCATTGGCTTCCTGGATCACAATATGAGGTAGGAAATGAAATTAGGGATGGATATTAGAAAGTATATGAGATTTGCATGCCTCACCCACTCAAATGTTTGTCCAAAAGTGTGAGGCTTTATTTTGGTTTGAAAGTGCTTGTGTAATTCCCTCCCTATTTTTCTATTCCTCCACCCTTCCTTCCCTCCACCACCAACGCCTGATCACTACTTCATTCTGCATGGGATCAGAAGGTAGGACTTACGAATTACCTCTTCTATTAGTATTCTATCTGTCCTGACAGCATTTTTAACAGACTGAAAGCCACAAGAACTAGAAATCTCCACAAAACAGCCTGTTCTTTTGACACTACCATCCCACATTTATCGCCACAAGTGGTTCAGACAAGCACCCTGCTTTGGAAGTGCTTCTCTGAATAAAAACAAAGTGAATGTTAATCCAACACAGAGATAAGTATGTTGTGTGTGTTGTGGTGGAGTGGGATACAAGGGACCCAATACCCAAATTGCAAGAATGTGTCCCAATCGAGAGATAAGAGACCAGACCACTATTTTTTGTTAACCACTATTTATGTAATTTTATTGAAGTATATTGGGTTATAAAAAAACAAGGAAAATAGATTAAAAGAAAAATTGCTATTACTGCAATTAAAAAAGCTTCAATGCTTATCAAATCCCACACACACCAACCCCACATACACAAGCCACATTCCCAAACTCTACCTCCCTAAGACATTCCTTATTAAATCCCATGTACACCAACCCCTCATACACAAGCCACATGCCCAAAACTCTACTTCTTTAAAACATTCCAAAAATCCTTCAAGTGCAAATATTAGCACCACCACAACCACAATCCCAATTCCTGTGCCCAACTCCAAGGCAAAACCTTAGTGCCAGCCCCGGTTGATGCAATCCAGTAGGGTAGGGCTCATACAGGACGAAGAAAAAGCACAATCTGTGGGTAGAAAGGATTATTCCAGCTTGACACACACACACACAAGCGCAGCCCAGGACAGCATGAATGCCTTGCTGCTCCCCCTTGCTCCACAGACAACAAGGGTCACGGCCCGGTGAGGCTAGCCATGAGCTGTTTGCAGCTAGGAGTTACAAGGGTCAGTTGGGGTGCCTGGTGGGGAATACAAGTGGATTTATTCATTCATTTCACTTTTTCACTCTGTTGTCCAGATTGGATTGGGAGAGGTGTTAGAAGTGTAGACCTCCAGCTTGTTTTTAATCTGTGGGTTAGTAAGCTTGGAGCAGTGATAATACATACACACACAACCCCCAAAACATTTCCCAATTTAAATCCCAAATTTAACCAGGTTATATTTACCACATGTGGATGTATATCTCTGGAGTGACAGACAACAGATCTGCAGCTTGTTTTCTTGAGATAGAAGATAAAGTGTGAGAGAACTGCCCAGTGTTAGCCCACCAGGCTGGTGTCAACCAATTGTGTGCTTTTCAACAAACTTTGCACTTCACTTGTTCGGTGTTTAATGGCTTGATAACTATACTCTCAGTTCATCGTGACTATAAGCAGCCATAAAAATCAGAGCCCACCGCAACCAGTTGCAATGGTTGAAAACTCCCTGCCACCCCATTCGGATATGCCATGGTGCGTGGACCTGCAATCCAGGGCAACAAGGTGAACAAAGAGAATCAGTAAAAGAAAAATCCAAAAGCTGAAAAAAGATCTGCAAAAAGAGGAAAAAAACCCAAAAAACTGCAGGCTCCGTTGGTGATGAGGCAAGGGGGTTTAATACTCTTCTGTAAGCCGGCGGGAGCTTCGCGCCGGTCGCGGCGGCCCTTCCGGGGGCCCAGCCGCTCGGGAAGGTCCCTGCACCTTCCTAGAATAAGGGGGAATTAGCTACAGTGTCTATCGCCCCGGCCCCTTGGCAGGGGGCGGGCGAGCCAGCAGTCT
>ML675610.1:45635824-45689141 GCA_007922155.1 Mesoclemmys tuberculata
GGGGGCGGGCGAGCCAGCAGTCTATCGCCCCGGCCCCTTGGCAGGGGCGGGCGAGCACGGAAGCAGTCTAGCGCCGGGTTGGAGGAGGGGTTGTGCGGGTATCCGAGGTCAAAGGGACAGGGGGAGGGGGATGCAGGCCCACCCGACTCCACTGCGTCCCAGCCCAGGGCCCTAACAGTGGCCAAGGCGTTGCCACTGTGCCGGCGGGGTCCTCCCGCAACACACCAGCGGTCGCAGGCCTTTGGCCGCAGCCCCAGTTGGAGCTGCCCCCTGGGCTACTTCCTCCCCACCAGTCCCGGGTACCTCCTTCCGTGGGCTCCGGGGAATAGACGGCTCGGGGAAGGTTGAGTAGGCCCTCCTCATCGGCAGGTGGGAGGTCGGGGAGCCCTTCAGCGAGGGGCAACTCCTCCAGGTCGCAGGCCTCTGGGGGTACTCCGGCGTCCGGTAGTTCCTCCAAGTCAGGGCCTGCCTCGGGGGGTGCTGCGGCGGGCAACTCGTCCAGGTCCGGACCCGCCTCCGGAGGGGGTTCCCACCCCAGAGGGTCCCGGGGCTCGTCCCACTCCCTGGTATCCGGGGGCCCGACCCAGTCATCCGGTCCGGAGCGGTAGGGCCGCTCCCAGCCCCTGAGTTCCGGAGAGGCCCTCCGCTGCGCCTCGGTCCGGCGGGGCTCCGACAGGGGCTGCAGCCGGCGTGAAGGCACTTCTGTCCTCGCTGGCCGTCTGCCCCTTACTGAGCAGCGGGCCCTGCCTTTTAACCCCTTTTCCCTGGGGGAAGTCCCGCCCTCCGCGGAGGGGATTGGCCAGTCGGCTGGGCCTATCTCAGTCCGCCTCCGGGGTTGACGGGCAGCCAGGGGTTTTAAATCCTGTGGAGGTTGTGTTTGGGGCGGCGGCCCTTTCTGGGGCCCAGCCGCTCGGGAAGGTCCCTGCACCTTCCTACATCTTCCTTCTGAAGAGTGGGGAGATGCCTGGGGTTGGCCAGATCCCCAGGCGACATGAAAGGCTCCTAACCTATCATCTCTCCAACGTGTCCAAACCAGAACCCCAGCTTTATGGCTGAGACGCCAGAAAATTAGCATATCGCCCGTTGGCATGGAAATTCACTGACCTTGGTGAGTAAAGTTTTCTCATGAGCTCTGCAGCTGGTAGCTATAATATATCTTATCACCTTCCCAGGGCTGGTGCAAACCAGTTTGGGACACGGGTAGTGAGTTTCTTAGAAAGCTGTTGTTGTCTGCAGTTTTTGACTCTGGAAGATACCACCACCTATTTATTTATTTGATTTGAGGCCTAACAAGCTGCATTCCATCCCAGGCTGGAGTTTGGCCATAGGAAGAAACAAGTGGAAAAATCCACTTCTAACAGTGTGTTTGGAGGGCGAGAAGTGATATTCTCCACTTTGGGTTGTGAGCATCACCTAGTCATCTACTGCATATGTTGCATCTTTGCTGTTGTCTAACCAGCGCAAAGTCCTTCTCTTGGTGCTCCCTGATGGAGAGAAGTGTGGGGCCAGCTCCAGAGAGGATAGGATGTCTCAGAGAAGCCAATGTGCTATAAGGTGCAACTTTTGGCTGCTTTTTCTAGCACATAATGCCAAGCTTACCATATTAGCTGCCTGGCCATATTCTCTTGTTCCCACACCATCCTCTTTTGGGATCTGCTGCTGCTGCTGTAGTTGTACTGGTCAAGGGAAAAGGGGATGCTAGATCCCTTCATCACCTAGGCTGGGTCTATACTGACGGCGGTGAATTTGCCACCGTCAGATCGATGTCTCTGGATCGACTGAGCAGTCTGTGTAGACCCGCTCAGTTGATCCAGAAATTGATGTAGGAAAACCATCTCCATAAGTGGTGTAGCACTGCATCGACAAACGCTGTTCCCATCGGCACAGCACAGTGTGGACAGCGTGCGGAACAGATGCAGCAAAGTCAACGGGAGATATGCAAGTGTTTTACGTCACTTGCGTATATCCCATCGACTGCCACCGAATCCAGAAGGTAAGTGTAGACCAGGCCCTAGTAGAGCATTCACAGGGTTCAGGGAGAGGGATAGGGGAATTGGTCTTAACTGGATACACCTTGGGGTACAGAACCTGGCTTAATCAGCTCACTCTTGTATAGAGCCAATAGAATGTTCATGCATTGCCAGTATGGCACAGTTAAAATTCACTAAAAGTATTGAAATGTGATGGCAACTTGGTGGTTCTGCATATCCCAATACATTTTGTAGTCCACATTTTATGGCGGATACATTTCGTAGTAAATTTAAACAAGATGCAAAGGAATAGAAAATACTGAGATGCCATTCAACTCAAATAACAATACTGTAGGAACCTTAGCTTTTGTACTACTGACATTTTTAGTTGTTAACTGGAGCATGTTAACATTACACCAAGATAGATTTTATAATTCAAGGATGAAAGAGAAGAGAAGGCATAAATGTATGGTTCCTGACTACACAGGTACATGTATTATGATTCTCATTAAGTTTGCACCCCTTTACCCTCAGCATGAATAAACATGTACTTCAAGAAATATGCACATGCACAAGAAAAGCACAGCAGAAGGGCTGGCATACCTGCAGGCTGGACTGAGAGGGCCAGGGAGTGGACTGTATATTCTCTTTCACTCTGTTTCTGAGCTCGGGGCTGAAAGAGTGGACACAAGCCAGGACATCACAGGATTGCATCTGAGATCTACTTTCCAGTCATGGAGGAGTGGACCAAAGAGCTGCCTAAAGATCTGCTTGCTAACCAGAGGAATCAAGGATCATTCTGTGGTCTGAACCGTAATTAGCTATGTAATTTTGGCCCGAATGCTTTTACTTAACCATAGAAATGTTGGGATTGGGAAGGCGTACTAAAGCCATATACTTCCTAACGTAGCATTTCTCTTTACAGTACTTTTTCGGGGGCATGTCTTTCAATCTAGCTTTAAATGTCTCAAGCAATGGAACTATCACCACTTCCCCTGGGTGATTGTTCCACACCCTTTATATGTTAACTGGAGGGTTGTTCTGGTATTCAGCCCACACTTTTCTTTTCTTAATTTTAACCCATCATTGCTAGTTACCACATTAAGGCCTCCGGCTCTAACTTTGGCATGTACACCTTTCAAATATCTGTAGGCTTAGCATAGCCCTCTGAGGCTACATCAACACTTGAAGTTAGGGGTGTGAGTCCCAACTCAAGTTGACACATGCTAGCTTTCATAGAGCTACTGCTCCTAAAATAGTCTAGTATCTCCAGTAGCACAGGCAGTAGTGAGTGGTGGAATGGGCTAGCTGTGCCATGAAATTCAGGTGGATTTGTATGCAGCACATCTAGCCCCTGTGATTCCACTTCCTGTGTTGGTGCAGTTCAAATATTATTTTTAGTGCACTAGCTCAACCAGAGCTAGAATGAGCATGTCTCCGTGAACTAGCGTTCATGCCCCTAGGTACAAGTGTAGACCTACTGAGCCTTGCTTAGACACAGTTAGCTCTTCTTTCCTCATACATCAGTCCTTTGAACCCTCTGAGTATTTTTGTTCCTTTTTATGTTAGTACTTTCTGGTCACATGTTGCCCAGACCTGAATACAATATCAAAGCCTAGAGATGGATTCTTACGTGCCTGATCTGTGACATGATGCCTTGTATCTGCAGTCCATATTTTCATTGTTTGCCACCCCCATCAATATCACATTGCCAAACCATGACTAATTTGCTGCTTACTAACACCACTACATCTCCCTAACCATTACTGCTTCCAAACTTTTTCTCTCCAATTTTAAAGGGTTTCTGATGATTTTTCTTTGCTTGAAGTTTTCTCAGTGGAAACTCCTCGAATTTTCTGCCTGTGTTTCTAATCTCTCAGATTTCCATTATTTCTCTGTTCTGACTGGTGTTTACAACACCTTGTAATTTTGTATCCTCTGTGAATTTCATTAAAATGCATATTCCTTTGTCTTTTCAGATGTTTTACAAGTTCCATGGCAGTGTACCTATCCAGCTCAATTTGAATTATTTTGTGAGCCAGTATCGAAAGCTTTACTATATTTCATATAGCACACTTATTTTCTTCCATACATATTTGAAGAGCCAGATTATGACACTCTGACTGCACAACTTACTTCATGATGTAAGGTACTATTCAAAAAGAGTGTCACAAATTTAGCCAAAATCTCATATGGCAAATTTTATTGCCTATAAATGCTTGCTGTTCATGGCTCCACTACCCCTCACCCCCAAACATGTTTGTTTTTTATCCTAATATATGTTCCATTATTTTATTCTATAAAGAGGTGCAGAGCCCAGATCAACCAGATATTTGAACTACAGATTTATCTGACAATAATAGTCAGATGAACAGCTTTCAGGGAGAATAAATAGTCTGGGTAGATGTAGGGATAGTTTCACTTAAGAGACAGAAGGTTCAGCAAAGTCTGCCTCCTATCCCATGTTACATGTGCTATGTTCACTTCCACACAATAAAATGGTCTACTGGGAATATGCTGAATCCATTTTTCACACTGGCATCACTTTATTAAACAAAGCTGGCTGAAAGTTTTCTGACAGAACATTTTCCAACGTGTTCTTTCTTCAGCAATGAAATATTAATTAGGAACGTGCTGATTTCAATTCCATTTGGTTTAGGAAAAAATGGAAACAAAACATTTAGATTAAAAGGTTGAGGTGAAACATTTTGATTTAAATAATTTTGCTTAGAAGTCTTAGTTTGTTTTATAATACAAATAAAATATGAAAACTCAGAAAATAGTCAATTTAAATGAAGCATTTTGATTTTACTGAAATGAAATATTTTGATTGATATGAAACAACTTTTTTCTAAAACTGTTGCACAGATAATTACAATAATTCAACCTCTTGCTCTGATTCAGGATTGAAGGACCTTTTGAAATGACAGAATTTCCCAGGGAATGGGAATTACAAATTTTGACTAACTCTCTTGTTAAATCAAGCAATTATTTTTATAACCTAGCAAAGTGGCGAATCCCTGTTTACGTAAAAATTTTAACTTTCATATATCAATTGTTTCTGTTGTACTCCCAGAGCTAAAATGCTTTAAAACTGAAATGTAGAGGACTTGTATGTTTGTGCTCAAATTTCAGTATGTGAAAATGGGGGTTAAGTGAAAATTGTAATTTAATTTAAAGATTGGAAGCTTTTTCTCATTGGCTATAAAACATTCCTGAACGAGTGCATTGGTAGTTCAGAATTCCAAAGGCAGGCTACTGTGTCAGTCTCACAACACAAAGACAAATACAGGGGTCATAAACGACAAAAACAAGTACCCTGCCCTACAGACAAGACAATAAACACAATACAAATGTCAGTTCTGCACTGAAAACCATGAGGTGATTTTTTTTCCTGTGCAAATATAGTTGATAGCCAAAATGTGGTCTCTCCATGAGACAAAAAACATAATTTAATGTATCAGAATTACCTGTTGTTGAAAAGGGGTCATTGTCTTAGTCCATTTACAACTCACTAGAGAGCCCAGATTTGTTCAAAAGAGAAATCTTACTGTACTAGGCCAAATGCTGGTTTTTTTTTTGCTGCTAATTCAAATGCCTTATGATACAGGCAAAAAGGACATGGTACAATGAGAGAGAATAAAACAGTACCTACCTCTATTAAGCAAGATTTATAAGTTGATAGTTGACTGTATTATCGCCAATGGGGCTTGGGAAGGAGTGTTACTGGTCTGTACTGGAAAATTTGAATTCTCCTGTAAAGATCAGTATTACCCTCACGACCTGTTTCAGGGCTATGAAACATTCACATAGCAATAGATTATGTTCCATTGAGGCCATAGGAAAAAACATTTACTGCCACTTGGTAACTGACAATTGTTGGGTTAGAACAGAGCCATAACGGCAGCTATTAATTTGGGAAACATCAGTAGAATAAACTATCATGCCATAATTAGAAAGTAATGAAGTTGAATGTTTAAGACCAGACTTTATTATGAGTGATGTGTCACTAATGAATGTCTGTGCTCTTCTAATAAGTATTGGAAAGGAATCTACGATGTGTAAGCATGTAGTCATGCCCACCTGTTGAGAAAAAATGAGAGAGTGTGCTCTGTAGCAAGTAGCCTTTGATTTATTTGAAGAGGTACTGTGTGAAGGATGCCAGCTTAATTGTTTAGGTAAAAGAGAAATATGTTAGATTAACTAACATCAAAGCTCTTTAATACAAAGTTAGCTGACATAAGGTAAGCTGAAAAATGATTTGGGAGCAGCAAAACTCATGAGCACTGAATAAAATCAAATGAAGAATGACACTGCAGACTTTAGCATTTTTTTTAGCAGTGAATAAATTCTACCTATTTGATGACTCCGTCTCCCATGCAACTCAAGGAACATCAGAGTAGAAGAAGAACATAAAGATTACAAAAGGATGGAAGGAAAGAAAAAGCCCGAACAGAGCGCAGCTTAATGGAAAAGTTAATCAGTTTGCTTCTAATCAAGCAAAGCAGTGAAGTTGGTATTTCAATCCTAGTCACACTGAGTTAAATGGGATCTTAACTACGTACTTTGTTGAATCAGGGCCTTTGTGAATTTCAAGAAGTCATTGGTGGTGCTTAGACATACAATTGTATACCATTAAACTGGAGTATACGTTGGTCGTTTGTAATACTTTTTAATCTTTGCCAGAACAACATATTTAAAGTTTTAGTTTAACAAATTGGAAATGACCAGGTACAGATTTACTAATACTATCTGTAACATCGCTACAGCAGTAGCCATTTGGAAGCATTAAGCAACCTTTTTCCCTTTAAAAGGATTTTTTTCCCTGTACATCCATATTGAAAACTTTCTTCTTCCACTCACTAGTATAAATGGAATATTCATTTCCCATCAGGAAAGACCTACTCACAGGTAACATCAACTGAGGTTGTTTAAACATGTTTTAGAATGGATCAAATGCTGCAAAATAACTATGGCCCCTCTGCAATTACCATATAATTTTTAAGTTAGATTTTTTTTTTACTGTTTTCATGCTCCAATTTCCATGAATATTCTACACAAGTGAATACCGGAGAATAGTAGTAGAAAGTGAATATTGAGCTTAGACATGGAAATATTTGCATGAGAGACTGGACTAAGCTGTACTCTTCCTATATGCTACAGGGACCTGCTTTTAATCAAAGCTAACCAACACAGCTGGAATTTTTAACACTGTGCACAGTCTGCAGCCTGAGAATTATTCATAGAAATTACTTGGTAAATAGTAATTTTGAACAAACAGGTGCAAACATAAAAATTATTTGTTGACCCATTTTCCCAGCCTTAAATATATCATTTTCAAAAAAAAATAAAAAAGATGTGGGTGCTGCTAATAAAATGAAGCTGCAGACAGTGCTTTTTTATCTCAGCTGTGACAATGGTTCTAACTGTGGTTGGGAGAGGGATAATGGCAGCTTGCCAGCAGTACATACTATCCTCCAGCTGTTCAGACAGCAAAAGACCTTAAGATGTGACAGCAAAAGAACTGGCAGCCACTCAGTCTGCCTGTAAGACACTAGTGAACATTTTAGCAGACTATTTAAGACTTTATTTAATATGGCAGTCATTAACAGTTAGGGGAAAAAAGGAAGAGGCACCATGTAATTGATTAACTGGAAATGCACAACAGTTCTAAATGATTAAGGTGCTCCAATACACATCATGACTCCATTTACTATCCCCTCTTTTCTGTTAATTTGATTAAACTGTGGCAAAACTCTGAATGTACAAACGTCTCTGGTTCTGCTGTACTGGGAAGCCGTCAGCTGCATTTAGTGCCAAAAGGCAATTCTTGTTTAAACCACTGGTTGAATACCAACTTATAGTAGCAGAGGGTAGGGTTCTCTCCCTTTGAGAAACTGTGTGTAGCACCTGCCGATGAATTGTTCCCCTACCTATATTATGACTCAATGGGTGGTGCAGAGAGAAAAAAGAAAGCATTTAACTAATGAATTAGGAAAATGTTCTGTGGGCAGATGAAACTGATTAAAAAGCATAACAACAATGTTCTGCCTTATAAGTTGGCATATCAGCATGTGATCAGAAGAAAATCAACACATTATTTGAACAATAGAAAAGTTATACTAAAACATTCCTAAATAACTGTGTGTGCTATGTCCCTACAGTTCATCTGCAGTGGGAGAAACTGGATTCAGTGGGGTCCTCTTTAAACAGAAGAATTATCTGATAAGCACTATTCATGGTGGAATAGTTTTATGTCAACTAAATTGTGCCCCTAGTTACACATGTACAGCCCTATTAACTTCTGTAGGGCTACATCAGTGTAATGACAGGTAGAATTGTGCCCTATAATGTTGTGTGCCCTATGTTGTGTGTTATTGTGCCCTATAATGTTGTGTGTGCCCTATAATGTTGTGTGAGCTATTACCGAAGGCGCGTTAACAAAAAACAAAACAAAAAAAAGCTGAAAGACGTAAGAGGGTTCTTTTTGCTTGAACAGCAAGAAACAGAGTCACATGGTATTAGGTCACATAAAAGTATTTTATAGCTGATATTTTATATTCAGTTGTATATCATCAGCTGTATTTTGTTGTTTAAATGTATGATGTCATGTTCTGGCTAAAGAGCTTGTGAAATGTATTTGCAAATGTGAAATATTGAAAATTATAAAATGCACAAGAATATTACAGTAAGAGAATCCTATGAAGAGGTAATGGTATTGCTATGCTGCAAGATAAGGAAAACATGGATCAATTTACAACACAGCATATAAAAAATATACAGACTCTGTGGCCTTAATCCTGCCATCTGATCCACAGTCAGATGTTTGCACCTGTTCAGAGCTTCATTAACTTCAAAGGAGCTCTCAAGTGCACATAAGGGGTATCCCAGGAGAATCTGATAGGTGGGTCAGGGCCAATGTTTTGCACGGCCCCTAGAGCAGTGGTTTTTAACCTTTTTTTCATTTGTAGACCATTAAAAAATTTCAAATGTCAGTGCGGACCCCTTTGAAAATCTTAGGCATAATCTGTGGACTCTCAGGGTCCGTGGACGAGAGGTTGAAAACCACTGCCCTAGAACAATGAATCTTGTATTCTGGTGAAGTTATCTGTATCTAATCAGAGTGGAAATAATAATCCATACGATAAAACTAAAAGCAGATGTGCTCTTAAATTAAATGTAACAAAGTTACTGTGTGGGCTGGCTTAGTGGGCGTGACTTGACTTAAATACAGACAGCCTCTTAAGTGTGTGATCCCTTCCAGATGGGTAGGACACCTGTGTCAGGAGGTAATTCTGAGAGGAAGTGGTTCACCACATAGGTGTGTCTGTGCTCCCTGTATCTGGGAGAAAGAAGCTCTTCAGCAAGAGCAGTATTGGCAACATAACGTGGCTGCTCCATTATTGCTAGAAGAGGGTAAGTCCAAGTGCTTCTCTTTACTGAGGTCATGTCTGTGTCATTATTCTGGGGATCTCTGCTTGCTTGTCCTAACCCACCAGCAAGTAGACTGCAAGGTCAGGCGCAACAGTAATATTCTCCCTCTAATTTGCAAATAGTCAAGCGCTCTGTCAGTGCTCAATGAATAACAAATGAATCTTAATAGCCCAGGTCAGCCCCAGATGCTCTGTGCCCAGAGGGAGATTGCTGTGCTCAGAACTCCCTTGTCCATTCAGAAGGGAAGCTCGTGGCTCCTCCATGTGGAGCGTGCAGAACGAGGAGATGTCTGGTAGCATCATTGCCTGTCCTCCCAGCCCCACATCCTCCCAGAGATTACTCAGAAAAGGTCATACAGTTTAGGTCTATCTTACAACTTCCCCAATCCTTCTGGGGAAAAAGGGGGTCTTAGCAGTGCAATGTCAGGGCAGCGTTGTCCGGAAATTGAGTGGTGTAGATAGAGAACTCCAGAGTTTATGCAGAGGCATAAGGCCGATGGCCTATTTCTCCTTCAGATCTCAGGGGATGAGCAGGGCTTCTGGGCAGAACTGTAGCTCACTTAAAGGAAAATGAATCCAGGCCTGTCTCTTCACTTGGAATAGTTTCAGTAAAACTGCAAGGAGATCCTCAGCAGCTTTCTTTTTCCATGGCTGCTTCTTTGGGTATTTCTGTGGGAGGGGATGATCTGGGCCAATATCAGTACTGTCAGGAGTCTGAAGCTGAAAGCTTAGACCAAGACAAGTTTTCAAAAAAATAATGACATCCTTGTGCTGTTGTAAGTAACCAGAGGGCAATGGAGAGAAGTAGGATTCTACTCATGCATTCACTTAACAAATCTTTCTTTTGGGTAGGAGTGCAGCCTGGCTTAGCTTTTGGTGTGCAACTGTTAATTTGCTGAACCTGAAAAACAGTCTGAATTCATGACTATGAAATCCTGGTTCCCTTGATCTAATAACAAATCTTCATTTCAGTAATTGGATCATTCATTAGCTTCCCCACAATATGTTAAGTGGCATTGTCTGCTTAAATTTCAAAAACAACCAATCATAGCAGTTTGAGTTTACTGAGCTATAAAGAAGAGGCTGCACACCAATTAAATTCTCCTCCAATTTATTTCAGC
Source organism: Mesoclemmys tuberculata (assembly GCA_007922155.1). Classification (NCBI taxonomy): domain Eukaryota; kingdom Metazoa; phylum Chordata; order Testudines; family Chelidae; genus Mesoclemmys; species Mesoclemmys tuberculata. The sequence goes on from ML675610.1 coordinate 45,646,349, forward strand.
ACAGGGCAAAACAGGAGTTATCTTGAAGGCAATGTTTCAGTAAGATACAAAAGTTTCCAGGATGACATTAATGAAGAGTCATACTGTGCCCTAGGTGGGTTACCCTTGGAAAGGAAATGAGTGCCTAGCCTCCCTGAAGAGGGAGCATGAAGAAAGGTCATATCATTGTTTGACAGAAATGCTGACGACAAAATATTACAAAACTTCATCCTGCTGACCATATTGTGGCTATTTTTTCAGTGTATCTGGAGATGGACTGGTAAGTGGCTGTGGCAGGGAGGTCGACTGAGTTCCACATGAAACACTGATTTCTGGAAGTAGAAGAGTCAGTGGGGAAAGGGGCAACAGAAGGAAGTTACAGCACCACACTAGAAATGGCAGCTGAGCAGAGCAGGCTTTGCCTTCTTCCTCTGCACTTGGTGGCTGACTTAGCCATCTGAAGAGGTGGTGGGGATTGAATGGAGAGATGAGGCCTCCTACCATGTATCCATTATATCTGGCCTTGATTTGCATTGAGTTTTATAGCATTCATTTGGATTGATTCTCTTCCAGGGATTTTGGGGAGGGGTGAGGACTGGCCACATAAAGTAACTTTCTCCTGCACCCTCCCAATTTCTGGGATATTTTATGAAGCAGTTTTCAAAGGGCTTGGGGAAACTGGGACACATGCTGGAAAAGCTGCTGCTGCTGCTTCCATATTCTGTGCCTCTCCAGTAGACTTCTGCTATTTTATATTCCCCTCTGTTCCTGGAAGCAGACCAAACACTTGGGCCAAAGGCTGGTATTTATTGTAATGATTAGCACTTACTTTTTTAATTTTCAAAGCCCTTTGAATATGTTAGTGAATTAGCCCTAAGAGCACCCTTTTGAGGTAAGCGTGTAAGTATTATTACCCTCCTACCCCCATTGTCTTGACGGGGGAAATTAAGGCACGGAGGTTGTGACTTGACCAAGCCCACAAAGGGAGTCTGTATCAGGACAAGTGATTAGAACTCAGGAATTCTTGGCTTGCAAGAGCTGGGTTAGTTTCCCTGAATACAGCAGCTCTGACAATGATCCTCTGTTCTGACCTGTGACATACCTGCTATTCCAACTCTGGTGCCTCTTTTGAGCAGAAACTGCCAATCATGCCCAATGGTCTGGTAGTTGTATAATATGAACAAATGTTGGCAGGGGATTATGATTCATTCTTGATAGAAGCAGGATTTTTCCAACACTGACGTTGAGGGCATCAGAGGAGAAGCTGTACAATCAGACAGAATAAAACCAGCTTTGTCAAGTCCTCCATGCTGTTTGAAAACATGCATTAAACTGGCTTGCATATGAAAAGCTTTTTCCATGTACCCGAAGTATTAATCTATACATCCCCTCCTTTACTTTTAAAAATAATTTGACACACTCTGACAAGATACTCTTTCCATTTGGTTAATATCTGTGATGTTGCATATAAACAGCCATAAAAAATTTAATGTTAGCATTATTTTGTAACTTTACATTCCAGGGGCAACGTTACCTCTCCAGTATTGCATTTGTTTTTGATGTTCGTTTCTTCCTATTAAATGTATAGCTTAACACATTGCTTGGGTTTTTCAAACATATGCCATACAATACATAGAAATTCAGTATAACCCAGCTGATACAGGAAACTAAACGGTGTGACTTTAGGCAAGTCACATAACCTCTCCATAGCTCAACTTTCCCATTGCTAAAATGACAATATCACCAGTTTCCTACCTTTGACATTCAATAAATGTTCTTATTTTAACTTAAATGTTAACATTGTACTAATGTAGTGTTTTGCATTAAATACACACACACATATTCTTTCTTAAATAACTGTATACTCTGCACTAGTACATCTTTGCCTTTTACATGAACACTTTTAATAATCAATATTGATTGCCAGTTCAAAATGCTTCAATTTAATATTATTAATACTACAAGCTTGTCACCCTGCCAAATGATAAGAATCTCTGTGTAATTAAAGTGTTATGAAGAAGACCAGCTGCCTCAGGCACTTAATATGCAGTTCTAAGGTAATGAGACTATTAACAATTAGATTCGCTGACCTTCCTGTTTGAGTCACACTTTGCCTAGGTTGTCCCTTGGAGCAATAATTTTATGTATTTTCCTTACTTATGTGTTTCCTGGTCAGAGACTGATTAATATGCTCACCAACCATAACAACCTTTGAGATAAGGAATGAACTATCCAAGTTAGCTACTAGGTGTGAATCGCAAAGAAGTTACTTGGGGAAGAAAATAAACTAATATTGTTTACAGTACACATACCTTGGGTATGCGATGACCCAGGCAAAGCTAATTGAAATTGATTATGGTAAAGAAGTTTTAATAGCCCAGATCTGTGAGTTGAAAGGCTCTTCCACTAACCCATTCAGGATTTACAGCCAACCTATTTTATGACACTTTAATGTGGTGTTTAGCTGGAACAGTCAGAGGTAAAAAAAGTGACCCAATTGTCCCAAAAAAGGAGTCCTCCACCTGTTTGACTGAGTGAGTCACAAGCAAATCCTTGAAGCTTGTAACTGTTTGAATGGATGTTAGTTACTCTTCTATAGTCTGATCCTGCAGCACTGAAGTCAGTAGGGAGGCAGTTTGGCCTAGAGGACACAGCATGGGACTGCGAGTGAGACTTGAGTTCTATTCCCAACTCTGGCTTGCTGTGCACCTTGGGCAAGTCACTTCAGCGCTCTGTGCTCCAGAGTCCCTCTCTGTAAAATGGGGAAAAGGATAGTGACCTGCTTGGAAAAGCATTACACCGCAATAGAACTCCCAGGGCTGGCTGCTGGCCCATGTCAGCTGACTTGGGCTCATGGAACTATACAACTGTTGCATAGACATCTGGATTTAGACTGGAGCTTAGACTGTGGGCCCTCCCCACCTATCCCTTGTGAGCTCCCAGAGCCCACGCTTCAGTCTGAGCCTGGACATTTACACTACAGGAGTATAGCACCTCAGCCTGAGCATGAGTGAGCTGACACAGGCCAGCTGTGGGTTTTCTATTGCAGTGTAGACACTGTGTGTGTGTGTGTGTGTGTAATTTGAAAGATGTGAGATCTTTTTCTTATGGATAATTCAAACCCAGCTGAGTTTACAACTTCCTATGTGACTAGACACTAAAAATAAATCATTTGAAATTAAAAGACTACTGACTAGGACACTATGAAGTTCTGTAAAATACAATGCATGGTGTCATGGACAGGTACAATATTTTGTGTATCTTCAGTTTGAGTTCAAAATCTATGGAATATATTTATGAAAATTAAGGCCCTTGCTGAAACAGGACCATAATGCATAAAATAAAGATAAGGTTAAAAACAAACAAATGAAGGCCTCCGTCCTGTAAAAAGCTCCATGCTGGAGCACTCCTGAACTTTGGGTCTCCTTCTCAGTGTGGGGTTGCTACCTATAAAGAGTTACTTGCAGGATTAGGAACAAAATCAGAAAATGAAAATGTTAAAAGGTCTCATTCCAATATTAGCTTGGCCACATTGTACATATAGTTTGATAATTAAACTATCCATTAAATTTCTACCCTAATATCTACATTATGTATAATATGGACAAAGTTAATGTGCCAAAGAGAACCCTAACTTTTCATTTCCACACTTGTGAACGTTTTACTGACAAATTTAATATTACATTAACATAGGTTTTTATAAATGTTGTTTGCATTATTCTTATCTTGATAATTAAAAAAGATTCCTTGCAGCAACAACTCTCAGTCTGCCGCAGAGGGCAGGAAACAATAAATGTGTTTTTAATTATTTCAACCAGTGAAGCTAATGCTTCAGAAGCAAGCAAAATGCGAGATTAATATGTTAAAAACATTTTAAATGCATTTCATCCCCCAGAAGTATCAAATTAATTTTATATTCTTTGCTCTTTCATCTTAATTCAATTAAAATCCTTTTCTCTTATGCAACTAAAGTAATGTGCATATGCATATGTTCGATCATATTCCTGGACTTCAAACAGTGCAGCATTCTGGTCAGTCATATATACAACATAGAACACAAGTCACTTCACCATTGGATCAGTTTCCGTTCTCATTTAGAATTTGAGACACTGGATACATTTTCAAATTCTAAATCTCAGATTTAGAATTTGAAAATTGATCCAATGAATTGTAGATTCTGCCCTGCTCTAACTTCAAGTCACATCCCATATATCGTCATTATTGTGAGTAGTCCCTGCTCATGCAAGAGTTGCATCTAAATCAATAGGACAAATTGTCTGACCACAGATTGTTCAGATGCATGAAAGATTTCAGAATTGAGCCCTTATTTGATCAAGATGACATCCATCTCCCAAATACACTGATTGGTTGGTAGTTGTCACTTCAGACTGTTGCCAACTTCCTGCAAAGATGTACACAACCTATGTCAATCATCGTAGCTATACTGACCGGAGTGGAGTTGTGCCAGTTTGTACCAGCTGAGGATCTGGCTCTGGGAGTGTGGAACTGCTCACAGTGCAGGATTAGTTCCCTATTAAATTATTTTCTCATAATATGTAATGTTTTGTGTTTATACTTTTAAATGGCTTTATAAATATAAATTAATTATTAGAACTGATCAAACATTTTCCACAGAACAGTTTTGTGTAGGAAAATGCTGTTTTGATGAAATCTAAATATTTTGTAGGAATGTGTTGATTTTTTTACTGAATTTCTGATGGAAAATTCAAAATATTCATTTTGACTTTCTCATTGCTTTCTGATAATGCTGAAACATTTTGGTTTAACTGATAAAATTAATATTGTATTTTATGTGATGTTTCAACATTATCAAAAATCATTTGGGACAAAAGAAAAATTGAAATATTGGAATTTTCCTGGTTTCAAAATTGTTTTCCAATGAGCGCTGATAATTACAATGTAAAACACATGAGACATAATGATATTTCAATTGCTACTGGCAACTTTATTTATTCATCCATTGGTAGCTTGGACCTGCCAAGACTCATTGATGCATGTGTTGTACCTATTTATGCACCGTGAATAGGCCCATTGATTTTAATGGAACTACTCACCATGTGTGACATTTAGAATGTGATTAAGACTTTCCAGGATCAGAGCCTTGTTTTATCAGTGGAAAGAATAAAAAAATAAGTAAACATTGAGGAAAACAGCCCTCAGATGCATGGAGTTGATACAGTATAGTCCTTCAACAAGTCCCTGATTCCGTAAACACTCATGTATTTAAGTAGTTCAATAAACTTAAACGGACTGTGCAAATGCTTATGGTTACTCAGGGACTGAAAGTGCTTGCAGGAGTGGAGTCCTAATAGCTATTTTTTACCTTACTAATAGTAATGAAAATTGTTCATAATACAACTAAAAAAATAACAAGAGATATCAGATGAGCAAGAAAATAGAATTCAATAGAGTTGAGGCCATTGGTTATGAGGGTATTAGTATAATACAAATGTTTGCTAATAATAATTATGTCATTTCAGATTACTACCGAGGCATAACAGGAATTTCAGAAATAATGTAAAGAGAAACATTGAGACAGATTATTATATTTCTAGAGAACAGGTGCTCTGATGCTTATAACATGAAAACTTGGAAAATAATTTTTCAGACAATATATCATAATGAATGTACAAAAGTATCCCAGTTGGGACCTTATTGAGCAAACACACATCTGCCTAAATTTACATATATGAATAGTTCAATCATTTGTGTAAAGTTATGTATGTGCTCAACTGCTGAAAGATCAGGGTTTGGTGAGCACGCCATATGACCTAGGATTGTGCATTACTGTACCATAAGTGTGTTTCTATGATTCATTTTATATATCTTTGTCTAGGACATATGAATCCAGGATTCTCCATTTATTTTTCAAGTTTAAAAAATTGCATGTAGACTAGCAAGCAAATGATATACATGTTTGGGATATACACATGGAGAATATGCTCACATGTAAGAAGCTGTATATTTAATGTTTTAAAAAATTGCACATATGTAGAGAGTGTACACTATCTGCAATGTTAAGAGTAAAGGAACTTATTATAAAAGGGAGCGAGACTTGTTAATATATGTTAATAAGGATTGGGTCTGGCTAAAAGCTTCCTTTCAACCCTGCAGGTAATTAAAGAGTTCCACTAGAAAAGCATGACCTCTTACTGTGCTGTTCCTTCAATTCTGTTTTGAGGAAAGATCCAAGTCTTCTTTCTAACCTCTATCATCCTTTTTAATCATTAGCCCTTCAGTCTAAAAGCAATTATTTAATACATTTTGGTGGCAATCCCTGTGCAATCAACCAATTTATCAGTGCTATTGCTTCGTGGTTGGCAGGCCAATCTATGGACATACTTGAGGTTCATAATAATTAGAAAGCCCTTAACAAAATGTCACTTTAAAAATACATTTTGTCATATAAATTTCAATTGTTAACTTCAAACTTGTTGAAAGTTCCAGACTATCAGCACAGGAAAATGAAGTCGTACTTTATCCACAGAACAAATTCTTTACAGCATAGTCAATGATAGGACAAAATTTCCCGCTCAAATTCTTACTAATTTTCCTTCAGGCCTATACTGGAAGGATGCTATCTGGAGAGAGGCTGGTTCTGTTTCCACAGATGTACAGCAATTCTTGACTTTTGTTAAGAGTGCCAGCAAGGAAGCCAATTAGTTCCTATTTACAGAGGGCTTTGTAGTGTGGAATCATGACCTGTTTTTCTGGATTGTGACCCCACACTAATTTCATAAAGGCAAGTGAACAATCATGTATTGGCAATGATTTTCAGTCACTACTGATCTAGGCTAGACTTGAACCAGGGATCTCAAGGAAATAGTGTGGAATACCCTTGTTCTCAATCAATTTCACATTTTAAAAAGGCTTACTGATCTGAACTAGCAACACGTGTTTTAAATACAGTGTAAAATTAAACTATCAATTTTCTTCTTATCTTCTATTCCTCCCTCCTCTTCAAGTTTTTGAGCCTCTGACAGCTGGTCCTCTGGACCTGAAAGGAAAAAGCTGCTGAAAATGATTAAGTGAGAAACCAGCTTAGAGAAAGATTGTAACGTGCAAAATTTAAGTTTTAGTCACTAGAAAACGTTTTGTTTTGTTTTGTTTGTTTATAATCATACCTGTCTCTTTTATTCTTGCTTAATGTCAGGTAAATCTCTGTTCTTTGTTAATAATTGTATTCTTATTTAGCTCAGTGCTGTGTATTAAATGGGGGATGGGTCTTCCGCCAACCTAACAGGCTGGTATATTCACCCCGTCTTCAGAAGCAGAAACTTAATAACTTCTGTGAATACCCAGTGAGAGTGACTGGACACTGCAGAAAGACGTCTCTGCGGAACTCAGGAACTGGGGTTCACTGAGGCAATTTTTGGTCTGGCAAAGTCCTAAACAGCATGCTTGCAAGGTAGACAAGCTGCTTTGTCAGGGAACTGACACACGGTTAGCACAGGAAAGCTCACTCTTGCTGAGGCAGAGTGGTAACACAATGGCTTACAGTTCTGGGTGAGCAAGACGTCACAGACTCCTTAGCCGCCTTCTATCTGCATAAACCACATAACTTCAAATCTTCCTCTTACCTATGTACTTTTTCCCCTTATACATCCTCCTGCTCAGGAAACCTCCTTCTTCACTTGATTATGCTTCCATACATTCCTCCTTCATGTCTGTCCTGCATCCTCTCATTTTCCACAAGACCTACAACCTGATTCTCCCCTCAAATAAGAGTTAACAAAGTAATAAAAATAGGCTTATGTAACCAAGAATGATGTGCTCAGTAGAAGTGCTTGATGATTTTCTTTTTATGGCATCCCTTTATTTATAGCAAAGATTTTGCACTGCACTTCTCACCATGGTATGAAAATGCCTGTACATTCTCTGTTCAGACTGTATACTCCTCTGAGCAGGAACTATGTCTCTTTACTTGTCCAAACAGTACCTAGCTATATAGATCCAGTACTATTATTTATTTAGGTTTTATGGCACTGCTCATGTATAAAGTGAAGTAAGTGCATAAATGTTTGCAAGATTAAGATGTTGGGCAGTGAAGCTGGAGTTAAGTTTGAGAAAGACACTCCTTTCTAAAACTCAGTTTTCCGTCATATAACTATGAGTTCTCTTCTCATTTTCCTCCATCCTCCCCTGGGAAATGATTCTCGTGCTTGGTGTCCTGAAGTCTTTTTTTTTTTTTTTTTTGTAAAATTTGATGAAAATCCATTGAGCTGATGAGTTGTATAGAAAAACATTTATTGTGGTTTTAAACACATTTCAAGAGTTCTTTTAAAAATTCAGATCACTCTGATTTTTAAATATCAATTTAGTATTTATTTATTTTCCATTGCAGTAGTGCTCAAAAAGTTGTAGCTGTTTTCCAGTCAGTTAGGAAAAGTCCCTGCCACAAAGAACATGGTATGATATATATATAGTTAAGTCATATTCCCCAAAATGGAAACTAGTTTCTGCAGTGCATGCTGTTCTTTATAATGAATGTGTGCAAAACATTTTGTTAAAAATAACAAAGGTAAGAAGGCTTTTGAAAATATGATAATCCATTAAAGTCCGTGGGAATTTTGCCATACACTTTGCAGGTGGGGATGGAGGGGAAGGGCTCATGCTGAGCATATTGACTACTTGGAGTAATTCATTTACCTTGACAAATAAATAATGCACCATACAAAATAGCTTCTATGGCTCTATGACTGAGTTCTGAAATTCATTTCCAGTTTTGTGCGCTTCAGAGCCCAGGGGTTCTGGAAAGTGGCCATGAACATTTCTTGGCCTCTTCTAAAACCATTTTAAAGGTGGTTGAACTCTTATTCCACCCAACCTCTACTCCAGCTTACCCATGTCTACTAGATTGTATTGGAAAGATGACAAGATTGCTTTCTTCCATTTTATCCATCTATTTGAGTTTTGTCTTATTTTAAAGGATACTGTGTTCTGGTGTGTGCAACGCTATTGTCCACACAGTTAGCTTCCAGTTGTGTCATCTAACTACTAAAACCATCACTAAAGAAAAGGGAGTTAGTGGTAGAGCTCGGAAATCCCCAGATATCTGCTTTATATCCCCGGACCATTTCTTGCAGATTGGGGTGGGATGCTCACAGCTGTTAGGTTGCTAGCAGGACTCAGCAGCTAATCAGCTGGTAGGCGGGAGGGTGAAGTGGGGCCCGCGGGGCTCAACAGCTCATCAGCTGTTAGGTGGGGCTTATCAGCTGTGTGGCATGGCATGGGCTCAATAGCTGATGGAGGGCTGCTGGCTCCAAAACAGCTGATGAGTGGATGAGGGAGTGTGAATGCAGGTGCGGTGAAAGTTTATTCCTGCAGATGCAGATCCACATGTTTGTATCCGGGCAGGGCTCTGGTTAGTGGGGGTATGGAGACAGTTTGTTTGTGTGTAGTAATGGTCCCTCCTAAGACAGAACCCTCGTATGATATGGCCATTGTAAATAAAGAGTTGCAAAACCAGCATCATCTGATTTAACTTCCCTTAATTTGTAGGAATAAGTGGATCTATATTCAAACTGAATATCTTGGGTTGATCTCTAATTTTAATAAAAATAATACAAAATCTTGTACGATTTCAAGAGCTTTGTCTGAAATTATGATAAGCATCCCAACTCTTAAACCCTTTACCAAACCTCCTATCCTTCTGAAGTTCACCCATCCTTACCCTGAATTTTAAACTGCTAATGACAGATAAGTCCTGACTTTTCAGTTGCATTTTGAACATGCACTGATTCAATGGTTATAAAGTCTAGTTTAAACACTAAACAAACATTGGTTACTAGTTATGTTTAATCTTAGGCAATGTCTGCATACCAACATATGTCCACACAAGTAACACCAGCATAGAGCTCCTGAAGTTAGTACGTCGCTGGTGCGCACACGTGGCTCCTGGTGTCGTAGTAAACTTATTCACAAGGAGGGCTTGTATCCATGGACAGTGTGGTGAACCGTGGGTAGGTATTCCACTGGGCAACTTGCCGTTGTACAGCACACTGGGTTTTGGGAAGTTTTGGCAATGTATGGTGGGGATGAAACTAGTTGCCCAGGGATGACTAGGTGCATGCGGTCATCCTCCCAGTTTGTAACCGCCTCTATCCCATAATGCTATCTATATCCCATAATTTTCATGCTGTTTTCTAAAATCCTACCAACCCACGTGGCCCTCCTCACCATCTACCATCTCTGAGAGAAGCATGGAGCCTGCATGGCACTGCACTACTGTCAACAGTGTTTCAAGTACAAGGTGCATGATCCTGGAGTATTTGCAGAGCTGAAAGGAGAACGAATGAGTAGGGAATCTGACCGTTCTCTTGAGGACAGATTGCTGTGGGACATAGCGAGAATCAATTCAAAGTTGGTGGTGGTGTTCACGGAGCAGATGCAGATGGTTGAGCACTACTTGTGGGTCTGAGAAACATCCACTGATTGGTAGAGTAATGCAGGTGTGGGATGAGAAGCCAGGGGTGCAGACCTTTCAGATGTAGAAGGCCACATTCCTGAATCTGTATATTGAGCTTGCCCAGCGCTCCAGCTCAGGAGCAATAAAATCTCCACTGACAGTGGAGAAGCGAGTGGCGATCAAACTGTAGAAACTTGTAATTCTAGATTGCTACCGATCAGTTAGGAGGTGGGAAATCCACCACTGGGGCTGTTGTAATGCACAGGTACAGGGCCATTAATCTCCTTCTTCTGTGCCAGACTGACTCTTTGCAATGTGCAGGACACAGTAGATGGCTTTACAGCAATGGGGTTCCTGAATTGCGTTGGTGTGGTAGAGAACACGCACATCACTATTTTGGCACCAGACCACCTTCCACTGAGTGCATCAATAGAAAGGGCTACTTTTGTATGCTTATGCCAGCATTGCTGGACCACTGGGAATGCTTCACAGACATCATTGTGGACTGGGCTGCATGATGTTTGCATCTTTAGGAACACAGGAGTTTTCAGAAAGCTACAAGTAGGCAATTTTTCTCCTGATTGTGGGATTACCAGTGGGCATGTTAAAGTGACAATAGTGATTTTGGGCAGCCCCGTCTATCCTTCACTCCTCTGGCTGATGTAGCCGTACACCCATCACCTCATCAGCACCAAGGAATGATTCAGCTGCCAGCTCAGCAGATGCTGAATGTGGCTTTGGTTGTTTGAAAGGATGTTGGTGGTGTTTACTCACAAGATTGGATCTCAGTGAGAAAAAAATATCCCAATGGTTATAACTGCCTGCTGTGTCTGCCTAAGGGGGGGGGGAAGTGGGGTGGAGGTGAAGAAGATTGCTGCTGAATGGGAACAGCCAGATACAAGGGTTATTAGAGCTCAAGGAGGAACTATATGGCTCAGGGAGGCTGAAAGACCATTTTAACAGTCAGCCAGAGTAGTGTGTGGTGTTGTAGTGTGCTCTGCCTGCCCTGCTCTTTTGTGGCCTCGTAGGAATTGTGTGGTGAGGGCTGTACATGTAGGACTATAACCTCATCAGTGCATCTGTTAATTTTGTTTGTGAATGATCCTATGAGTAGCTTGACACTATGCAGTAACAGATAATAGATTCTTTCAGGACCGCTGAGCGCTCAGAGCATATGGTGCGAAGTAATGAAGATGAATTATGTTCCAAATAATAGAACTTTATTCTGTAACAAAATCAGTGCAAAATAAAAACACATTTAAAACTTGTTCTCAATTTATTAAGGGAAAAGAACGTTCATATCCATTTCAGCTACACATCCACTGACCTGTGAAAGCGACTGTAGGTATATGTGAAACTGTGGTTGTCTTTGATATCCGCCAAGAGTGGAGTGGTAGGAGGAGTGCAGTGACACCTGAAGACATGGAATGTTGAGGGGAGGTATAGGAAGGTCCCAATATTGAGGTATCAGTGGGCTGCAAAAGGAGGCAAACCCAGGATTGTTGAAACTGCAGATCTACTACTATCCGTGGCACATATTCTCCCTGAAAAGCCCCATTATGTCCTAATGTATCTTCCTTTCTTTTTCCTGCTGGGGTTCCTGGTCCTTTCTCGTTCCACTTTTTCCTTCCTCACGCTATATTCCAGGGTCATGCTCCAGGCCCTCGTCTCATTTGCTGATGCAATACTAGATTGCAGCATCTCCTGGAGCACACCATTCTGAGTCCACTTTTTTTTCTTCTCCGTCTCTCATTTCAGGCATTCTGCAGCTGTGGTGTGTGCGGCCCTCAAGGCCACAATGGAGGCAGCTGAAGATAAACTACAGCAGAGTACCATTGTTGGCATATTCACAACACAAAGCAAAACATAAGATTCTGACCTCACTCCCCTAAAGTTTTAAGTGTACATTGTCACTTCTGGCGGAAATTGTGCCTGGCTCCAGCCACAACACCAATCATGGTGAATTCAGCCTGCCATAGACTGAAGTTGTACGATTCTGCTAGTGTAGTGAAATGACACCGACTGCTGGCACCATTTGCCACAGGTGGTGATGATCTTACTCACTCCTGAGGATAAACAAGGCAGAGAGACCACAGTTGCTGCTGGTGGCCCAAAGCTGCCTGGGTCCATATGCTGCTAGCTTATGTACTACAATGGTGCCTGCTGAAGCTATTGCTAAGTGGATGGGAAAGTGTCCTATGGCAGAGGAAGAAATAAAGCAGGCCACCATAGAAACCTTTGTCATAGGAAAGTTTCATCTAGATCTCCCAGGAGGATTCAAGGAACATCCTTGTGTAAGTTAACAAACTGCTCTGTATGTCCATCTGGAGCATGTAGCTAGCATGATTAGATGGGCAGTTGCACACAATAATGTGCTTGCCAAACCAGGTAATCAGGAAAAGGAATTTTAAAAATTCATAGGCCTTTAAAGGTTCTCTGTGACCTCTAGGCAGTGTAGTTCACAGTGGTGACTAGAACGGTCCATGCAGGGCACTGTGGGACAGCTGCTGGATTTACAGTTAGGGTCGATATCAGTATCACCGTATCTTAACTCACACGGTGTTGATTTGAGTACATCAACCATGACTCTGTGCCACTCTGGGAGGTGGTGTTACTATGTTGGTGTAATAGGATGCTAACATTAGTGAGAGAGAAATTTAAATGTAGATGATGATAAGGCTGATGTAAGTTGCCTTGTGTTGACCTAACTTTATACTGTAGACCAGGCCTTTGCTGGCAGCCTAAATATGACTAATATAACTATTTCTTACAAGTATTGTTTAGGCTGCCAGCTAAGGCCTGGTCTACAGTACAGAGTTAGGTCCAGACACTCAGAGCATCAGCCCTTGCCCTCTGCTATTCACCAGCAGAGTACTGTGCTTCTGGTGTTGCTCATCTCACATGAGGCTGGTCGATATAGAGTTTAATAAAGCTATGGCAAAGTATCGGTTGCAAAGGCTACCAATGCTTAGCAATATAGCACCACCCCATATTTGCTGTGAGAAGACCTCTGTCATGTTGTTGGCTAAGATCTGTGACAACAGCGACCTGCCATTGTACACAGACCTCTTCAATCACACACCTCCCCCCGGCCCAAGCTTGCCTGTGTTCTAGGTGCCTGTTATGGGCATTTATGCCACTACAGGACATGACGGTGGAATCTTTTTGATGCAATGGCTGGCCAGTGACGACAGTTGTTAATCAATCTTTTGGCACTGACCCAACCATCTGTCCATGAGGTTTTGATCTGCCAACGAACCTGTGGTCATCTTTGAACCATTTTCAAACAGGACAGGGCAACTGTGCAGCCAATATCTTTAAATGGAGTTTTTCTAATGACCCACGATGCATGTGTCAACTCCAGACTGTCACATATTATTATCAAGTCCCCACTGACTTATTTTGACTGCAAGCTAACAACTCTTCAGCTGGCTAATAATGATGCCATTAAATGGCTGGTCACATTTTGCAAACGATGACATACAAAGGTAATATCCTGTCTACAATGAAATTTACAACCACATTAGTTAACGTGTGCAAGTGTAATTCAAATATAGATGAGTCTTGAAGGATTGACAAGCAGTGTCCTAGAACAGCTAAACTGAGATTACAAATAAATTTTAGAAGATATTATTGAGCTAATAATTTTCTGAAATGGACATTCTGTAACTTGGAAATCATGGAGCAGGTCCTCAAGGAATCCATTTTAAGACACTTAAAAGAGAGGAAGGTGATCAGGAGCAGCCAACATAGATTCACCAAGGGCAGTCATGCCTGACCAACCTGATTGCTTTCTATGAAGAGGTGACTGGTTCTGTGGATGAGGGGAAAGCAGTGGACGTGATATACCTTGACTTTAGCAAAGCTTTTGATATGGTCTCCCACAGTATTCTTATCAGCAAGATAAAAAAGTATGCGTTGGATGAATGGACTATAAAATGGATAAAGAATTGGCTAGAGGAAAGGGCTCAATGAGTAGTGATCAATGGCTCCATGTCTGGCTGGCAGCCGGTCACAAGTGGAGTGCCCCAGGGGTCTGTCCTGGGGCCGGTTTTGTTCAACACCTTCATTAATGATCTGGAAGAGGGGGTGGATTGCACCCTCAGCAAGTTTGCAGATGACACTAAACTAGGGGGAGTGGTAGATACCCTGGAAGGGAGGGATAGGATATAGAAGGACCTAAACAAATTGAAGGATTGGGCCAAAAGAAATCTGATGAGGTTCAACAAGGACAAGTGCAGAGTCCTGCACTTAGGACGGAAGACTCCCATGCACAGCTACAGACTGGGGACCGACGAGCTAGGCAGCAGTTCTGCAGAAAAGGATCTGGGCGTTACAGTGGATAAGAAGCTGGATATGAGTCAGCAGTGTGCCCTGGTTGCCAAGAAGGTTAATGGCATTAGTAAGAGCATTGCCAGCAGATCACGGGACATGATTATTCCCCTCTATTTGGCATTGGTGAGGCTGCATTTGGAGTATTGTGTCAAGTTTTGGGCCCCCCACTACAAAAAAGATGTGGACAAGTTGGAGAGAGTTGAGCGGAGGGCAACATAAATGATTAGGGGGCTGGAGCACAAGACTTATGAGGAGAGGCTGAAAGAACTAGGCCTGGTTTGTCTGCAGAAGAGAAGAATGAGGGGGGATTTGATAGCAGCCTTTAACTACCTGAAAGGGGGTTCCAGGGAGGATGGAGCTAGGCTGTTTTCAGTGGTGGCAGATGACAGAGCAAGGAGCAATGGTCTCAAGTTGCAGTGGGGGAGGTCTAGGTTGGACATTAGGAATAAGTTTTTCACTAGGAAGGTGGTTAGGCAATGGAATGGATTACCTAGGGAGGTGGTGGCATCTCCCTTTTTAGAGGTTTTTAAGCTGAGGCTTGACAAGACCCTCTCTGGGATGATTTAGCTGAGGATAGTCCTGCTTTGGGCAGGGGGTTGGGCTAGATGACCTCCTGAGGTCCCTTCCAACTCTAATATTCTATGATTCTATAAAAACACATTGTCTAAGTCCAATGACTTTTTGAGTTAGAATGACCAGAATTATGGTATATTGATAGTCAAGTAACATACCGTGTTGAAATTCAAGTGAATATACTCCCAAATAATATTTAACAAACTATATTTGAATGAGCAATTCTTTTAAACAAATACTGTAGTGTGATTTAGAAACAGACTGTATGGGTTGCCGAATGATATACAGAAGATTTTATTTGATTACAAAATTGGTGAAACTCCTTTTCAGGAATCCAAAATGGCATGGAGAAAATTCTCTTCTGCCATGTACTACCATCCACACAGAGCATGCTTTCTCTGTTTTAGGCCATGTTCAAAATAGATATATACATAGACGTGTAGTCTGAGCGTCAAAAATCCTAGGGGCAACATTTTAAATAATGATTGCCTGACAGTGGGCTACTCAATCCTTATTTAGGAACCAAAATAAATGACCTGATGGTGTGTGTTTTGTTTTTTGTTTTTAATTTAAAGGTCTTCAGCACACAGCACCTTCCTGAGTTTTAAAAATCTTAGCTTTAGTGTGTACTTAACTGTCTTTAGCACTTGGTTCAATTCTTGAAAGACACTGTTTAAATTCTGCATGTGTTCAATGCTGAGAAATGTCAGAAGGAAGGCTACTAATGTGGGATAATCCCACTGGGCACATTTGTTTGCCATTGACTAAATCAATGAGAACTCCAGATTATTAACAGATGTTCCATGTTAATCTGAACTATACTGAGCCAATACATAGTACAGATGTTTCAACCTAAGCATGTGGCTATTTGGCAACTGTGCAGTGAAGACTTTTGGGGCCTGATTACTCAATTTTAAGGAAAAACCTCCAAGTGAAGTCAATGGGAGTTTTTTCCAAACAAGGAACTCAGCATAAAACAATGGGACTCCACTATGTTCTCAGTATGTAGATATTGTTAGCATCAGTGGAATTTATGCCAGTACAGCAGGGATAACACATTTTATTAATTGTAGATTAGTGTGTGGCTCTCTCCTTCATTTGAAAGTTGGAGGCTTAAACATTTATGAAAGATTTGTGATGGACTTCCTTAGCCTCAGAAACCAGCATTCCCTTTTGGAGACGAAAAAGACTAGCCAAAACAGTAATGTAAAGGACAGCAGAAAGTTTTGTGAAATTCTCTCTTTGAATTTTCTTTGAGAATCTAAAACCCACATCCTGCAAACACTTATACAACTTTTAGGTGGGGAATAGGCAGATGGAGGAATGGGGGAGGAAGGTACAGTCTGAATGAATAGGAGGTTTGGGGTTTGAGGATGAGCTGCAGGTTTTCTGTATCATCAGGACCACTTTATATCAATCGTTGTAATTTGAACTCAGCTGGGTCTTCCAGCAAGCAGAGGCTTCCAGTGGCAGAGGCAATGTTGCCAACTCACAAATGTTTAGCAATGTAATTATTGCACCCTGGAGGTAGGCAGGTGAAATTCAAAAATAAGAGAAGCCAGAAAACGCAGCCTTCTTTGGAATAATCTCATAATGGGAGGGTGGGGAAGGGGGAACAATATCATGATTTTTTGGAATTGGACTCATAATTGTATTTATTTATAATTTTAATGATTGGCAATACTGTATTCACACCCTACCACTTACCACTTAAAAACAGTTAAACACTGCTGTCCGCAAATTAAGTTCCACAACTCTTATGAGAGTGCTGCAGTGTATAGAAAGTGCCACCTACTTCATCTTATCAGAACTTGCTATCAAAAAAAAAAAAAATCTGGAGCTACTCTCATGTACATCAGGTGAAATCTGGCTCGTGGTTTTCCCGAGTGTCTGAACAGCACCAGGTAATCTTACTTTTGGGATAGAGAACAGCAGCTGCTGCCTTCCTATATCTGCTCACTTTATCACCTCTCCAACCTGATTCTCTTCTCACTTACATAGCTTTGTAGTGCTGTAACCTCAGTGCATTTACCTCAGAGGAATAATTTACTTCCCATTTACACTGGCATAAGCAAGAGAAGTTTCAGGTCCTTTATCCATACAAATTTCAGATGGCAACATCTACTGCCTTACCTCTAGCTTCTCGTGAAATAGGTGTTGGCCTGCATATCTTCACCTGATTTGAGGATCACTTTGGAGCATAGGTATGATATAGGTGTACAGAGAGCATGGTTCATGTGTGCACCTCTCTTCAGGGAGGCAAGCTCCCTGCCCTGCCCCACTCACCTGAGGCCTCGCCCCTACCACCCAAAGCCCTGCTCCCCACTCCATCGCTCCTCTTCCTGCTCTCAGCAGCTGGCTTGCTGGTGCAGCCCCAAACCCCAGTCGTCAACTTGATGATCTCAGGGAAGGGGCAGAACAGAGATGGGAAAAGGCAGGGCCACCATGGCCCTGTTATCCGGCAGTGGGGCCTATTATACCTGCTGCCCGTGACTGAGGGCTAGAGTGAGGAAGCAGTGTACATGCCCAGAAGCAGACATTTTTTGGCAGCTAGGGAACTTTTACAGCAAAAAATTTAGGCTCTAAATGTGTTTCGGCACCTACGGGTCTAAGCTGCACCTGGGTGGGAGAGGTTTGTGGATCACAGTAGTGCATGAAAAGCAGAATGTAGGTTCCCAAATTCTTTTATGAAGCTGAGCCCTTCTGAGTTGATACAGGTCCACTGTGCCTGCATCTTTCCCAGATCATGTAAGTTCAGGCTATAAGAAGGTGTTCTGGGAAGATGGAAGCTGAATATAAAAGGCAGGTGGTAGCTTTCAGTATGAAGAGACGTGGATTGAGTAAGGATAGCCCTGTACCCATGAATGAAGGGGTGAAGCCTTGGAACCGAGCAGAAGGACTTGCGAATAAGTGATAGGGGAAAAGATGGAAGATTTTTCTGTGAGGGTTCTGTAGGTCCACAGCTAGTCAATTTTTTTTCACCTGTAGAAAATCTGAGAAAAATATTGTTGAAAGTTTCTGCTGAAAATTTTGCCTCCTTAATAAAGCCTTAAAATATTTTGGTCAAAAGCTGAAATATTTTGATTTGGAAATTGTGCTTCAGTACCTCACACTCCTTTTATCCTCTGTTGTTTCGGCTCTGCAGACAGGTTGTTTCCCAAACTATGCTATCGGTAACTTGTGCAACTCTTTTGTTCCCAGTTTGTCCTTTAATTATATGTACACGTAAAACTGAGATAGTTTTGTTCGTAGGATCTGTGATGACGGATCAAAAGGAGAAAACATAGTTTGACTTTTATTTAGCTGGTTAAATTTGCAGAGGTGGGAATTAGAAAAAAAAATCTTTTTAATTTGAAATGGAACAAACTTGACAGGTATTTATTGAGACAAAGCAAGAGACCACTAGAGACAATTTTAATCAGTGTTTAGAGTGAACCAGACTTTGAAATCCATTTAATTACTCTAAGTGAGGAGTGCTTAAGTTTTTCCATCTACAGATACATATTTCCCGTGTGCCAAGAGCCCCAGACTCACAACAAAACAGTATGTACATTCACACTGAAGCAAATACATGCTTAATGGACAGCAGCTCTGAGTTTATAGGAAGAGTGGGAGTCAGTGCCTGCATTGTACATAATGTTGTTGCAACCCAAGACACTTTCAGCTGGCTTTCAAGGGAGAACTTGCTCCAGATGTTTTGTGGTATTAAATATTTGTTTTGCACAGCTGGAGTGTGGAAAAAAATTCCTTTTTATATAACCTGATCCTGAGAGAGATTAAAGCCCTTCAGGATTGTGCCCTTAGCAAACACATGCCAAGGGGTCCGAGGATAGAGCAAGTCAGTTTAATTTAACCCAATGGAAGGTCTCTTCTGGTGGATTTGGAAAGACACAGTTAAGGATACTTTGGGTCACAGGATTTGTCCATACAATGCATTAGTGAGCACCAGCTGAGGTGTAAATTCTAGCATACACCAGCATGCTGTGCAGTAACCATCCACGTAGACCCTGCTGGAGCGTACTATAAGTTCCCTGGTGCACATTGACGCAGTACCCGTTGAAATGTCTAGGTCAATGTGTAGGATCCACGTGGACAGTTAGTATTCAAACTCCTGCTGCGCACTACAATTTACACCTCACTGCAGGCATGCTACTGCACTGTGCAGGCAAGACCACGGCAAGCAGGTTTCAGAGACCTTCAGAAGCCCTTTCTGGGTTGATTCCTGTCATGAAGTGTTTGTGTCATGACAAATGGATGGATCATTTGATGATTACTTGTTCTGTTCTGAAGCACCTGGCACTGGCCACTGCCAGAAGACAGGACACTGGCCTAGATGGACCATTGTCTCTGACCCAATATGGCAGTTCTTATGTTCTTAAAAACCATCCTGGGACTTCTTTTCACATGATTTGGTTTAAACTGTCTGCATTGTACCCCTCCAACAAGAGCAAGTGCTGCTCTTGGTTTAGATCTCCAAAGGGATTTAGGTGTTGCGACACCTTACATTGACACCTAGCCACTCAGTGGAATCCACAACCTTAAGTTATACAGCAGTGCATGGGGGAGAGTTAGGCACTCCAGAAAGGGATCCACCAAAGCCAGCATGTGGCAGGGGTAGGAGATAGCTGATAGAAAATACTGGGGAGAGGGGCTGGCCTATGCCTCGCTTCTCTTAGGGGTTTAGGTACCTAAATCCAGCCTGAAGGGAGATGCCTATCTTTGCTTGGGATCCACAACCAGGAACTCTCCCCTGGAGCTAGGTGCCTAAGGTGTGGTTTGGCTGGTTGGGTTTTTTGGTCCAAATTGAGGAGGAGGCAGCACAGTCCTCCCATTCTAACCTATAGCCCAGTGGTTAGCGTGCTCCCCTGGGATGGTGGGAGACTGGAGTTCAGTTGGCTCCTTTGCCTATTGTGGAAAATTGGACTCACCCCTAGGGGGAATGCCTAAGCTACTGGCCTATAGCACCATCACTCCCACGCTGGACGAATGCATGGTTAATTATTGAGACATAGTGGAACAGCTCCCACAAGAGAGACTGAGACTCATGTGCGACAGAATGTCCTTAACTCCAGTGGTTAGGTCAGCCAGCTGACAGGTGAGCAGCCCAACTTCAAAACCCTTCTGCACAGCAGGGAGAGGGGGGACTTGAATGTAGGTTTCAGACATCCCAGGGGAATGTATTAACCCCTGGGCTAACGTTTTAAGGAGGCTTCCCTCTCTCCCACTGCTGCATTTTTGCCCCCAAACACAAAACTACCCGATTGAAAGAAAAAGCCCTGCTACATCCTGGGCCCCCTAGCCAAGTTTTCCTGTGAAAGGTGCGGTGGAGGAGAGAGATGCCGGCTAGGTGCATCGACCTTGCCTAGTTTGAGGAAGGGTCACAATTTCCCCTCCCTTCACTGATCAAAACCTCAGGTACAGAGCATGGCTGCTTGCCCCAGGAGCTGCTCAGGACGGAGCTAAGCAGGGTCGCTGTGCGGTGGGGGCGCGTGCTTTTTTAATCCCTTTCTGCACTGAAGTGAACGCTGGTAAGTGGGGGCTGCTAAATCATTCATGCTCCTGTTTGCTCCTTTTAGCAATTGGCTCTCTAATTGCTTCTGTTTGCATTGATCGCGCGCGGGGCGGAAAGGGAGTCTCTGGAGTCTCCCAAGTTAGCTCTTCGGTTAGTGAGGACCCTACCTCCTCCTCTTTCACCTTGCTGGAGCCGCTGGCTATATTTTAAGGCAGACGCGCCCGGCTCAGCACCTGTTCTCCGCTGTCCAGGGAGCAGAGGTTGACAGCTCTCCTCCAGGGGATCTTTGCCTGGGTTTATTGCGCTCCCCTCTCCTCTGCTCCTCGCTGTGGCTGGGGAGTGCCAGGCTGAGCTCAGCTCCCCCTCTCCACTGGCACCATTAGACTCAAACAAAAACCTCCTTTGAATTTGGTTTCTCTTCTGGGTTAAAAGGCGCCCCGGGGTGCAGAGCCAGACGGGAGAGAGCCTGTGTGTGTGCGGGTGAGGGATTGTTTGCTATGGCTGAATCAGGACGTCCTGAGAATCCCAGCGAAGAGCCTGCAGCGGATGAGTTCAGTGGGATCATCAAGAGCAGATCTGGTAGGAACATCTTGTTTATTTCCTGATGGGGCGTGTGTGTTAAATACCAAGCGCTGGTGTGGGCCGTCGTTTTGTCTTGCTTTCTTCTCTGGAGGTAAAGAATTCCTCTCAACTTTAGGTGGGGAATACATTCGGGAAAGTTTCTCTGTTCTCCAGCTGCAGGAAGAAGGTCTAACCCAAACCAGAACAAAACAAAACGCTGAATATACGTGCACGACATTGCTACAGACAGTGCCTTGGGGAAACAGAAGGATTACAATTATCCCACTTATGAAAATAGTGGTATAGTATTTAAGGGAAATGGGCACTTATTTAATATGATCACACACTTATTTCCTTGTCAAAAACTGAACGTTAATGTACCTTGAGCGGTTCGAAGTTTTGGAAAAAAGCTATGCTGACAAAATAGAAAATTTATGGTCAGGGAGGCAAAGAGAAGACTGATTATTGCATTAACTTATTGCAATACTAATGCAGTTCACAGCGAGTGACAATGAAAATTTAAAGTTATAGAAATAATTGGTTTTTTTAAAAAAAACAAACTTCAGGTGGGTTTATGAAGTGTAGAGGGACTTAGCTACGAAGTTTAGAAAAACCTGTGTATTTGGAATAAGAAAAGTGTTCCGAGTAAATACTTTCCATAGAATATATGAGGTCTCGGAATCAGGCAATCATTCAAGGTTGCTTTGCCATTTGTGTAACAGGGCAGGCCATTAAAGCTGTAAATGGAAGCAGCTGTAATGCTTCCACAGACGCTAAAGTTTTAGGTGCCTAGACTCCCTCTGTTTAGTCTTGGGAATGAACCAAATTTGGGGCAGTGAAGGTATTTATAGAGCATTTATAATGTACACATTTACAACGTAAATACACTCAGAAATAGAGGTGGACTTATACATTTTAGAAGATAAAATAATTAAGCTAGTCTGGCAGAATAAAAGGGAGAGAAGATAACCATCCGTCAGAGAGTGAGACGTTTTCTCCAGCCCAATCTGTAGCACAGCTACCCCAGTAAAAATTCTGCTTCCAGATAATTTTTGGAAAGTTTCTGGCCTATTGATAAGTAATTTAGCTGACAAAGTTCTGGACTGGAAGTACATAAAATAAAGTCTCCTCCCATGCTAGGTGTGCATGGTTTTCATTATTCCAGGGTAGAGAGACTCTTGCAATATTAGAAATGCAGTTCTTTGAAATTTATAGTAATACAAATATTTTGCTTGGAATCTATACTCCTTAGTATGTTTCTTACAATTTCATCCACTGCACAATGGTCTTAAACTCACAAGTGAAAAGGTCTAATTTGTATTTGGACTTTACTGTGAAATATTCTAGAAATTAGGCGTCATTGAGAAGAAGCAGCACACTTAGTTGCAGAGAGACTTCCACACCCAGATTTTTCCAGAGCCACAAGTGGCTCTGATAAAACAAGGCCTTTTTGTTCAGAAGTTGCATCATTACAGGATGGAAAAGCTAGAAAGAAAAATTATCCAGCAAACTCCTTCCACAGTGATATCTGGTCAAGTTAGTTGCACTGCAACCTACAGCTGCAGCTGTAAATCAACCCAATTCTAAACTTGGACAACTTATATTTTTGGTAGCTGTAGAATAGAAAAGAATAACAACAAAAAAATCCCAAGAATTTCTTTTTAAAAGGTATTAGCATGTTTTAATGCATTGGAGTAGGTATTAATTGGAAACAAAAAGCTTGAAGATTTACATAGGAAAGTTACTGTTACTAATTTAAGTGGATCACCCAACATAATTTACTGCTATGAACTACTAGTTTTTTGTGTGTTTTTATGTATTACTTAGTTTTAGTAACTGCTTTCTGCATTCAGTTTGCTTTGTATAGTTAACTATAACTTGAGTAATAGGCTGACTGACCCCCTCCATAAACTGGAACACAAAAACAAGATATGTTCATATAATATACACTTCCTTGTCGTCTCTTTCCCTCTGTCTTTTCCTTGAAATCTTGTCTCTAGACCAATTTAGGTGACAACAAAAATGTTAAGCATGTTGTACTATAATTTGAGAAAAAAACAACTTAAAATAGAAGTTTCCATTTTGTTCTTGTGTATGAGTGTAATCAAAGTAATGTGGACATTTACAGAAGTCATTGAATTCAGAAAGCAGGTTTTTAGAATATAAATTACGTTGTATCTTGACGTAACAACATCAACCACACCATCAGAAGCTTGTTCATCTGCACATCTATTAATGTGATATATGCCATCATGTGCCAATGATACCCCTCTGCCATGTGCATTGGCCAGACTGGATTGTCCCTACACAAAAGAATAAATGGACACAAATCAGACATCAGGAATGGTAATATTCAAAAACCAATAGGAGAGCACTTCAATCTCCCTGGACAATCAGTAGAAGACTTGAAAGTAGCCATACTTCTACATAAAAACTTCAAAAACAATCTCCAGTGCAAAACTGCAGAGCTGAAACTCATATGCAAACTTGACACTATCAGACTAGATCTGGATAAAGACTGGGAGTGGCTAGCCCACTACAAAAAATAATGTTCTCTCTTTTGACATCATCTCATCAACTGTTGCGAATGGCCTCATCCACCCTGATTGAAGTTACTGCCTTAACACTTGCCCTCCTCACAGTGATATAACTCACGTATCCTTGCATGTGTATATATACCTACCAAACTGAAGTTTCCACTTCATGCATCCCACGAAGTGGGTTTCTGCCCATGAAAGCTTATGCCCAAATGGTTTGTTAGTCTTTAAGGTGCCACAGAACTCTTGCTATTGTATCTTGAATAATTCTACCATTGCTTGAGGGTTTAGACAGTTTGTGGGCCACACAGTTTTAAATTTTAATCATGAGGAATCTTAACTTTACCTTTTTAAATTTTTTTCCTAGTTTTCATAACAGATGGGATTTTCAAAGGGACCAAATGGGAGCTGGCAGTTTAACTCCCTTGACTTTCAAAGAGAGTTGAGCATCTCACTCTCATAGGAAAATCAGATCACATATGTTTAATAGATAAATAAACCCAACATTGGAAGCTTGAAATTATGTTTGGAGTATGGTGCTATGTATTTTGCCAAAAAACAGAGATTCAGGTCAACTGAAACATTTAATGAATTTGTATTGAATTCACTAACTTGTTTTGGTTAAAAACTAACCAATTTTTTTTTAATTTTAAACAGCTTTTCATCTCAAACTTTACTTTGCTTATTTTTAAAAAGTTAAAACACAAACAAAATATTTTTATTTTGAATTGAAGAAAAATTTTCACTTGACCTGAAAGCAATTTTAAAATTTCTGTCTTAGTTTACTGAAAAACTCTCATTTGGGATGACCCAAAATAATTTTCTTTTTGGTGTGGTCAGTAAATTGAAAAATCCATTATTCACTCAGCATGTACCGGAAGTAAATATTTTAAAATCAGCATACCCAGGTAATTTGCACCCAAGAGTTCTAATAGAGTTGACTCAGACTGCTAGCCCAATAGTTTTGCTGTTTAAGTGCAATGACAGAAAAATTCCAGAAGACGGGAAAAGTGCTAATGTGCCAATATTTAAAAAGGCAAGCACAATGATAAATATAGGCCAGTTAGCCTGACATCATTCATGGGTAAAATAATAGAAAAGTTGATATGGCATTCAATTGATAAAGAATTAAAAGATATATAATGAATGCCAGTCAGCATGGGATTATGGAAGATCAATCTTATGAAATTAGATTGTTTGACTCTTTTTAAGATACCTATGTAAATATTCTGGAAGAAAATTCAGAGGCAAATTAAAATAATTAGTTTCCCATTGTATCTTAAAATATCTGTAGCTTTCTTGAGCATTAACAGGAAATCTCAGAAAGAGAGCCAAATTCCAGTTGAGGGAGAAACTGTAAACCCACTAGTTATTCAGGGAAGTAGTAGGGAGCAGCCCTCTAATCACCGTTTGCTTGAAGCATTCAGAGTGGTCTGGCATATTAAGAAAACAGGTGCCAGATGAACATGGACGTCAACAGTATAACTACAAACAAAGGTCAGTATGTATGACTTCGTGTAATAGAAAGTGCCCCTGATTTGGCACGAGAGATCTTGCAGATTAGGTGTAACTTTCTGTATTCTGCGTGCTATTCTTCATACTGTATCCTTGGCTGGTCTCCTAAAACTCATACCACCTTGTGCCTGGGCACCATTCCATTGTAATAAAAGCCATGAGTGCAAGCATGCAAGAGGACCAGTACAGAATGTTCATCATGCTTGAGTACGAGAGTCAGCTGGCAGTCCAAGAATGTGAAAATGATATTTTATACAGCGCTTCTGTGTATGAAGTTAAGGCGATATCTAATCTATCTGAGGTTTCATAGTGTGCGCATATGGAATTGCTACTCTGACTGAAAGTTGGATCATAGTCAAAAATAAGACATAACTTTCATGGCTGCTAAAGGTGGGGTTTTGGCTCTGATGAGCCAGTATTAGGGTTCTGCAGGAAAAGAAGTATTTATAAATGAAGTCTCTATTCCTAAACACTCTTTGTATGGGAAGTGTGGATCTTGTCCAGAATGGTTTAGTGACTCCACCAAGCTACAGTACCCGTCAGAAATATAGAGGCCAGAGCAAAAATTAGTCCAACTCTGAGTTGCATAGAAGGAAAATATTTAATAAAACAGATGAACAGCACTGACCACGTTCACTGGCTCGTCCCGTCAAACATCTAGCCACAGGAGGCTGTGACATGTGAAGTAGATAGCTGTTGGTGGTGCCCAGGAAGGAAAAGGTCACAGCACTTGCACCCTGGTGATTCTGTCCATCTATTTTCTCTCCTATATGCAGGAGATATGGTCCCTCTGGCCTAAAGGCTAGACCAGTTTGTGGTTATTATACTTATCTTGTTGGACACTGTTGAATTGCTAGAATTTTTAGTGGTGCTTAAAATGAGAAAGTGTCAAGATTTTATTAACATATAGTAATTAACTTTTAAATACAGTGCATTAGAACTCCTCCAGTGAAACCCTGACCCCATTGACTTCAAAAGGAAATGTGTACTTGCATCAAGGAGAGATTGTACCCTTGTATAATACAATCTTTTAAGCTTTGTTCTGCAAGATGCAACACTGTATAACTGCTACTCCAGCGTAAACATAACATTTCCCAGCCTTTATTTGTTTGGTGTATGTATTGTGCACTGAAAGCACATTCCCTGACTTTTTTTCAGAAGTGTCAAGCTCTCTCAACTTCCATTAGTATCCTGAATACATCATCTGTATAATCAGTGAGAGGAAGTTATTGTTAAAAAAAAGAAAAAAAGAGGAAGTGGATGAAGAAGCGGGATTTAAAATATTTATATTGTCCTGTAAAGTGCTACTGAAAAGACCTCAGGATAAAACTTTTACTTAATATCTGTTCCAGGACATTGAAGCAATCCATTTCTTTTTGGGAAAGAGCAGATCAGTTAAATAATAGTTTGGTTGAGATATTAAATGTAATACTGTGAGAGTGAGCTGCATGCTGTTAGTTCATGGAAACCTAAAGATTGTCTGTTTTCTGTATATTGTTGCCTTGATAACAATATATTTGTGCTTGTAAAGATTCTAGTGTTTCAAACATAAATGAAAAGAAATACTATAGCAGGGTTTCTTAAAATTAGACCTAGGGAACATATAACATCTGTAAACAATTAGCATTTTACATAACTTACTTAGCAGCATATATATATTTCGTTCTTGTAATAGGGATAATGTATACCACAGCCTTGCCAATATTGTGGAGAAGTTCCTAAATTTTGTAATGGGAGCAAATTTTTTTAGGCATTAAAGGTAATAGATTCACTTTCAAGAAATTACTCTCTAAGAATTCATGTGTTAAATTATACTGCTAATTTTCCCCATTTTTTAAAAATTACGTTAAAGGTATATAGCTTGTTGAACGTGGCTTATCTGTTGAATGGAATGTCACTTGGTCACCAGTCAGGAAAGCATACTGGCAATAAATGCTAACAGTTAAGCCAAGTACCTCCTGTGGTGAGAGCTTTCTTTCTTTCTTCCTTATTAATTCCTTAGACCACACATTGCATCATATATGGGATATTGTAGTAATACAAACTAGCCTCTTTATATAGGTAGTTTTCCCCACCACCAACTTTATTTTATTTTACATTGAGCTATGAAGAATTGTTTAATTCCATTTGGCTATGTTATCTCTGAGATAATGGTGAAGAAGTGGTTGTTTTCCTAATTTCTAGTAAAGTTTATAATTCTAGAATATTTTCAAATTAAGTATCTATAAAAGTAATTTTATATTTTATGTCCTTCAGTATCAAGATCGTAAATAGAAGTCTGAAGCATAAAAATTATAACATATCTGTATTTAGAAGCCACCATCAAGTAGATTACATTCACTAGTAGTGGAAATAGTTTCACCCCGCTATAGTTACAGAAAGACAGCATAATGGCACCCTCCTGGAATCCTGCCTCTCTAAAGGCTCGGAGGCTGCAAGCCACTTCACATGGGTGAGCCCCATGAAAAAATCAAGAAACAACAACAGAGTTCTACTGATGCTTAATATGTGGCAGAAAACATCCAACAATTCTTTTTGCCATGGCAAAAGGCAATTTCCTCAATTTCCCTTTCACTTTGGAGAAAGGGCCTACAGCTTGCTGCTTGAAAAGGCTTGATCCCAAAGAAATACACATCCATCTCATGAGAGGGACTGCTTGGGGCAGTAACCTCCATAGTGCTTCCCATATGCAGCACAGCTTAGGAGGCCTTAGAAGAAAAATTGTGCCCTAATTCACATTAGTCTCTCCAGCAGGTATTGCCTACCAGTGTTCTTACATCCATGTGCCCAGGCTCAAGAGGAAGCACTGCTCAGATTCTATTCAATTACCCAACTTCAACACACTTATAAATAGATCTGTGACTTTTCAGACTGCAGAAAATATCCTATAGCCCTCACAAAGAAAACTCCAGCATTTCTCAGCATGAGCAATTCAACCTTTCATACAAAATAGTCAATACTCTTCTTCATGCTAATGTTTTATGATCCAATGTTCTATTCACTGCCCATTTCATACCACTGTGTGTTACACCAATTGCTTGGGACCTGCTGAGCCCCACCCTGTTTTTGTTATGTGCTGAAAATCTTCTATTGAATTCCAAGGTTCATGTTCGGCTGTCCTTATTAACCTAATGATTGATATCAGGAGTATGTTGTGATTGAATTATGCTGCAGCATGCAATCAGATACCATCAACAATATTATCTACATAAAGGTTTGGCAGTGCTGCTGAAGTGCACATTTGCTTATAGGCTGGAGAGAAAGTTGGATCATAACATTTTTAAATATAGCCATGTTTATTAGACTGCTAGTATAGAAGGAAGCTAATCTTGTATTTCTTATTTGGAAGATTCATTGTATTTTAAAGATCTATACAAAGATTAAAAATGAAACATCTTATTTGTCTTATTTATGCCTCTTTGTTTGTGTGCCTCTTACTGAGTCAAGATGGATAATGGTGCTCCTACAGTGGATCCTGCTACTCCCAAAAGACAAGATTTGTCCCAAGCTCAGTACAAATTTATCCTTACCACTTTCATCTCCCTTTCTCTACAGAAGGACTATCATTAGGAAAAAGGGACACTTAAAAAACTGTTGGGGTTGTTTTTTTTTTCTGCCCAAACTAAAATGAGAGAAAAAATATTAAAGGACATCTAAAAATATAGCTACTGGAGGAATGAAAGTTTCTGAATGGGTTTTGGCACTGGATAAACTCACTGCAAAATAAAGGATTATCTATAACACTGTTTATTCAAAAGACGCAGCATGTTTTTTTGCAGTAAACAACCATTGACTCTTGTCTAGAGACACTACATTAACAAATGATCATTTGATGCTGAACTATTATTTATCCACGATTTCATGACTTTGTGACATTAGCTTTTTCAGATGATGTAGTCTGCCCTTTTCATTTTCTTTAAATCCAATGGTTCATTTTTATGTTGACATTTTAGTTTATCAAACTGGTTACGACCAGATCAGTATAACATGTACTCTATACTTATTTATGCCAACATACGTTAAGTTATGTTCTAAGATCAGTGGAAATAAGTTGACAATATTAAGATTGATCATATAATGGGTTGTGGATATTGGATGGGATTTTTGTTTTCACTGATCCACAGAACATACTGGTGAATCATCACCATGTTCCTATGTATCTTCCAGAGAGGTTAGTCTGTGAATTCTACCCTGAGGTTTGTGGTCTACATGTTCACTATGAAGTGTAAAGTGTCTCATCTGTGAGCCATACCTATTCTGTCAGTCTCAAACCAGACTCTCTAACATCACAACAGACATGTCTGTTGCCAACAAAACCAACAGCTGGCATAACAGAGTCTTCTATGCAGTATTTCAGATAATTAAACTAATTCAATTAGGTTTTTTGTGATCTTTCCCTTATTGTGTAAGTCTCAAGTGTAATGTTTTTGTGAATAGAGACAAAAAGTTAATGACTGAAATGATGTGCTTTAAAATGCTGAA
Source organism: Mesoclemmys tuberculata (assembly GCA_007922155.1). Lineage (NCBI taxonomy): Eukaryota > Metazoa > Chordata > Testudines > Chelidae > Mesoclemmys > Mesoclemmys tuberculata. The sequence continues at coordinate 45,676,272 of ML675610.1, forward strand.
TTCTCTTTATTGCATACCAGGTCCATTTTTCAACATGGTTTTCTCAGTAATGGGAATGAGATTACCAGGATGCAAATCAGTGCAGAATTTTTTGGCCTAGCTTTGCAGTCCTCACTTATGCAAAACTCCAGGTGACTTCAACTGAAGTCTTGCTTGAGTGAAAACAAAATGAATCCCCAGTGAGATTTGCTCCCTCTCTGAAGCACCGTTATCAGTTGTGACCTCCTGCGCTCTACTCTTGGAAAGGCCTCTTTCATCCAGTGTGCCAGGGAACTTTGCTATCTTCCTTCCAGTGTCTCCTTTAAACTCACCACTTTCAGTCAGCCATGTGTCGCTAAGGATAAGCCTACACTAGCATTTTTTTTTCATGTTTTTTCACCCTCTCACTTTCACGAGTGTAGTTCCACCAGTTGTAGCAATAGGGGGGAGTAGTATAATATGACCCTTGGTAGGGATGCAGGATTTGGTCCCCTGTGTCTATTGCAGATTCGACCTAGTGTTATCTTGGATATCTTTATTGGGGCACATATCTATATACATGTGAATAGGGGGTGGCCTGCCTGTGTTGTAGAGAGACCACCTATCACTATTTGCGTAACATCTCATTGCTGTTTAAGTTATGGCACTAGAGCTAAGTGACATTGAAACTGCTATCTTATCAGTCAAAACTACAATTTGATCCTAAACCCATGTTTTAATGTACTAATGATGTAATACACAGGAACACTTAGGAGCCTGGCCCCAGTCACATGACAAGTTTGAGTACTTTGTCATAATAGCTAATGAATGTTAAATTCAAAGTCAGAATGAGATAGGTAACCCTAGAGAACAATACTATGCACATCAAAATGAATACAAATGTATTAGAGAGAGAGGGAACTAAAGGACACTGGAAGTATTGGAACCTCCTGGAATTTAGGTGTATTAACAGGAACAAATGGTCTTCTAAATAAAAGGAAAAAGATTTAGTTAAGAAATTTCTGTTTGGAATTTTTGGAACTGTTGTAAGTGGATTTTTTTTTTCTCACCCAAAGCACAAGAAAGCAGACATTTAAAAATAGTCAACTGTATTTCTTTAATTGTTACATAGCACCCTAAATGTACGTGGCATTTAAAGGACCATGGTGCTTTTGCTTTATATCATTTATACTGACCATTTTAGTTTAAAAATGGTTAAATACTGTCTAAAAATACTTCTGAATGAACTTCAATGAACAGATACATGCCATACAGTAGTATATAACATCTGTAACTAGTTAAGTTATTGTTTTAGGTGTCTCAGATGGTAAAACCTAAACTCATGATGGGGGGAAAACTACAAGATTCATTTATTTATCCCAATATGAATGTTCTCAATGTATATGTTAAATTATTGATTCAGTGTTTGGAAATGGGGGAAATGTCTAATTTCATTTTAAGATGACTGATCAGATATTTCCATGTAAATTTAATAAAAATATTATGGGCAGCAGTTTATAGAGATAACATTTGCCAAAGCAAATAGCAACTTGGAGAATAGGGAGATATATTTTTTCAAAACTTTCTCAGATGTTAAATTATTAAAATCAAGTCAAATCTCAGAATGTGGACTGGAGATACATGTGCTTTGATTCTTCAAAAAGATTTACCTCTGCAAACCTATAAACCCGAGAGGATCCCTGCTGAAGCCAATATGACCTTGAGTGGGAATATCCCTTTGAGCTCTCACAGCCTTCGTGTGTAAATCAACCCACCATTTGGCCCACCAAATATATGCATACCACAGTAATGAGAAGCATGAGAACCTGAACATAAGGGAACCCCATTGAAGATAATGGGTTGCATGGATGTAATTGAGCGTGGAACTTGGCCCAGTATCTTTTATGGGTAAAGTTTTGAGTCATTTACCTAAAATAGTCTTAAGAGATTGTGAGTGACACACTTAGGTAATTCAGGTGCAGGCAGTATTTGCAATGTATAAAATAGATTTGTTTCAGGAATTAAAAATTACTTTCTTGAATTATTCATAGACTATGCTACGGGATAAGGGTGTGAAAAAACACTCTTTAAATGCCTTTAATATATGAGGTATTTAGGGCCTGATTCAGGATCTACTGATATCAGTAAGAGTTGTGTATTTGGCATAATTTCCATTTGAATACTAAATTGTATTTCATCTCAGGAGTTCTAGTTTAAAAAAAAAACTCTGTAGGGCAGCTAGATTAAATTGTAGCACTGGTATTCAAACTATGACCATAAAATCTTTTAAAGCATGGCACAGCACATGGTATGTCCTACAAATGGTTATTCATGTGATCTTTGTATTAAGGAGCCAGATTCAGATGTGGTGTAAAATGAGTGCAGGTCTATGGTCTTCAATAATCAAGGGAGTGACATCCACTTCACACCTGTCAACTTAATGGCATTATATCCACGGTCACCAGGTCTGAACCTGACTTCTTAAGTATTCTGTAAAAAGCAGTTAAATGTTTTCAAGGGATCGCCCCCAATAGGGTTTTTATTATGAGACTGGTATAAATTTTCATGAGAGAAAGTTACGTCTTATAAAAGATACTATAGTTAATGAATATTGCGTATAAATTAATTGTATCTAGTATTCTGTAGAATTGGTCAACCAAGAATTTTAAAGCATTTTACATATATTAACTAATGAACTCTAACAACATTCCTGTAAGATAACTGTTAGTATCTTGTTAGTACAAGATTAGTTAGTTAGTATTTTACAAATGGGGAAACTATAGCACAGGGATGTTCACAGACTTAGCTAAGGTCACACAGTGAGTTATTAAATGGAGCTAGAAATACGATCCAGAACTTTGATGATTAGTTTCCTGATGTATCAACTAGACTGTGCTTCTTCATTAAACAGAGGTAATTCTAGGATATAGATTCTATTATGTTCTTCGGGTAACTCTGCACAGTACACAGTTACATCCAAAGATTGAAATTGATATAATAAATACTATGTTCAGCAGAACTGTTAGAACCATAACCACCACAGGAGAATGACAGTTTCTCACTTCTTTCTTCAGTCTCTACCTTTATAAATTTATTTGAATATACACATTGAAACTGGAACCAACTTGAAACGAGGGAACACTTACACAAAAAACAACTGGAGTATTTTTGTTGCTGTTATTAAATATGGTGTGTACAGAATAAGGCTTTCTTTCCTCTTAGCCGAGTTGCTCTTTCTTTTCGATTCTGCTATGAAGTCCCAGAACTGTTTTTAGGTATGTGTTACCACACAAAATAGAACTGATGTTAAAAGTCAACATTAGAACTTTGAGTGCAGGATGAAATAGGAAGAGATGCCATAATGTAAATGAGAAAACACTTACTGAAACCATGACCAAGAATTGTTAAGCAGTAGGGACCCATAAAATTGATAAATGGTTAAAATGTTCAGATATGTACTATGGCTTCATACCTGCACAGAGCTCTCTGTGAGTGCATTCCGAAACATATCTTAACAGCTAATATAAGAAAAAAGACTGCTACAGGGAAGACAAATACAAATTGATAAATGGCAAATACAAAAAAGAGATACGGGTGCATCTAGCTTCAAGTCAAATCTTTGCTTATAATATATCTTAATCATACAGTTTGTAGAAATCTGCAGAGTCTCTGAAATCCAAGACAAGCATTACATTGTTTCCTGGACTGAGGTTTCTAGAGGAATTCTCTTCATCCCAGTATCTCATTGTACAGCTTACATATCGTAAAGGAAGTGGCTGAAACAGAAGGTGTTGAAGTAAAATGGTACAGTGCTTTAACATTTATGTTATTGCTTTCAGTTTAAGTGGTTGGTATTCAACCACTGCACCACTTTTCTGTTGATTTGAGGAGTAATCCAGAAGGAAACAACGTCAAGAGAATCATAGGCGTTAGCTATGGAAAAGATTGATTAAAAACCTTTTGGCAGGGGAGAGTATTCTTGCATTCCTCCCTCCCACTCTCAGTAGAGGACATGCTAGATAAGGATTGCCAACTCTTGGAATCTTATTGTGTGTCACAATATTTTATAGCTTTTCTTTGTTTTGGGTTTGTTTTTTTTAAATCCTAGCTCCTGGTCATGGAATTACAAGTGAATCTGAACCTTCATCTTTTTAAAATTAAGTTTCTAGTCTTCATGGCTGCAGACAAAACCTTGAAAACATGAATTCTAAATGCTGAAATCCAAAAGGCGAATAAAATAAACCCCAACATTTATAACTTTAAAAACAAATCTCATGACTTTGGTGCTTGACTCATGATTTTTAAATGTTGAGAGTTTATATTAAATTCTGAAACTAGGCCCTACTCACAAAGTTTAGTGGAGTTCCAGTGGCCAAAATGATTACAAGTGGCAAGCCTAATGGTTTTTAAGAGACTGCTTTGAACAGTCCTAGCAAGGCACTTCATTGGTAAGGTGATTTAGATTTCTGTGCTTAAGTGAGAGCACCCAATTCATTAGTGTATGACTTAACTCAGAAGAGTGGAGATAGACCAGTAATACAGTGAGTAGATGTGATGGAATATGTCATTTGGGAAAACATGGGGTGTTTTGGGGGTGTTTGTACATGTTGTTAAGAAAGCGTGTAGAACAAGAGAGAGTGAGTGCGAACCAAGTAGAAATTTTTCAGCTATGAGCATAATGGTGAGCTGCTTGAGGTGGATGCAGGACAGCAATAAAGTGTAAAAAACATGCAGAGAGAGAATCACTTATTGAGAAGTTGAAAAGACTTCATATGAGTTGATTTAACAGCATGGATGCATTCTTAGAGGCATGAAGAATAGCTGACAAAATCATTTTGAAGTTACAAGTTCTGAAGAATACCACCACCTAACTTTGAGCACTCTTGGTAAATTAATACTATAACTATATAAAGAGAAACATATCTAACATATCTATCTGTCAAGTGCAGCAGTAGACATTGATACTATACGGTTGAAGCTGCTGTATAAGTAATTAATGGCTGACATCACTGAGGTGTTTAGAAGAGTTTCATGTTCACAGAAACAATGGGTGTTTGAAGGGGTTTGGTTAGTGGTGTGTGTTTGCTTTTTTTTTTTTTTTTGGTTACCTACTAACGATATGAAATCAAGTCACTTTTGAAAACCAAAGACAGATTTTTCTTGTCTAGAAGTAAGAGGAAAAATTTTAAATGGCAGCGCACGTTTTTTTTCTGTGAAAAATACAGATTTGGTGACACAAAAATGTTTCAAGTAATTGTCAATTTCACCAAATTGTTTTGGTCTAAGGAACAATATAGCCCCACAAAGCTTTTTACACTTGAAACATTTTTTAAATGAAATGCTTCAAATTTTCAGTTCAAAATTACTTTTTTTCTCAAAATTACCTTTTATTTAACTTTTAAAAAATCAAAAATGTTGGTTAAAATTGTGAAAATCAAAATTAAAGTTTTGATTTTTATCAAAATTAAAAAATTGTCTACCCATTTTTTTTTCTGTTTTCATTTTTCAACAATTTGGGGAGAGGTTTTTAGCTTGACCCTCCCCTTCTCCTCCACTTCCCTCTCACCCCCAAATTGCCAGCAAAGTAAAAAAACCCATTATATGCTCAGCTCTGATAAACATTCAAGTGAAACTGCATAGCATATAAACTAGAGGCCAGATGCTCAAAATAAATCTTATTACAAGAAACCATTACCTGTTTGGTAACATTTCTTCATTGGTATAAACATGAAAAATAAACTTATAAAGTAAAAAAAATGCACTGATAATGACACATTTTAGAGTTGTTTTATTACTTTAGAGGCAAATAATGTAACTCACTTGTAGCTGGACCCTGGTGGAGTAACTGGTCATTTTATGAGATCATAAAAAGATGATATTTCATGAATGCTACATTAGTAAAGTTACATGTTTATCTTAATGGATACTTGGCAACAATTTGATTGGAAGGGGGAAGATTTATAAAGTCCATATTTATTGTTTCAATCTCTTCTAAAGGTTGTGGACTAGGTTGTCGCAACTAGTGATAGGGCTCCTCAAGCCTGTAGCTCTAATGCTAAAAAGTCAGAGTTCTCCTACTGTATATCAGATTGTGCATATATATATAAACAAACAGTCTGCTCAAGTGTTGTGTAGGAATGCATTTGAGGACATATACTGCAGCTTTTGACCTTCTTCTATGGCAGCATTTGAATGTATTCTGATTGAACATGGGACTCCATTAGCTGTGGGTTAGGTTTAACAGTCTGTGCTATGATGAAGTAGCAAACCCTACTGGCTTGGCTCAATGGGATAATGTTCATCTAAGGTTGTTGAAGATGTCGATTCTAATTTTTTCTTGTACTTCCCCTTTCTCTAAAGGATGCTATTAAGGATATAACTAAATTCTTTGGGTTAAATTCTGCTCTTGTACCTATGAAGTTCCACTGAAGTCCATCAATCTGCATGTGTATGAGGGATATTCAATTAACCCCTTTCTCAATGGTAGTGTTTAAAAGAGCATGATTTGGATTCCATCCTGCAACCGATCAGGTGAGTGTTTTATCTAAATCTACTGAAATTAATTCTCATTCTCTACACTGGATGTGGAAAAAACACTTAAGACGCAGGAAAAAAATCCATAGGTTTTGGAAATCTGTCTTTTTTCTTTTACAATGAGAGCTATTAAAACTGAAATGCTTATATTGTTATACCGGGGCATATATTATCTATTCACTTGGGCACCAGACGAAAACTGTGTAGTCAAATGTAGCCTAGAGTAAGCAGATGAAGCAAGGGCACCCATTTGCTGTCAAGGGCTAAATCTCCATCAGAGAGTGTTGGAGATGTCTAGGCATAAGTAAATGTGGATGTAGAGGAGATGAGGCTGCCTAAGTTTGCATCCTCCTGTGAGTTGTTTTTTTCCTGCTACATCCTCTACCATCTTTCTATTACCTACAGGCATGAGGTGCTCATTTTGCACTCATTGAATACCAGTTGGTGCATGCTAAACAACTTTATCACTTGCACCCTCTTTATGACAAACTTATACCTGGTATGTTTCTTTACTATTTCTATTGCAAATGAATTTGGCCTACAGACATCCCCAGGAGTTGCATCTACTTACTCCAGGCTGAATTTGACTGATGGTTGTTGTCTGTAACTAAAGAAATAGCAGATATATGCTACAGCATAACAATCTAAGCATTTCAGTTTTAATAGCTCTCATAGGAAAAAATAAGTAAAAAGAAAAAATGAGAGGGAAACATCAATAGGTTCTAAAAAGTTTTCTCAAGTGTTTTTTCATGACCAGTTGTTTAAATTGAATGCAATGCAAACATAAAGTTATTCTTTTACAAGGATTAATTTCATTAAATCTCTATTCTAAGGATATAATCCGTACATTACTGTTATATGACAGCAAGACTGGAAGATGCTTATTTCAAGAGCAGAAAATATAATGTATAAAGTGATCAGATAATAGATATGTAAGTTCCTAGGTAGCAAAGCTAATGGGATTGTGAACCTGACAAGCTTTGCCAGAAGAGCTTTTAAGTTCCTTTTGAATCAACTAGTGCACAGCCTCTGCCGCATGTGTGTGCATGCACACACACACTCTGCGTCTTCTGTGAAAAGCAAAGTTTCCACCTTTGCCACTGCACAAGCTTAGAGTGTAAATTTCAGCAAGAAGCCAATCCTTCAAGCTTCTCTTCCCATCTGCTCTGCTTCTAGTAAACCTGCCTATTCAAGTATTTTTTTTCTTTTCAAACCTATTTTCCACATGTGAAATGTCAGAGGGATCATCTCAATTCATGTCCTACTCTGTAAATTTTTGAGAGATTTTTTTTCCATCCCTGAAATGCTAGTGATACCTGTGAGACAACCTGCACCATGCACAACACAAACATGTTGAAATACCTTGTCCTCTGTTTATTCCCTATGTGATGCACCTTGTGTCCCTTGACTTACCACTGAGACTCCCTTGTTTCCTATGCTGTGTATTTCTGTCTTGGGATTCATGTTAACCTGTGCTCCCTGGTCTTCTGTCATATCCCCATCTCACCAGTATACCTCTCTTCACGTTTCTCTGTGCATACTCAGAATTAGTCCAGGGATTCAGAATAGTGAAAGTCTACAGGGGAAATTTGGTCTAACAAGAAGAGAATCTAGAATCTTGTGTAAGGGAAGAGACAGGTTTGTTTGTTTCACTGGGTGAAATCTATGAATCCACGGGGGGCAGGATTTCACCTAGTGTGTATCGTCCTTTTAAAATGTCATATGATCTATTAGACTTGCCTTTAATTTCAGAAAGTGTTTTGTATGTACAAAGTATAATATTGTGTGTGATACACCTAATTCAAATTGAACAATATAATAAATACAGCTTCAAAATTTTCATGATGCAATATGTTGCAACACAGCATACCAGTCTGAATTTTGCAATATCTAACACCCAATTTCTCTTTTAATAAAGGATTAAATTTATTTTTTCCTTTTGTATACCTAAGGATATCTACCCTAAATGTCATGTAAGTCAAGTAAGCATGTGCTCATGCAAAGAAGAGCAAAATTTAGTCCAATATGTGCAGTTGTTCTGTGACTCTACTATGTAATTGGCATATCTGTTTACATATAGAAGAGAGAGAGTCATGAGAGAAGAGATAACAGAAATCATTGTAGTCAGATAGATGTAACAGATAATGGTAGTCATAAGACATCATTTACTTTTTTCCCCCCACTTAACAAATATGGGCATTGATTAGATGAATGTGCCTTTTGTGGTCTTGTTTTTTTTTTGTTTTTAAGGGTTGCTAAAGTTAAAAAAATTGTCTTACTCTGAAAATAGATATACATTATTATTTATGAGCTATGATTTTTTTCTTTTAAATTTTTCACAGCCACATATATATGAACATAATGGATCAGAAACAGAACAAAATTCTGGAAATAGGATTTAAAAAAATCAATGCAAAATAGGGTGGGTTTTCTTTAATATTTTCTCGTTTATATTTAGAGGACACTTTGAACTGGGAAAATGTAATTTTAGTGGAAAAACTTTTACCTAAAATTATATAGAGGGAACTGCCTTGTTTGAGTATATCAATATGAGTGTGCACATGGGACATCTTAGACTTTGGTTTTATTTGTTTGTAATCAAAAAGGGGTTAAGGATAGTCTAATATTAACTTAATAAATATTTATCTTGAATGGGATCTTTGCAATAAAATTGACTTCTTAATAACCTGATATTTACCTACAGGCAAATAAAATCCTATGTAATTGTGAAAACTGGCAGTGGTAGATAGGCTGCAGATGTGGCTAACTCTGTTTTTACTAAGGCTTTCAGCTTAACCTGGTCATCCCTAAAGGCTACCAAAGTAAAACACTTTTGCATATTGTTACAAACAAATTCAGTAATTAAAGGGTTAAATATCTCATGACTAGTTTGATAAGTTAAAACACCAAAATGAAGGCAAGATTTTAAAAAGTTACTCTTCTGCTGTGAGTTTGGTTTTGCTCAACTTAATCTTTATGGGCTTCATGAGTACTTACTGTATATACTCCTGAAGCCCATAAAGATTAAGTTGAGCAAAAGCTGAGCATATACTTATAATGAATATATACAATAAACCCCCATGTCTGCAATACTAACAATGAGGATATGTTTCAAGATGCCATTTCATTATGGTTAATGGTGTATATGATGATGCTGGCAGCACACAGCTTCCCTGTACAGTATCAGCAGACTCAAAATATCTGGTGCACACTTCACCTGGGATCAGAAAATGTTTGCTTCCTGCAAAATGTAGCGTTGAGTATCTCATATCCAGAATAATTGCCTTGCTTACTTTCGATTGTGGCAAGTATTGACTCATTAGCATTCAGCACAATTACCAGAGTGTGAAGGAGGTGGAAAAAGATTTAAAGGAGAGGGATGAAAAGAAATTTTTTTAATGGATTCTGCTGAGTTTTTGTACAAGATTTCTTAGATACACACTCTCAGTGAGGTAACTAGCACACAATGTGTGGCATCGATCGCCGATGGTGCCCATAGCTGTCACAAAAGTGTGGTTAATTTTGTATTTGTCAGCTGGGCTACTAACAGTCAGACTGGGAAGGAGGAGGAGGATGGAGACTAAGTGCTTAGAGTCAATGTGAGGATAGTGAGTCATTTATTAAAATACTGCAGCACCATGAAGAGTTATTTTAGCTGGTATTAAAATAACTGGTATCATATCACCACCTCTCTGCAAAATAACTGCTGCAAGTTCTGTAGTTTGTTACTCATCTCTCTCTTTGGCTTGTGGAGAGGATGAGAGAGTCCCATTTTTGTATTCCTGGGTTGGCAAATAACATAAACACCATGCTCTTATGATACTATAGGAAGAAGAACAGAAGGATCATTTTGGTACAAACTGGAAAAGTACAGAGTACTGAAAATACTTGACCACTGTTCTCCTGGAAATACCATACAGCTACAATCCTTCTGCAAGGAAGAACACATTAATATGTTGCATTCTGTTAGTAATCTACTGCCTCTGTAGTGCCATCTGACACTGTCTGCCAGCCTGGGTTTTGCTTAATGTTGAACGAGCCTCAAGGCTAGAAGAGTGTGAGCTCCGTGCTGGTAGTTGACCCCAGAGTTTTAACTTGTGCTTCATCTTTTTCATTTTTTCTTGAGCATTCTGGCAAAAACTAATCTTTAGAGATGGACCTAGGGGGTGAGATGTCTATGGGGAATGTATACCACCTACAAAATGTAGGGACTGAATTCCTGTGTTGCCAGAGTAAGCTTATGTAAGAGAACAAAATAAGTACACTTATTGGGCAGAGAAATCTAGCTAAAATGCCCATTACATCTACTTTTAAAGCCAAGACCAAATTGTTGGAATGAAACAGATTATTTTTCATTCAAGAGAAAAGCAACTGTCTATGTGTTACTGTAATCTGGTATGTAATGGAATTAAATTCCTGTCCTCTTTGTTGCTTTTTCCTCAGTATTGACAGTGTGGGGGGAGGTAGGGGGGTAGAGATTTGGCCTGAAATGTGCACAGATTCCTCAAACAGAGACAAACCAATCCACCCAGAATACATAGTGTAATAGTTTAATTTTTAAAATATACTTTTTGCATCAATATGCTAGGCATGCTACTTCAGCAGGTTTAAAAGCGCACCACAATGATGAGAAATCTTATTTCTGTAATGATGTTATTAATGTGTTATCACGTTAAGCACTTGGTAATCATATTATGTTTGGATTGTACGGCTTCACTGTAGCATTTTATAGCTGCTAATGTGGTACAATGGGAACACTCATCCATTGTATTAGTGAAGATAAAAGTAGGAAACGACTGCTCATGCAGTGACACTTTCATAGGTTTGCATAAATAAAGCCCTGCTTTCATTATTAAAACAATATTGCCCTGGAAATAGAGCCTATAATATATTTAGTGAAGTGCTGTATATCAAGAACAATTACCAAGCTATATTGCTTGTCATGGTGTCTGCTTTTTAGCTGTTCCAGTATTCTTTCAGTTGCTGTTAACAACCTTTTTAAGACTGTAGCTGAAGTGCTTATCTCTTAAAAAAAATCAAAGCTAAAACTTTTTTGAGGAATGTCAAGGAGCATCAGAAAGTAAGTTCCAAAAAGTGCTGCATTTTCATGTGTTTTAGTTTGTTTGTTTTTTTTTTTTTAACACAACTGTTGATTAGGCTGCAACAGTCAAACCAAAACACAGAAATGTCAATGTTATTGTTGATATTGGGAATAATTGAGAAAAATAGTGGGGTTTTGTGCTAGTGTTGCCTGAGATGTTTTGGAATGAAATACCTGATCTCACCACTCAGATAATACAGCTTGTTCTGGGATATGTTGCATAGGCAAGCAACTTTTTCCTTGAGAGATACTGAATGAAATTTTTCACCAAACAGTGAGGACATAGAAAATATTGTCCTATATTCTAGGCCTATAAATTTGAGCCCCAGATACTAGAGGCCTCATACAGAGCCTGTTGAAATCAGTGGAAAGGCTTCAATGAGCATTTGATCAAGCACCACAAACCTACAACTGGCAGAAACTCTCAGAAGCACCAAGTAACATGAGAGAGGCAGTAGGTTGCCAATTTGCTAAATGGCAGGGAGTTTGAAGTCCTGTCCTTTGGGGGTAGGGAATCCAAGTAATAAAAACTGTAGGTTTCCTTATTAAGATAGCAAAGCAGAGATTGATAGATCCATGTTGGCATGCAACTCAGCCACCAGCTGCCTCATAATGCCTTTGCCAGCTGTGATATGAGTAGGAATGATTTCTAGGCTATATCTTTAATTGTGGAGTGTTTGTTTATTTGTTGTGATACATATTTTATTTAATCATAGAATATTAGAGTTGGAAGGGACCTGAGGAGGTCATCTAGTCCAACCCCCTGCTCAAAGCAGGACTATCCTCAGCTAAATAATCCCAGCCAGGGTTTCGTCAAGCCGTACCTTAAAAACCTCTAAGGATGGTGATTCCACCACCTCCCTAGGTAACCCATTACAAAAATTCACCACCCTTCTAGTGAAAAACTTTTTCCTAATGTCCAACCTAGACCTCCCCCACTGCAACTTGAGACCGTTGCTCCTTGTTCTGTCATCTGCCACCACTGAAAACAGCCTAGCTCCATCCTCCCTGCAGCCCCCTTTCAGGTAGTTAAAGGCTGCTATCAAATGATTCATTTAACTATTTTAGCATGTCTAAGTAGTTCGGGTGTGGGGAACCAAGAGATGAAAACAGTGTCAGACTTAAGGAAGACTGGGTTCGAAAAGAAAGCAAATGTGTCCTGTCCATACTTGCCTCTCAAAGAAGTGTCTAAAATATTGAATTGCTTTTAGAATTCCACTTAGAAATAACTGTGTGTGTGTGTGTGTGTGTGTGTGTGTGTGTGTGTGTGTGTGTGT